>OU452267.1:15120864-15770864 GCA_911728495.1 Furcula furcula | reverse complement strand
TGGAGCCGCTCGCGCCACGTCGCGAGAGCGATGTGTCGTTCCTGCCGCTTTATGGGTTCGAGCGCCACCGGCTCGCCTCCGCCACTCTGGCGGGCGATGCGGATCCGGTCATAGACCCTCGCATACATGCCCGCCAGGATGTCTAAGGGCGGAAAGCGTGCCAGTATGGTCGCCGCCTCAAAGGACACCGTTCGGTATCCTCGTGCAATCCGAAGTGCCATCCTCCGCTGGACGCTGTAGATTTTGGTTCTACAGCGTCTTATGGCCAGCCTCGGCGCCCAGATGGGCGCCCCGTAGAGGACCACGGACTGCACGACTCCGGCGTAGAGGCGGCGAACTTCCTCGCTCGGCCCCCCGAGGTTGGGGAGCAGCCTGTGCAAGGCCGCTGCAACCCTGTCGACTCGGGGGACCAGGCGCTCGAAATGCTCCTCGAAGCCCCAGCGACTGTCAAGGGTGAGACCAAGATATTTCATGTGCGGCCCCACCCTGACTTCCGACTCACCCACAACCTAACCTAACCTAACCTAACCTAACCTAACCTAACCTAACCTAACCTAACCTTTTTTTTTTTTTTTTTTTTTTTTTTTTTTTTTTTTTGTTGACGCTGGGAAAAATGCGTTACGCATACCCTCTCGTTGGGGGACGAGAGGGTTATGTGGGACTCCCCCGGCTAGCCCGGGTATACCCACTAAACAACCCAGCGGCACTCCCGCATCGTCTTCATGGAGGGGAACTGGGAAACTGGCAGAGCCTTATCATCCAGTCCCCCGCCGACGACCGCCCGCTTTTACAGCGGGGCCCGCACGCCCCTCCCTACGAGGAGGGGCCCGGAAATGACCGCGAGTGCTCGGTCATTCCCGCCGACGGTGGTGGTGAATTGTGCAATGCAGGAGAAGGCGCCCCCGCGCCAGTCTCCCGCTATTCACCACCGGGGAGGAGGAGACGCTGATCGTACAGCCGTCTCACTCTTCCCCTTCTCCGCCTGCGGAGCGGCGCCGCGAGGGGATCGTCCTCCCGCGCGCGCTCCGCTGCCTCTTTCTGCGAGATCACGTCCTCGCAGAAAGAGGCGACCGCCGACCAGGCCGCCTCGCCCCCCAGCATGGACAGAACCACGCCGGGCAGCGAGAGGTCCGGCCCCACCACCGCAGTCAGACCGCGGCGCAGCTCAGACCAGGCCGGGCACACCTCGAGGGTGTGCTGTGCCGAGTCCTCCGCCGCGCCGCAGTCGTGGCACGCGGCGGCCTCCTCCCTCCCAATCCGGTGCAGGTACGACCCGAAGCATCCATGCCCGGTCAGCACCTGCACCAGACGGAACGAGAGGAAGCCGTGGGGCCGCTCGAGCCATCCCTGAAGGACTGGCCCGAGCGCGTCCAACGTTCGGCGGCCGAAGGTGGCAGAGGCGAGGTCCTCAGTCCAATGGTGGACGATTGCGGCCCTCGCCTCCCGCCGGACGGCCTCCCGCTCCTCCGCGGCGGGGGGCGCATTGAGCGCCCTACGCCGCGCCGACCACTCGTACACCCTCGCCAGCACCCACGCCTCGATCTCCCAAGGAGGGGTGCCGGCCAGGGCGCACGCCGCCGCGAACCCCACCGAGCGGTAGGCCCTCGCCACCCGCTGTGCAATGGCCCTTTGGGGCCTGCGGATGGCGGCGGCGTTCTCCCTCCTGTGGAGGGAGTCCGCCCAGATAGGGGCCCCGTAAAGGGCCATACTTTTAAGTATGCCGGCATACAGCTGCCGGCATCGCGCCTTCGGCCCTCCCAGATTCGGGAGGAGCCATGAGAGGGCCCCCGCTGCCTTCAGCAGGCGCGTCGACAGCCCGCTGAAATGCGGGCCGAAGCGCCACCTGCTGTCCAGTACAAGGCCCAGATATTTTATCTGGGCCTTCACCGCTATTTCGACGCCCGCTACAACAATGCGGGCGTCCGGGGGGACCCGCTGCCGAGGCCCGTGGAAGAACACGGCCTCGGTCTTATGCAGGGCCACCGTCAGCCCTAGGCGGCGGATCCTCCCTGCTACTAGGGATCCGCCAGCCGAGGCCAAATTGGCCGCCTCCCTAAAACTCCCCCCTCGGGCAGTAAGGAGAGTGTCATCCGCATAACAGATGACACTCGTGCCACGAAGGAGGGACCCGCGCAGGAGCCAGTCGAATCCTATGTTCCACAGGAGTGGACCTAGGACCGACCCCTGTGGAACACCAGACTCCGCCCTGTACCGCCTCAGTGTGGCAGACCTGTCTACGAGGAGGACCGCTCGGTCCTCCAGGTAGTCTGCCAAGAGGGCCCGCAGATATTGAGGCACTCCGTGATAGCGGAGTGCCTCTAAGATGGTCGAGTGGGGAATGGAGTTGAACGCGTTGGCGATGTCGAATGACACCGCCAACACTCCGTCCCCTGCCTCGACCGCCTCCCTCACTTGGCCCTTCAAAAGGGCCAATGCATCGACCGTCGAACGCCCCTTCCGGAAACCGAATTGGGCGTCCGACAGGTCCGGGCCAACCTCCCGCAGGAGGCCATTCACCCGGGTGGCGATGATCCCCTCAAACAATTTTCCGACCTCGTCGAGCAGAACGACGGGCCGGTATGCCGAGGGGGAATCCACCGGGCGTCCCTCCTTCTGAAGGAGGCACAGCCGTCCCTCCTTCCACGGTTTCGGGAACCTCCCAGTCGTAAGACACGCACTGAAGAGGTCCCGAAACCTTTCCTCCATTTGGGTGACCGCAATGGCCACCACCGCCGCGGGGACGCCGTCCGGTCCGGGGGCCGTCCTCTTCCCGCGGAGGCGTAAAGCCGCCGCGTGGAGCTCCGCCGCCGCCACTGGAGGGATCTCCTCCGCCGGCGGGGCCACCCCCCGCGGGGGGTGCATTACTGGAGGGGCGAAGTCGGTCCTGCACGGAAACAGGGACCGAACCACCCCATCCAGCAACGCCGGCTCCAGGGTCTCCGTCAGTGGGGGGCCACAGGGGCGCAGTTTGTTCCGCGCCGCCTTGTATGGCCTCCCAAATGGGTCCCCATCGAGACCCTCCAGCATCTCGGCCTTCGCCGAGTCGTCGGCGGCACGCATCTGCGACCTGAGCACCTCCTTGGCCTCCACGTACGCGGCGTAGAGGAGGTCCTCGTTGGCGAGGTCGCGAAAGCTGCGCCGCCGACTCCGCGCGTAGGCCCTTCTGGCCGCCACGCAGGCGGCCCGGAGCCCCGCCAATTCCTCCGTCCACCAATAAACGGCGCGACGGGGAGGCGGGCGGCGAGACCGAGGCATGCTGGTGTCGCACACCTCGGTCAGGGAACCCCGCAACTGGACCGCTGCGGCGTCCACGTCCAGGACTTGGACAGGTGGCGCGAGCCAGTCCTGGACTAACGCCGCCTCCTCAGCCGCCTCGCGATCCAGGCGGGTGAGGGACCACCGCGGGAAGGGGGACTGACCCGAGTGGGCTGTCCCCCGAGGGCTCCCGGTGGAGACGTCGAACCGCACGTAACGATGGTCGGACAACGTCTCCACCATCTCCACCCGCCAGTTCAGAACGCGGGCGGCTAGCACGGGGGTGGCGAACGAAACGTCCACCACTGACCCTCCCCGTTGCCGCACACACGTCTGTACTGTCCCTCTGTTTAAGAGGGACATGCCTGTCGACGCCGCCCAAAACTCGACGGCGCGACCCCGGACGTTGCAAGTCGCGGCCGGATTGCCCCAGGCCGTCGACTTGGCATTCAGGTCGCCCAACACGGCGACCTGGCGCGGCGCCGCCCGACCGACCACTGCGGTGAGGACCTCGAGAAAGATCTCGAAGTCCGCTAGGGGTCGGTTAGGGGAGAAATACACGCCCACCAGGGCTATCTCTCCCCACGCGGCGGCCACGTATCCCGGACCCCTCTCTAAGAGCGAGAGGGGTGGGGAGTCCGTGGAAGACCGCGCTACCACTGCCACTGAGCCGTCCGGATCACCCAGCCACCTGCCAGGGACCGAGTACGGCTCAGCGACCACCGCTACGTCCACCAACCACTCGGCCACGGTCTGCATCAGCAGATCCTGGGCCGCTCTGCAGTGGTTGGTGTTGGCCTGAAGGATGCGATGTTCGGCCCTATCCATCAATCGGACATCGCACCCCCCTCCGCAGCCGCCGATGTACTGGGCACCGGATCGGCGGTGGCAACGGCAGGCCGGGTCGGCGCCTGCACTTTGCCCTTCTTGGGGGGAGGCTTGCAGCTCCTCCCCTTCATTAAATGATCCGCAGGGCGGCCACTGGCGGCGCACACGGCACAGTGCGGCGTGGTGGCCTCGCAAGCGGCGGACTTGTGTCCGTCCTTGCCGCAGCGGTAGCATGTATCCCTCCTTTCGTCCTTGGAGGGACACAGGGCCCGGGTGTGTCCAACTCCGAAGCACTTGAAGCAGCGCAACGGCGACTCTTCAAGTGCCCGGACCACACCCGTGCTAAACCCGATGGGAAGCCGTCCCTTGGCGAGGACGGCTTTGGCGGCGGCGACCGGGCACTCAAGGCGCATGGTGCCCATGCCGCCGCGGCCGGGTCTGATGCCCCGACCTTGTACTGCTGCGGCGCTGCAGCCTCCAGCCGCCGCGACCGCCGCCACCACCTCCTCCTTGGTGACAGAGTCATCCAAGTCGGACACTTCCAGGCCTGCGGACTTCACAGGCCTGACCACCTTGGCCACGTCCGCGATGACCTCCTGCAGCTTTGCGGCGAAGAGGTCCGCATTGGCACCGCCCTTAGCCCCCGGGAACTCGAATATTCGAGCCCCGGTTTGCGTTTGCCGGCACGCGATCTTGTCGATCCCCAGTTGGTTGGGATCGACGTTTGCGCGCGCCCGCGTCATTACTGACGCGTAGGTTTCGCCGCGCTCCTCAGCCTCCGCGGTGAGCGTCACCACGACGGCAGCGGATTTGGGAGCAACCAATTTGGGTTTGCTCCCACCGGCGGGGGCCCGTTTAGCTGCAGGCGCAACGTTTGCGGGTTTGGGGGCCGACTTCTTGCCTTTCCCCTTCCCCTTTCCCTTGCCCGTGGACTGAGACGGGCCGGGAGGGGCGGTGGCGGGGACGGCAGGGACGGCCGTCGCCTTCTTTTTCGCCTTGCCCTTCTTCTTCTTTCCAACCACCTTCGTCCACTTTGGCTGGTTGGACGGGGTGGTGGAGGGTAGGAGGGCGTCCTCTGGGTTTGAGGACGGCGCCGGCTCGCGCGGCTTGACTGCCACGGGCGGCCGCTCGCGCGGCTTGCTTGCCGCGGGTGGCCGTTCGTCCGCCGCAAGCGGCGGGCGAAGCCGCTTTTCCGGCAGGAGCCGGTCCTCGATACCTGCGAAGCAGGCACGAGTGAAGGCCCTTTCCTCCATCACAACCTTCCGGATGATATCCTCAAGGTTGGAGGGGAGGGCCTCAGCCGCAGGTCTCGGCACGGCCTGTTGAGGCCGGGCCGTGGCTTTAACCGCGGGCCTCGGCTCGGCTTGTTGAGGCCGGGCCGTGGCTTCAGCCAGCTTGTGGTGTAGCTGGCTGACCTCCGACTGCAGGCGATCCACTTTCGCCTGCAGCTGCCGCGTCTCGTCGGTGGCTGTTCGCCCCACCAACTCCGCGACGATGCCGCGCATGCTCGCGGCCCTGCATTTGAGGGCCTTTTGGAAGGTCCCCTTTAGGTTGGAGGACTTCGAGGCGACCTCCACAATCCCCTCTTGGTCCTCTACCGCCATCCGCTCCAATTCCGCCACTGAGTGGTCCGCGTATAAAACGCGGGATGCACCGTACCCAGCCTTGGCTCGGGCGACGAGCGTCCGCTGCTCCTTGGCAGCGACCTTCTCTTCTAGGTCCTTCTGGACCTGGTCCCGCTTCGCCAGGTCTAACTGGCGCTCAGCGTCCGCTAAACCCACGTCGTGGGTGTCGGCCACTGCCGACTTTTTTGGCCGAAGCTTTTTCTTCGGCTTCCCCGTGGAGTCTGAGGAGCCCTCGGAGCCATCCTTTAGGAACCGCTTCCGGCCTCCCCGGCCTCGGGAAGACTCCTCGGCCACCGACATCGACGAACCGGCGTCTGAGTCCGACACCTCGTCCGTCCACCCGCCAAAAACACTCGCCGCAGAAGGCGCGCGGCTAGCCTCCGACGCCGAAGCGCCATCGGCTGGTTGGCCCTGAGAAGGGCCTTTTTCCAAATCGTCCCGGGAGGGGCCCTTAGAAGGGCCTTTGAGGAACCTCCCGGACGAATCCCGCAGGGGTTTAGACATCCCGCAAGGTATCGTAGTCGACCGCAATAGACTACGACGTACAGCGCACTTTAGCCGTTCACTGATCTGCCACTCCGTTACGGTGGTCAGATCAGGACGTTGCCCAGGGAACACGACGAGGACGTAAGCGCTGTGGGGGTTCCCCAACCTAACCTAACCTAACCTAACCTTTTTTTTTTTTTTTTTTTTTTTGTTGACGCTGGGAAAAATGCGTTACGCATACCCTCTCGTTGGGGGACGAGAGGGTTATGTGGGACTCCCCCGGCTAGCCCGGGTATACCCACTAAACAACCCAGCGGCACTCCCGCATCGTCTTCATGGAGGGGAACTGGGAAACTGGCAGAGCCTTATCATCCAGTCCCCCGCCGACGACCGCCCGCCTTTACAGCGGGCCCCGCACGCCCCTCCCTACGAGGAGGGGCCCGGAAATGACCGCGAGTGCTCGGTCATTCCCGCCGACGGTGGTGGTGAACAGTGCAGTGCAGGAGAAGGCGCCCCCGCGCCAGTCTCCCGCTATTCACCACCGGGGAGGAGAAGACGCTGATCGTACAGCCGTCTCACTCTTCCCCTTCTCCGCCTGCGGAGCGGCGCCGCGAGGGGATCGTCCTCCCGCGCGCGCTCCGCTGCCTCTTTCTGCGAGATCACGTCCTCGCAGAAAGAGGCGACCGCCGACCAGGCCGCCTCGCTCCCCAGCATGGACAGAACCACGCCGGGCAGCGAGAGATCCGGCCCCACCACCGCAGTTAGACCGCGGCGCAGCTCAGACCAGGCCGGGCACACCTCGAGGGTGTGCTGTGCCGAGTCCTCCGCCGCGCCGCAGTCGTGGCACGCGGCGGCCTCCTCCCTCCCAATCCGATGCAGGTACGACCCGAAGCATCCATGCCCGGTCAGCACCTGCACCAGCCGGAACGAGAGGAAGCCGTGGGGCCGCTCGAGCCATCCCTGAAGGACTGGTCCGAGCGCGTCCAACGTTCGGCGGCCGAAGGTGGCAGAGGCGAGGTCCTCAGTCCAATGGTGGACGATTGCGGCCCTCGCCTCCCGCCGGACGGCCTCCCGCTCCTCCGCGGCGGGGGGCGCATTGAGCGCCCTACGCCGCGCCGACCACTCGTACACCCTAGCCAGCACCCACGCCTCGATCTCCCAAGGAGGGGTGCCGGCCAGGGCGCACGCCGCCGCGAACCCCACCGAGCGGTAGGCCCTCGCCACCCGCTGTGCAATGGCCCTTTGGGGCCTGCGGATGGCGGAGGCGTTCTCCCTCCTGTGGAGGGAGTCCGCCCAGATAGGGGCCCCGTAAAGGGCCATACTCTTGAGGATGCCGGCATACAGCTGCCGGCATCGCGCCTTCGGCCCTCCCAGGTTCGGGAGGAGCCACGAGAGGGCCCCCGCTGCCTTCAGCAGGCGCGTCGACAGCCCGCTGAAATGCGGGCCGAAGCGCCACCTGCTGTCCAACACAAGGCCCAGATATTTCATCTGGGCCTTCACCTCTACTTGGACGCCCGCTACAACAATGCGGGCGTCCGGGGGGACCCGCTGCCGAGGCCCGTGGAAGAACACGGCCTCGGTCTTATGCAGGGCCACCGTCAGCCCTAGGCGGCGGATCCTACCTGCGACTAAGGATCCGCCAGCCGAGGCCAAATTGGCCGCCTCCCTAAAGTTCCCCCCTCGGGCAGTGAGGAGAGTGTCATCCGCATAGCAGATGACACTCGTGCCACGAAGGAGGGACCCGCGCAGGAGCCAGTCGAAGCCTATGTTCCACAGGAGTGGACCTAGGACCGACCCCTGTGGAACACCAGACTCCGCCCTGTACCGCCGCAAACTGGCCGCCCTGTCTACGAGGAGGACCGCTCGGTCCTCCAGGTAGTCCGCCAGCAATGCCCGCAGATATTGAGGCACTCCGTGATAGCGGAGTGCCTCTAAGATGGTCGAGTGGGGAATGGAGTTGAACGCGTTTGCGATGTCGAATGACACCGCCAACACTCCGTCCCCTGCCTCGACCGCCTCCCTCACTTGGCCCTTCAAAAGGGCCAATGCGTCGACCGTCGAACGCCCCTTCCGGAAACCGAATTGGGCGTCCGACAGGTCCGGCCCCACCTCCCGCAGGAGGCCATTCACCCGGGTGGCGATGATCCCCTCAAACAATTTACCGACCTCGTCGAGCAGAACGACGGGCCGGTATGCCGAGGGGGAATCCACCGGGCGTCCCTCCTTCCGAAGGAGGCACAGTCGGCCCTCCTTCCACGGTTTCGGGAACCTCCCAGTCGTAAGACACGCACTGAAGAGGTCCCGAAACCTTTCCTCCATTTGGGTGGCCGCAATGGCCACCACCGCTGCGGGGACGCCGTCCGGTCCGGGGGCCGTCCTCTTCCCGCGGAGGCGTAAGGCCGCCTCGCGGAGCTCCGCCACCGCCACTGGAGGGATCTCCTCCTCGGGCGGGGCCACCCCCCGCGGGGGGTGCATCACTGGAGGGGCGAAATCGGTCCTGCACGGAAACAGGGACCGAACCACCCCATCCAGCAACGCCGGCTCCAGGGTCTCCGTGAGTGGGGGGCCACAGGGGCGCAGTTTATTCCGCGCCGCCTTGTATGGCCTCCCAAATGGGTCCCCGTCAAGACCCTCCAGCATCTCGGCCTTCGCCGAGTCGTCGGCGGCACGCATCTCCGACCTGAGGACCTCCTTGGCCTCCACGTACACGGCGTAGAGGAGGTCCTCGTTGGCGAGGTCGCGAACGCTGCGCCGCCGACTCCGCGCATAGGCCCTTCTGGCCGCCACGCAGGCGGCCCGGAGCCCCGCCAACTCCTCCGTCCACCAATAAACGGCGCGACGGGGAGGCGGGCGGCGAGACCGAGGCATGCTGGTGTCGCACACCTCGGTCAGGGAACCCCGCAACTGGACCGCTGCGGCGTCCACGTCCAGGACTTGGACAGGTGGCGCGAGCCAGTCCTGGACTAACGCCGCCTCCTCAGCCGCCTCGCGATCCAGGCGGGTGAGGGACCACCGCGGGAAGGGGGACTGACCCGAGTGGGCTGTCCCCCGAGGGCTCCCGGTGGAGACGTCGAACCGCACGTATCGGTGGTCGGATAACGTCTCCACCATCTCCACCCGCCAGTTCACGACGCGGGCGGCCAGCACGGGGGTGGCGAACGAAACGTCCACCACTGACCCTCCCCGTTGCCGCACACACGTCTGAACTGTCCCTCTGTTTAAGAGGGACACGCCTGTCGACGCCGCCCAAAACTCGACGGCGCGACCCCGGACGTTGCAAGTCGCGGCCGGGTTGCCCCAGGCCGCCGACTTGGCGTTCAGGTCGCCCAACACGGCGACCTGGCGTGGCGCCGCCCGACCGACCACTGCGGTGAGGACCTCGAGAAAGATCTCGAAGTCCGCAAGGGGTCGGTTAGGGGAGAAATACACGCCCACCAGGGCTATCTCTCCCCACGCGGCGGCCACGTATCCCGGTCCCCTCTCTAAGAGCGAGAGGGGTGGGGAGTCCGTGGAAGACCGCGCTACCACTGCCACTGAGCCGTCCGGATCACCCAGCCACCTGCCAGGGACCGAGTACGGCTCAGCGACCACCGCTACGTCCACCAACCACTCGGCCATGGTCTGCATCAGCAGATCCTGGGCCGCTCTGCAGTGGTTGGTGTTGGCCTGAAGGATGCGATGTTCGGCCCTATCCATTAATCGGACATCGCACCCCCCTCCGCAGCTGCCGATGTACTGGGCACCGGATCGGCGGTGGCAACGGCAGGCCGGGTCGGCGCCTGCATTTTGCCCTTCTTGGGGGGAGGCTTGCAGCTCCTCCCCTTCATAACATGATCCGCGGGGCGGCCACTGGCGGCGCACACGGCACAGTGCGGCGTAGTGGCCTCGCAAGCGGCGGACTTGTGTCCGACCTTGCCGCAGCGGTAGCATGTGTCCCTCCTTTCGTCCGTGGAGGGACACAGGGCCCGGGTGTGTCCAACTCCGAAGCACTTGAAGCACCGCAACGGTGACTCCTCAAGTGCCCGGACCACACCCGTGCTGAACCCGACAAGAAGCCGTCCCTTGGCGAGGACGGCTTTGGCGGCGGCGACCGGGCACTCAAGGCGCATGGTGCCCATGCCGCCGCGGCCGGGTCTGATGCCCCGACCTTGCACTGCTGCGGCGCTGCAGCCTCCAGCCACCGCGACCGCCGCCACCACCTCCTCCTTGGTGACTGAGTCATCCAAGTCGGACACCTCCAGGCCTGCGGACTTCACAGGCCTGACCACCTTGGCCACGTCCGCGATGACCTCCTGCAGTTTTTCTGCGAAGAGGTCCGCGTTGGCGCCGCCCTTAGCCCCCGGGAACTCGAATATTCGAGCCCCGGTTTGAGTTTGGCGGCACGCGATCTTGTCGATCCCCAGTTGGGTGGGATCGACGTTGGCGCGCGCCCGCGTCATTATTGACGCGTACGTCTCACCGCGCTCCTCAGCCTCCGCGGTGAGCGTCACCACGACGGCAGCGGATTTGGGAGCAACCAATTTGGGTTTGCTCCCACCGGCGGGGGCCCGATTAGCTGCGGGAGCAGCGTTTGCGGGTTTGGGGGCCGACTTCTTGCCTTTCCCCTTCCCCTTTCCCTTGCCCGTGGACTGAGACGGGCCGGGAGGGGCGGTGGCGGGGACGGCAGGGACGGCCGTCGCCTTCTTCTTCGCCTTGCCCTTCTTCTTCTTTCCACCCACCTTCGTCCACTTTGGCTGGTTGGACGGGGTGGTGGAGGGTAGGAGGGCGTCCTCTGGGTTTGAGGACGGCGCCGGCTCGCGCGGCTTGACTGCCGCGGGCGGCCGCTCGCGCGGCTTGCTTGCCGCGGGTGGCCGTTCGTCCGCCGCAAGTGGCGGGCGAAGCCGCTTTTCCGGCAGGAGCCGGTCCTCGATACCTGCGAAGCAGGCACGAGTGAAGGCCCTTTCCTCCATCACAACCTTCCGGATGATATCCTCAAGGTTGGAGGGGAGGGCCTCAGCCGCAGGTCTCGGCACGGCTTGTTGAGGCCGGGCCGTGGCTTTAACCGCGGGCCTCGGCTCGGCTTGTTGAGGCCGGGCCGTGGCTTCAGCCAGCTTGTGGTGTAGCTGGCTGACCTCCGACTGCAGGCGATCCACTTTCGCCTGCAGCTGCCGCGTCTCGTCGGTGGCTGTTCGCCCCACCAACTCCGCGACGATGCCGCGCATACTCGCGGCCCTGCATTTCAGGGCCTTTTGGAAGGTCCCCTTCAGGTTGGAGGACTTCGAGGCGACCTCCACAATGCCCTCCTGGTCCTCCACCGCCATCCGCTCCAGTTCCGCGACTGAGTGGTCCGCGTATAAAACGCGGGACGCACCGTACCCGGCCTTGGCTCGGGCAACGAGCGTCCGCTGCTCCTTGGCAGCGACCGTCTCTTCGAGGTCCTTCTGGACCTGCTCCCGCTTCGCCAGGTCGAACTGGCGTCGAGCGTCCGCTAAACCCACGTCGTGGGTGTCGGCCACTGCCGACTTTTTTGGCCGAAGCTTCTTCTTCGGCTTCCCCGTGGAGTCCGAGGAGCCCTCGGAGCGATCCTTTAAGAATCGCTTCCGGGCTCTAGACGACTCCTCGGCCATCGACATGGACGAACCGGCGTCCGAGTCAGACACCTCGTCCGTCCACCCACCAAAAACACTAGCCGCAGAAGGCGCGCGGCTAGCCTCCGACGCCGAAGCGCCATCGGCTGGTTGGCCCTGAGAAGGGCCTTTTTCCAAATCGTCCCGGGAGGGGCCCTTAGAAGGGCCTTTGAGGAACCTCCCGGACGAATCCCGCAGGGGTTTCGACATCCCGCAGGTATCGTAGTCGACCGCAAAAGACTACGACGCACAGCGCACTTTAGCCGTTCACTGATCTGCCACTCCGTTACGGTGGTCAGAATCAGGACGTTGCCCAGGGAACACGACGAGGACGTAAGCGCTGTGGGGGGTTCCCCAACCTAACCTAACCTAACCTAACCTAACCTAACCTTTTTTTTTTTTTTTTTTTTTTTTTGACCCGGAAAAAATGGCCGACCCATGCCACCACGCCGTGGGCACAGCGCGGTGCAATGTGGGGCTCGAACCCACTAAAACAACCGGGGTGTCCTTCTTGGCCCTAGGTGCCCAGATGTAGGATTCGCGTTGCGACTTCTTCTACTTCTGGGCGGGCCGGGTCCGCTTTAGTGTGCGGACCTCTTCTCGGTTACATGGGGTGGGGTGTAAAGTGCCCCTCCCCAATTCCGACTCCTGTGGAGGGCGCGCCGGACACAGCGCGCCCGTCGTCACGGGCCTGTGTCTGGTCGAGTGCCAGGGTGCCCTCCCCGACACTCGCAGGCCATCGCTCAAGGCGGACGCAGGTCGCTTGCCGCGTAGACCCTGCGTCTACGCCCCAAGCGTCGCTGGCGAGCGGGGTTCGTGCTACTCTCCTCCCGCTCGCGCTCCGCCGCCTCCTTCGCCGTCATCACCGCTTCACAAAACGCGGTGACGGCCGACCAGGCGCGCTCACTCTCGACCATGCTTGGAATGACGGTCGATAGCGAGAGCGCCCGATCCCCAACTACTGCGGCCAGCTGCAGCCGCTGCGCGTCCCACGCCGGGCATACCGCCAGCGTATGGAGCGCCGTATCTTCTTCTGCCGGACAGTGGTGGCAGACGTTGGCCTCCTCTCGGCCGATCCGGCACAGGTACCGCCCGAAGCAACCGTGCCCGGACAGTACCTGTGTCAGTCGGTATGTTAGGGGGCCATGTTTCCTCCCTAACCACTGCCTGAAGACCGGCAGTATCGCCGCCACTGTGGCGTGTCCGGCGCTGGGACTCTGAAGAGCCCGCTCCCACTCTCCTAGAGCCCACTCCGTCATCTCTTTCCGCTTCTCCTCGACACTGGCTAGGTCGGGGAGGCGGCCTGTTTCGCCCTCAACATCCTTTCGCCACCAATAGAGGCGAGAGTGGGCTCTGGCATCAATATGCCAAGGAGGCATGCCGGCAAGTAGAGTGCCCGCCTCGAATGACACCGTCCGGTATCCCCGTATGAACCTGATGGCGAGTGCGCGCTGCGACTGGCGCAGATACGCAATATTTTCGGCCGCCAGGTTCTCGGCCCAGACGGGTGCTCCATACAGGGCTTGGGATCTCACTACGCCGGCATGTAATCTTCGGCAAGTGGCTCCAGGTCCGCCAAGGTTTGGCAGCAGACGCGATAGTGACCCAGCCGTTATCGCCAATTTTGGGGCCAGACTTTTCAGATGCGGTCCGAAGGACCATCTGGCGTCTAGCAACAGACCGAGATATTTTAATCTTTTCCCGACTGGAATACGCACGCCACCCACCACAATGTGTGCGTCCGGCGGCGGCGGGTTCCTCGGCCCGTAGAAGATAATTGCTTCCGTTTTGTGAAGTGCAACCTCTAGCCCCAATTGCCGAATCCTACTTACTACTTGTGCGACACCTGCCGTCGCCAGGACCGCCACCTCCCGGTAGTTACGCCCCCTTGCCGTTACCAGGGTGTCATCGGCATAACAGACCAAATCCACCCCGTCCAGGAGGGCGCCACGCAAGACCCAGTCGTAGCCTATGTTCCACAGGAGTGGACCGAGGACCGACCCCTGTGGGACACCACGCGACACGTCCCTCACGTGCCACCGCTCCCGTCCGGGGTAGACAATGCGCCTGTCGGTCAGGTATGCGTCAATGATCCGCCTTAGGTAGTGAGGTACTCCGTGGTAACGGAGGGCCTCTGAGATGACTTCATATGGGAGGGAGTTGAATGCGTTGGCGATATCAAGAGATATCGCCATCATAACTCCTCCCCGGGACAGTGCCGCCGTCCTTAACACTGCCACGCGCTGCACCGCATCGATCGTGGACCGATTGCGGCGGAAACCAAACTGTTGGGCGCTTAGGTTTGGCCCTTCCGTCTCGAGGTGCTCGATTAGGCGCCACGAGATAATTCTCTCGAAAAGCTTGCACGCCTCATCGAGCAACACAAGCGGGCGATGACCTGCTGGCGTGTTTTGCGGCCTTCCATGTTTGGGGATCAAGACGAGTTTCCCCTCCTTCCATTTATGTGGGAAGATGCCCTGTTGGAGGCACTCACTGAGGAGCACTCTGAAACGGGGCCCAAGCGATTTCAACGCTAGGACCCAGGCTCGTCCTGGGATTCCGTCAGGCCCAGGTGCCACTTTTTTTGCCTGCAGCTTCAAAATTGTAGCCTCCATTTCCTCCTCCGTCACACTTGGAATGGGGCACGGCGGCGGACCGTATCTGAGAGGTCGAGGCATAGTGGGCGCCGCGTGATCCGCCCTCTCCGGGAACAGACCTGAGACCACTACATCCACGATGTCAGGCGGTAGGGTCTGCGTTGTCGGCGGGGCCCACGGGCGCAACTTGTTGCGGACCATTCTGTATGGTCGCCCCCACGGGTCAGCATCCAGGGTGGACAGGAGCTCCTCGCGGGAACAGTCTTTGGCCCTCATTATCGCCAATTGAAGTGCGTTCTTGGCCTCCCTATATACAGCGAGGAGCTCCTCCCCTCTCTGTTCATAGTCCGCCGGACGCAGTCGCCTTCTTCGGTGCCGGGAGATGTGCCGCTGTGCCACACCGCACATGTGACGGAGGTGGGCAATCTCGGGCGACCACCAACTAACTTGGCGCCTTCTACCAGCTCGAGGCCGCGCTCTGGGCATCGCCGCGTCACAGATTGACGTCATTGCCTCCCTAAACCAGTTGGCTTCTCGCTGGACGTCAATCGAGCCGTGTGGCAACGGCGCCCAGGACTGTACAACGGCAGCCTCCAGTAAAACCTCAGAGTCCATTTTGGACAAACTCCATCGTGGCCCAGCATCGCCCGCAGTGATTGGCCCCTGGCCAAGGGACCTGGCAGAGACGGCGAACCTAATGTATTTGTGGTCCGACAGCGTCTCCGCCTCCTCGACCACATGCCAACCACGAACACTGCGAGCCAGACCAGAACTGGCAAAGCCCACGTCCACTATGGAGCTGCCGTTGCTTCGAACGCACGTCGGTGTATTGCCTCGGTTTAACGCAGCCAACCCGTTCTGTGTGAACCACTCTCGGAGGAGTTCACCTCTGGCATCTTCCACGGTACATCCCCATGCCGGGGACTTTGCATTGAAATCCCCCAGCACGAGAATCGGCCGTGGATGTGCACCGGCGACCAGAGTGTCCAGCCTCGACAGCATGCCCTCGAACTCCTGCATTGGCCTGCTCGGCGAACAATACACACCGACGATGTGCAACTCACCGATTTGGACAGCGACACACCCCCGGAACTGTCTCACATTTGCCAACGTCAGTGAGCTCCCATTCGGGACGACTACCGCCACAAGACCGTCCGCATCTCCCGCCCAGTTGGCGTTGGGCAGGGCGAAATAGGGCTCGGCCACTATCGCCACGTTGATGGACCACTCTGCCATGGCCTGGAATAGGAGATCCTGGGCTCTGGCAGAGTGGTTCAGGTTTGTTTGTAGGAGATTAATGGGCCCACTATCCATTAACCTCCATACGTTCGACCGTCGGGAGCTGCGTTGTTGGCAGCGCTGTAGCTGGTCCCGCATTCGTGCGGCCTGCCTTTCTTCTGTTCACCCGCGAGGGGCAGGCCTTGGTGCCTGTTCGATGGTCCACAGGCTTGCCCGCCTTTTGGCAGACCAGGCAGACTGCCACTTTCTGGCAATCGACGGCCTTGTGTCCATCTTCTCCACATCGGTGGCACCGGGTTGTGTAGTCCACGCCGGTGGAACAACATACTCCCGCATGTCCGTCTAGGAGGCAACGGTAGCATCGCAGCGGTCTCATGTCCAAGAGCCGGACGTGTGCCGCTGACCAGCCGACGAGGAGTTTATCTGCCTCGGTCAGCTTTTTAGCCGCTGCCACAGGGCAGCTTACTACCGCCGAGCCAGACCCGTTCCGAGCAAACCGGATGATCCCCGACCTCACTTGGCTCAGCGGGCAGTCACCATACTTGGCTACCGCCGCTTCCAATTCTTCTTTTGTCACCGACTCGTCAAGGTCGGTGACACGAATGCTCGCGCACTTAGTTGGGCGCGAGATTTTCACTTCTTGCTCAGAGAGCAACTCCCTCAGTTTGTCCGCCAAGGCATCGGCCTGAGGAGCGCTCTCTGCGCCCGGCACCTGGAGGAGGCGGGCACCGGTAGCCGTCGCACGGTACTGCACCGACTCAATGCCCAAGTCGCGGATGTTGAGTGCTGACTTGGCATTGTGGAGCAGGGCAGCGTAGGTGATGCCGTTCTCGACAGCCTTCGGCTGCAGCGTAAGAACGACCGCCGTACTTTGGGGGACGCGCAGCTTCCTTCGCGTCCTCTTCCTCTTCTTCTTGGCAGCCTTCTTTGCCGCCTTTTTGGCCCCCACCGTGTGCCAGCCCTCCTCCTTTTGGCGGGATACGCCCGCTTTATTGCCAGCAGTAGACGGCTGAGGCGCCGCTTCCTTAGACTTGTTCTTCTTCTTCTTCCTCCTCTTTCTTTTTTCTTGGACCTCAGGAGCCGCTGCGGCAGCTGGTGCGGCCGGGGTTGGAGGAGGAAGTTTGGTTGGCTTTTGAGCCGCTTGCACAGCTTTGGGAGCCGTCTTTGGAGCCTGATGCTTACTGGCCTGTTCGGCGTAGGTTCGCACCGGCTCTGCAGGCACCTGCATCGGTGGTTCTTCCGCAACAGTCACGACTGTCTCAGCCTCAGCTGGCGTCTGTCTTCGATCCGAAGCCAGGGGCGGGCGGAGAATTTTGTTTTCGAGGAAGGCCACTCGTTGGAGGACCTTCCCGATTTCGTCCTTAAAGAGTTGGGTTAAAATTTGTGTTAACTCCGGCTCTTTTTGTTTGGGAGTTTCCGATTCTGCCGGTTTCTCCAATTCTCCCCCCGCCATTGCCTTTATGCAGGCATTCTCCTTGCTGAGGAGCTCGTTTTGCCTTCTCAATCGGGCAACCTCCACCTGGAGCCGGCGCATGTCATCAGTCACAGGCCTAGATAGGAGTTCGTCCGCAACCTCCTCGATCGTCTGAACCGCCTGTTTGAGGGCCTTTTGATTGGTCCCCTTGAGACCTTTGGAGACCCTAGCCACTTCTCGCACGCTGGCGAGGGACTCGTCGAGCCGGGCCTTAAGGCCTTCCACAGGCAGTTCGTCTGCCCCCAGCTTCTCCGAGGCACGTGAGACCACTCGGCAGCCCCTTTCGGTGCTGGCCATCTCCGCAGCCTGCCGCTCCGCAGCCAAGATCCGCACCTCAGCCTCACTGGCCTGTTTGGCCGCCATCAGTTCCTTCTTGGCCTGCCAGAGACCAACATATTGGCCCGTTGACGGGGGCCGACCTCTGCCCCTCTTGACGGCCTTCGTGACGCCTTTACAGCGTTCTTCGTCAGAGCCAGAACCCGAGCCTGAGCCTCTAGCTCCTCGCCTCCTCTTCCTCAGGTACTTGGAGGCTTGGTTGCCCCCTTGCACCGAGCTTACGTCGGAGTCGACAATGGACATCGAGGTGTCGGACATGTCCATATCCCTCGCCAAGGACTCCAATGCATCCTTCATCATTTGCCTATTCGTCTCATTCATTTCGCAGGCATATCCGTCAGTTACCGTTAAACTCGCCGTGGTCGTTGGGATGGAATCGATCATTTCCTTCCCCGAAAAACAATTGTTGCCCCCCCCAGAATACGAGGGGCAGACGGCATCCGAAGACACCGTGCGGGATTCTCCGACTGCCGAGCAGTCGGTACCCGCCTGGGGTAATTCTATTTCAACTGTTTGTTCTGCCATGTTTTTATTAGCCTTTAAGGAAAAGGGACCCTTACTCCTCCGCCTCGATGCTAATGACGGGCTTTACCCCCCGTCTTCCAGACTTTCGGCGCACCTACACCTTAGCCATTGGGCCACTACCCCACCCACGGTGTGATTTTTGCAAGTGGTTGTCTCCACCGGACCCCCAGGAGAGGAAAGGAAGAAGAAAGGAAGGAATAAGGAAGAAGGATAAGGAAAAGGATAAGAAGGTGGGAACACATGAGCCGCTTCGACCGAAGTCAGGGGCGCCTCGACCCTCGGGATTTGGTCCACGCCGACCGCTCACGCAAGTCGGACTCTCCACTCGGAGAGCTCCCCTATCCGCCACCCGGGGGACGCGCCACAGAGCGGACTCCCGAACCGCTCGCGGAACCTAACCTAACCTAACCTTTTTTTTTTTTTTTTTTTTTTTTTTTTTTTTTTTTTTTTTTTGTTGACGCTGGGAAAAATGCGTTACGCATACCCTCCCGTTGGGGGACGAGAGGGTTATGTGGGACTCCCCCGGCTAGCCCGGGTATACCCACTAAACGACCCAGCGGCACTCCCGCGTCGTCTTCATGGAGGGGAACTGGGAAACTGGCAGAGCCTTATCATCCAGTCCCCCGCCGACGACCGCCCGCCTTTACAGCGGGGCCCGCACGCCCCTCCCTACGAGGGGCCCGGAAATGACCGCGAGTGCTCGGTCATTCCCGCCGACGGTGGTGGTGAATTGTGCAGTGCAGGAGAAGGCGCCCCCGCGCCAGTCTCCCGCTATTCACCACCGGGGAGGAGGAGACGCTGATCGTACAGCCGTCTCACTCTTCCCCTTCTCCGCCTGCGGAGCGGCGCCGCGAGGGGATCGTCCTCCCGCGCGCGCTCCGCTGCCTCTTTCTGCGAGATCACGTCCTCGCAGAAAGAGGCGACCGCCGACCAGGCCGCCTCGCTCCCCAGCATGGACAGAACCACGCCGGGCAGCGAGAGGTCCGGCCCCACCACCGCAGTCAGACCGCGGCGCAGCTCAGACCAGGCCGGGCACACCTCGAGGGTGTGCTGTGCCGAGTCCTCCACCGCGCCGCAGTCGTGGCACGCGGCGGCCTCCTCCCTCCCAATCCGGTGCAGGTACGACCCGAAGCATCCATGCCCGGTCAGCACCTGCACCAGACGGAACGAGAGGAAGCCGTGGGGCCGCTCGAGCCATCCCTGAAGGACTGGCCCGAGCGCGTCCAACGTTCGGCGGCCGAAGGTGGCAGAGGCGAGGTCCTCAGTCCAATGGTGGACGATTGCGGCCCTCGCCTCCCGCCGGACGGCCTCCCGCTCCTCCGCGGCGGGGGGCGCATTGAGCGCCTTACGCCGCGCCGACCACTCGTACACCCGAGCCAGCACCCACGCCTCGATCTCCCAAGGAGGGGTGCCGGCCAGGGCGCACGCCGCCGCGAACCCCACCGAGCGGTAGGCCCTCGCCACCCGCTGTGCAATGGCCCTTTGGGGCCTGCGGATGGCGGAGGCGTTCTCCCTCCTGTGGAGGGAGTCCGCCCAGATAGGGGCCCCGTAAAGGGCCATACTTTTTAAGATGCCGGCATACAGCTGCCGGCATCGCGCCTTCGGCCCTCCCAGGTTCGGGAGGAGCCAAGAGAGGGCCCCCGCTGCCTTCAGCAGGCGCGTCGACAGCCCGCTGAAATGCGGGCCGAAGCGCCACCTGCTGTCCAGTGCAAGGCCCAGATATTTTATCTGGGCCTTCACCGCTATTTCGACGCCCGCTACAACAATGTGGGCGTCCGGGGGGACCCGCTGCCGAGGCCCGTGGAAGAACACGGCCTCGGTCTTATGCAGGGCCACCGTCAGCCCTAGGCGGCGGATCCTCCCTGCTACTAGGGATCCGCCAGCCGAGGCCAAATTGGCCGCCTCTCTAAAACTCCCCCCTCGGGCAGTAAGGAGAGTGTCATCCGCATAACAGATGACACTCGTGCCACGAAGGAGGGACCCGCGCAGGAGCCAGTCGAATCCTATGTTCCACAGGAGTGGACCTAGGACCGACCCCTGTGGAACACCAGACTCCGCCCTGTACCGCCTCAGTGTGGCAGACCTGTCTACGAGGAGGACCGCTCGGTCCTCCAGGTAGTCTGCCAAGAGGGCCCGCAGATATTGAGGCACTCCGTGATAGCGGAGCGCCTCTAAGATGGTCGAGTGGGGAATGGAGTTGAACGCGTTGGCGATGTCGAATGACACCGCCAACACTCCGTCCCCTGCCTCGACCGCCTCCCTCACTTGGCCCTTCAAAAGGGCCAATGCATCGACCGTCGAACGCCCCTTCCGGAAACCGAATTGGGCGTCCGACAGGTCCGGGCCCACCTCCCGCAGGAGGCCATTCACCCGGGTGGCGATGATCCCCTCAAACAATTTACCGACCTCGTCGAGCAGAACGACGGGCCGGTATGCCGAGGGGGAATCCACCGGGCGTCCCTCCTTCCGAAGGAGGCACAGCCGTCCCTCCTTCCACGGTTTCGGGAACCTCCCAGTCGTAAGACACGCACTGAAGAGGTCCCGAAACCTTTCCTCCATTTGGGTGACCGCAATGGCCACCACCGCCGCGGGGACGCCGTCCGGTCCGGGGGCCGTCCTCTTCCCGCGGAGGCGTAAAGCCGCCGCGTGAACCTAACCTAACCTAACCTAACCTAACCTTTTTTTTTTTTTTTTTTTTTTTTTTTTTTTTTTTTTTTTTTTTTTGTTGACGCTGGGAAAAATGCGTTACGCATACCCTCCCGTTGGGGGACGAGAGGGTTATGTGGGACTCCCCCGGCTAGCCCGGGTATACCCACTAAACGACCCAGCGGCACTCCCGCATCGTCTTCATGGAGGGGAACTGGGAAACTGGCAGAGCCTTATCATCCAGTCCCCCGCCGACGACCGCCCGCTTTTACAGCGGGGCCCGCACGCCCCTCCCTACGAGGAGGGGCCCGGAAATGACCGCGAGTGCTCGGTCATTCCCGCCGACGGTGGTGGTGAATTGTGCAGTGCAGGAGAAGGCGCCCCCGCGCCAGTCTCCCGCTAATCACCACCGGGGAGGAGGAGACGCTGATCGTACAGCCGTCTCACTCTTCCCCTTCTCCGCCTGCGGAGCGGCGCCGCGAGGGGATCGTCCTCCCGCGCGCGCTCCGCTGCCTCTTTCTGCGAGATCACGTCCTCGCAGAAAGAGGCGACCGCCGACCAGGCCGCCTCGCTCCCCAGCATGGACAGAACCACGCCGGGCAGCGAGAGGTCCGGCCCCACCACCGCAGTCAGACCGCGGCGCAGCTCAGACCAGGCCGGGCACACCTCGAGGGTGTGCTGTGCCGAGTCCTCCGCCGCGCCACAGTCGTGGCACGCGGCGGCCTCCTCCCTCCCAATCCGGTGCAGGTACGACCCGAAGCATCCATGCCCGGTCAGCACCTGCACCAGGCGGAACGAGAGGAAGCCGTGGGGCCGCTCGAGCCATCCCTGAAGGACTGGCCCGAGCGCGTCCAACGTTCGGCGGCCGAAGGTGGCAGAGGCGAGGTCCTCAGTCCAATGGTGGACGATTGCGGCCCTCGCCTCCCGCCGGACGGCCTCCCGCTCCTCCGCGGCGGGGGGCGCATTGAGCGCCCTACGCCGCGCCGACCACTCGTACACCCTAGCCAGCACCCACGCCTCGATCTCCCAAGGAGGGGTGCCGGCCAGGGCGCACGCCGCCGCGAACCCCACCGAGCGGTAGGCCCTCGCCACCCGCTGTGCAATGGCCCTTTGGGGCCTGCGGATGGCGGCGGCGTTCTCCCTCCTGTGGAGGGAGTCCGCCCAGATAGGGGCCCCGTAAAGGGCCATACTCTTTAGGATGCCGGCATACAGCTGCCGGCATCGCGCCTTCGGCCCTCCCAGGTTCGGGAGGAGCCACGAGAGGGCCCCCGCTGCCTTCAGCAGGCGCGTCGACAGCCCGCTGAAATGCGGGCCGAAGCTCCACCTGCTGTCCAGTACAAGGCCCAGATATTTTATCTGGGCCTTCACTCCCACCTCGACGCCCGCTACAACAATGCGGGCGTCCGGGGGGACCCGCTGCCGAGGCCCGTGGAAGAACACGGCCTCGGTCTTATGCAGGGCCACCGTCAGCCCTAGGCGGCGGATCCTGCCTGCGACTAGGGATCCGCCAGCCGAGGCCAAATTGGCCGCCTCCCTGAAGTTCCCTCCTCGGGCAGTAAGGAGAGTGTCATCCGCATAGCAGATGACACTCGTGCCACGAAGGAGGGACCCGCGCAGGAGCCAGTCAAAGCCGATGTTCCACAGGAGTGGACCTAGGACCGACCCCTGCGGAACACCAGACTCCGCCCTATACCGCCGCAATGTGGCCGACCTATCTACGAGGAGGACCGCTCGGTCCTCCAGGTAGTCGGCCAACAGCGCCCGCAGATATTGAGGCACTCCGTGATAGCGGAGTGCCTCTAAGATGGTCGAGTGGGGAACGGAGTTGAACGCATTGGCGATGTCGAATGACACCGCCAACACTCCGTCCCCTGCCTCGACCGCCTCCCTCACTTGGCCCTTCAAAAGGGCCAATGCATCGACCGTCGAACGCCCCTTCCGGAAACCGAATTGGGCGTTCGACAGGTCCGGCCCCACCTCCCGCAGGAGGCCATTCACCCTGGTGGCGATGATCCCCTCAAACAATTTACCGACCTCGTCGAGCAGAACGACGGGCCGGTATGCCGAGGGGGAATCCACCGGGCGTCCCTCCTTCCGAAGGAGGCACAGCCGTCCCTCCTTCCACGGTTTCGGGAACCTCCCAGTCGTAAGACACGCACTGAAGAGGTCCCGAAACCTTTCCTCCATTTGGGTGGCCGCAATGGCCACCACCGCTGCGGGGACGCCGTCCGGTCCGGGGGCCGTCCTCTTCCCGCGGAGGCGTAAGGCCGCCTCGCGGAGCTCCGCCACCGCCACTGGAGGGATCTCCTCCTCGGGCGGGGCCACCCCCCGCGGGGGGTGCATCACTGGAGGGGCGAAATCGGTCCTGCACGGAAACAGGGACCGAACCACCCCATCCAGCAACGCCGGCTCCAGGGTCTCCGTGAGTGGGGGGCCACAGGGGCGCAGTTTATTCCGCGCCGCCTTGTATGGCCTCCCAAATGGGTCCCCGTCAAGACCCTCCAGCATCTCGGCCTTCGCCGAGTCGTCGGCGGCACGCATCTCCGACCTGAGGACCTCTTTGGCCTCCACGTACGCGGCGTAGAGGAGGTCCTCGTTGGCGAGGTCGCGAACGCTGCGCCGCCGACTCCGCGCATAGGCCCTTCTGGCCGCCACGCAGGCGGCCCGGAGCCCCGCCAACTCCTCCGTCCACCAATAAACGGCGCGACGGGGAGGCGGGCGGCGAGACCGAGGCATGCTGGTGTCGCACACCTCGGTCAGGGAACCCCGCAACTGGACCGCTGCGGCGTCCACGTCCAGGACTTGGACAGGTGGCGCGAGCCAGTCCTGCACTAACGCCGCCTCCTCAGCCGCCTCGCGATCCAGGCGGGTGAGGGACCACCGCGGGAAGGGGGACTGACCCGAGTGGGCTGTCCCCCGAGGGCTCCCGGTGGAGACGTCGAACCGCACGTAACGGTGGTCGGACAACGTCTCCACCATCTCCACCCGCCAGTTCAGGACGCGGGCGGCCAACACGGGGGTGGCGAACGAAACGTCCACCACTGACCCTCCCCGTTGCCGCACACACGTCTGAACTGTCCCTCTGTTTAAGAGGGACACGCCTGTCGACGCCGCCCAAAACTCGACGGCGCGACCCCGGACGTTGCAAGTCGCGGCCGGGTTGCCCCAGGCCGCCGACTTGGCATTCAGGTCGCCCAACACGGCGACCTGGCGCGGCGCCGCCCGACCGACCACTGCGGTGAGGACCTCGAGAAAGATCTCGAAGTCCGCAAGTGGTCGGTTAGGGGAGAAATACACGCCCACCAGGGCTATCTCTCCCCACGCGGCGGCCACGTATCCCGGTCCCCTCTCTAAGAGCGAGAGGGGTGGGGAGTCCGTGGAAGACCGCGCTACTAATGCCACTGAGCCGTCCGGATCACCCAGCCACCTGCCAGGGACCGAGTACGGCTCAGCGACCACCGCTACGTCCACCAACCACTCGGCCACGGTCTGCATCAGCAGATCCTGGGCCGCTCTGCAGTGGTTGGTGTTGGCCTGAAGGATGCGATGTTCGGCCCTATCCATCAATCGGACATCGCACCCCCCTCCGCAGCCGCCGATGTACTGGGCACCGGATCGGCGGTGGCAACGGCAGGCCGGGTCAGCGCCTGTACTTTGCCCTTCTTGGGGGGAGGCTTGCAGCTCCTCCCCTTCATTAAATGATCCGCAGGGCGGCCACTGGCGGCGCACACGGCACAGTGCGGCGTGGTGGCCTCGCAAGCGGCGGACTTGTGTCCGACCTTGCCGCAGCGGTAGCATGTGTCCCTCCTTTCTTCCTCGGAGGGACACAGGGCCCGGGTGTGACCAACTCCGAAGCACTTGAAGCAGCGCAACGGCGACTCCTCAAGTGCCCGGACCACACCCGTGCTGAACCCGACTTGAAGCCGTCCCTTGGCGAGGACGGCTTTGGCGGCGGCGACCGGGCACTCAAGGCGCATGGTGCCCATGCCGCCGCGGCCGGGTCTGATACCCCGGCCCTGAACTGCTGCGGCGCTGCAGCCTCCAGCCGCCGCGACCGCCGCCACCACCTCCTCCTTGGTGACCGAGTCATCCAGGTCGGACACCTCCAGGCCTGCTGACTTCACAGGCCTGACCACCTTGGCCGCGTCCGCGATGACCTCCTGCAGTTTTGCTGCGAAGAGGTCCGCGTCGGCGCTGCCTTTAGCCCCCGGGAACTCGAATATTCGAGCCCCGGTTTGCGTTCGGCGGCACGCGATCTTGCCGATCCCCAGTTGGGTGGGATCGGCGTTGGCGCGCGCCCGCGTCATTATCGACGCGTAAGTTTCGCCGCGCTCCTCAGCCTCCGCGGTGAGCGTCACCACGACGGCAGCGGATTTGGGAGCAACCAATTTGGGTTTGCTCCCACCGGCGGGGGCCCGATTAGCTGCGGGAGCAGCGTTTGCGGGTTTGGGGGCCGACTTCTTGCCTTTCCCCTTCCCCTTTCCCTTGCCCGTGGACTGAGACGGGCCGGGAGGGGCGGTGGCGGGGACGGCAGGGCCGGCCGTCGCCTTCTTCTTCGCCTTGCCCTTCTTCTTCTTTCCAACCACCTTCGTCCACTTTGGCTGGTTGGACGGGGTGGTGGAGGGTAGGAGGGCGTCCTCTGTTCGTGAGGACGGCGCCGGCTCACGCGGCTTGACTGCCGCGGGCGGCCGCTCGCGCGGCTTGCTTGCCGCGGGTGGCCGTTCGTCCGCCGCAAGTGGCGGGCGAATCCGCTTTTCCGGCAGGAGCCGGTCCTCGATACCTGCGAAGCAGGCACGAGTGAAGGCCCTTTCCTCCATCACAACCTTCCGGATGATATCCTCAAGGTTGGAGGGGAGGGCCTCAGCCGCAGGTCTCGGCACGGCTTGTTGAGGCCGGGCCGTGGCTTTAACCGCGGGCCTCGGCTCGGCTTGTTGAGGCCGGGCCGTGGCTTCAGCCAGCTTGTGGTGTAGCTGGCTGACCTCCGACTGCAGGCGATCCACTTTCGCCTGCAGCTGCCGCGTCTCGTCGGTGGCTGTTCGCCCCACCAACTCCGCGACGATGCCGCGCATACTCGCGGCCCTGCATTTCAGGGCCTTTTGGAAGGTCCCCTTCAGGTTGGAGGACTTCGAGGCGACCTCCACAATGCCCTCCTGGTCCTCCACCGCCATCCGCTCCAGTTCCGCGACTGAGTGGTCCGCGTATAAAACGCGGGACGCACCGTACCCAGCCTTGGCTCGGGCAACGAGCGTCCGCTGCTCCTTGGCAGCGACCGTCTCTTCGAGGTCCTTCTGGACCTGCTCCCGCTTCGCCAGGTCGAGCTGGCGTCGAGCGTCCGCTAAACCCACGTCGTGGGTGTCGGCCACTGCCGACTTTTTTGGCCGAAGCTTCTTCTTCGGCTTCCCCGTGGAGTCCGAGGAGCCCTCGGAGCAATCCTTTAAGAATCGCTTCCGGGCTCTAGACGACTCCTCGGCCATCGACATGGACGAACCGGCGTCCGAGTCCGACACCTCGTCCGTCCACCCACCAAAAACACTAGCCGCAGAAGGCGCGCGGCTAGCCTCCGACGCCGAAGCGCCATCGGCTGGTTGGCCCTGAGAAGGGCCTTTTTTCAAATCGTCCCGAGAGGGGCCCTTAGAAGGGCCTTTGAGGAACCTCCCGGACGAATCCCGCAGGGGTTTCGACATCCCGCAGGTATCGTAATCTACCGCAATTGACTACGACGTACAGCGCACTTTAGCCGTTCACTGATCTGCCACTCCGTTACGGTGGTCAGATCAGGACGTTGCCCAGGGAACACGACGAGGACGTAAGCGCTGTGGGGGTTCCCCAACCTAACCTAACCTAACCTAACCTAACCTAACCTTTTTTTTTTTTTTTTTTTTTTTTTTTTGTTGACGCTGGGAAAAATGCGTTACGCATACCCTCTCGTTGGGGGACGAGAGGGTTATGTGGGACTCCCCCGGCTAGCCCGGGTATACCCACTAAACAACCCAGCGGCACTCCCGCATCGTCTTCATGGAGGGGAACTGGGAAACTGGCAGAGCCTTATCATCCAGTCCAACCTAACCTAACCTAACCTAACCTAACCTTTTTTTTTTTTTTTTTTTTTTTTTTTTGTTGACGCTGGGAAAAATGCGTTACGCATACCCTCTCGTTTGGGGACGAGAGGGTTATGTGGGACTCCCCCGGCTAGCCCGGGTATACCCACTAAACGACCCAGCGGCACTCCCGCATCGTCTTCATGGAGGGGAACTGGGAAACTGGCAGAGCCTTATCATCCAGTCCCCCGCCGACGACCGCCCGCCTTTACAGCGGGGCCCGCACGCCCCTCCCTACGAGGAGGGGCCCGGAAATGACCGCGAGTGCTCGGTCATTCCCGCCGACGGTGGTGGTGAATCGTGCAGTGCAGGAGAAGGCGCCCCCGCGCCAGTCTCCCGCTATTCACCACCGGGGAGGAGGAGACGCTGATCGTACAGCCGTCTCACTCTTCCCCTTCTCCGCCTGCGGAGCGGCGCCGCGAGAGGATCGTCCTCCCGCGCGCGCTCCGCTGCCTCTTTCTGCGAGATCACCTCCTCGCAGAAAGAGGCGACCGCCGACCAGGCCGCCTCGCTCCCCAGCATGGACAGAACCACGCCGGGCAGCGAGAGGTCCGGCCCCACCACCGCAGTCAGACCGCGGCGCGGCTCAGACCAAGCCGGGCACACCTCGAGGGTGTGCTGTGCCGAGTCCTCCGCCGCGCCGCAGTCGTGGCACGCGGCGGCCTCCTCCCTCCCAATCCGGTGCAGGTACGACCCGAAGCATCCATGCCCGGTCAGCACCTGCACCAGACGGAACGAGAGGAAGCCGTGGGACCGCTCGAGCCATCCCTGAAGGACTGGCCCGAGCGCGTCCAATGTTCGGCGGCCGAAGGTGGCAGAGGCGAGGTCCTCAGTCCAATGATGGATGACTGCGGCCCTCGCCTCCCGCCGTACGGCCTCCCGCTCCTCCGCGGCGGGGGGCGCATTGAGCGCCCTACGCCGCGCCGACCACTCGTACACCCGAGCCAGCACCCACGCCTCGATCTCCCAAGGAGGGGTGCCGGCCAGGGCGCACGCCGCCGCGAACCCCACCGAGCGGTAGGCCCTCGCCACCCGCTGTGCAATGGCCCTTTGGGGCCTGCGGATGGCGGAGGCGTTCTCCCTCCTGTGGAGGGAGTCCGCCCAGATAGGGGCCCCGTAAAGGGCCATACTTTTTAAGATGCCGGCATACAGCTGCCGGCATCGCGCCTTCGGCCCTCCCAGGTTCGGGAGGAGCCATGAGAGGGCCCCCGCTGCCTTCAGCAGGCGCGTCGACAGCCCGCTGAAATGCGGGCCGAAGCGCCACCTGCTGTCCAACACCAGGCCCAGATATTTTATCTGGGCCTTCACCTCTACTTGGACGCCCGCTACAACAATGCGGGCGTCCGGGGGGACCCGCTGCCGAGGCCCGTGGAAGAACACGGCCTCGGTCTTATGCGTCTAGGCGGCGGATCCTCCCTGCGACTAGGGATCCGCCAGCCGAGGCCAAATTGGCCGCCTCCCTAAAGCTCCCCCCTCGGGCAGTGAGTAGAGTGTCATCCGCATAGCAGATGACACTCGTGCCACGAAGGAGGGACCCGCGCAGGAGCCAGTCGAATCCGATGTTCCACAGGAGTGGACCTAGGACCGACCCCTGCGGAACACCAGACTCCGCCCTGTAACGCCGCAATCTGGCCGACCTGTCTACGAGGAGGACCGCTCGGTCCTCCAGGTAGTCGGCCAAGAGCGCCCGCAGATATTGAGGCACTCCGTGATAGCGGAGTGCCTCTAAGATGGTCGAGTGGGGAACGGAGTTAAACGCATTGGCGATGTCGAATGACACCGCCAACACTCCATCCCCTGCCTCGACCGCCTCCCTCACTTGGCCCTTCAAAAGGGCCAATGCGTCGACCGTCGAACGCCCCTTCCGGAAACCGTATTGGGCGTCCGACAGGTCCGGCCCCACCTCCCGCAGGAGGCCATTCACCCGGGTGGCGATGATCCCCTCAAACAATTTACCGACCTCGTCGAGCAGAACGACGGGCCGGTATGCCGAGGGGGAATCCACCGGGCGTCCCTCCTTCCGAAGGAGGCACAATCGTCCCTCCTTCCACGGTTTCGGGAACCTCCCAGTCGTAAGACACGCACTGAAGAGGTCCCGAAACCTGTCCTCCATTTGGGTGGCCGCAATGGCCACCACCGCTGCGGGGACGCCGTCCGGTCCGGGGGCCGTCCTCTTCCCGCGGAGGCGTAAAGCCGCCGCGCGGAGCTCCGCCACCGCCACTGGAGGGATCTCCTCCTCCGGCGGGGCCACCCCCCGCGGAGGGTGCATCACTGGAGGGGCGAAATCGGTCCTGCACGGAAACAGGGACCGAACCACCCCATCCAGCAACGCCGGCTCCAGGGTCTCCGTCAGTGGGGGGCCACAGGGGCGCAGTTTGTTCCGCGCCGCCTTGTATGGCCTCCCAAATGGGTCCCCGTCGAGACCCTCCAGCATCTCGGCCTTCGCCGAGTCGTCGGCGGCACGCATCTCCGACCTGAGGACCTCCTTGGCCTCCACGTACGCGGCGTAGAGGAGGTCCTCGTTGGCGGGGTCGCGAACGCTGCGCCGCCGACTCCGCGCGTAGGCCCTTCTGGCCGCCACGCAGGCGGCCCGGAGCCCCGCCAACTCCTCCGTCCACCAATAAACGGCGCGACGGGGAGGCGGGCGGCGAGACCGAGGCATGCTGGTGTCGCACACCTCGGTCAGGGAACCCCGCAACTGGACCGCTGCGGCGTCCGCGTCAACTGTCGACCGACCCCCTCGGAAACCAAACTGGGCGTCGGAGAGCCCCGGTCCAACGTCGTCCAGGTGCCGGACGATTCGGGCAGCGAGCACACGCTCGAAAAGCTTGCCCGCCTCGTCCAGCAGCACTATCGGCCTATACGCCGACGGCAAGTCGTGGGGTCGTCCTTCCTTCCTCAGGAGCACTAAGCGTCCTTCCTTCCATATTTTCGGAAACTGCCCGGACACTAAACAAGCGTCGAGCAGTTTCCGAAATCGCTCGCCAAGGGCATCCAGGGCAGTCGCCAAGACCTGTCCAGGAACACCATCCGGTCCCGGTGCCTTCTTTCTTTTAAGCCTCAGGACTGCCGCGTCGAACTCATCAGTTGTTATCTCCGGAATTACTTCGACGCGGCTTATACGGTCCTGTGGCTCGGCCATCACTGGTGGCTCATGAGCCGGTCTGGCCGGGAATAGGGCAGACACTACTTCTGTCAGGAAGGCCGGTTGCAGCGACTCGACGACAGGAGACGTCTGACCGCGCAGCTTATTGCGCGCAGCCCGATATGGACGTCCCCATGGATCTCCGTCGAGTCCAGCCAACATAGCCTCCCTGCCTTCCTCCTTTGACTTAAGGATGGCCAGCTGCAGCAGCTCCCTAGCTGCTTTGAGCAGCTCGTGCAGCCGGTCCTCCTCATTCAGGTTTCGGGGGCGGCGCCTACGCTGCCGTGTATAAGCCCGGCGCGCCGCAACGCACGCCCTACGAAGTTCTGCGATTTCCGCCGACCACCAATACACCGCCCGCTTCCGGGGTATGTGCCCGGTGCGGGGCATGGCGGAATCGCAGACACTGGACAGTGCCCCCCGAAACCATTGCGCCTCCTCGTCTACCTCCACCTCCCTAGGCAGTGTGACCCACGCCTGGACAATTGAAGCCTCAACGAGGGCCTCTCGGTCCAGGCGGCTCTGGCTCCACCTAGGGAAGTAGTCCCGGCCTCTGCTACGCTGGATGTTCCCGGCCCCTCCCGGGGCGGAGACGTCGAACCGAATGTATCTATGGTCGGATAACGTCTCCTCTCCCTCTAGGACCCGCCACTCACGGACTCGCGATGCAACCACAGGGGAGGCGAACGAAACGTCCACTATCGAACCCCCCCGCTGTCGCACGCAAGTGAGGACGGATCCCCGATTCAGAATGGAGAGGCCGAGAACCGCCAGCCACTCCTCCACCACTTCGCCACGAGCGTCGGTGGCCACTCCCCCCCACGCCGTCGACTTGGCGTTGAGGTCCCCTAAGACGAATACCGGTAGCGGCGAGACACGTCTCACCGCCGCCCCAACCTCGTCCAGGAAAACCTCGAATTCGGCCAAAATCCGGTTCGGGGAGAAGTAGACAGCGACGATTGCGACGCCGGCCCACTCAGCCACCACAAATCCGCGACCTTTGTCCCTCGTAGACAGATCAGCCGTCCCCACAATGGCCACGGTGCCCGTAATGTCCCCCGACCAGTTAGACCGGTCAGGGACAAAGTAGGGCTCCGCAGCAACAGCGACATCGATCGACCACTCCGCCATGGACTGCAACAAGAGATCTTGTGCACCGGCGGAGTGGTTGAGATTACCTTGTAATATACGGTGGGGACGACTACGATCCATCTACAGTCCCCAACTCCATCTCATTGGACGCAGGTTCACGCCTCACGGCTTTCTGCGTCCCCTTCACTTTGGCCCTGGCAGCAGGGCAACGCTTAGTGCCAGCTACATGCGCCGCCGGCTTTTTGGCGGCCGCGCATATAGGACAGTGCGGCTCCGCGACACAGTCCTTGGACAAGTGCCCAGGACGGCCACATCGGTGACAATCCTTACTCCGGTCCACCTCTGCCGGGCAGCAGACCCCTACGTGACCTGTCTGCATGCATCGGTAGCAACGAGTCGGCCGTGCATCCAGGAGGGATACAGTGGCTATATCCCATCCTACGGCTAGCCGCCCAGCATTTGCCACCTTCTTCGCCGCAGCGACAGGACAGCGAACCCACGCAGTTCCCACGCCCGCTTCTCTAGACAGTTGAACTGGTCCAACCGTCACTTCCGCCTCCAAGCAGCCAAACCTAACCTAACCTTTTTTTTTTTTTTTTTTTTTTTTTTTTTTTTTTTTTTATTTTATTTTTTTTTTTTTTTTTAGCGATGGTGGAATCCTCATAGGATACCACGCGCACGACGCCTACCATGCGCGGGTTATGTCGGACTCTTACCGACTAAACCACCATCGGGCCTTCCAGCACCTCCGCTATAGTGGCGGGCCCCGGGAACGTACGTTGTACTTCATCCGGTTCCCGCCAGCGGCCGTTCGGCTTTCGCCGAACCCACAACCGGCTCGACCAAAATGGCCAAGCCGGAGCCTTTGCAGGCTCTCCCCCCCCATTGTCACTTGCGGTGCCCACCAGTCCACTCTGCTCAACAGAGAAGTACCAGGGGCGACCACAGTGACACACACCCTATAGCCTTTCGGCCCTACCCCCCCAATTGCACCGAGCTACCGGGTCCCATACCCCAGGTACTGCCGTCTGCCAGGTCCCATACCCTGACAGCACGGTTGCTGCGGTGCCCCCGCCCTAAGGCCTTGCGGCCCGACTCCCCCCTGCACCACCACCGCGCTCAACCGACGTTGTGCCCCATCGGGAACAGCGGCAGCGGCGCCCCCGCCCTACGTGGCCTTTCGGCCCTACACCCACCCGCGCCTCGCTGCCGCTCAACCGGTACCCCCGTACCGGGAACAGCAGTTCGGCGCCCCCACCTAAGGCTTCGCCACCGAGCAACAGCTGTCCACCCCGAGGAGTGGAGAGATATTACCCGGTGCCCAGGGTACACCGTCCCAAGCCCATTGTCCTTCCTCCGAACGAATCCTCGGGAATTACAATGGGCCAGGCACTCGAGGAGGTGATGCCAGTACCCCAAACCTAACCTAACCTAACCTAACCTTTTTTTTTTTTTTTTTTTTTTTTTTTTTTTTTTTTTTTTTTTTTTTTTTTTTTGTTGACGCTGGGAAAAATGCGTTACGCATACCCTCTCGTTGGGGGACGAGAGGGTTATGTGGGACTCCCCCGGCTAGCCCGGGTATACCCACTAAACGACCCAGCGGCACTCCCGCATCGTCTTCATGGAGGGGAACTGGGAAACTGGCAGAGCCTTATCATCCAGTCCCCCGCCGACGACCGCCCGCTTTTACAGCGGGGCCCGCACGCCCCTCCCTACGAGGAGGGGCCCGGAAATGACCGCGAGTGCTCGGTCATTCCCGCCGACGGTGGTGGTGAATCGTGCAGTGCAGGAGAAGGCGCCCCCGCGCCAGTCTCCCGCTATTCACCACCGGGGAGGAGGAGACGCTGATCGTACAGCCGTCTCACTCTTCCCCTTCTCCGCCTGCGGAGCGGCGCCGCGAGGGGATCGTCCTCCCGCGCGCGCTCCGCTGCCTCTTTCTGCGAGATCACGTCCTCGCAGAAAGAGGCGACCGCCGACCAGGCCGCCTCGCCCCCCAGCATGGACAGAACCACGCCGGGCAGCGAGAGGTCCGGCCCCACCACCGCAGTTAGACCGCGGCGCCGCTCAGACCAGGCCGGGCACACCTCGAGGGTGTGCTGTGCCGAGTCCTCCGCCGCGCCGCAGTCGTGGCACGCGGCGGCCTCCTCCCTCCCAATCCGGTGCAGGTACGACCCGAAGCATCCATGCCCGGTCAGCACCTGCACCAGGCGGAACGAGAGGAAGCCGTGGGGCCGCTCGAGCCATCCCTGAAGGACTGGCCCGAGCGCGTCCAATGTTCGGCGGCCGAAGGTGGCAGAGGCGAGGTCCTCAGTCCAATGATGGACGATTGCGGCCCTCGCCTCCCGCCGGACGGCCTCCCGCTCCTCCGCGGCGGGGGGCGCATTGAGCGCCCTACGCCGCGCCGACCACTCGTACACCCTAGCTAGCACCCACGCCTCGATCTCCCAAGGAGGGGTGCCGGCCAGGGCGCACGCCGCCGCGAACCCCACCGAGCGGTAGGCCCTCGCCACCCGCTGTGCAATGGCCCTTTGGGGCCTGCGGATGGCGGCGGCGTTCTCCCTCCTGTGGAGGGAGTCCGCCCAGATAGGGGCCCCGTAAAGGGCCATACTTTTCAGGATGCCGGCATACAGCTGCCGGCATCGCGCCTTCGGCCCTCCCAGGTTCGGGAGGAGCCATGAGAGGGCCCCCGCTGCCTTCAGCAGGCGCGTCGACAGCCCGCTGAAATGCGGGCCGAAGCGCCACCTGCTGTCCAACACAAGGCCCAGATATTTCATCTGGGCCTTCACCTCTACTTGGACGCCCGCTACAACAATGCGGGCGTCCGGGGGGACCCGCTGCCGAGGCCCGTGGAAGAACACGGCCTCGGTCTTATGCAGGGCCACCGTCAGCCCTAGGCGGCGGATCCTCCCTGCCACTAGGGATCCGCCAGCCGAGGCCAAATTGGCCGCCGCCCTAAAATTCCCCCCTCGGGCAGTGAGGAGAGTGTCATCCGCATAACAGATGACACTCGTGCCACGAAGGAGGGACCCGCGCAGGAGCCAGTCGAAGGCAATGTTCCACAGGAGTGGACCTAGGACCGACCCCTGTGGAACACCAGACTCTGCTCTGTACCGCCGCAAACTACCTGCCCTGTCTACGAGGAGGACCGCTCGGTCCTCCAGGTAGTCTGCCAGCAGAGCCCGCAGATATTGAGGCACTCCGTGATAGCGGAGTGCCTCTAAGATGGTCGAGTGGGGAACGGAGTTGAACGCGTTGGCGATGTCGAATGACACCGCCAACACTCCGTCCCCTGCCTCGACCGCCTCCCTCACTTGGCCCTTCAAAAGGGCCAATGCGTCGACCGTCGAACGCCCCTTCCGGAAACCGAATTGGGCGTCCGACAGGTCCGGCCCCACCTCCCGCAGGAGGCCATTGACCCGGGTGGCGATAATCCCCTCAAACAATTTTCCGACCTCGTCGAGCAGAACGACGGGCCGGTATGCCGAGGGGGAATCCACCGGGCGTCCCTCCTTCCGAAGGAGGCATAATCGTCCCTCCTTCCACGGTTTCGGGAACCTCCCAGTCGTAAGACACGCACTGAAGAGGTCCCGAAACCTGTCCTCCATTTGGGTGGCCGCAATGGCCACCACCGCTGCGGGGACGCCGTCCGGTCCGGGGGCCGTCCTCTTCCCGCGGAGGCGTACAGCCGCCGCGCGGAGCTCCGCCACCGCCACTGGAGGGATCTCCTCCTCTGGCGGGGCCACCCCCCGCGGGGGGTGCATCACTGGAGGGGTGAAATCGGTCCTGCACGGAAACAGGGACCGAACCACCCCATCCAGCAACGCCGGCTCCAGGGTCTCCGTGAGTGGGGGGCCACAGGGGCGCAGTTTATTCCGCGCCGCCTTGTATGGCCTCCCAAATGGGTCCCCGTCAAGACCCTCCAGCATCTCGGCCTTCGCCGAGTCGTCGGCGGCACGCATCTCCGACCTGAGCACCTCCTTGGCCTCCACGTACGCGGCGTAGAGGAGGTCCTCGTTGGCGAGGTCGCGAACGCTGCGCCGCCGACTCCGCGCATAGGCCCTTCTGGCCGCCACGCAGGCGGCCCGGAGCCCCGCCAACTCCTCCGTCCACCAATAAACGGCGCGACGGGGAGGCGGGCGGCGAGACCGAGGCATGCTGGTGTCGCACACCTCGGTCAGGGAACCCCGCAACTGGACCGCTGCGGCGTCCACGTCCAGGACTTGGACAGGTGGCGCGAGCCAGTCCTGGACTAACGCCGCCTCCTCAGCCGCCTCGCGATCCAGGCGGGTGAGGGACCACCGCGGGAAGGGGGACTGACCCGAGTGGGCTGTCCCCCGAGGGCTCCCGGTGGAGACGTCGAACCGCACGTATCGGTGGTCGGACAACGTCTCCACCATCTCCACCCGCCAGTTCAGGACGCGGGCGGCCAGCACGGGGGTGGCGAACGAAACGTCCACCACTGACCCTCCCCGTTGCCGCACACACGTCTGAACTGTCCCTCTGTTTAAGAGGGACACGCCTGTCGACGCCGCCCAAAACTCGACGGCGCGACCCCGGACGTTGCAAGTCGCGGCCAGGTTGCCCCAGGCCGCCGACTTGGCATTCAGGTCGCCCAACACGGCGACCTGGCGCGGCGCCGCACGACCGACCACTGCGGTGAGGACCTCGAGAAAGATCTCGAAGTCCGCAAGGGGTCGGTTAGGGGAGAAATATACGCCCACCAGGGCTATCTCTCCCCACGCGGCGGCCACGTATCCCGGACCCCTCTCTAAGAGCGAGAGGGGTGGGGAGTCCGTGGAAGACCGCGCTACCACTGCCACTGAGCCGTCCGGATCACCCAGCCACCTGCCAGGGACCGAGTACGGCTCAGCGACCACCGCTACGTCCACCAACCACTCGGCCATGGTCTGCATCAGCAGATCCTGGGCCGCTCTGCAGTGGTTGGTGTTGGCCTGAAGGATGCGATGTTCGGCCCTATCCATTAATCGGACATCGCACCCCCCTCCGCAGCCGCCGATGTACTGGGCACCGGATCGGCGGTGGCAACGGCAGGCCGGGTCGGAGCCTGCATTTTGCCCTTCTTGGGGGGAGGCTTGCAGCTCCTCCCCTTCATAACATGGTCCGCGGGGCGGCCACTGGCGGCGCACACGGCACAGTGCGGCGTGGTGGCCTCGCAAGCGGCGGACTTGTGTCCGACCTTGCCGCAGCGGTAGCATGTGTCCCTCCTTTCGTCCGTGGAGGGACACAGGGCCCGGGTGTGTCCAACTCCGAAGCACTTGAAGCAGCGCAACGGCGACTCCTCAAGTGCCCGGACCACACCCGTGCTGAACCCGACGGGAAGCCGTCCCTTGGCGAGGACGGCTTTGGCGGCGGCGACCGGGCACTCAAGGCGCATGGTGCCCATGCCGCCGCGGCCGGGTCTGATACCCCGGCCCTGAACTGCTGCGGCGCTGCAGCCTCCAGCCGCCGCGACCGCCGCCACCACCTCCTCCTTGGTGACCGAGTCATCCAAGTCGGACACTTCCAGGCCTGCGGACTTCACGGGCCTGACCACCTTGGCCACGTCCGCGATGACCTCTTGCAGTTTTGTTGCGAAGAGGTCCGCATCGGCGCTGCCCTTGGCCCCCGGGAACTCGAATATTCGAGCCCCGGTTTGAGTTCGGCGGCACGCGATCTTGCCGATCCCCAGTTGGGTGGGATCGGCGTTGGCGCGCGCCCGCGTCATTATTGACGCGTAAGTTTCGCCGCGCTCCTCAGCCTCCGCGGTGAGCGTCACCACGACGGCAGCGGATTTGGGAGCAACCAATTTGGGTTTGCTCCCACCGGCGGGGGCCCGATTAGCTGCGGGAGCAGCGTTTGCGGGTTTGGGGGCCGACTTCTTGCCTTTCCCCTTCCCCTTTCCCTTGCCCGTGGACTGAGACGGGCCGGGAGGGGCGGTGGCGGGGACGGCAGGGACGGCCATCGCCTTCTTTTTAGCCTTGCCCTTCTTCTTCTTTCCAACCACCTTCGTCCACTTTGGCTGGTTGGACGGGGTGGTGGAGGGTAGGAGGGCGTCCTCTAGTTGGGAGGACGGCGCCGGCTCGCGCGGCTTGACTGCCGCGGGCAGCCGCTCGCGCGGCTTTATTGCCGCGGGTGGCCGTTCGTCCGCCGCAAGTGGCGGGCGAAGCCGCTTTTCCGGCAGGAGCCGGTCCTCGATACCTGCGAAACAGGCACGAGTGAAGGCCCTTTCCTCCATCACAACCTTGCGGATGATATCCTCAAGGTTGGAGGGGGGGGCCTCAGCCGCAGATCTCGGCTCGGCTTGTTGAGGCCGGGCCGTGGCTTTAACCGCGGGCCTCGGCTCGGCTGGTTGAGGCCGGGCCGTGGCTTCAGCCAGCTTGTGGTGTAGCTGGCTGACCTCCGACTGCAGGCGATCCACTTTCGCCTGCAGCTGCCGCGTCTCGTCGGTGGCTGTTCGCCCCACCAATTCCGCGACGATGCCGCGCATGCTCGCGGCCCTGCATTTGAGGGCCTTCTGGAAGGTCCCCTTCAGGTTGGAGGACTTCGAGGCGACCTCCACAATCCCCTCCTGGTCCTCTACCGCCATCCGCTCCAATTCCGCCACTGAGTGGTCCGCGTATAAAACGCGGGACGCACCATACCCGGCCTTGGCTCGGGCGACGAGCGTCCGCTGCTCCTTGGCAGCGACCTTCTCTTCTAGGTCCTTCTGGACCTGGTCCCGCTTCGAACCTAACCTAACCTAACCTAACCTAACCTAACCTAACCTTTTTTTTTTTTTTTTTTTTTTTTTTTTTTTTTTTTTTTTTTTTTTTTTTTTTTTTTTTTTTTTGTTGACGCTGGGAAAAATGCGTTACGCATACCCTCTCGTTGGGGGACGAGAGGGTTATGTGGGACTCCCCCGGCTAGCCCGGGTATACCCACTAAACGACCCAGCGGCACTCCCGCATCGTCTTCATGGAGGGGAACTGGGAAACTGGCAGAGCCTTATCATCCAGTCCCCCGCCGACGACCGCCCGCCTTTACAGCGGGGCCCGCACGCCCCTCCCTACGAGGAGGGGCCCGGAAATGACCGCGAGTGCTCGGTCATTCCCGCCGACGGTGGTGGTGAACAGTGCAGTGCAGGAGAAGGCGCCCCCGCGCCAGTCTCCCGCTATTCACCACCGGGGAGGAGGAGACGCTGATCGTACAGCCGTCTCACTCTTCCCCTTCTCCGCCTGCGGAGCGGCGCCGCGAGGGGATCGTCCTCCCGCGCGCGCTCCGCTGCCTCTTTCTGCGAGATCACGTCCTCGCAGAAAGAGGCGACCGCCGACCAGGCCGCCTCGCTCCCCAGCATGGACAGAACCACGCCGGGCAGCGAGAGGTCCGGCCCCACCACCGCAGTCAGACCGCGGCGCAGCTCAGACCAGGCCGGGCACACCTCGAGGGTGTGCTGTGCCGAGTCCTCCGCCGCGCCGCAGTCATGGCACGCGGCGGCCTCCTCCCTCCCAATCCGATGCAGGTACGACCCGAAGCAACCATGCCCGGTCAGCACCTGCACCAGACGGAACGAGAGGAAGCCGTGGGGCCGCTCGAGCCATCCCTGAAGGACTGGCCCGAGCGCGTCCAACGTTCGGCGGCCGAAGGTGGCAGAGGCGAGGTCCTCGGTCCAATGATGGACGATTGCGGCCCTCGCCTCCCGCCGAACGGCCTCCCGCTCCTCCGCGGCGGGGGGCGCATTGAGCGCCCTACGCCGCGCCGACCACTCGTACACCCTAGCCAGTACCCACGCCTCGATCTCCCAAGGAGGCGTGCCGGCCAGGGCGCACGCCGCCGCGAACCCCACCGAGCGGTAGGCCCTCGCCACCCGCTGTGCAATGGCCCTTTGGGGCCTGCGGATGGCGGAGGCGTTCTCCCTCCTGTGGAGGGAGTCCGCCCAGATAGGGGCCCCGTAAAGGGCCATACTTTTTAAGATGCCGGCATACAGCTGCCGGCATCGCGCTTTCGGCCCTCCCAGGTTCGGGAGGAGCCAAGAGAGGGCCCCCGCTGCCTTCAGCAGGCGCGTCGACAGCCCGCTGAAATGCGGGCCGAAGCGCCACCTGCTGTCCAGTACAAGGCCCAGATATTTTATCTGGGCCTTCACTCCCACCTCGACGCCCGCTACAACAATGCGGGCGTCCGGGGGGACCCGCTGCCGAGGCCCGTGGAAGAACACGGCCTCGGTCTTATGCAGGGCCACCGTCAGCCCTAGGCGGCGGATCCTTCCTGCGACTAGGGATCCGCCAGCCGAGGCCAAATTGGCCGCCTCCCTGAAGCTCCCCCCTCGGGCAGTGAGGAGAGTGTCATCCGCATAGCAGATGACACTCGTGCCACGAAGGAGGGACCCGCGCAGGAGCCAGTCGAAGCCGATGTTCCACAGGAGTGGACCTAGGACCGACCCCTGCGGAACACCAGACTCCGCCCTATACCTCCGCAGTCTGGCCGACCTGTCTACGAGGAGGACCGCTCGGTCCTCCAGGTAGTCGGCCAAGACTGCCCGCAGATATTGAGGCACTCCGTGATAGCGGAGTGCCTCTAAGATGGTCGAGTGGGGAATGGAGTTGAATGCGTTGGCGATGTCGAATGACACCGCCAACACTCCGTCCCCTGCCCCGACCGCCTCCCTCACTTGGCCCTTCAAAAGGGCCAATGCTTCGACCGTCGAACGCCCCTTCCGGAAACCGAATTGGGCGTCCGACAGGTCCGGCCCCACCTCCCGCAGGAGGCCATTGACCCGGGTGGCAATGATCCCCTCAAACAATTTACCGACCTCGTCGAGCAGAACGACGGGCCGGTATGCCGAGGGGGAATCCACCGGGCGTCCCTCCTTCCGAAGGAGGCACAGTCGTCCCTCCTTCCACGGTTTCGGGAACCTCCCAGTCGTAAAACACGCACTGAAGAGGTCCCGAAACCTATCCTCCATTTGGGTGGCCGCAATGGCCACCACCGCTGCGGGGACGCCGTCCGGTCCAGGGGCCGTCCTCTTCCCGCGGAGGCGTAAGGCCGCCGCGCGGAGCTCCGCCACCGCCACTGGAGGGATCTCCTCCTCCGGCGGGGCCACCCCCCGCGGGGGGTGCATCACTGGAGGGGCGAAATCGGTCCTGCACGGAAACAGGGACCGAACCACCCCATCCAGCAACGCCGGCTCCAGGGTCTCCGTCAGTGGGGGGCCACAGGGGCGCAGTTTATTCCGCGCCGCCTTGTATGGCCTCCCAAATGGGTCCCCGTCGAGACCCTCCAGCATCTCGGCCTTCGCCGAGTCGTCGGCGGCGCGCATCTCCGACCTGAGGACCTCCTTGGCCTCCACGTACGCGGCGTAGAGGAGGGCCTCGTTGGCGAGGTCGCGAACGCTGCGCCGCCGACTCCGCGCGTACGCCCTTCTGGCCGCCACGCAGGCGGCCCGGAGCACCGCCAACTCCTCCGTCCACCAATACACGGCGCGACGGGGAGGCGGGCGGCGAGACCGAGGCATGCTGGTGTCGCACACCTCGGTCAGGGAACCCCGCAATTGTACCGCTGCGGCGTCCACGTCCAGGACTTGGACAGGAGGCGCGAGCCAGTCCTGGATTAACGCCGCCTCCTCAGCCGCCTCGCGATCCAGGCGGGTGAGGGACCACCGCGGGAAGGGGGACTGACCCGAGTGGGCTGTCCCCCGAGGGCTCCCGGTGGAGACGTCGAACCGCACGTAACGATGGTCGGACAACGTCTCCACCATCTCCACCCGCCAGTTCAGGACGCGGGCGGCCAGCACGGGGGTGGCGAACGAAACGTCCACCACTGACCCTCCCCGTTGCCGCACACACGTCTGAACTGTCCCTCTGTTTAAGAGGGACACGCCTGTCGACGCCGCCCAAAACTCGACGGCGCGACCCCGGACGTTGCAAGTCGCGGCCGGGTTGCCCCAGGCCGCCGACTTGGCGTTCAGGTCGCCCAACACGGCGACCTGGCGTGGCGCCGCCCGACCGACCACTGCGGTGAGGACCTCGAGAAAGATCTCGAAGTCCGCAAGGGGTCGGTTAGGGGAGAAATAAACGCCCACCAGGGCTATCTCTCCCCACGCGGCGGCCACGTATCCCGGACCCCTCTCTAAGAGCGAGAGGGGTGGGGAGTCCGTGGAAGACCGCGCTACCAACGCCACTGAGCCGTCCGGATCACCCAGCCATCTGCCAGGGACCGAGTACGGCTCAGCGACCACCGCTACGTCCACCAACCACTCGGCCACGGTCTGCATCAGCAGATCCTGGGCCGCTCTGCAGTGGTTGGTGTTGGCCTGAAGGATGCGATGTTCGGCCCTATCCATTAATCGGACATCGCACCCCCCTCCGCAGCCGCCGATGTACTGGGCACCGGATCGGCGGTGGCAACGGCAGGCCGGGTCGGCGCCTGCAATTTGCCCTTCTTGGGGGAAGGCTTGCAGCTCTTCCCCTTCATTACATGGTCCGCAGGGCGGCCACTGGCGGCGCACACGGCACAGTGCGGCGTGGTGGCCTCGCAAGCGGCGGACTTGTGTCCGTCCTTGCCGCAGCGGTAGCATGTGTCCCTCCTTTCGTCCGTGGAGGGACACAGGGCCCGGGTGTGTCCAACTCCGAAGCACTTGAAGCAGCGCAACGGCGACTCCTCAAGTGCTCGGACCACACCCGTGCTGAAACCGACGGGAAGCCGTCCCTTGGCGAGGACGGCTTTGGCGGCGGCGACCGGGCACTCAAGGCGCATGGTGCCCATGCCGCCGCGGCCGGGTCTGATGCCCCGACCTTGTACCGCTGCGGCGCTGCAGCCTCCAGCCGCCGCGACCGCCGCCACCACCTCCTCCTTGGTGACAGAGTCATCCAAGTCGGACACTTCCAGGCCTGCGGACTTCACAGGCCTGACCACCTTGGCCACGTCCGCGATGACCTCCTGCAGCTTTGCGGCGAAGAGGTCCGCATTGGCACCGCCCTTAGCCCCCGGGAACTCGAATATTCGAGCCCCGGTTTGCGTTTGCCGGCACGCGATCTTGTCGATCCCCAGTTGGTTGGGATCGACGTTTGCGCGCGCCCGCGTCATTACTGACGCGTAGGTTTCGCCGCGCTCCTCAGCCTCCGCGGTGAGCGTCACCACGACGGCAGCGGATTTGGGAGCAACCAATTTGGGTTTGCTCCCACCGGCGGGGGCCCGTTTAGCTGCAGGCGCAGCGTTTGCGGGTTTGGGGGCCGACTTCTTGCCTTTCCCCTTCCCCTTTCCCTTGCCCGTGGACTGAGACGGGCCGGGAGGGGCGGTGGCGGGGACGGCAGGGACGGCCGTCGCCTTCTTTTTCGCCTTGCCCTTCTTCTTCTTTCCAACCACCTTCGTCCACTTTGGCTGGTTGGACGGGGTGGTGGAGGGTAGGAGGGCGTCCTCTGGGTTTGAGGACGGCGCCGGCTCGCGCGGCTTGACTGCCGCGGGCGGCCGCTCGCGCGGCTTGCTTGCCGCGGGTGGCCGTTCGTCCGCCGCAAGTGGCGGGCGAAGCCGCTTTTCCGGCAGGAGCCGGTCCTCGATACCTGCGAAGCAGGCACGAGTGAAGGCCCTTTCCTCCATCACAACCTTCCGGATGATATCCTCAAGGTTGGAGGGGAGGGCCTCAGCCGCAGGTCTCGGCACGGCTTGTTGAGGCCGGGCCGTGGCTTTAACCGCGGGCCTCGGCTCGGCTTGTTGAGGCCGGGCCGTGGCTTCAGCCAGCTTGTGGTGTAGCTGGCTGACCTCCGACTGCAGGCGATCCACTTTCGCCTGCAGCTGCCGCGTCTCGTCGGTGGCTGTTCGCCCCACCAACTCCGCGACGATGCCGCGCATGCTCGCGGCCCTGCATTTGAGGGCCTTTTGGAAGGTCCCCTTTAGGTTGGAGGACTTCGAGGCGACCTCCACAATCCCCTCTTGGTCCTCTACCGCCATCCGCTCCAATTCCGCCACTGAGTGGTCCGCGTATAAAACGCGGGACGCACCGTACCCAGCCTTGGCTCGGGCGACGAGCGTCCGCTGCTCCTTGGCAGCGACCTTCTCTTCTAGGTCCTTCTGGACCTGGTCCCGCTTCGCCAGGTCTAACTGGCGCTCAGCGTCCGCTAAACCCACGTCGTGGGTGTCGGCCACTGCCGAGTTTTTTGGCCGAAGCTTTTTCTTCGGCTTCCCCGTGGAGTCTGAGGAGCCCTCGGAGCCATCCTTTAGGAACCGCTTCCGGGCTCCCCGGCCTCGGGAAGACTCCTCGGCCACCGACATCGACGAACCGGCGTCCGAGTCCGACACCTCGTCCGTCCACCCGCCAAAAACACTCGCCGCAGAAGGCGCGCGGCTAGCCTCCGACGCCGAAGCGCCATCGGCTGGTTGGCCCTGAGAAGGGCCTTTTTCCAAATCGTCCCGGGAGGGGCCCTTAGAAGGGCCTTTGAGGAACCTCCCGGACGAATCCCGCAGGGGTTTAGACATCCCGCAAGGTATCGTAGTCGACCGCAATAGACTACGACGTACAGCGCACTTTAGCCGTTCACTGATCTGCCACTCCGTTACGGTGGTCAGATCAGGACGTTGCCCAGGGAACACGACGAGGACGTAAGCGCTGTGGGAGTTCCCCAACCTTTTTTTTTTTTTTTTTTTTGTTGACGCTGGGAAAAATGCGTTACGCATACCCTCTCGTTGGGGGACGAGAGGGTTATGTGGGACTCCCCCGGCTAGCCCGGGTATACCCACTAAACAACCCAGCGGCACTCCCGCATCGTCTTCATGGTGGGGAACTGGGAAACTGGCAGAGCCTTATCATCCAGTCCCCCGCCGACGACCGCCCGCTTTTACAGCGGGGCCCGCACGCCCCTCCCTACGAGGAGGGGCCCGGAAATGACCGCGAGTGCTCGGTCATTCCCGCCGACGGTGGTGGTGAATCGTGCAATGCAGGAGACAAGGCGCCCCCGCGCCAGTCTCCCGCTATTCACCACCGGGGAGGAGGAGACGCTGATCGTACAGCCGTCTCACTCTTCCCCTTCTCCGCCTGCGGAGCGGCGCCGCGAGGGGATCGTCCTCCCGCGCGCGCTCCGCTGCCTCTTTCTGCGAGATAACGTCCTCGCAGAAAGAGGCGACCGCCGACCAGGCCGCCTCGCCCCCCAGCATGGACAGAACCACGCCGGGCAGCGAGAGGTCCGGCCCCACCACCGCAATCAGACCGCGGCGCTGCTCAGACCAGGCCGGGCACACCTCGAGGGTGTGCTGTGCCGAGTCCTCCGCCGCGCCGCAGTCGTGGCACGCGGCGGCCTCCTCCCTCCCAATCCGGTGCAGGTACGACCCGAAGCATCCATGCCCGGTCAGCACCTGCACCAGACGGAACGAGAGGAAGCCGTGGGGCCGCTCGAGCCATCCCTGAAGGACTGGCCCGAGCGCGTCCAACGTTCGGCGGCCGAAGGTGGCAGAGGCGAGGTCCTCGGTCCAATGGTGGACGATTGCGGCCCTCGCCTCCCGCCGGACGGCCTCCCGCTCCTCCGCGGCGGGGGGCGCATTAAGCGCCCTACGCCGCGCCGACCACTCGTACACCCTAGCCAGCACCCACGCCTCGATCTCCCAAGGAGGGGTGCCGGCCAGGGCGCACGCCGCCGCGAACCCCACCGAGCGGTAGGCCCTCGCCACCCGCTGTGCAATGGCCCTTTGGGGCCTGCGGATGGCGGAGGCGTTCTCCCTCCTGTGGAGGGAGTCCGCCCAGATAGGGGCCCCGTAAAGGGCCATACTTTTTAAGATGCCGGCATACAGCTGCCGGCATCGCGCCTTCGGCCCTCCCAGATTCGGGAGGAGCCACGATAGGCGGCGGCGGGGGCCCCCGCTGCCTTCAGCAGGCGCGTCGACAGCCCGCTGAAATGCGGGCCGAAGCGCCACCTGCTGTCTAACACTAGGCCCAGATATTTCATCTGGGCCTTCACCTCTACTTGGACGCCCGCTACAACAATGCGGGCGTCCGGGGGGACCCGCTGCCGAGGCCCGTGGAAGAACACGGCCTCGGTCTTACGCAGAGCCACCGACAGCCCTAGGCGGCGGATCCTACCTGCGACTAGGGATCCGCCAGCCGAGGCCAAATTGGCCGCCTCCCTAAAGTTCCCCCCTCGGGCAGTGAGGAGAGTGTCATCCGCATAGCAGATGACACTCGTGCCACGAAGGAGGGACCCGCGCAGGAGCCAGTCGAAGGCTATGTTCCACAGGAGTGGACCTAGGACCGACCCCTGCGGAACGCCAGACTCCGCCCTATAGCTCCGCAATCTGGCCGACTTGTCTACGAGAAGGACCACTCGGTCCTCCAGGTAGTCGGCCAACAGCGCCCGCAGATATTGAGGCACTCCGTGATAGCGGAGTGCCTCTAAGATGGTCGCGTGGGGAACGGAGTTAAACGCGTTGGCGATGTCGAATGACACCGCCAACACTCCGTCCCCTGCCTCGACCGCCTCCCTCACTTGGCCCTTCAAAAGGGCCAATGCGTCGACCGTCGAACGCCCCTTCCGGAAACCGAATTGGGCGTCCGACAGGTCCGGCCCCACCTCCCGCAGGAGGCCATTCACCCGGGTGGCGATGATCCCCTCAAACAATTTACCGACCTCGTCGAGCAGAACGACGGGCCGGTATGCCGAGGGGGAATCCACCGGGCGTCCCTCCTTCCGAAGGAGGCACAATCGTCCCTCCTTCCACGGTTTCGGGAACCTCCCAGTCGTAAGACACGCACTGAAGAGGTCCCGAAACCTGCCCTCCATTTGGGTGGCCGCAATGGCCACCACCGCTGCGGGGACGCCGTCCGGTCCGGGGGCCGTCCTCTTCCCGCAGAGGCGTAAGGCCGCCTCGCGGAGCTCCGCCACCGCCACTGGAGGGATCTCCTCCTCCGGCGGGGCCACCCCCCGCGGGGGGTGCATCACTGGAGGGGCGAAATCGGTCCTGCATGGAAACAGGGACCGAACCACCCCATCCAGCAACGCCGGCTCCAGGGTCTCCGTCAGTGGGGGGCCACAGGGGCGCAGTTTGTTCCGCGCCGCCTTGTATGGCCTCCCAAATGGGTCCCCGTCGAGACCCTCCAGCATCTCGGCCTTCGCCGAGTCGTCGGCGGCACGCATCTGCGACCTGAGCACCTCCTTGGCCTCCACGTACGCGGCGTAGAGGAGGTCCTCGTTGGCGAGGTCGCGAAAGCTGCGCCGCCGACTCCGCGCGTAGGCCCTTCTGGCCGCCACGCAAGCGGCCCGGAGCCCCGCCAACTCCTCCGTCCACCAATAAACGGCGCGACGGGGAGGCGGGCGGCGAGACCGAGGCATGCTGGTGTCGCACACCTCGGTCAGGGAACCCCGCAATTGGACCGCTGCGGCGTCCACGTCCAGGACTTCAACAGGAGGCGCGAGCCAGTCCTGGATTAACGCCGCCTCCTCAGCCGCCTCGCGATCCAGGCGGGTGAGGGACCACCGCGGGAAGGGGGACTGACCCGAGTGGGCTGTCCCCCGAGGGCTCCCGGTGGAGACGTCGAACCGCACGTACCGGTGGTCGGACAACGTCTCCACCATCTCCACCCGCCAGTTCAGGACGCGGGCGGCCAGCACGGGGGTGGCGAACGAAACGTCCACCACTGACCCTCCCCGTTGCCGCACACACGTCTGAACTGTCCCTCTGTTTAAGAGGGACACGCCTGTCGACGCCGCCCAAAACTCGACGGCGCGACCCCGGACGTTGCAAGTCGCGGCCGGCCCGTCGACACAGCGGGTTGAGGACACCGTGGGGTTTTAGTCGGTAGCTGACAAGCTGTCAGTAGTCCGACATAACCCGCACTGCTACCCCCGTGGCGGTGCGGGTATCCGTAATGGATTTCCCCACGTTAAAAAAAAAAAAAAAAAAAAAAAAAAAAAAAAAAAAAAAAAAAAAAAAAAAAAAAAGGCCGCCGACTTGGCATTCAGGTCGCCCAACACGGCGACCTGGCGTGGCGCCGCTCGACCGACCACTGCGGTGAGGACCTCGAGAAAGATCTCGAAGTCCGCAAGGGGTCGGTTAGGGGAGAAATATACGCCCACCAGGGCTATCTCTCCCCACGCGGCGGCCACGTATCCCGGTCCCCTCTCTAAGAGCGAGAGGGGTGGGGAGTCCGTGGAAGACCGCGCTACTAATGCCACTGAGCCGTCCGGATCACCCAGCCACCTGCCAGGGACCGAGTACGGCTCAGCGACCACCGCTACGTCCACCAACCACTCAGCCACGGTCTGCATCAGCAGATCCTGGGCCGCTCTGCAGTGGTTGGTGTTGGCCTGAAGGATGCGATGTTCAGCCCTATCCATCAATCGGACATCGCACCCCCCTCCGCAGCCGCCGATGTACTGGGCACCGGATCGGCGGTGGCAACGGCAGGCCGGGTCGGCGCCTGCACTTTGCCCTTCTTTGGGGGAGGCTTGCAGCTCCTCCCCTTCATGACGTGATCCGCAGGGCGGCCACTGGCGGCGCACACGGCACAGTGCGGCGTGGTGGCCTCGCAAGCGGCGGACTTGTGTCCGACCTTGCCGCAGCGGTAGCATGTGTCCCTCCTTTCTTCCGCGGAGGGACACAGGGCCCGGGCGTGTCCAACTCCGAAGCACTTAAAGCAGCGCAACGGCGACTCCTCAAGTGCCCGGACCACACCCGTGCTGAACCCGACAAGAAGCCGTCCCTTGGCGAGGACGGCTTTGGCGGCGGCGACCGGGCACTCAAGGCGCATGGTGCCCATGCCGCCGCGGCCGGGTCTGATGCCCCGACCTTGAACTGCTGCGGCGCTGCAGCCTCCAGCCGCCGCGACCGCCGCCACCACCTCCTCCTTGGTGACCGAGTCATCCAAGTCGGACACTTCCAGGCCTGCGGACTTCACAGGCCTGACCACCTTCGCCACGTCCGCGATGACCTCCTGCAGTTTTTCTGCGAAGAGGTCCGCATTGGCGCTGCCCTTAGCCCCCGGGAACTCGAATATTCGAGCCCCGGTTTGGGTTTGGCGGCACGCGATCTTCTCGATCCCCAGCTGGGTGGGATCGGCGTTGGCGCGCGCACGCGTCATTATTGACGCGTACGTTTCGCCGCGCTCCTCAGCCTCCGCGGTGAGCGTCACCACGACGGCAGCGGATTTGGGAGCAACCAATTTGGGTTTGCTCCCACCGGCGGGGGCCCGTTTAGCTGCGGGAGCAGCGTTTGCGGGTTTGGGGGCCGACTTTTTGCCTTTCCCCTTCCCCTTTCCCTTGCCCGTGGACTGAGACGGGCCGGGAGGGGCGGGGACGGCAGGGACGGCGGTCGCCTTCTTTGTCGCCTTGCCCTTCTTCTTTCCAACCACCTTCGTCCACTTTGGCTGGTTGGACGGGGTGGTGGAGGGCAGGAGGGCGTCCTCTGCTTGTGAGGACGGCGCTGGCTCGCGCGGCTTGACTGCCGCGGGCATCCGCTCGCGCGGCTTTGCTGCCGCGGGCGGCCGCTCGCGCGGCTTGATTGCCGCGGGTGGCCGTTCATCCGCCGCAAGTGGCGGGCGAAGCCGCTTTTCCGGCAGGAGCCGGTCCTCGATACCTGCGAAGCAGGCACGAGTGAAGGCCCTTTCCTCCATCACGACCTTGCGAATGATATCCTCAAGGTTGGAGGGGGGGAGGGCCTCAGCCGCAGGTCTCGGCTCGGCTTGCAGAGGCCGGGCCGTGGCTTTAGCCGCGGGCCTTGGCTCGGCTTGTTGCGGCCGGGCCGTGGCTTCAGCCAGCTTGTGGTGCAGCTGGCTGACCTCCGACTGCAGGCGATCCACTTTCGCCTGCAGCTGCCGCGTCTCGTCGGTGGCTGTTCGCCCCACCAACTCAGCGACGATGCCGCGCATACTCGCGGCCCTGCATTTGAGGGCCTTTTGGAAGGTCCCCTTCAGGTTGGAGGACTTCGAGGCGACCTCCACAATGCCCTCCTGGTCCTCCACCGCCATCCGCTCCAGTTCCGCGACCGAGTGGTCCGCGTATAAAACGCGGGACGCACCGTACCCGGCCTTGGCTCGGGCGGCGAGCGTCCGCTGCTCCTTGGCAGCGACCTTCTCTTCGAGGTCCTTCTGGACCTGCTCCCGCTTCGCCAGGTCTAGCTGGCGTTCAGCGTCCGCTAATCCCACGTCGTGGGTGTCGGCCACTGCCGACTTTTTTGGCCGCAGCTTCTTCCTCGGCTTCCTTGTGGAGTCCGAGGAGCCCTCGGAGCCATCCTTTAGGAACCGCTTCCGGGCTCCCCTAGTAGACTCCTCGGCCATCGACATGGACGAACCGGCGTCCGAGTCCGACACCTCGTCCGTCCACCCGCCAAAAACACTCGCCGCAGAAGGCGCGCGGCTAGCCTCCGACGCCGAAGCGCCATCGGCTGGTTGGCCCTGAGAAGGGCCTTTTTCCAAATCGTCCCGGGAGGGGCCCTTAGAAGGGCCTTTGAGGAACCTCCCGGACGAATCCCGCAGGGGTTTAGACATCGTCTTAGACCCGCAGGTATCGTAATCAACCGCAATAGATTACGACGTACAGCGCACTTTAGCCGTTCACTGATCTGCCACTCCGTTACGGTGGTCAGATCAGGACGTTGCCCAGGGAACACGACGAGGACGTAAGCGCTGTGGGGGGTTCCCCAACCTAACCTAACCTTTTTTTTTTTTTTTTTTTTTTTTTTTTTTTTTTTTTTTTTTTTTTTTTTTTTTTGTTGACGCTGGGAAAAATGCGTTACGCATACCCTCCCGTTGGGGGACGAGAGGGTTATGTGGGACTCCCCCGGCTAGCCCGGGTATACCCACTAAACGACCCAGCGGCACTCCCGCATCGTCTTCATGGAGGGGAACTGGGAAACTGGCAGAGCCTTATCATCCAGTCCCCCGCCGACGACCGCCCGCCTTTACAGCGGGGCCCGCACGCCCCTCCCTACGAGGGGCCCGGAAATGACCGCGAGTGCTCGGTCATTCCCGCCGACGAACCTAACCTAACCTTTTTTTTTTTTTTTTTTTTTTTTTTTTTTTTTTTTTATCGTGGGGAAATCCATTACGGATACCCGCACCACCACGGGGGTAGCAGTGCGGGTTATGTCGGACTACTGACAGCTTGTCAGCTACCGACTAAAACCCCACGGTGTCCTCAACCCGCTGTGTCGACGGGCCCCGGGAACGTACATGGTACTCGTCCGGGTCCCGTCAGCGGCCCTTCCTCGTCCGCGGGTGTAAAGCCCACGGACCTGTCTGCGGGTGTAAAAGGCCCGCAGACCCACAACCGGGTGGCGTGCCCGGACACACCGGCACGCCATCCTCCGCGAGGGCGATAAATCGCTGTGCGCAGGCAGCAGTTCCCCCGTTTCCGCTGCCCGCACTACCTCGCTACGGGGGCATCAGGTCGGCGTGGGCCCTCCTTCTGCGCCCGGGCCTCCTCCTGCGTCGCGGGTCAGCGAGAGGATCGCTCTCCCTGGCCCGCTCCGCTGCCTCCTTCTGCGACATTACGCATTCGCAGAAGGAGACCACCGCCGACCACGACCTCTCGCTGCTCACCATAGATTGGACCACGGCGGGCAGCGACAGGTCGGCCCCAACCGCGGCGCGCAGCAAGCTGCGCTCCGCCGCCCACGCCGGGCAAGCCTCGAGTGTGTGCTGCGCCGTATCTTCGGCGCAGCCACAGTCGTGGCAGCCCGGGGTCGCCTCCCTTCCGGCAATCTTGTGCAGATACCTGCCGAAGCATCCGTGCCCCGACAGGATCTGCACGAGCCGGAAGGTGATCGTGCCGAACTTACGGTGCACCCAGTCCTTTAGGACCGGGCGCACCGCCGCTATGGTCAGATGGCCGGCGGTTGGTTCCGCCAGCCGATCTTCCCACCTTGCGAAGGCGGCCTCTTGTGCCTCCTGTCGCCATCGCTGGACCTCACCGGGAGGTGCTCCGCCCCGGCTGCGCGCTTCTGCGCGCTGCCGGTAGACTGCGGTCAGCACCTCCGCCTCCAAATCCCAGGGTGGTACCCCTGCCAGCGCGCACGCGGCCTCGCACGATATGGTGCGGTATCCGCGTATCACCCTGACTGCCATGACCCTCTGTGCTCTCCGCAGCAGGGTCTTAGTTTGGGCAGTCAGGGCTTCCGCCCACACTGGCGCGCCGTACAGGGCCATGGATTTCACCACCCCGGTGTACAAGCGACGGCAACTGGCACTCGGGCCGCCCAAGTTCGGCAAGAGCCGCGACAGGGCTCCCGCAGTCCGAACCAGCTTCGGCGCTAGACCCTTGAAGTGGTCGACGAACTTCCACTTCGGGTCGAGGACGAGACCCAGATACTTCATCTGTGTCCCGACCCCGACCGTGACACCTCCGACGGCTATTCCGGCCCCTGTGGGCGGTCTCCTCCGAGGTCCGTAAAAACACAGGACCTCGGTCTTGTCCAGAGCCACCCTCAGGCCCAGCCGTCGGATATTGTCGACCACTTCCTCCACACCGGTCTCAGCCAGAGCGGCTGCCTCGCCGAAGCTGCTTCCCTGCGCACAGACCAGAGTGTCGTCCGCGTAGCATACGAGCTGGAGCCCGCGGTGTAAATGGCCGCGGAGCACCCAGTCGTATCCGATGTTCCACAGGAGAGGGCCGAGCACCGAACCCTGTGGAACACCGCACTCCACTTGACGGCGCAAAAGGCGACCGTCACCGTCGACGCAGACGACACTCCGGTCCTCGAAGTAGGACCCCACGACTCGCCGCAAATACGTCGGTACTCTGTGGTATTGCAGGGCCTCTGACACGCAACCGAAGGGCAGTGTATTAAAGGCGTTGGCGATGTCAATAGACACCGCCAACAGCACACCGCCCTGAGACACTGCCTCATCCGAGAGGGCCTTGACGCGGAGGATCGCGTCTATCGTCGACCGACCCCCCCGGAATCCGTATTGCGCGTCAGAGAGCCCCGGACCAACCTCCTCTAGGTGCCGGACGATTCGGGCAGCGAGCACACGCTCGAAGAGCTTGCCCGCCTCGTCCAGCAGCACAATGGGCCTATAGGCCGACGGCGAGTCGCGGGGGCGACCTTCCTTCTGAAGGAGGACGAGTCTGCCCTCCTTCCAAATTTGCGGGAACTGCCCGGACACCAGACAGGCGTCGAGCAGTCCCCGGAAACGATCCTCCAACACATCTAGGGCCTGAACCCAGACCCGACCGGGCACTCCATCAGGCCCTGGGGCCTTCTTCTTTGCCCTGAGCCTCGAGACTGCTGCACCGAACTCGTCAGCAGTGATCGCCGGAATGTCGGCAGCAGCTTCGTTTTGGTCTCGAGGCTCGAACATCTCTGGTGGCGCGTGGACCGGGCTCTCCGGAAACAGGGCCGACACAACTTCTTCCAGGAGGTTGGGCTGTAGGGACTCGGCAACTGGGGCCGTCTGGCCGCGCAGCTGATTGCGCGCGGACCGATACGGGCGACCCCACGGATCTCGATCGAGTCCCGCCAGCATTTCCTCCCGGCCACTCTCCTTCGCACTGTATATGGCCAGCCGCAGAGTATCTCTGGCTGCTTGCAGCACCTCATGCAGCCGGCCTTCCTCCTCCAGGTTCCGAGGACGGCGCCTGCGTTGCCGCAAATAATCGCGGCGCTTTGCGACGCAGGCCCGACGTAAGTCCGCGATCTCCACCGACCACCAATACACCGCCCGCTTCCGGGGTATGTGCCCGGTGCGGGGCATGGCGGAGTCGCAGACACTTGTCATTGCCTCTCGGAACCACAGTGCCTCCGTGTCGACCCGTACTTCCCGAGGTGGAGCGAGCCACGCCTGGACAATGGATGCCTCTTTGAGGGCATCTGGGTCCAGGCGACTTTGGCTCCACCTCGGAAAGTAGTTCCGGCCTCTGAGTCGCTGGCTGTTCGTAGGCCCTCTCGGGGCGGAGACGTCAAACCGAATGTATCGGTGATCCGACAGTGTCTCCACCCCCTCGAGTACCTGCCACTCGCTGACCTGCACTGCGACAGCGGGGGAAGCGAACGTTACGTCCACGATGGACCCTCCCCACTGCCGCACGCATGTGTGGACAGACCCTCGATTGATTATGGAGAGGCCAAGAACAGCCAGCCACTCCTCCACAACATCGCCGCGCGCGTCGGTGGCGACTCCCCCCCACGCCGTAGATTTGGCGTTGAGGTCTCCCATCACGAATACCGGCAGCGGTGAGACACGTCTCACCGCCGCCCCAACCTCGTCGAGGAAGACCTCGAAGTCGGCCAAGATCCGATTAGGGGAGAAATAAACACCGACGATCGCGACGCCAGCCCACTCCACCACCACATAGCCCCGGCCTCTGTCCCGGATGGACAGGTCAGCCGTCCCCACTATAGCCACGGTACCCGTTACGTCCCCCGACCAGTTGGTCCGGTCAGGGACAAAGTAGGGCTCCGCGACCACTGCGACATCAATCAACCACTCCGCCATGGTCTGCAACAAGAGATCTTGCGCACCAGCGGAGTGGTTAAGGTTGCCCTGCAGTATCTTATGGGGACGACTGAGGTCCATCTACGGGTGTCATTTCAACCTCCTGGGGCACCGGTGCAGGTCTTGGGATGAACTTTGCGGTGCCCTTCACTTTTTTAACAGAGCAGCCTTTGCTGCCCGTCAAATGATTCTCCGGCTTTTTGGCCGCTGCACACACCGAACATCGGGGCGCAGCAGCACACTCTCGAGACCTATGTCCAAAGTGACCACAGCGAAAACACTCTCCACTATGGTCCACCTCGGACGGGCAGCGGGCTCCCATATGCCCTAGCTGCAGGCAGCGAAAACAGCGTTCTGGCTTGGGTTGCATGAGCGATACTCGCGCCATGTCCCAGCCCACTGCTAGATGTTCTCCGCTGGCTACCTTCTTGGCGGCAGCCACAGGGCACCTGACCCAGGTGGATCCAATGCCTCGACCTCGACCCTCTCGAACAATAGGCCCGCACTGGACGTCCTCTTTGGGACATTCTCCCGCTCGAGCCACCGCCGTGACGACATCTGCGACAGACACAGAGTCGTCGAGTCCTGATACGCGAAGACCCACACACTTTTTGGGTCTAGCGATCTTCACGTCGTCGGCACTTAGCGTCTGTCGCAGTTTTTCAGCCAGTGCATCTGCTTTAGGGCCACTTGTGGCTCCAGGCACTTCTAATATTCGGGCACCTGTCGCCGCCAGTTTGCAGTGAAGACCTTCAATGTTGAGGTCCGCAATCGCAATCTTTTGGCGTGCCTCAGCTAGCACTCCTGCATAGCTTACTCCCCTCTGTTCTGCCCCCGGCTGCAGCGTGAGAACAATAGCAGCCGAGCTCGGGTTGCTAAGCCAGCGCTTGCCTCGTTTCCTCTTCCTCTTTTTCTTTCCAGTTGACGCCCCGGACACCGTTGGCGTCGACTGCCCAGCCTTCTTCTTTTTGTTTTTGCGGTTCCGCTTTTTACGACCGACTACCTCAGTCCAGCCGTTCTCGGCGGAACCTTGGGTTTCTGCAGCCTGCGACGCAGGCGGAACCTTACCCGCAGTTAGGACGAGGCTTTGCCACCTCAGCATAACTCGTCACTGACATCACAGAGCCAGACATATCTGAGTCAGCTCTGTCAGTTAGCGTCGCCTCACTAGGAAGCGGCGAACCCTCCTGTTTTAAAAATCGGCCACGCATGTCGCGGGCCTGTGCTCCAGACAGTTTTGTAGGAGCGCGACCTCGTCCACTTTTTCCGCTAGGCACCTTGGGTGCCGGGCGATCCTCATTATCGCTCGAAGCCGAGTCCAACCCCACAAGCGACGGCCTGGATCTGAAGCGCTTTTCAGCCTTCTCCCTCCAGAGCTTTTTCCGTGCCCCGGTCTCCCGCACAGTGTCACTTGAGTCAGTCTCTACTGGCTTCTCCACTCCGTATTTGACTCTTTGCAGAGCCACCACCAACTTCTTCCTCTCAACTGTTGCATTGGCTAGCCCGCTTGGGCCCGCCGTCACGTCCGGTACACACTCCATCTCGTCAAGATTGACGAGGGATTGTTTGCCACCTATAGGGTGTGGCCCCCCCCTTCGTTCCGAGGCTGCGGAGCCAGCAGAGAAACTCTCCACATTCTGCGCAGCCCGGGACGGATAATCGTCACGTCCTGTGGCGCCTTTAGACGCATGGCGGTCGGGTTCCCCCCCCAGAATACGGTGGGGAATGACAGCCCCCGAAGGGACTGTGCCGGATTCTCCGTCTGCAGAGCAGGCGGTACCGGCCTGGGGTAGTATGTTGTCTCGATTCGCCATTTACATCTTTTCCTTTTTTAAAGGGGTAGGTCCCTTCCTTTGAAGGGTTTGGTCCCTTTGGACTGCTAGTGGCGGGGTTTAGCCCCCCCGCGTTTCAGGGTACTCGCGCAGCACTTTCCCCATCAGGCAGAGCCGGCCTGCCTATCATCGCCGGCTGAAGCACACCCACAATCACGCACACATTCACACACTCCCCAAAGACAATCCCCACTTGAACCCCCCACCCCGTCCCTATGCGTAAATACCCCAGTCGCATTCCACCTCCAGTCCTCTCTGAAAGCAGAGAGGTACCTTCAGCGCTCCCCCCCGCGACGCCCACCCTCACCCCGGTTGACCTTTCGGTCCCCTACCCCCGTCCCCCCCACTACCCACCCTAAGGCTTCGTTCGCCACCGAGCAACAGCTGTCCACCCCAAAGAGTGGAGAGATATCACCCGGTGCCCAGGGTACACCGTCCCAAGCCCATTGTCCTTCCTCCGGACGTGTCCTCGGGAATTACAATGGGCCGGGCACTCGAGGAGGTGATAGCCAGTACCCCAACCTAACCTTTTTTTTTTTTTTTTTTTTTTTTTTTTTTTGTTGACGCTGGGAAAAATGCGTTACGCATACCCTCTCGTTGGGGGACGAGAGGGTTATGTGGGACTCCCCCGGCTAGCCCGGGTATACCCACTAAACAACCCAGCGGCACTCCCGCATCGTCTTCATGGAGGGGAACTGGGAAACTGGCAGAGCCTTAACATCCAGTCCCCCGCCGACGACCGCCCGCTTTTACAGCGGGGCCCGCACGCCCCTCCCTACGAGGAGGGGCCCGGAAATGACCGCGAGTGCTCGGTCATTCCCGCCGACGGTGGTGGTGAATTGTGCAGTGCAGGAGAAGGCGCCCCCGCGCCAGTCTCCCGCTATTCACCACCGGGGAGGAGGAGACGCTGATCGTACAGCCGTCTCACTCTTCCCCTTCTCCGCCTGCGGAGCGGCGCCGCGAGGGGATCGTCCTCCCGCGCGCGCTCCGCTGCCTCCTTCTGCGAGATGACGTCCTCGCAGAAAGAGGCGACCGCCGACCAGGCCGCCTCGCCCCCCAGCATGGACAGAACCACGCCGGGCAGCGAGAGGTCCGGCCCCACCACCGCAGTCAGACCGCGGCGCAGCTCAGACCAGGCCGGGCACACCTCGAGGGTGTGCTGTGCCGAGTCCTCCGCCGCGCCGCAGTCGTAGCACGCGGCGGCCTCCTCCCTCCCAATCCGGTGCAGGTACGATCCGAAGCATCCATGCCCGGTCAGCACCTGCACCAGACGGAACGAGAGGAAGCCGTGGGGCCGCTCGAGCCATCCCTGAAGGACTGGCCCGAGCGCGTCCAATGTTCGGCGGCCGAAGGTGGCAGAGGCGAGGTCCTCCGTCCAATGATGGACGATTGCGGCCCTCGCCTCCCGCCGGACGGCCTCCCGCTCCTCCGCGGCGGGGGGCGCATTGAGCGCCCTACGCCGCGCCGACCACTCGTACACCCACCCCAACCTAACCTTTTTTTTTTTTTTTTTTTTTTTTGTTGACGCTGGGAAAAATGCGTTACGCATACCCTCTCGTTGGGGGACGAGAGGGTTATGTGGGACTCCCCCGGCTAGCCCGGGTATACCCACTAAACAACCCAGCGGCACTCCCGCATCGTCTTCATGGAGGGGAACTGGGAAACTGGCAGAGCCTTATCATCCAGTCCCCCGCCGACGACCGCCCGCTTTTACAGCGGGGCCCGCACGCCCCTCCCTACGAGGAGGGGCCCGGAAATGACCGCGAGTGCTCGGTCATTCCCGCCGACGGTGGTGGTGAATCGTGCAGTGCAGGAGAAGGCGCCCCCGCGCCAGTCTCCCGCTATTCACCACCGGGGAGGAGGAGACGCTGATCGTGCAGCCGTCTCACTCTTCCCCTTCTCCGCCTGCGGAGCGGCGCCGCGAGGGGATCGTCCTCCCGCGCGCGCTCCGCTGCCTCTTTCTGCGAGATCACGTCCTCGCAGAAAGAGGCGACCGCCGACCAGGCCGCCTCGCTCCCCAGCATGGACAGAACCACGCCGGGCAGCGAGAGGTCCGGCCCCACCACCGCAGTCAGACCGCGGCGCAGCTCAGACCAGGCCGGGCACACCTCGAGGGTGTGCTGTGCCGAGTCCTCCGCCGCGCCGCAGTCATGGCACGCGGCGGCCTCCTCCCTCCCAATCCGATGCAGGTACGACCCGAAGCAACCATGCCCGGTCAGCACCTGCACCAGACGGAACGAGAGGAAGCCGTGGGGCCGCTCGAGCCATCCCTGAAGGACTGGCCCGAGCGCGTCCAACGTTCGGCGGCCGAAGGTGGCAGAGGCGAGGTCCTCGGTCCAATGATGGACGATTGCGGCCCTCGCCTCCCGCCGAACGGCCTCCCGCTCCTCCGCGGCGGGGGGCGCATTGAGCGCCCTACGCCGCGCCGACCACTCGTACACCCTAGCCAGTACCCACGCCTCGATCTCCCAAGGAGGCGTGCCGGCCAGGGCGCACGCCGCCGCGAACCCCACCGAGCGGTAGGCCCTCGCCACCCGCTGTGCAATGGCCCTTTGGGGCCTGCGGATGGCGGAGGCGTTCTCCCTCCTGTGGAGGGAGTCCGCCCAGATAGGGGCCCCGTAAAGGGCCATACTTTTTAAGATGCCGGCATACAGCTGCCGGCATCGCGCCTTCGGCCCTCCCAGGTTCGGGAGGAGCCAAGAGAGGGCCCCCGCTGCCTTCAGCAGGCGCGTCGACAGCCCGCTGAAATGCGGGCCGAAGCGCCACCTGCTGTCCAGTACAAGGCCCAGATATTTTATCTGGGCCTTCACTCCCACCTCGACGCCCGCTACAACAATGCGGGCGTCCGGGGGGACCCGCTGCCGAGGCCCGTGGAAGAACACGGCCTCGGTCTTATGCAGGGCCACCGTCAGCCCTAGGCGGCGGATCCTCCCTGCGACTAGGGATCCGCCAGCCGAGGCCAAATTGGCCGCCTCCCTGAAGCTCCCTCCTCGGGCAGTGAGGAGAGTGTCATCCGCATAGCAGATGACACTCGTGCCACGAAGGAGGGACCCGCGCAGGAGCCAGTCGAACCCTATGTTCCACAGGAGTGGACCTAGGACCGACCCCTGCGGAACACCAGACTCCGCCCTGTATCGCCGCAATGTGGCCGACCTGTCTACGAGGAGGACCGCTCGGTCCTCCAGGTAGTCGGCCAACAGCGCCCGCAGATATTGAGGCACTCCGTGATAGCGGAGTGCCTCTAAGATGGTCGAGTGGGGAACGGAGTTGAACGCATTGGCGATGTCGAATGACACCGCCAACACTCCGTCCCCTGCCTCAACCGCCTCCCTCACTTGGCCCTTCAAAAGGGCCAATGCGTCGACCGTCGAACGCCCCTTCCGGAAACCGAATTGGGCGTCCGACAGGTCCAGCCCCACCTCCCGCAGGAGGCCATTCACCCGGGTGGCGATGATCCCCTCAAACAATTTACCGACCTCGTCGAGCAGAACGACGGGCCGGTATGCCGAGGGGGAATCCACCGGGCGTCCCTCCTTCCGAAGGAGGCACAGACGTCCCTCCTTCCACGGTTTCGGGAACCTCCCAGTCGTAAGACACGCACTGAAGAGGTCCCGAAACCTATCCTCCATTTGGGTGGCCGCAATGGCCACCACCGCTGCGGGGACGCCATCCGGTCCGGGGGCCGTCCTCTTCCCGCGGAGGCGTAAAGCCGCCTCGCGGAGCTCCGCCACCGCCACTGGAGGGATCTCCTCCTCCGGCGGGGCCACCCCCCGCGGGGGGTGCATCACTGGAGGGGCGAAATCGGTCCTGCACGGAAACAGGGACCGAACCACCCCATCCAGCAACGCCGGCTCCAGGGTCTCCGTCAGTGGGGGGCCACAGGGGCGCAGTTTGTTGCGCGCCGCCTTGTACGGCCTCCCAAATGGGTCCCCGTCGAGACCCTCCAGCATCTCGGCCTTCGCCGAGTCGTCGGCGGCACGCATCTCCGACCTGAGGACCTCCTTGGCCTCCACGTACGCGGCGTAGAGGAGGGCCTCGTTGGCGCGGTCGCGAACGCTGCGCCGCCGACTCCGCGCGTAGGCCCTTCTGGCCGCCACGCAGGCGGCCCGGAGCCCCGCCAACTCCTCCGTCCACCAATACACGGCGCGACGGGGAGGCGGGCGGCGAGACCGAGGCATGCTGGTGTCGCACACCTCGGTCAGGGAACCCCGCAATTGGACCGCTGCAGCGTCCACGTCCAGGACTTGGACAGGAGGCGCGAGCCAGTCCTGGACTAACGCTGCCTCCTCAGCCGCCTCGCGATCCAGGCGGGTGAGGGACCACCGCGGGAAGGGGGACTGACCCGAGTGGGCTGTCCCCCGAGGGCTCCCGGTGGAGACGTCGAACCGCACGTATCGGTGGTCGGACAACGTCTCCACCATCTCCACCCGCCAGTTCAGGACGCGGGCGGCCAGCACGGGGGTGGCGAACGAAACGTCCACCACTGACCCTCCCCGTTGCCGCACACACGTTTGAACTGTCCCTCTGTTTAAGAGGGACACGCCTGTCGACGCCGCCCAAAACTCGACGGCGCGACCCCGGACGTTGCAAGTCGCGGCCGGGTTGCCCCAGGCCGCCGACTTGGCGTTCAGGTCGCCCAACACGGCGACCTGGCGTGGCGCCGCCCGACCGACCACTGCGGTGAGGACCTCGAGAAAGATCTCGAAGTCCGCAAGGGGTCGGTTAGGGGAGAAATATACGCCCACCAGGGCTATCTCTCCCCACGCGGCGGCCACGTATCCCGGACCTCTCTCTAAGAGCGAGAGGGGTGGGGAGTCCGTGGAAGACCGCGCTACCACTGCCACTGAGCCGTCCGGATCACCCAGCCACCTGCCAGGGACCGAGTACGGCTCAGCGACCACCGCTACGTCCACCAACCACTCGGCCACGGTCTGCATCAGCAGATCCTGGGCCGCTCTGCAGTGGTTGGTGTTGGCCTGAAGGATGCGATGTACGGCCCTATCCATTAATCGGACATCGCACCCCCATCCGCAGCCGCCGATGTACTGGGCACCGGATCGGCGGTGGCAACGGCAGGCCACCCCAACCTTTTTTTTTTTTTTTTTTTTTTTTTTTTTTTTTTTTTTTTTTGTTGACGAGGGGGAAATGCTCTTTCGCATACCCGTTGCCTGGGCGGAGGCAACGGGTTATGTCGGGCCGTCCGACTAAAACCCCCCCGGTGTCCTCACCTAGGCCTTGCTCAGTGAAGGCCACCCCAACCTAACCTAACCTAACCTAACCTAACCTAACCTTTTTTTTTTTTTTTTTTTTTTTTTTTTTTTTTTTTTTTTTTTTTGACGCGGGGGAAATCTTCGAAAGATCCCCGGGAGCTGTGGGGCTCGACCGGGGTATGTGGGATTCTTACCCACTAAAACCCCCGCGGCTGTCGCATCGGCACATGAGAGGGGACCCCAGGGCTCTCCGGTGGGATCTGCACCAGGGGCCCCTCAGTGCCTTGCCTTTGAGCCCGCCGCCGGGGGGCGCATTGTAGCCCCCCGGGAACCTGTCACGGTGCTCACGGGGACGGGGGTCGCAACCCCGCCGCCGTCCTCCTCGGAGTCGCCGCCGTACTCAATGGACGCTCAAAGGGCCCACACCCCGAGCGTCCAGCGACTCCGAAGGTTGCCCATTGTTTATAGCCCCGGGCTCAGGGCTGGGGAGCGAGACGTTGGGCGGCCGCTTGTGGCGGCCTGCGCCTTCGTCGCCGAGCGGGATCAGCGCGTTCGCGTTCCCGCTCGGCGGCCTCCTTCTGGGACATGACAGTCTCGCAGAAGATGGCCATCGCTCCCCACGCCGCATCCCCGGACAGCATAGCCGACACTACGCTGCCCAGGGAGAGGTCCGATCCGATGACTGCGACCAGGTCTCGACGCTCCAACGACCACGCGGGGCAAGCCTCCAGCGTGTGTTGGGCGGAGTCAGACTGGTCGCAGTGGAAGCATCTCGTCGTCGCTTCACGTCCGATCTTATGCAGATAATCACCGAAACAACCGTGACCGGCGATTATCTGCGTAAGCCTATAGGTGAGTCGTCCACTCCGTCGCTGTATCCAGGCTTCGAGATGCGGCAGGAATGCCTCAACGACGCGTTTGCGCGCTATGTGCTCCGGCTGGAGCCGCTCGCGCCACGTCGTGAGAGCGATGTGTCGTTCCTGCCGCTTGATGGATTCGAGCGCCACAGGCTCGCCTCCGCCACTCTGGCGGGCGATGCGAATCCGGTCATAGACCCTCGCATACATGCCCGCCAGGATGTCTAAGGGCGGAAAGCGTGCCAGTATGGTCGCCGCCTCAAAGGACACCGTTCGGTATCCTCGTGCAATCCGCAGTGCCATCCTCCGCTGGACGCTGTAGATTTTTGTTCTACAGCGTCGTATGGCCAGCCTCGGCGCCCAAATGGGCGCCCCGTAGAGGACTACGGACTGCACGACCCCGGCGTAGAGGCGGCGAACTTCCTCGCTCGGCCCCCCAAGATTAGGGAGCAGCCTGTGTAAGGCCGCTGCAACCTTATCGACTCGGGGGACCAGGCAACCTAACCTAACCTTTTTTTTTTTTTTTTTTTTTTTTTTTTTTAACGTGGGGAAATCCATTACGGATACCCGCACCGCCACGGGGGTAGCAGTGCGGGTTATGTCGGACTACTGACAGCTTGTCAGCTACCGACTAAAACCCCACGGTGTCCTCAACCCACTGTGTCGACGGGCCCCGGGAACGTACATGGTACTCGTCCGGGTCCCGTCAGCGGCCGCTCGCCTTCCGGCGAGCCCTTCCTCGTCCGCGGGTGTAAAGCCCACGGACCTGTCTGCGGGTGTAAAAGGCCCGCAGACTCACAACCGGGTGGCGTGCCCGAAAACCTAACCTAACCTTTTTTTTTTTTTTTTTTTTTTTTTTTTTTTTTACGTGGGGAAATCCGTTACGGATACCCGCACCGCCACGGGGGTAGCGGTGCGGGTTATGTCGGACTACTGACAGAGTGTCAGCTACCGACTAAAACCCCACGGTGTCCTCAACCCGCTGTGTCGACGGGCCCCGGGAACGTACATGGTACTCGTCCGGGTCCCGTCAGCGGCCGCTCGCCTTCCGGCGAGCCCTTCCTCGTCCGCGGGTGTAAAGCCCACGGACCTGTCTGCGGGTGTAAAAGGCCCGCAGACTCACAACCGGGTGGCGTGCCACCGGCACGCCATCCTCCGCGAGGGCGATAAAATCGCTGTGCGCAGGCAGCAGTTCCCCCGTTTCCGCTGCCCGCACTACCTCGCTACGGGGGCATCAGGTCGGCGTTGGCCCGCCTTCTGCGCCCGGGCCTCCTCCTGCGTCGCGGGTCAGCGAGAGGATCGCTCTCCCTGGCCCGCTCCGCTGCCTCCTTCTGCGACATTACGCATTCGCAGAAGGAGACCACCGCCGACCACGACCTCTCGCTGCTCACCATGGATTGTATCACGGCGGGCAGCGACAGGTCGGCCCCAACCGCGGCGCGCAGCAAGCTGCGCTCCGCCGCCCACGCCGGGCAAGCCTCGAGTGTGTGCTGCGCCGTATCTTCGGCGCAGCCACAGTCGTGGCAGCCCGGGGTCGCCTCCCTTCCGGCAATCTTGTGCAGATACCTGCCGAAGCATCCGTGCCCCGACAGGATCTGCACGAGCCGGAAGGTGATCGTGCCGAACTTACGGTGCACCCAGTCCTTTAGGACCGGGCGCACCGCCGCTATGGTCAGATGGCCGGCAGTTGGTTCCGCCAGCCGATCTTCCCACTTCACGAAGGCGGCCTCTTGTGCCTCTTGTCGCCATCGCTGGACTTCAGCAGGAGATGCTCCGCCCCGGCTACGCGCTTCTGCGCGCTGCCGGTAGACCGCGGTCAGCACCTCCGCCTCCACGTCCCAGGGTGGTACCCCTGCCAGCGCGCACGCGGCCTCGCACGAGATGGTGCGGTATCCGCGTATCACCCTGACTGCCATGACCCTCTGCGCTCTCCGCAGCAGGGTCTTTGTTTGGGCAGTCAGGGCGTCCGCCCACACCGGCGCGCCGTACAGGGCCATGGACTTGACCACCCCAGTGTACAGCCGACGACAATTGGCACTCGGGCCGCCCAAGTTCGGCAAGAGCCGCGACAGGGCTCCCGCAGTCCGAATCAGCTTCGGCGCAAGACCCTTGAAGTGGTCGACGAACTTCCACTTCGGGTCGAGGACGAGACCCAGATACCTCATCTGTGTCCCGACCCCGACCATGACACCTCCGACGGTTATTCCGGCCCCTGAGGGCGGTCTCCTCCGAGGTCCGTAAAAACACAGGACCTCGGTCTTGTCCAGGGCCACACTCAGGCCCAACCGTCGGATCTTGTCGACCACTTCCTCCACACCGGTCTCAGCCAGAGTGGCTGCCTCGCCGAAGCTGACTCCCTGCGCACAGACCAGGGTGTCGTCCGCGTAACATACGAGCTGGAGCCCGCGGTGTAAATGGCCGCGGAGCACCCAGTCGTACCCGATGTTCCACAGGAGAGGGCCCAGCACCGAACCCTGTGGAACACCGCACACCACTTGACGGCGCAAAAGGCGACCGTCACCGTCGACGCAGACGACACTCCGGTCCTCGAAGTAGGACCCCACGACTCGCCGCAAATACGCCGGGACCCCGTGGTACTGCAGGGCCTCCGACACGCAACCGAAGGGCAGTGTATTGAAGGCGTTGGCGATGTCAATAGACACCGCCAACAGCACACCGCCCTGAGACACTGTCTCATCCGAGAGGGCCTTGACGCGGAGGATCGCGTCAATCGTCGACCGACCCCCCCGGAATCCGTATTGCGCGTCAGAGAGCCCCGGACCAACATCCTCTAGGTGCCGGACGATTCGGGCAGCGAGCACACGCTCAAAGAGCTTGCCCGCCTCGTCCAGCAGCACGATGGGCCTATAGGCCGACGGCGAGTCGCGGGGGCGACCTTCCTTCTGAAGGAGGACGAGTCTGCCCTCCTTCCAGATTCTCGGGAACTGCCCGGACACCAGACAGGCGTCGAGCAGTCCCCGAAAACGCTCCTCCAACTCCTCCACCTCCAGGGCTTGCACCCACACCCGGCCGGGGACGCCATCAGGCCCAGGGGCCTTCTTTTTCGCTCTGAGCCTCGAGACTGCTGCGCCGAACTCGTCAGCTGTGATCGCTGGAACGTCGGCAGCAGCTTCACTATGGTCTCGAGGCTCGAACATCTGTGGTGGCTCATGAACTGGGCTGTCCGGAAACAGGGCCGACACAACATCAACCAGGAGGTTGGGCTGTAGGGACTCGGCAACAGGGGCCGTCTGGCCGCGCAGCTGTTTGCGCGCGGACCGGTACGGACGACCCCATGGATCCCGATCGAGTCCCGCCAGCATTTCCTCCCGGCCACTCTCCTTGGCACTGTAAATGGCCAGCCGCAGACTATCCCTGGTTGATTGCAGGACGTCATGCAGCCGGCCTTCCTCCTCCAGGTTCCGAGGACGGCGCCTGCGTTGCCGCAAATAATCGCGGCGCTTTGCGACGCAGGTCCGACGTAAGTCCGCGATCTCCACCGACCACCAATACACCGCCCGCTTCCGGGGTATGTGCCCGGTGCGGGGCATGGCGGAGTCGCAGACACTTGTCATTGCCCCTCGGAACCACTGTGCCTCCGTGTCGACCCGTACTTCCCGGGGTGGAGCGAGCCACGCCTGGACAATGGACGCCTCTTTGAGGGCATCTGGGTCCAGGCGACTTTGGCTCCACCTCGGGAAGTAGTTCCGTCCTCTGAGCCGCTGGCTGTTCGTAGGCCCTCTCGGGGCGGAGACGTCAAACCGAATGTATCGGTGATCCGACAGTGTCTCCACCCCCTCGAGTACCTGCCACTCGCTGACCTGCGCCGCGACAGCGGGGGAAGCGAACGTTACGTCCACGATGGACCCTCCCCACTGCCGCACGCATGTGTGGACAGACCCTCGGTTCACTATGGAGAGGCCGTGAACAGCCAGCCACTCCTCCACAACATCGCCGCGCGCGTCGGTGGCGACTCCCCCCCACGCCGTTGATTTGGCGTTGAGGTCTCCCATCACGAATACCGGCAGCGGTGAGACACGTCTCACCGCCGCCCCAACCTCGTCGAGGAAGACCTCGAAGTCGGCCAAGATCCGATTAGGGGAGAAATAAACACCGACGATCGCGACGCCAGCCCACTCCACCACCACGTAGCCCCGGCCTCTATCCCGGATGGACAAGTCAGCCGTCCCCACGATAGCCACGGTACCCGTAACGTCCCCCGACCAGTTGGAGCGGTCAGGGACAAAATAGGGCTCCGCGACCACTGCGACATCAATCGACCACTCCGCCATGGTCTGCAGCAAGAGATCTTGCGCACCAGCGGAGTGGTTGAGGTTGCCCTGCAGCATTTTACGGAGACGACTGAGGTCCATCGACGGGTGCCATCTCTACTTCTTGAGGCACCGGCGCAGGTCTTGGGATGACCTTCGCCTTGCCTCTAACCTTCTTAGCTGGGCACTTTTTGCTGCCCGCTAAGTGGTCCGCTTGCTTATTTGCCGCTGCACACACCGAACAACGGGGCGCAGCAGCACACTCCCTTGCCTTATGTCCGAGTTGACCACAGCGGTGACATTCACCGTTGTGGTCCACCTCAGACGAGCAGCGGGCTCCCACATGCCCTAACTGCAGGCAACGGTAACAGCGGTCTGGTTTAGGCTGCAAGAGTGTTACTCGCGCCATATCCCAGCCCACTGTTACCTGACCTTTTTCTGCCACCTTTTTGGCGGCGGCCACGGGGCATCGGATCCAAGCGGATCCGATACCCCGTCCCTCTCGGCGAATGGGCCCGCACTTGATTTCCTCTTGAGGACATCCGCCAGCACGAGCGACCGCCGCGATGACCTCTGCGGCAGACACAGAGTCATCGAGCTCCGACACGCGAAGACCCACACATTTTATGGGCCTCGCGATTCGCACGTCGTCGGGGCTCAGCGTCTGCCGCAGCCTCTCTGCTAGTGCGTCCGCTTTTGGGCCGCTAGTAGCCCCCGGGACCTCGAGGACTCGGGCACCGGTTGCCGCCTGCCTACAATGAAGGCCGTCAATTTCGAGCTCGGAAATATTGATATTTTTCCGAGCTTCAGACAGCACCCCAGCATAGCTGACGCCCCGCTCTTCCGCGCCAGGCTGCAGCGTTATTACTACCGCAGCCGAGCTCGGATTGCGGAGCCAACGCTTCCTCCTCTTCCTTTTTCTCTTTTTCTTGCTGGGTGTCCCAGACGCTTTTGGCGTCGGCTGCCCAGCCCCCCCACTTTTCTTCTTACTTTTCCGCTTTTTGCGGACCACTTCCGTCCAGCCACCTTGCTCGGACGCCATCTGGGTGTCAGATGGTTCCCGGTCAGCTGGAGGCACCACAGGCGGAGCTTTTTTGGCGACCCTCTTAGATGGCCCAGGTTTCTCGTTGGAGAGCTGCTGGGCCCTCGACGGTCGCACAGTCACTTCTTGCCTTGACGGGCCTGGCTTGGGTGCCACAGGCACACCCTTCTTAGGTGCGCTTGCAGCAGGGCCCCGATTCGCCTCAACAACCCGGTCAGCAGTCCGGGAGTCCGCAGCAAGTGGCGGACGGAGACGCTTCTCCGGGAGGAGACGGTCCTCGTACGCTGCAAGACGGGCGTTAAGCATAGTCCCGACTTGGACCATCACCTCACGCATCAGCTCCTCCCGTCCTTCTCTGGCCGCTTCAGGGGCCAATTGCTGAGCCGGCTTAGCCGCCGCAGCTTTTCGGACTTCCGCCAATTCATTTTGCAGGCGTTTGACTTCAGCCTGCAAAATGGCCACTTCGGTTGGAACCGTTCGTTCCCTGATCTGCGACATCGCCGCTGTGGTGAAGTTGGCAGCATCCTTAAGGACACGCACAAATGTGCCCTTAAGGTTGCCGCTTCTAGCCGCTACCTCCAGCACCAACCCCATTTCCTCCTCGACCCTGTCTTGTAGGGTCGCCAGCGATGGGGCTGTAGAGGGGACGATGCCCAACTCAACTCTCCTAGCTTGAGCCACTGCAGCTCTTTGGGCGACCTGCTCTTCGGCCTGCCCTCTCACTTCCGAACCAGGACGAGCCTTGGCCACATCGGCAAAGCTCGCCACCGACGACATAGAGCCGTAGGACATGTCCGACTCTTCCCTCTCAATTACTGACGCCGCACTGGGAGGCGGCGTGCCCGGGCGCTTCAAGAAGCGGCCCCGTAAGTCGCGACTTTGAGCCGTTTTAAGGCCGGCTGAAACTCGGCCTCGACCACTCCTGGCAGCAGGCACTTTCGGTGCCGGGCAGTCCTCGTCCGCACTCGAGGCTGAATCTGCCCCCGCATGCGTCGAATGAGGTCTGTTGCGCTTTTGCGCAGCCTCCCTCCAAAGCTTCCTCACGGAAGTATCCGCAGTGTCAGTAGAGTCGGACTCTACAACACCCTCCTTTCCATTTTTTGTCCCGCGCAAAGCCTTCGGCTTCGGCGTCGACTTCCTTCTACCTTCCTTTGAACCTTTTCCTTTTCCCGATCCATTAATCCGATCCTGGGTTAGGTCCCGATCCTTCTCCTCTCCACTCCCAAGAACCTCGGGTCCACTCCCCTTAGGTCCTTTTCCTAACTTCCTTCCTCCGCCTCCTACAAGAGGCGCGTCCGCAGACGCGAGACTGCTTTTGCCCCCCCCAGAATACGAGGGGCAGCCAGAACCTTCTACTGCCGAAGCAGCAGTCGGTTCTGGGAGGGATTCTCCGGCCTTGCCGGTACCCTCCTGGGGTAAACTCTTTAAGTCAGCCTTTTCCATCATTGTTTTTCCTTTGAAGGGTGTGGTCCCTTTGGCTGCTAGTGGCGGGGTTTAGCCCCCCCGCGTTTCAGGGTACTCGCGCAGTACTTTCCCCGTTAGGCAGAGCCGGCCTGCCTCTCAACGCCGGCTAGAACACACCCACAATCACGCACACATTCACACACTCCCCAAAGACAATCCCCACACGAACCCCCCTCCCCGTCCCTATGCGTAAATATCCCCAGTCGCATTCCACCTCCAGTCCTCTCTGAAAGCAGAGAGGTACCTTCAGCGCTCCCCCCCGCGACTCCCACCCTCGCCCCGGTTGACCTTTCGGTCCCCTACCCCCATCCCCCCCACTACCCACCCTAAGGCTTCGTTCGCCACCGAGCAACAGCTGTCCACCCCGAAGAGTGGAGAGATATTACCCGGTGCCCAGGGTACACCGTCCCAAGCCCTTTGTCCTTCCTCCGGACGTGTCCTCGGGAATTACAATGGGCCGGGCACTCGAGGAGGTGATAGCCAGTACCCCAACCTAACCTAACCTAACCTAACCTAACCTAACCCACTTTTAGTGTGCACAGGGGGGACAGGCAGTGCAGCAGCATCGTGGACATAACAGCGTGTACAACAGGTCTGCTGAATAGGGCGATGGACTGGAAGGTGGATCCGGAGTTGGTCACCCTCTCGGATCACAGGGCTATCACATTCAGGATTGAGCTCGGGTTGGTCTGGCAGGGTGAAGGGCGCACCGGATCGACTAGGAAATACAACACTGCGGGAGCGGACTGGGAACAATTTGGAAGGCTTCTTAGGACTCGGATGGGGGAGCTGGGAATTTCGCGGGATGAAATAGGGAACATTTGTACTGAGGGGCAAGTGGAGGATCTCGTTAAGCGGCTGCACAAAGCGGTGGACAGGGCTTGCGAGGGTGCCATACCAGCAGTTACAGCTAATAAAAACACAGGAGGCATAAACTGGTGGAGCACGGAACTAGAAAATAAGAAGAGGGAGGTGCTTCGGAAAAGAAGGGCTATTAGGAACGCAGCGACACACAGAAGACCTTGGGTGATAAGCCAGTATGTGGAAGCCAGGGCAGATTATAAAGAGGCCATCCAGAAAGCCATCACACAGAGCTGGATGGAGTTCTGCTCTGGCTTGAAAAAGGAGGATCTCTGGACAAGGGCGTACAAGGTGGCTAGAGGAAATGGCTCGTGGGCACAGGAGAAGCTACTGCGGAAGGCAGATGGTAACACCGCTACAGCTTTGGAATCGGCTGAAATGCTCGGTGAAGCTTTTTACCCCGTAGACGAGGAGGACCAGGACACAGAGAGCCAGCAACAGCTGAGGCAGGCTATTTCCTTACGTATGCACAGATTAGCTGGAAGTGACATGGAAGAATTAGAAGAATTCACGGAGGAGGAAGTAGTCGCAGTGCTTCGTTGCATGAGCCCAAGGAAGTCTCCAGGCGAGGACGGGTTCTCTTCTGACATCTGTCAGGAGGTTTTTAAGATCGCGCCGGTGGAAATGCTCGCCTTGTTCAACGCATGTTTGCGCACAGGATGTTTTCCCAAACCGTGGAAGAGGGCAATCATCAGGATAATCCCGAAACCTGGAAAATCAGATTATACGGTGCCCCGGTCTTACCGTCCCATTGGTCTTCTGCCGGTGTGGGGGAAGGTCTTGGAAAAGATGGTTGTCAACAGGCTGCAATGGAGACTGCATCGTGAAGGGAGAATGAGTCGTCGACAGTACGGCTTCACGCCGCAACGTAGTACAGAAGACGCCCTATACGATGCAGTCACCCTAATGAAGGATGGGCTCCAACGGGGAGAGATAGTAGCAGTGGTCTCGCTGGACATCGAGGGCGCATTTGATAACGCCTGGTGGCCCTCGATTTTACACCAGCTCATGGAAAAAGAGGTGGACCAAGAGCTGCTCAAACTGATTGGGAGCTATCTCTCCCAGAGGGAGATAGAACTGAGATACGCTGGTGCAGCCGTACACAGGCAAACAAACCGTGGCTGTATCCAAGGATCTACTAGTGGCCCCCTGTTGTGGAACATCCTGCTGGACTCCCTTCTCCAGGAAGCCGAGTCCCTCGAAGTTCATCTGCAGGCCTTTGCAGATGACTTACTTTTGATCGGGTGGTCACAAACGGCGTTGGAGCTGGAGCTGATTATGAATGCAGCACTTGAGAGGATTACGCAGTGGGGAGCGAGGAATAAGTTGCGGTTTGCTGTCCACAAGACCCAAGCAATGATCGTCACAAGGAAGCTCAGATGCGATAGACCCCGGTTGACGATGGATGGCTCACCATTGGAGTATTCTGGAAGTGTGGATGTGCTTGGAGTCTGTTTAGACAATCAATTGCGGTTTGGAAAGCAAATCGAGAGGGCACTGGTTAAGTCAACAGCGATTTACAAGGCCATGATTAGGGCTGCTCGGGCGACTTGGGGACTTAACTCAGAAATACTCAGGTCCATTTACCTGGCAGCGGTAGAACCGACGGTATTGTATGGAGCCAACGTCTGGGCACAGCGGATAACAGGGGAAACTAGGAAAAAGCTAGATAGAGTCACCAGATCCTTTGCTATAGCAATCTCAAAGGCACACAGAACCGCCTCATTAGTGTCCACGGCTATTTTGGCGAGGATTCTACCCCTTCACCTTCGGGCACAGGAGAGAGCAGAGCTCTACAACATCCGGAGAGGCAGAGAGATTCCCGACCTCCCGGGGAGAAGCCTACAGCGCCCTCTACCACCTTGCCAACTGAAACATCCAGCGAAGCGACGGCGGCGGATTTTTGGCTGCGTGGCTGCTGCGGAGGAAGCCGATAACTTACCACCTGGCAAAAACTTTTACACTGACGGTAGTAAGTTGGAGGGCCGAGTCGGGGGCGCTTTCACGGTTTGGGGAACGGGTGAAGAGTCGGCGCGCGGTACTTTTATACTGCCGGCATACTGCAGCGTGTATCAGGCCGAACTGTGTGCTATCCTGAAAGTCCTGGAGCACCTAAAGAACCGACCACGCATAGAAAGCGCGAACGTGCTAAGCGACTCGCGTTCGGCACTGGAGGCGCTGAGCTGCCCATCTGCCCTGCATCCACTGGTTTGCAGGATCCGAGAACTTCTGGATCAGTTAGAAGAGGACAACCGGACTGTCAGGCTGTTCTGGGTGAAAGCACACATCGGAATCCCAGGTAATGAGAGGGCTGATGAGCTTGCTAAGGAGGCAGCGATGAGAAGACGTACAGCGCCATATTATGACAGTGTGCCCCTCTCCCACGCTAAGCAGGTCATTAGGAATGGGTCCATCGACGCTTGGCAAGAAATATATCAAGCGTCAACGACAGGAACAGTCACTCGGAAGTTCTTCCCAGCGGTCCGAAGTGCCCATAAGATCGTAACCGACATCGGGCTTATGAGCAATGGGCTTGCCCAAATATTCACGGGGCACGGAGGATTCAAGGCATACTTGTACAGGTTCAGGCTGGCGAGTGACCCATTCTGTGCTTGTGACGGCTCAACAGATGAGACTGTAGAGCACTGTTTACTAGAATGTCCTCTGTACGTCTCCGAGCGATATGAATGTGAGCAAAGAATGGGTCACCCCCTTACGGAGGGCAGTTTGCCCGCCATACTCCAGAACGACCACAAAAGGAAGGCGTTCCTCCGTTTCGCACTAGAAGTTGTTAATAGGACGGTGGTGCGAAACGGGGGCAGAAAGTTAAAATAGACAGCAGTAATAGGAATAACAATTAAGGAAAGGAAAGGAAAAAGAAGAAAAAAAAAAAAAAAAAAAAAAAAAAAAAAAAAAAAAAAAAAAAAAAAACAATTGTGTAGATTTATAGCATATTTACATAGATTAGATGATGCTGCATCAGCAATAGCAGCAGGTGTGTATTTAAATTTAAAAAAAAAAAAAAAAAAAAAAACCTAACCTAACCTAACCTTTTTTTTTTTTTTTTTTTTTTTTTTTTTTGTTGACGCTGGGAAAAATGCGTTACGCATACCCTCCCGTTGGGGGACGAGAGGGTTATGTGGGACTCCCCCGGCTAGCCCGGGTATACCCACTAAACGACCCAGCGGCACTCCCGCATCGTCTTCATGGAAGGGAACTGGGAATCGGCAGAGCCTTATCATCCAGTCCCCCGCCGACGACCGCCCGCCTTTACAGCGGGCCCCGCACGCCCCTCCCTACGAGGAGGGGCCCGGAAATGACCGCGAGTGCTCGGTCATTCCCGCCGACGGTGGTGGTGAACCGTGCAATGCAGGAGACAAGGCGCCCCCGCGCCAGTCTCCCGCTATTCACCACCGGGGAGGAGGAGACGCTGATCGTACAGCCGTCTCACTCTTCCCCTTCTCCGCCTGCGGAGCGGCGCCGCGAGGGGATCGTCCTCCCGCGCGCGCTCCGCTGCCTCTTTCTGCGAGATCACGTCCTCGCAGAAAGAGGCGACCGCCGACCAGGCCGCCTCGCTCCCCAGCATGGACAGAACCACGCCGGGCAGCGAGAGGTCCGGCCCCACCACCGCAGTCAGACCGCGGCGCGGCTCAGACCAGGCCGGGCACACCTCGAGGGTGTGCTGTGCCGAGTCCTCCGCCGCGCCGCAGTCGTGGCACGCGGCGGCCTCCTCCCTCCCAATCCGATGCAGGTACGAACCGAAGCATCCATGCCCGGTCAGCACCTGCACCAGACGGAACGAGAGGAAGCCGTGGGGCCGCTCGAGCCATCCCTGAAGGACTGGCCCGAGCGCGTCCAACGTTCGGCGGCCGAAGGTGGCAGAGGCGAGGTCCTCAGTCCAATGGTGGACGATTGCGGCCCTCGCCTCCCGCCGGACGGCCTCCCGCTCCTCCGCGGCGGGGGGCGCATTGAGCGCCCTACGCCGCGCCGACCACTCGTACACCCTAGCCAGTACCCACGCCTCGATCTCCCAAGGAGGCGTGCCGGCCAGGGCGCACGCCGCCGCGAACCCCACCGAGCGGTAGGCCCTCGCCACCCGCTGTGCAATGGCCCTTTGGGGCCTGCGGATGGCGGAGGCGTTCTCCCTCCTGTGGAGGGAGTCCGCCCAGATAGGGGCCCCGTAAAGGGCCATACTTTTTAAGATGCCGGCATACAGCTGCCGGCATCGCGCCTTCGGCCCTCCCAGGTTCGGGAGGAGCCAAGAGAGGGCCCCCGCTGCCTTCAGCAGGCGCGTCGACAGCCCGCTGAAATGCGGGCCGAAGCGCCACCTGCTGTCCAGTACAAGGCCCAGATATTTTATCTGGGCCTTCACTCCCACCTCGACGCCCGCTACAACAATGCGGGCGTCCGGGGGGACCCGCTGCCGAGGCCCGTGGAAGAACACGGCCTCGGTCTTATGCAGGGCCACCGTCAGCCCTAGGCGGCGGATCCTACCTGCGACTAAGGATCCGCCAGCCGAGGCCAAATTGGCCGCCTCCCTAAAACTCCCCCCTCGGGCAGTGAGGAGAGTGTCATCCGCATAACAGATGACACTCGTGCCACGAAGGAGGGACCCGCGCAGGAGCCAGTCGAAGGCTATGTTCCACAGGAGTGGACCTAGGACCGACCCCTGCGGAACGCCAGACTCCGCCCTATAGCTCCGCAATCTGGCCGACTTGTCTACGAGGAGGACCGCCCTGTCCTCCAGGTAGTCGGCCAAGAGCGCCCGCAGATATTGAGGCACTCCGTGATAGCGGAGTGCCTCTAAGATGGTCGAGTGGGGAACGGAGTTGAACGCATTGGCGATGTCGAATGACACCGCCAACACTCCGTCCCCTGCCTCGACCGCCTCCCTCACTTGGCCCTTCAAAAGGGCCAATGCGTCGACCGTCGAACGCCCCTTCCGGAAACCGAATTGGGCGTCCGACAGGTCCGGCCCCACCTCCCGCAGGAGGCCATTCACCCGGGTGGCGATGATCCCCTCAAACAATTTACCGACCTCGTCGAGCAGAACGACGGGCCGGTATGCCGAGGGGGAATCCACCGGGCGTCCCTCCTTCCGAAGGAGGCACAGTCGGCCCTCCTTCCACGGTTTCGGGAACCTCCCAGTCGTGAGACACGCACTGAAGAGGTCCCGAAACCTTTCCTCCATTTGGGTGGCCGCAATGGCCACCACCGCTGCGGGGACGCCGTCCGGTCCGGGGGCCGTCCTCTTCCCGCGGAGGCGTAAGGCCGCCTCGCGGAGCTCCGCCACCGCCACTGGAGGGATCTCCTCCTCCGGCGGGGCCATCCCCCGCGGGGGGTGCATCACTGGAGGGGTGAAATCGGTCCTGCACGGAAACAGGGACCGAACCACCCCATCCAGCAACGCCGGCTCCAGGGTCTCCGTCAGTGGGGGGCCACAGGGGCGCAGTTTGTTCCGCGCCGCCTTGTATGGCCTCCCAAATGGGTCCCCGTCGAGACCCTCCAGCATCTCGGCCTTCGCCGAGTCGTCGGCGGCACGCATCTCTGACCTGAGGACCTCCTTGGCCTCCACGTACGCGGCGTAGAGGAGGTCCTCGTTGGCGAGGTCGCGAACGCTGCGCCGCCGACTCCGCGCGTAGGCCCTTCTGGCCGCCACGCAGGCGGCCCGGAGCCCCGCCAATTCCTCCGTCCACCAATAAACGGCGCGACGGGGAGGCGGGCGGCGAGACCGAGGCATGCTGGTGTCGCACACCTCGGTCAGGGAACCCCGCAACTGGACCGCTGCGGCGTCCACGTCCAGGACTTGGACAGGAGGCGCGAGCCAGTCCTGGACTAACGCCGCCTCCTCAGCCGCCTCGCGATCCAGGCGGGTGAGGGACCACCGCGGGAAGGGGGACTGACCCGAGTGGGCTGTCCCCCGAGGGCTCCCGGTGGAGACGTCGAACCGCACGTAACGATGGTCGGACAACGTCTCCACCATCTCCACCCGCCAGTTCAGGACGCGGGCGGCCAGCACGGGGGTGGCGAACGAAACGTCCACCACTGACCCTCCCCGTTGCCGCACACACGTCTGAACTGTCCCTCTGTTTAAGAGGGACACGCCTGTCGACGCCGCCCAAAACTCGACGGCTCGACCCCGGACGTTGCAAGTCGCGGCCGGGTTGCCCCAGGCCGCCGACTTGGCATTCAGGTCGCCCAACACGGCGACCTGGCGTGGCGCCGCCCGACCGACCACTGCGGTGAGGACCTCGAGAAAGATCTCGAAGTCCGCAAGGGGTCGGTTAGGGGAGAAATACACGCCCACCAGGGCTATCTCTCCCCACGCGGCGGCCACGTATCCCGGTCCCCTCTCTAAGAGCGAGAGGGGTGGGGAGTCCGTGGAAGACCGCGCTACCACTGCCACTGAGCCGTCCGGATCACCCAGCCACCTGCCAGGGACCGAGTACGGCTCAGCGACCACCGCTACGTCCACCAACCACTCGGCCATGGTCTGCATCAGCAGATCCTGGGCCGCTCTGCAGTGGTTGGTGTTGGCCTGAAGGATGCGATGTTCGGCCCTATCCATTAATCGGACATCGCACCCCCCTCCGCAGCCGCCGATGTACTGGGCACCGGATCGGCGGTGGCAACGGCAGGCCGGGTCGGCGCCTGCACTTTGCCCTTCTTGGGGGGAGGCTTGCAGCTCCTCCCCTTCATAACATGATCCGCGGGGCGGCCACTGGCGGCGCACACGGCACAGTGCGGCGTGGTGGCCTCGCAAGCGGCGGACTTGTGTCCGACCTTGCCGCAGCGGTAGCATGTGTCCCTCCTTTCGTCCGTGGAGGGACACAGGGCCCGGGTGTGTCCAACTCCGAAGCACTTGAAGCAGCGCAACGGCGACTCTTCAAGTGCTCGGACCACACCCGTGCTGAAACCAACGGGAAGCCGTCCCTTGGCGAGGACGGCTTTGGCGGCGGCGACCGGGCACTCAAGGCGCAGGGCAAGGCAAGTCTGATGCCCCGACCTTGCACTGCTGCGGCGCTGCAGCCTCCAGCCGCCGCGACCGCCGCCACCACCTCCTCCTTGGTGACCGAATCATCCAGATCGGACACCTCCAGGCCTGCGGACTTCACAGGCCTGACCACCTTGGCCACGTCCGCGATGACCTCCTGCAGTTTTTCTGCGAAGAGGTCCGCGTTGGCGCCGCCCTTAGCCCCCGGGAACTCGAATATTCGAGCCCCGGTTTGAGTTTGGCGGCACGCGATCTTGTCGATCCCCAGTTGGGTGGGATCGACGTTGGCGCGCGCCCGCGTCATTATTGACGCGTACGTCTCACCGCGCTCCTCAGCCTCCGCGGTGAGCGTCACCACGACGGCAGCGGATTTGGGAGCAACCAATTTGGGTTTGCTCCCACCGGCGGGGGCCCGATTAGCTGCGGGAGCAGCGTTTGCGGGTTTGGGGGCCGACTTCTTGCCTTTCCCCTTCCCCTTTCCCTTGCCCGTGGACTGAGACGGGCCGGGAGGGGCGGTGGCGGGGACGGCAGGGACGGCCGTCGCCTTCTTCTTAGCCTTGCCCTTCTTCTTCTTTCCAACCACCTTCGTCCACTTTGGCTGGTTGGACGGGGTAGTGGAGGGTAGGAGGGCGTCCTCTGGGTTTGAGGACGGCGCCGGCTCGCGCGGCTTGACTGCCGCGGGCAGCCGCTCGCGCGGCTTGATTGCCGCGGGTGGCCGTTCGTCCGCCGCAAGTGGCGGGCGAAGCCGCTTTTCCGGCAGGAGCCGGTCCTCGATGCCTGCGAAGCAGGCACGAGTGAAGGCCCTTTCCTCCATCACGACCTTGCGGATGATATCCTCAAGGTTGGAGGGGGGGAGGGCCTCAGCCGCAGGTCTCGGCTCGGCTTGTTGAGGCCGGGCCGTGGCTTTAACCGCGGGCCTCGGCTCGGCTTGTTGAGGCCGGGCCGTGGCTTCAGCCAGCTTGTGGTGTAGCTGGCTGACCTCCGACTGCAGGCGATCCACTTTCGCCTGCAGCTGCCGCGTCTCGTCGGTGGCTGTTCGCCCCACCAACTCCGCGACGATGCCGCGCATACTCGCGGCCCTGCATTTGAGGGCCTTCTGGAAGGTCCCCTTCAGGTTGGAGGACTTCGAGGCGACCTCCACAATCCCCTCCTGGTCCTCCACCGCCATCCGCTCCAGTTCCGCGACTGAGTGGTCCGCGTATAAGACGCGGGACGCACCGTACCCGGCCTTGGCTCGGGCGGCGAGCGTCCGCTGCTCCTTGGCAGCGACCGCCTCTTCGAGGTCCTTCTGGACCTGCTTCCGCTTCGCCAGGTCTAACTGGCGTTCAGCATCCGCTAAACCCACGTTGTGGGTGTCGGCCACTGCCGACTTTTTTTGCCGAAGCTTCTTCCTCGGCTTCCCTGTGGAGTCCGAGGAGCCCTCGGAGCCATCCTTTAGGAACCGCTTCCGGGTTCTAGAAGACTCCTCGGCCACCGACATCGACGAACCGGCGTCCGAGTCAGACACCTCGTCCGTCCACCCGCCAAAAACACTAGCCGCAGAAGGCGCGCGGCTAGCCTCCGACGCCGAAGCGCCATCGGCTGGTTGGCCCTGAGAAGGGCCTTTTTCCAAATCGTCCCGGGAGGGGCCCTTAGAAGGGCCTTTGAGGAACCTCCCGGACGAATCCCGCAGGGGTTTCGACATCGTCTTAGACCCGCAGGTATCGTAATCAACCGCAATAGATTACGACGTACAGCGCACTTTAGCCGTTCACTGATCTGCCACTCCGTTACGGTGGTCAGATCAGGACGTTGCCCAGGGAACACGACGAGGACGTAAGCGCTGTGGGGGGTTCCCCAACCTTTTTTTTTTTTTTTTTTTTTTTTTAGCGATGGTGGAATCCTCATAGGATACACCGCGCACGACGCCTACCATGCGCGGGTTATGTCGGACTCTTACCGACTAAACCACCATCGGGCCTTCCAGCACCTCCGCTATAGTGGCGGGCCCCGGGAACGTACTTTGTACTACATCCGGTTCCCGCCAGCGGCCGTTCGGCTTTCGCCGAACCCACAACCGGCTCGACCAAAATGGCCAAGCCGGAGCCTTTGCAGGCTCTCCCCCCCATTGTCACGTGCGGTGCCCACCAGTCCACTCTGCTCAACAGAGAAGTACCGGGGGCGACCACAGTGACATACACCCTATAGCCTTTCGGCCCTACCCCCCCAATTGCACCGAGCTACCGGGTCCCATACCCCAGGTACTGCCGTCTGCCAGGTCCCATACCCTGACAGCACGGTTGCTGCGGTGCCCCCGCCCTAAGGCCTTGCGGCCCGACTCCCCCCTGCACCACCACCGCGCTCAACCGACGTGCGTATCCATCGGGAACAGCGGCAGCGGCGCCCCCGCCCTACGTGGCCTTTCGGCCCTACACCCTCCCGCGCCTCGCTGCCGCTCAACCGGTACCCCCGTACCGGGAACAGCAGTTCGGCGCCCCCACCTAAGGCTTCGCCACCGAGCAACAGCTGTCCACCCCGAGGAGTGGAGAGATATTACCCGGTGCCCAGGGTACACCGTCCCAAGCCCATTGTCCTTCCTCCGAACGAATCCTCGGGAATTACAATGGGCCGGGCACTCGAGGAGGTGATGCCAGTACCCCGGGGTTCCCCAACCTAACCTAACCTAACCTTTTTTTTTTTTTTTTTTTTTTTTTTTTTTTTTTTTTTTTTTTTTTTTTTTTTTTTTTTTTTTTGTTGACGCTGGGAAAAATGCGTTACGCATACCCTCTCGTTGGGGGACGAGAGGGTTATGTGGGACTCCCCCGGCTAGCCCGGGTATACCCACTAAACAACCCAGCGGCACTCCCGCATCGTCTTCATGGAGGGGAACTGGGAAACTGGCAGAGCCTTATCATCCAGTCCCCCGCCGACGACCGCCCGCCTTTACAGCGGGGCCCGCACGCCCCTCCCTACGAGGAGGGGCCCGGGAATGACCGCGAGTGCTCGGTCATTCCCGCCGACGGTGGTGGTGAACAGTGCAGTGCAGGAGAAGGCGCCCCCGCGCCAGTCTCCCGCTATTCACCACCGGGGAGGAGGAGACGCTGATCGTACAGCCGTCTCACTCTTCCCCTTCTCCGCCTGCGGAGCGGCGCCGCGAGGGGATCGTCCTCCCGCGCGCGCTCCGCTGCCTCTTTCTGCGAGATCACGTCCTCGCAGAAAGAGGCGACCGCCGACCAGGCCGCCTCGCCCCCCAGCATGGACAGAACCACGCCGGGCAGCGAGAGGTCCGGCCCCACCACCGCAGTTAGACCGCGGCGCCGCTCAGACCAGGCCGGGCACACCTCGAGGGTGTGCTGTGCCGAGTCCTCCGCCGCGCCGCAGTCGTGGCACGCGGCGACCTCCTCCCTCCCAATCCGGTGCAGGTACGACCCGAAGCATCCATGCCCGGTCAGCACCTGCACCAGGCGGAACGAGAGGAAGCCGTGGGGCCGCTCGAGCCATCCCTGAAGGACTGGCCCGAGCGCATCCAATGTTCGGCGGCCGAAGGTGGCAGAGGCGAGGTCCTCAGTCCAATGATGGACGATTGCGGCCCTCGCCTCCCGCCGGACGGCCTCCCGCTCCTCCGCGGCGGGGGGCGCATTGAGCGCCCTACGCCGCGCCGACCACTCGTACACCCTAGCTAGCACCCACGCCTCGATCTCCCAAGGAGGGGTGCCGGCCAGGGCGCACGCCGCCGCGAACCCCACCGAGCGGTAGGCCCTCGCCACCCGCTGTGCAATGGCCCTTTGGGGCCTGCGGATGGCGGCGGCGTTCTCCCTCCTGTGGAGGGAGTCCGCCCAGATAGGGGCCCCGTAAAGGGCCATACTTTTCAGGATGCCGGCATACAGCTGCCGGCATCGCGCCTTCGGCCCTCCCAGGTTCGGGAGGAGCCATGAGAGGGCCCCCGCTGCCTTCAGCAGGCGCGTCGACAGCCCGCTGAAATGCGGGCCGAAGCGCCACCTGCTGTCCAACACAAGGCCCAGATATTTCATCTGGGCCTTCACCTCTACTTGGACGCCCGCTACAACAATGCGGGCGTCCGGGGGGACCCGCTGCCGAGGCCCGTGGAAGAACACGGCCTCGGTCTTATGCAGGGCCACCGTCAGCCCTAGGCGGCGGATCCTCCCTGCCACTAGGGATCCGCCAGCCGAGGCCAAATTGGCCGCCGCCCTAAAATTCCCCCCTCGGGCAGTGAGGAGAGTGTCATCCGCATAACAGATGACACTCGTGCCACGAAGGAGGGACCCGCGCAGGAGCCAGTCGAAGGCAATGTTCCACAGGAGTGGACCTAGGACCGACCCCTGTGGAACACCAGACTCTGCTCTGTACCGCCGCAAACTACCTGACCTGTCTACGAGGAGGACCGCTCGGTCCTCCAGGTAGTCTGCCAGCAGAGCCCGCAGATATTGAGGCACTCCGTGATAGCGGAGTGCCTCTAAGATGGTCGAGTGGGGAACGGAGTTGAACGCGTTGGCGATGTCGAATGACACCGCCAACACTCCGTCCCCTGCCTCGACCGCCTCCCTCACTTGGCCCTTCAAAAGGGCCAATGCGTCGACCGTCGAACGCCCCTTCCGGAAACCGAATTGGGCGTCCGACAGGTCCGGCCCCACCTCCCGCAGGAGGCCATTGACCCGGGTGGCGATAATCCCCTCAAACAATTTTCCGACCTCGTCGAGCAGAACGACGGGCCGGTATGCCGAGGGGGAATCCACCGGGCGTCCCTCCTTCCGAAGGAGGCACAGTCGGCCCTCCTTCCACGGTTTCGGGAACCTCCCAGTCGTGAGACACGCACTGAAGAGGTCCCGAAACCTTTCCTCCATTTGGGTGGCCGCAATGGCCACCACCGCTGCGGGGACGCCGTCCGGTCCGGGGGCCGTCCTCTTCCCGCGGAGGCGTAAGGCCGCCTCGCGGAGCTCCGCCACCGCCACTGGAGGGATCTCCTCCTCCGGCGGGGCCATCCCCCGCGGGGGGTGCATCACTGGAGGGGTGAAATCGGTCCTGCACGGGAACAGGGACCGAACCACCCCATCCAGCAACGCCGGCTCCAGGGTCTCCGTGAGTGGGGGGCCACAGGGGCGCAGTTTATTCCGCGCCGCCTTGTATGGCCTCCCAAATGGGTCCCCGTCGAGACCCTCCAGCATCTCGGCCTTCGCCGAGTCGTCGGCGGCACGCATCTCCGACCTGAGGACCTCCTTGGCCTCCACGTACGCGGCGTAGAGGAGGTCCTCGTTGGCGAGGTCGCGAACGCTGCGCCGCCGACTCCGCGCATAGGCCCTTCTGGCCGCCACGCAGGCGGCCCGGAGCCCCGCCAACTCCTCCGTCCACCAATAAACGGCGCGACGGGGAGGCGGGCGGCGAGACCGAGGCATGCTGGTGTCGCACACCTCGGTCAGGGAACCCCGCAACTGGACCGCTGCGGCGTCCACGTCCAGGACTTGGACAGGAGGCGCGAGCCAGTCCTGGACTAACGCCGCCTCCTCAGCCGCCTCGCGATCCAGGCGGGTGAGGGACCACCGCGGGAAGGGGGACTGACCCGAGTGGGCTGTCCTCCGAGGGCTCCCGGTGGAGACGTCGAACCGCACGTATCGGTGGTCGGACAACGTCTCCACCATCTCCACCCGCCAGTTCAGGACGCGGGCGGCCAGCACGGGGGTGGCGAACGATACGTCCACCACTGACCCTCCCCGTTGCCGCACACACGTCTGAACCGTCCCTCTGTTTAAGAGGGACACGCCTGTCGACGCCGCCCAAAACTCGACGGCGCGACCCCGGACGTTGCAAGTCGCGGCCGGGTTGCCCCAGGCCGCCGACTTGGCATTCAGGTCGCCCAACACGGCGACCTGGCGTGGCGCCGCCCGACCGACCACTGCGGTGAGGACCTCGAGAAAGATCTCGAAGTCCGCAAGGGGTCGGTTAGGGGAGAAATACACGCCCACCAGGGCTATCTCTCCCCACGCGGCGGCCACGTATCCCGGTCCCCTCTCTAAGAGCGAGAGGGGTGGGGAGTCCGTGGAAGACCGCGCTACCAATGCCACTGAGCCGTCCGGATCACCCAGCCACCTGCCAGGGACCGAGTACGGCTCAGCGACCACCGCTACGTCCACCAACCACTCGGCCACGGTCTGCATCAACAGATCCTGGGCCGCTCTGCAGTGGTTGGTGTTGGCCTGAAGGATGCGATGTACGGCCCTATCCATTAATCGGACATCGCACCCCCATCCGCAGCCGCCGATGTACTGGGCACCGGATCGGCGGTGGCAACGGCAGGCCGGGTCGACACCTGCACTTTGCCCTTCTTGGGGGGAGGCTTGCAGCTCCTCCCCTTCATCACATGATCCGCAGGGCGGCCACTGGCGGCGCACACGGCACAGTGCGGCGTGGTGGCCTTGCAAGCGGCGGACTTGTGTCCGTCCTTGCCGCAGCGGTAACATGTGTCCCTCCTTTCGTCCTTGGAGGGACACAGGGCCCGGGCGTGTCCAACTCCGAAGCACTTAAAGCAGCGCAACGGCGACTCCTCAAGTGCTCGGACCACACCCGTGCTGAATCCGACGGGAAGCCGTCCCTTGGCGAGGACGGCTTTGGCGGCGGCAACCGGGCACTCAAGGCGCATGGTGCCCATGCCGCCGCGGCCGGGTCTGATACCCCGGCCCTGAACTGCTGCGGCGCTGCAGCCTCCAGCCGCCGCGACCGCCGCCACCACCTCCTCCTTGGTGACCGAGTCATCCAGGTCGGACACCTCCAGGCCTGCTGACTTCACAGGCCTGACCACCTTGGCCGCGTCCGCGATGACCTCCTGCAGTTTTGCTGCGAAGAGGTCCGCGTCGGCGCTGCCTTTAGCCCCCGGGAACTCGAATATTCGAGCCCCGGTTTGCGTTCGGCGGCACGCGATCTTGCCGATCCCCAGTTGGGTGGGATCGGCGTTGGCGCGCGCCCGCGTCATTATCGACGCGTAAGTTTCGCCGCGCTCCTCAGCCTCCGCGGTGAGCGTCACCACGACGGCAGCGGATTTGGGAGCAACAACCAATTTGGGTTTGCTCCCACCGGCGGGGGCCCGATTAGCTGCGGGAGCAGCGTTTGCGGGTTTGGGGGCCGACTTCTTGCCTTTCCCCTTCCCCTTTCCCTTGCCCGTGGACTGAGACGGGCCGGGAGGGGCGGTGGCGGGGACGGCAGGGCCGGCCGTCGCCTTCTTCTTCGCCTTGCCCTTCTTCTTCTTTCCAACCACCTTCGTCCACTTTGGCTGGTTGGACGGGGTGGTGGAGGGTAGGAGGGCGTCCTCTGTTCGTGAGGACGGCGCCGGCTCACGCGGCTTGACTGCCGCGGGCGGCCGCTCGCGCGGCTTGCTTGCCGCGGGTGGCCGTTCGTCCGCCGCAAGTGGCGGGCGAAGCCGCTTTTCCGGCAGGAGCCGGTCCTCGATACCTGCGAAGCAGGCACGAGTGAAGGCCCTTTCCTCCATCACGACCTTGCGGATGATATCCTCAAGGTTGGAGGGGAGGAGGGCCTCAGCCGCAGGTCTCGGCTCGGCTTGTTGAGGCCGGGCCGTGGCTTTAACCGCGGGCCTCGGCTCGGCTTGTTGAGGCCGGGCCGTGGCTTCAGCCAGCTTGTGGTGTAGCTGGCTGACCTCCGACTGCAGGCGATCCACTTTCGCCTGCAGCTGCCGCGTCTCGTCGGTGGCTGTTCGCCCCACCAACTCCGCGACGATGCCGCGCATACTCGCGGCCCTGCATTTGAGGGCCTTCTGGAAGGTCCCCTTCAGGTTGGAGGACTTCGAGGCGACCTCCACAATCCCCTCCTGGTCCTCCACCGCCATCCGCTCAAGTTCCGCGACTGAGTGGTCCGCGTATAAAACGCGGGACGCACCGTACCCGGCTTTGGCCCGGGCGGCGAGCGTCCGCTGCTCCTTTGCAGCGACCTTCTCTTCGAGGTCCTTCTGGACCTGCTCCCGCTTCGCCAGGTCTAGCTGGCGTTCAGCGTCCGCTAATCCCACGTCGTGGGTGTCGGCCACTGCCGACTTTTTTGGCCGAAGCTTCTTCCTCGGCTTCCTTGTGGAGTCCGAGGAGCCCTCGGAGCGCTTAGGAACCGCTTCCGGGCTCCTCTAGTAGACTCCTCGGCCATTGACATGGACGAACCGGCGTCCGAGTCCGACACCTCGTCCGTCCACCCGCCAAAAACACTCGCCGCAGAAGGCGCGCGGCTAGCCTCCGACGCCGAAGCGCCATCGGCTGGTTGGCCCTGAGAAGGGCCTGTTTCCAAATCGTCCCGGGAGGGGCCCTTAGAAGGGCCTTTGAGGAACCTCCCGGACGAATCCCGCAGGGGTTTAGACATAGTCTTAGACCCGCAAGGTATCGTAATCGACCGCAATAGATTACGACGTACAGCGCACTTTAGCCGTTCACTGATCTGCCACTCCGTTACGGTGGTCAGATCAGGACGTTGCCCAGGGAACACGACGAGGACGTAAGCGCTGTGGGGGGTTCCCCAACCTAACCTAACCTAACCTAACCTAACCTAACCTAACCTAACCTTTTTTTTTTTTTTTTTTTTTTTTTTTTTTTTTTTTTTTTTTTTTTTTTTTTTTTTTTTTTAACGTGGGGAAATCCATTACGGATACCCGCACCGCCACGGGGATAGCGGTGCGGGTTATGTCGGACTACTGACTATGCGTCAGCTACCGACTAAAACCCCACGGTGTTCCTCCTTCCGCTATTGCGGCCAGTTTCGGGAATGCAGTAGCATGCGTCCGATACTGGGCCAGCGGCCGTTCGCCCTCCGGCAAACCCAACTTCAATGCGTCTGTATATCCCCGCAGACACCACACCGGAGGCGTACCGGGAACACTTCGGTACGCCATCCACCTCGAGAGCGGTATTGTGCATGGGTGTCAGTTCTCCCGTTCCTGACACCCGCACACTCTCGCTTATGGAGGCATTAGGTCGGCGGCAGCCCGCCTCCTACGCCCTGGTCTTCTGCGACGGTGCGGATCAGCGAGGGGATCGCTCTCCCTGATCCGCTCCGCCGCTTCCTTTTGCGCCATCACTCGCTCACAAAAGGTGGCCACCGCTTCCCATGACCTTTTACTGCTCAGCATGGCCTCAACGACGGCTGGCAGTGTCAGGTTCACTCCAATTGCAGCGCATAAAGTAGCGCGCTCTCCACTCCATGCTGGGCATACCTCCAATGTGTGCTGCGCCGTATCCTCAGCGCAGCCGCATTCGTGGCAGCCAGGATGTGCCTCTCTTCCAGCTATTCGGTGCAGGTATCTGCCGAAGCAACCATGCCCGGACAGTACCTGCACAAGCCGAAAGGTCGGTGCGCCAGATTTGCGGTTCACCCAGTCCTCTAGGACCGGGCGTACCGCCGACACGGTCAAGTGGCCGGCACTAGGCTCTGCCAGCCGTTCATGCCACTTCTGAAGGGCGGACTCTCGAGCTTCCCGCCTCCAATCTCTTATTTCCTCCGGAGGTGCACCGCCCCGGCTCCGCGCTTGCGCGCTCCGCCTATACACCTCGGCGAGCACCTCCGCCTCTAGGTCCCAAGGGGGGACCCCGGCCAACACGCACGCCGCTTCGTGCGATATCGTGCGGTACCCACGTATGACTCTGACTGCCATGACCCGCTGCGGTCTCCGCAGTAGGGCCTTAGCTTGGGCAGTCAGGCCTTCCGCCCACACCGGTGCACCGTATAGGGCCATTGAGCCCACGACCCCTGAGTAGAGTCTACGGCAGGTCAAGTTAGGGCCTCCCATATTTGGCAAGAGCCGCGACAGAGCCCCCGCTGTTTTCACCAGTTTAGGAGCAAGCTCTTTAAAGTGCTCCACAAATCTCCAACGCGAGTCGAGGACGAGACCTAGGTACTTCATTCGGGCCCCGACCCCGACCGCAACTCCATCAACTGTTATTTGAGAGCCCGAAGGCGGTCTCCTACGCGGCCCGTGAAAGCAGATTGCCTCTGTTTTTTCAAGGGCCACTCTCAGACCTAGTTGCCGAATTCGTGTGATCGTTTCGGTGACCCCACACTCAGCTAACCCGGCCGCCTCCTCAAAGTTGGGCCCATTCGCGCAGACCAGTGTGTCGTCCGCGTAGCAGATACGACTTAGGCCCCGGTCCAAGTGACCCCGGAGTACCCAGTCATATCCGATGTTCCACAGGAGGGGGCCAAGTACCGACCCCTGTGGAACACCGCACACCATATGACGTCGCAGTAGCCGACCATCACCTCCTACGCAGACGACACATCTATCCTGAAAGTAGCTTTCCACGATTCGTCGCAGGTAGCCCGGGACATGGTGATAGCCCAGGGCCTCCGATATGCAACTGAAGGGCAATGTGTTGAAAGCGTTAGAAATGTCTAATGACACCGCCAGCAACACACCGCCCTGGGACACTGTTTCTTCCGAGAGGGCCTTAACGCGAAGGATCGCGTCTATAGTCGATCGACCCTCTCGGAATCCAAACTGGGCCTCGGAGAGATCCGGGCCATCACCGCGAAGGTGCTGGACGAGCCGAGCAGCGAGCACACGCTCGAAAAGCTTGCCCGCCTCGTCCAGCAGCACAATCGGTCTATAAGCCGACGGCGAATCGCGGGGGCGACCTTCTTTTAGAAGTAAAACTAACTTTCCCTCTTTCCAAATTTTGGGGAACTGCCCCGACGCTAAACAGGCGTTAAGCAGCCCCCGAAAGCGCTCCTCTAGCGCGTCTAAGGCTAAAACTAGCACCCGACCCGGGACACCGTCCGGCCCAGGTGCCTTGTTTTTCGCCTTGAGTTTCAGGACCGCTGCGCCCAGCTCTTCGGCTGTTATAGGCGGGATTTCAGCAGGGATGTTAGTATGGTCCTGAAACTCAGTCATTAAAGGTGGTTCGTGAGTCGGTCTGTCTGGGAACAGTGTCGACACCACTGTCTCTAGCAATTCCGGTGAAAGGGACTCTGCAACTGGGGCCGTCTGGCCGCGCAGCTTATTGCGCGCAGCCCGGTACGGACGCCCCCATGGGTCCCGGTCGAGTCCCGTCAACATTTCCTCTCTGCCGAGATCCTTGGCCCTGATGATGGCTAGTTGCAGAGCCTCCGTAGTTGTTCTGTATTGTTGATACAGCCGTTCGCCCTCTGTTTCGTCCCGGATGCGTCGCCTGCGCTGACGTGTATATGCGCGGCGTGCAGCTATGCAGGCCCGACGTAGGTCTGCGATCTCTGCCGACCACCAATACACCGCCCTCCTCGGGGGTAAGTGCCCGGTGCGTGGCATGGCAGAGTCACAGACATTTAACCTAACCTAACCTAACCTAACCTAACCTTTTTTTTTTTTTTTTTTTTTTTTTTTTTTTTTTTTTTTTTTTTTTTTACGTGGGGAAATCCATTACGGATACCCGCACCACCACGGGGGTAGCGGTACGGGTTATGTCGGACTACTGGCAGAGTGCCAGCTACCGACTAAAACCCCACGGTGTCCTCATCCCGCTTGTGTGGCGGGCCCCGGGAACGTACGTTGTACTCATCCGGTTCCCGCCAGCGGCCGTCTGCCTTGCGGCGGACCCTTCCTCAGGGTCTGTGGGTGTATAAAGCCCACAGACCAGTCCGCGGGTGTATAAAGCCCGCGGACTCCTCATCCAGGAGGCGTGCCGGGACAACATCGGCACGCCTTCCTACATTAGGGCGATCTTTGTGCAGGCAGCAGTCCACCCGTTCCTGCTGCCCGCACGCCCTTTCTACGGAGGCATGAGGTCGGCGTGGGCACGCCTCCTGCGCCCGGGCCTCCTGCGCCGGCGCGGATCAGCGAGAGGATCGTTCTCTCTGATCCGCTCCGCCGCCTCCTTCTGCGACATGACACGTTCGCAGAAGGAGACCACCGCCTCCCAAGATCTCTCGCTGCCGGTCATGGCCATGACGACGGCCGGCAGCGATAGATCGCCTCCGATCACGGAGCGCAGTGAGCTGCGCTCCGCCTCCCACGCCGGGCAGACCTCGAGTGTGTGCTGCGCCGTATCTTCGGCACAGCCACACTCGTGGCAGCCAGGGTTCGCCTCCCTTCCGGCTATTTTGTGCAGGTATCTGCCGAAGCAGCCGTGCCCCGACAGCACCTGCACTAGGCGGAAGGTAGGCGTACCGTATTCTCGGTGCACCCATTCCTCGAGGACCGGGCGCACCGCCGATATGGTCCAGTGGCCGGCGGTAGGTTCCGCCAGCCGCTCCCGCCATCTCACGAGGGCCAACTCTTGGGCCTCCACTCGCCAACGCCGGACTTCGGCTAGAGGCGCACGGCCACCCCGGCTTCGCGCTTCTGCGCTTTGCCGGTATAACGTTGCCAGCACCTCTGCCTCCAGATCCCAGGGTGGGATTCCCGCCAGTACGGTCGCCGCCTCATACGATACGGTGCGGTAGCCCCGTATCACCCTGACCGCCATGACCCGCTGCGCTTGGCGCAACAGGGTCTTGGTCCGGGCGGTCAGGGCATCCGCCCACACAGGCGCGCCGTACAAGGCCATCGACCTCACCACCCCGGAATAAAGGCGTCGGCAAGTCGAGCCCGGGCCTCCCACATTCGGCAGGAGCCGCGACAGAGCCGCCGCCACCCTCACCAACCTCGGAGCGAGATCCCCGAAGTGGTCCACAAACTTCCACCGCGAGTCGAGGACGAGACCCAGATACTTCATCCGGGCCCCGACCGCGACCGCGGTGCCGCCGACGATTATTCGGGCCCCTGAGGGAGGCCTCCTCCGAGGTCCGTGAAAACACAGGACCTCGGTTTTTTCCAGGGCCACCCTCAGGCCCAGCCGCCCGATCTTCTGGACCACCTCGGCGGTCCCGCTCTCAGCCAGACTGGCCGCCTCCTCAAACGTGCCCCCTGAGGCACAGACAAGAGTGTCGTCCGCGTAGCAAACGACCTGGAGCCCGCGGTGTAAATGGCCGCGGAGCACCCAGTCGTATCCGATGTTCCACAGGAGTGGGCCGAGCACCGACCCCTGCGGAACACCGCACACCACGTGACGGCGCAATAGGCGACCGTCACCGCCGACGCAGACGACACTCCTTTCCTCAAAGTATGAGCCCACGACTCGCCGCAAGTAATCAGGCACCCGGTGATAGACCAGGGCCTCCGACACGCAACCATAGGGCAGGGTGTTGAACGCGTTGGCGATGTCAAGAGACACCGCCAACAGCACCCCGCCTCCCGCAACCGTTTCCTCCGAGAGGGTCTTGACACGTAAGATCGCGTCAACTGTCGACCGACCCCCTCGGAAACCAAACTGGGCATCGGAGAGCCCCGGTCCAACGTCGTCCAGGTGCCGGACGATTCGGGCAGCGAGCACACGCTCGAAGAGCTTGCCCGCCTCGTCCAGAAGCACTATAGGCCTATAGGCCGACGGCAAGTCGTGGGGTCGTCCTTCCTTCCTCAGGAGCACTAAACGTCCCTCCTTCCATATTTTCGGAAACTGCCCGGACACCAGACAAGCGTCGAGCAGTTTCCGAAATCGCTCGCCAAGGGCATCCAGCGCAGTCGCCAACACCTGTCCGGGCACACCATCCGGTCCCGGTGCCTTCTTTGTCTTAAGCCTCAGGACTGCCGCGTCGAACTCATCAGTTGCTATCCCCGGTATTTCTTCGACGCGGCTAATACGGTCCTGAGGCTCGGCCATCACTGGTGGCTCGTGGGCCGGTCTGGCCGGGAATAGGGCAGACACTACCACTCTAAGGAAAGCCGGTTGTAGCGACTCAACGACAGGAGACGTCTGGCCGCGCAGCTTATTGCGCGCAGCCCGATATGGACGTCCCCATGGGTCTCCGTCGAGTCCAGCCAACATAGCTTCCCTGCCTTCCTCCTTTGACTTGAGGATGGCCAGCTGCAGTAGCCCCCTAGCTGCTTTGAGCAGCTCGTGCAGCCGGTCCTCCTCATTCAGGTTTCGGGGGCGGCGCCTACGCTGCCGTGTATAAGCACGGCGCGCCGCAACGCACGCCCTACGAAGTTCTGCGATTTCCGCCGACCACCAATACACCGCCCGCTTCCGGGGTATGTGCCCGGTGCGGGGCATGGCGGAATCGCAGACACTGGACAGTGCCCCCCGAAACCATTGCGCCTCCTCGTCTACCTCCACCTCCCTAGGCAGTGTGACCCACGCCTGGACGATTGAAGCCTCAACGAGGGCCTCTCGGTCCAGGCGGCTCTGGCTCCACCTAGGGAAGTAGTCCCGCCCTCTGCTACGCTGGATGTTCCCGGCCCCTCCCGGGGCGGTGACGTCGAACCGAATGTATCTATGGTCGGATAACGTCTCCTCTCCCTCTAGGACCCGCCACTCACGGACTCGCGATGCAACCACAGGGGAGGCGAACGAAACGTCCACTATCGAACCCCCCCGCTGTCGCACGCAAGTGAGGACGGATCCCCGATTCAGAATGGAGAGGCCGAGAACCGCCAGCCACTCCTCCACCACTTCGCCACGAGCGTCGGTGGCCACTCCCCCCCACGCCGTCGACTTGGCGTTGAGGTCCCCTAAGACGAATACCGGTAGCGGCGAGACACGTCTCACCGCCGCCCCAACCTCGTCCAGGAAGACCTCGAATTCGGCCAGAATCCGGTTCGGGGAGAAGTAGACGGCGACGATTGCGACGCCGGCCCACTCAGCCACCACAAATCCGCGACCTTTGTCCCGCGTGGACAGGTCAGCCGTCCCCACAATGGCCACGGTGCCCGTAATGTCCCCCGACCAGTTAGACCGGTCCGGGACGAAATAGGGCTCCGCGGCAACAGCGACATCGATCGACCACTCCGCCATGGACTGCAACAAGAGATCTTGTGCACCGGCGGAGTGGTTGAGATTGCCTTGCAATATACGATGGGGACGACTAAGATCCATCGACGGGCACTAACTCCATCTCAATCGACGCAGGTTCAGGCCTCACGGCTTTCTGCGTCCCCTTCACTTTGGCCCTGGCAGCAGGGCATTTCTTAGTGCCGGCTACATGCGCCGCCGGCTTTTTGGCGGCCGCGCATATAGAACAATGCGGGTCCGCGACACAATCCTTTGACAGGTGCCCAGGACGGCCACATCGGTAGCAATCTTTGCTCCGGTCTACACCTGCTGGGCAACAGACCCCTACGTGGCCAGTCTGCATACACCGGTAGCAGCGAGTCGGCCGTGCATCCAGGAGTGATACAGTGGCTATATCCCATCCAACGGATAGCCGGCCGACATTCGCAACCTTCTTCGCTGCAACGACAGGACAACGCACCCATGCTGTTCCCATGCTCGCTTCTCTGAACAGTTGGATTGGTCCAACCGTCACCTCCGCCTCCGAGCAGCCACCGACATGGGCTACCGCCGCCTTTACCTCCGCTGAGGTGGCTGAGTCGTCCAGGCCCGCCAAGCGCAAGGCTGCGCATTTGTTAGGCCTGGCGATGCGAACGTCATTGGCATTCAGCGTGTTCCTCAGCTGCTCTGCCAGAGCTTCCGCCTTCGGACCACTGGCAGCGCCCGGCACTTCAAGGATGCGGGCGCCGGTGGCTGCCTTCCGGCAGCGAAGTCCTTCGATGCCCAAGCTAGAAATAGCTATTTTGCTCTTCGCCTCCGTAAGGACACTCGCGTAACTGACTCCACGCTCCTCCGCGCCGGGCTGCAGCGTGATGACGACTGCAGCGGAGCTTGGAGGACGGAGCTTTGCGATCGCCGTCTTCGCTGGATTTGGCGCCTGCGGTTTCGCGGCGCCACGACGCTTCCGTTTTCCACGGTTCCGGCGCTTCCGGCGGACTACTTTGGTCCAGCCACCCTCAGCGGATTCCTGCTGGTCCGTGGCTGTTCCAGCGGATGCAGCAGGTGCAACAGCAGGCCGGGCCCTATCAGGCACAGCGCGTCTTGGCTGTGGCGGCTGTGTCGCTTCCCGCAAGGACCCTTTGGCTATCGGGGTCGGTGCATTCGTCCTCGGTGGGGCAGAGGGCCCAGGTGCAGACCTCTGTTTTGGGGCCTTTTGGGTTCGTGCCTCCACAGCTACTGATGCACGCTTCGAAACGCGCGCATCCGCCGCAAGTGGGGGTCGAAGACGAGGCTCCAAGACTTCTCGTAAACCGAGACGCTCAAGGACCGCAGTTTGGCGATCCTCGAACGCCTCTAGACGCGCGCTTACCATGGTTCCAATTTGAACCATGGCAGCACGCGTCCATTCCTCCCATCGATCTTCCCCGGTCGCTTCAGGGGCCGACGACTTTGACGGACAGACTCTTGTGAGCTCTACCCGAAGCTCCCTCATTTCGTGGCGTAGATCCGCCATCTCAGCCTGTTGGCGTTTATTTTGCGCCTCCAGCCTTTGGTTTTGGGCCTGCAAAATAGCCACTTCATCCGAGGTGGACCTGTTCCGTATTTTGCTTCCCGCCTCCTTAATAGAAATAGCGGCATTCTTAATGGCACGTTGACACGTGCCCTTAAGATTGCCGCTCTTTGCAACGACTTCCAAAATGACGCTAGCGTCATTGGCTATACTCTCGTGGAGAGCCAACAGGGTCGGACTGTCCATAGGGGCAGAGGTATTGATGCCCATCTCTGCTCTCCTCTTCTCAACCTCTGTGGCCTCTCGAGCAACACGATCCTCGAACTCCTTTCTTCGCGTGTCCGTATTAGGACGGGTCTTTGCGTTGTTGGCACCACTAGCTGTCGCTGAGTTGTAAACCAGCGAGAGCCGCGACCGGTCCGTCCCGCTCTCCGACATCACCGCAGAAGCTGGTGTGTCTGGGCGTTTAAGAAAACGCCCTCGCCCGTCACGCGCCATCGAGGATGAGGACACCGTAGAACGGCCCCGCCCCTTCCTAGACGTCGACAGCTTCTTAGGTGCCTTCAAAAGGTTGGCACTGGAAGCCGACTCGGACCCGGATATGCGCCGTTTTGAGCCCTTATCAGCCCAAAATTTGGACTGGTTATTCGGGCCAGCCAGCGTGGAATCAGCGGAATCGGAATCCACGTGCTCTGGACTCAAACAACGCCGCCTCTCCTTCACTGTTTTCCCCTTCTTCTTCTTGGACTTTTTCGTCCCCTTCGTGTTTGCACACGATCTGCCTTCTTCCGAGAGTGCGGTACTCCCCACACTCATCTCGTCCCCACTAACTCCTCCAGGTTTTCCCTTAGGAACCTCAGTTCCATTAGGTCCTTCACCAGCTCCGCCTCCTACACGAGGCGCGTCCGCAGACGCAAGACTGTCTTTGCCCCCCCCAGAATACGAGGGGCAGCCAGAACCATCCACTGCCGAAGCAGCAGTCGGTTCTGGGAGGGATTCTCCGGCCTTGCCGGTACCCTCCTGGGGTAAAATCTTTAGATCAGCCTTTTCCATCTTAATTCCTTTTTAGGGTTTGGTCCCTTTGCCGTTAGTGGCGGGGTTTAGCCCCCCCGCGTCTCAGGGTACTCGCACAGCCACTTTCCCCGTCAGGCAGAGCCGGCCTGCCTATCATCGCCGGCTGAAACACACCCACAATCACGCACACATACACACAAAACCAGGAAACACAAAGGAAAGGGGAAAGGAAAAGAAAGGATTTGGGTTCCCCGCATCACAAGTCCCCTCTCATCGTGAGAGGGATACCCGGAGCAGGGATAACCCTTGGGGATGGGAGAGGAGTAGAGGGATGGAAAAGGAAGGGACGTAGGGAAGCTTGGCCATTCGGCCACTACCCCACCCACGGTGTGATTTTTGCAAGTGGTTGTCTCCACCGGACCCCAGGAGAGGAAAGGAGGAAGAGAGGAAGGAATAAGGAGGGAGGATAAGGAAAAGGATACGAAGGTGGGAACACATGAGCCGCTTCGACCGAAGTCAGGGGCGCCTCGACCCTCGGGATTTGGTCCGCGCCGACCGCTCACGCAAGTCGGACTCTCCACTCGGAGAGCTACCCTATCCGCCACCCGGGGGACGCGCCACTGAGCGGACTCCCGAACCGCTCGCGGAACCTAACCTAACCTAACCTAACCTTTTTTTTTTTTTTTTTTTTTTTTTTTTTTTTTTTTTTTTTTTTTTTTTTTTTTTTTTTTTTTTTTTTTTTTTTTTTTTTTTTTTTTTTTTTTTTTTTTTTTTACGTGGGGAAAAACCTAACCTAACCTAACCTAACCTAACCTAACCTAACCTTTTTTTTTTTTTTTTTTTTTTTACGTGGGGAAATCCATTACGGATACCCGCACCGCCACGGGGATAGCGGTGCGGGTTATGTCGGACTACTGAGAAAGTCTCAGCTACCGACTAAAACCCCACGGTGTTCCTCCTTCCGCTTTTGCGGCCAGTTTCGGGAATGCTTGCGGCATGCGTCCGATACTAGGCCAGCGGCCGTTCGCCCTCAGGCAAACCCAACTTCAGATTGGTCTGTGAATCCCCGCAGACACCACACACCGGAGGCGTACCGGGAACACTTCGGTACGCCATCCACCTCGAGAGCGATGTTGTTGTGCATGGGTGTCAGTTCTCCCGTTCCTGACACCCGCACGCTCTCGTTTATGGAGGCATTAGGTCGGCGGCAGCCCGCCTCCTACGCCCTGGTCTCCTGCGGCGGTGCGGATCAGCAAGGGGATCGCTCTCCCTGATCCGCTCCGCCGCTTCCTTTTGCGCCATCACCCGCTCACAAAAGGTGACCACCGCCTCCCATGACCTCTCACTGCTGACCATGGCCTCAACGACGGCTGGCAGTGTCAGGTCCACTCCGATCGCAGCGCATAAAGTAGCGCGCTCTTCACTCCATGCTGGACAAACCTCTAATGTATGCTGCGCTGTGTCCTCAGCGCAGCCGCATTCGTGGCAGCCAGGATGTGCCTCTCTTCCAGCTATTCGGTGCAGGTATCTGCCGAAACATCCATGCCCGGACAGCACCTGCACAAGCCGGAAGGTTGGCGCGCCAAATTTGCGGTTCACCCAGTCCTCTAGGACCGGGCGTACCGCCGAAACCTAACCTAACCTAACCTAACCTAACCTTTTTTTTTTTTTTTTAACCCTGAAAAAATGGCCGACCCATGCCACCGCGCCGCGGGCACAGCGCAGTGCAATGTGGGGCTCGAACCCACTAAAACAACCGGGGTGTCCTTCTTGGCCCTAGGTGCCCAGATGTAGGATTCGCGTTGCGACTTCTTCTACTTCTGGGCGGGCCGGGTCCGCTTTAGTGTGCGGACCTCTTCTCGGTTACATGGGGTGGGGTGTAAAGTGCCCCTCCCCAATTCCGACTCCTGTGGAGGGCGCGCCGGACACAGCGCGCCCATCGTCACGGGCCTGTGTCTGGTCGAGTGCCAGGGTGCCCTCCCCGACACTCGCAGGCCATCGCTCAAGGCGGACGCAGGTCGCTTGCCGCGTAGACCCTGCGTCTACGCCCCAAGCGTCGCTGGCGAGCGGGGTTCGTGCTACTCTCCTCCCGCTCGCGCTCCGCCGCCTCCTTCGCCGTCATCACCGCTTCACAGAATGCGGTAACGGCCGACCAGGCGCGCTCACTCTCGACCATGCTTGGAATGACGGTCGATAGTGAGAGCGCCCGATCCCCAACTACTGCGGCCAGCTGCAGCCGCTGCGCGTCCCACGCCGGGCATACCGCCAGCGTATGGAGCGCCGTATCTTCTTCTGCCGGACAGTGGTGGCAGACGTTAGCCTCCTCTCGGCCGATCCGGCACAGGTACCGCCCGAAGCAACCGTGCCCGGACAGTACCTGTGTCAGTCGGTATGTTAGGGGTCCATGCTTCCTCCCTAACCACTGCCTGAAGACTGGCAGTATCGCCGTCACTGTGGCGTGTCCTGCGCTGGGACTCTGGAGCGCCCGCTCCCACTCTCCTAGAGTCCACTCCGTCATCTCTCTCCGCTTCTCCTCGACACTGGCTAGGTCGGGGAGGCGGCCTGTTTCGCCCTCAACCTCCTTTCGCCACCAATAGAGGCGAGAGTGGGCTCTGGCATCGATATGCCAAGGAGGCATGCCGGCAAGCAGAGTGCCCGCCTCAAAAGACACCGTCCGGTATCCCCGTATGAACCTGATGGCGAGTACGCGCTGCGATTGGCGCAGATGCGCAATGTTTGCGGCCACCAGGTTCTCGGCCCAGACGGGTGCTCCGTACAGGGCTTGGGATCTCACTACGCCGGCATGTAACCTTCGGCAAGTGGCTCCAGGTCCGCCAAGGTTTGGCAGCAGACGCGACAGCGCCCCAGCCGTTATCGCCAACTTTGGGGCCAGACTCTTCAGATGTGGTCCGAAGGACCATCTGGTGTCTAGCAACAGGCCGAGGTATTTTAACCTGTTCCCGACTGCAATACGCACGCCGCCAACCACAATATGTGCGTCCGGCGGCGGCGTGTTTCTCGGCCCGTGGAAGATGATTGCCTCCGTTTTCTGAAGCGCAACCTCTAGCCCCAATTGCCGAATCCTGCTTACCACTTGTGCGACACCTGCCGTCGCCAGAACTGCTACCTCCCGGTAATTACGTCCCCTTGCCGTTACCAGGGTGTCGTCGGCATAACAAACTAACTCCACCCCGTCCAGTAGGGCGCCACGCAAGACCCAGTCGTAGCCTATGTTCCACAGGAGTGGACCAAGGACCGACCCCTGTGGGACACCACGCGACACGTCTCTCACGTGCCACCGCTCCCGTCCGGGGTAGATTATGCGCCTGTCGGTCAGATATTCGGTAATAATCCGTCTTAGGTAATGGGGGACACCGTGGTAACGGAGGGCCTCCAAAATAACTTCATATGGGAGGGAGTTGAATGCGTTGGCAATATCAAGAGATATCGCCATCAAAACTCCCCCCCGAGACAGTGCCGCCGTCCTCAATTCTGCCACGCGCTGCACCGCATCGATCGTGGAACGATTGCGGCGGAAGCCGAACTGTTGGGCGCTTAGGTTTGGCCCTTCTGTCTCGAGGTGCTCGATGAGGCGCCACGAGATAATTCTCTCGAAAAGCTTGCACGCCTCATCGAGCAACACAAGCGGGCGATGACCTGCCGGCGTATTCTGTGGCCTTCCGTGTTTGGGGATCAGAACAAGTTTCCCCTCTTTCCATTCCTGTGGGAAGATGCCCTGTTGGAGGCACTCACTAAGGAGCACTCTGAAACGGGGCCCAAGCGACTTCAAGGCTAGGACCCAGGCTCGTCCTGGGATTCCGTCGGGCCCTGGTGCCACTTTTTTCGCCTTCAGCCTTGTAATTGTGGCCTCCATCTCCTCCTCCGTCACACTCGGTACGGGGCTCGGTGGTGGACCGTATCCGTGAAACATGATGGGCGCCACTTGATCCGCCCTCTCCGGGAATAGACCCGAGACCACTACATCCACGATGTCAGGCGGTAGGGTCTGCGTTGTCGGCGGGGCCCACGGGCGCAACTTGTTGCGGACCATTCTGTATGGTCGTCCCCACGGGTCGGCGTCCAGGGTGGACAGGAGCTCCTCGCGGGAACAGTCTTTGGCCCTCACTATCGCCAATTGGAGTGCGTTCTTGGCTTCCCTATATACAGCGAGGAGCTCCTCCCCTCTCTGTGCATAGTCCGCCGGACGGAGTCGCCTTCTTCGGTGCCGGGAGATGTGCCGCTGTGCCACACCGCACATGTGACGGAGCTGGGCGATCTCGGGCGACCACCAACTAACTTGGCGCCTTCTACCTAACCCAGGCCGTGCTCTGGGCATCGCCGCGTCACATATTGACGTCATTGTCTCCCTAAACCAGTCGGCTTCTCGCTGGACGTCAATCGAGCCGCGTGGCAGCGGCACCCAGGACTGTACAACGGCAGCCTCCAGTAGGAGTTCCGAGTCCATTTTGGACAAACTCCATCGTGGCCCAGCCTCGCCCGCAGTGATTGGCCCCTGGCCGAGGGACCTGGCAGAGACGGCGAACCTAATATATTTGTGGTCCGACAGCGTCTCCGCTTCTTCGACCACATGCCAACCACGAACACAGCGAGCCAGACCAGAACTGGCGAAGCCTACGTCCACTATGGAGCTGCCGTTGCTCCGAACGCACGTCGGTGTATTACCTTGGTTCAGCACAGCCAACCCGTTCTGTGTGAACCATTCTCGAAGGAGTTCGCCTCTGGCATCTTCCACGGTACATCCCCATGCCGGGGACTTTGCATTGAAATCCCCCAGCACGAGAATCGGCCTTGGATGTGCACCGGCGACCAGAGTGTCCAGTCTTGACAGCATGCCCTCAAACTCCTGCATTGGCCTGCTCGGCGAACAATACACACCGACGATGTGTAACTCACCAATTTGGACGGCGACACACCCCCGGAACCGTCTCACATTTCCGAGCGTGAGTGAGCTCCCATTCGGAACGGCCACCGCGACAAGATCATCCGCATCTCCCGCCCAGTTGGCGTTGGGCAGGATGAAATAGGGCTCGGCCACTATCGCCACGTTGATGGACCACTCTGCCATGGCCTGGAATAGGAGATCCTGGGCCCTGGCAGAGTGGTTCAGGTTTGTTTGTAGGAGATTAATGGGCCCACTATCCATTAACCTCCATACGTTCGACCGTCGGGAGCTGCGTTGTTGGCAGCGCTGTAGCTGGTCCCGCATTCGTGCGGCCTGCCTTTCTTCTGTTCACCCGCGAGGGGCAGGCCTTGGTGCCTGTTCGATGGTCCGCAGGCTTGCCCGCCTTTTGGCAGACCAGGCAGACTGCCACTTTCTGGCAATCGACGGCCTTGTGTCCATCTTCTCCACATCGGTGACACCGGGTTGTGTAGTCCACGCCGGTGGAACAACATACTCCCGCATGTCCGTCTAGGAGGCAACGGTAGCATCGCAGCGGTCTCATGTCCAAAAGCCGGACGTGTGCCGCTGACCAGCCGACGAGGAGTTTATTGTCCCCAGCCAGCTTTTTAGCCGCTGCCACAGGGCAGCTCACTACCGCCGAACCATACCCTTTCTGAGTGAACCGAATGATCCCCGACCTTACTTGGCTCAGCGGGCAGTCACCATACTTGGCTACCGCCGCCTCCAGTTCCTTCGTTGTCACCGACTCGTCAAGGTCGGTGACTCGAACGCTCGCGCACTTAGTTGGGCGCGTGATTTTAACCTCCTGCTCAGAGAGCAACTCCCTCAGTTTGTCCGCCAAGGCGTCGGCCTGCGGAGCGCTCTCTGCACCCGGCACCTGGAGAAGGCGGGCGCCGGTGGCTGTCGCACGGTACTGCACCGACTCAATGCCCAAGTCGCGGATGTTAAGCGCTGACTTGGCGTTATGGAGCAGGGCAGCGTAGGTGATGCCGTTCTCGACAGCCTTCGGCTGCAGCGTAAGGACAACTGCCGTGCTTTGTGGGACACGCAGCTTCCTTCGCGTCCTCTTCCTCTTCTTTTTGGCTGCCTTTTTGGCCGCCTTTTTGGCCCCCACCGTCTGCCAGCCCTCCTCCTTATGGCGGGATAAGTCCGCTTTATTGCCAGCAGTAGACGGCTGAGGCGCCGCTTCCTTAGACTTCTTTTTCTTCTTCCTCCTCTTTCTTTTTTCTTCACCCTCAGGAGCCGCTGCGGCAGCTGGCGCGGCCGGGGTTGGAGGAGGAAGTTTGGTCGGCTTTTGAGCTGCTTGCGCCGCTTTGGGAGCCGTCTTTGGAGCCTGGTGCTTCCTGGCCTGTTCAGCGTAGGTTCGCACCGGCTCTGCAGGCACCTGCATCGGTGGTTCTTCCGGAACGGTCACGACTGTCTCAGTCTCAGCTGGCGTCTGCCTTCGATCCGAAGCCAGGGGCGGGCGGAGAATTTTGTTTTCGAGGAAGGCCACTCGTTGGAGGACCTTCCCGATTTCGTCCTTAAAGAGCTGGGTTAAAATTTGTGTTAACTCCGGCTCTTTTTGTTTGGGAGTTTCCGATTCTGCCGGTTTCTCCAATTCTCCCCCCGCCATTGCCTTTATGCAGGCATTCTCCTTGCTGAGGAGCTCGTTTTGCCTCCTCAATCGGGCAACCTCCACCTGGAGCCGGCGCATGTCGTCAGTCACAGGCCTGGATAGGAGTTCGTCCGCAACCTCCTCGATCGTCTGAACCGCCTGTTTGAGGGCCTTTTGATTGGTCCCCTTGAGACCTTTGGAGACCCTAGCCACTTCTCGCACGCTGGCGAGGGACTCGTCGAGCCGGGCCTTAAGGCCTTCCACAGGCAGTTCGTCTGCCCCCAGCTTCTCCGAGGCACGTGAGACCGCTCGGGAACCCCTTTCGGTGCTCGCCATCTCCACAGCCTGCCGCTCCGCAGCCAAGATCCGCACCTCAGCCTCACTGGCCTGTTTGGCCGCCATCAGTTCCTTCTTGGCCTGCCAGAGACCAACATATTGGCCCGTTGACGGGGGCCGACCTCTGCCCCTCTTGACGGCCTTCGTGACGCCTTTACAGCGTTCTTCGTCAGAGCCAGAACCCGAGCCTGAGCCTCTAGCTCCTCGCCTCCTCTTCCTCAGGTACTTGGAGGCTTGGTTGTCCCCTTGTACCGAGCTTACGTCGGAGTCGACAATGGACATCGAGGTGTCGGACATGTCCATATCCCTCGCCAAGGACTCCAATGCATCCTTCATCATTTGCCTATTCGTCTCGTTCATTTCGCAGGCATATCCGTCAGTTACCGTTAAACTCGCCGTGGTCGTTGGGATGGAATCGATCATTTCCTTCCCCGAAAAACAATTGTTGCCCCCCCCAGAATACGAGGGGCAGACGGCATCCGAAGACACCGTGCGGGATTCTCCAACTGCTGAGCAGTCGGTACCCGCCTGGGGTAATTCTCTTTCAATTGTTAATTCTGCCATATTGTCGTTGTTCCTTTAAGGAAAAGGGACCCTTACTCCTCCACCTCGATGCTACTGACGGGCTTTACCCCCCGTCTTCCAGGCTTTCGGCACACCTAAACCTTAGCCATTGGGCCACTACCCCACCCACGGTGTGATTTTTGCAAGTGGTTGTCTCCACCGGACCCCCAGGATAGGAAAGGAAGAAGAAAGGAAGGAATAAGGAAGGAGGATAAGGAAAAGGATAAGAAGGTGGGAACACATGAGCCGCTTTGACCGAAGTCAGGGGCGCCTCGACCCTCGGGATTTGGTCCACGCCGACCGCTCACGCAAGTCGGACTCTCCACTCGGAGAGCTCCCCTATCCGCCACCCGGGGGACGCGCCACTGAGCGGACTCCCGAACCGCTCGCGGAACCTAACCTAACCTAACCTAACCTAACCTAACCTAACCTAACCTAACCTAACCTAACCTTTTTTTTTTTTTTTTTTTTTTTTTTTTTTTTTTTTTTTTTTTTTTTTGTTGACGCTGGGAAAAATGCGTTACGCATACCCTCTCGTTGGGGGACGAGAGGGTTATGTGGGACTCCCCCGGCTAGCCCGGGTATACCCACTAAACAACCCAGCGGCACTCCCGCATCGTCTTCATGGAGGGGAACTGGGAAACTGGCAGAGCCTTATCATCCAGTCCCCCGCCGACGACCGCCCGCTTTTACAGCGGGGCCCGCACGCCCCTCCCTACGAGGAGGGGCCCGGAAATGACCGCGAGTGCTCGGTCATTCCCGCCGACGGTGGTGGTGAACAGTGCAGTGCAGGAGAAGGCGCCCCCGCGCCAGTCTCCCGCTATTCACCACCGGGGAGGAGAAGACGCTGATCGTACAGCCGTCTCACTCTTCCCCTTCTCCGCCTGCGGAGCGGCGCCGCGAGGGGATCGTCCTCCCGCGCGCGCTCCGCTGCCTCTTTCTGCGAGATCACGTCCTCGCAGAAAGAGGCGACCGCCGACCAGGCCGCCTCGCTCCCCAGCATGGACAGAACCACGCCGGGCAGCGAGAGGTCCGGCCCCACCACCGCAGTTAGACCGCGGCGCAGCTCAGACCAGGCCGGGCACACCTCGAGGGTGTGCTGTGCCGAGTCCTCCGCCGCGCCGCAGTCGTGGCACGCGGCGGCCTCCTCCCTCCCAATCCGATGCAGGTACGACCCGAAGCATCCATGCCCGGTCAGCACCTGCACCAGACGGAACGAGAGGAAGCCGTGGGACCGCTCGAGCCATCCCTGAAGGACTGGCCCGAGCGCGTCCAACGTTCGGCGGCCGAAGGTGGCAGAGGCGAGGTCCTCAGTCCAATGGTGGACGATTGCGGCCCTCGCCTCCCGCCGGACGGCCTCCCGCTCCTCCGCGGCGGGGGGCGCATTGAGCGCCCTACGCCGCGCCGACCACTCGTACACCCTAGCCAGCACCCACGCCTCGATCTCCCAAGGAGGGGTGCCGGCCAGGGCGCACGCCGCCGCGAACCCCACCGAGCGGTAGGCCCTCGCCACCCGCTGTGCAATGGCCCTTTGGGGCCTGCGGATGGCGGAGGCGTTCTCCCTCCTGTGGAGGGAGTCCGCCCAGATAGGGGCCCCGTAAAGGGCCATACTCTTGAGGATGCCGGCATACAGCTGCCGGCATCGCGCCTTCGGCCCTCCCAGGTTCGGGAGGAGCCACGAGAGGGCCCCCGCTGCCTTCAGCAGGCGCGTCGACAGCCCGCTGAAATGCGGGCCGAAGCGCCACCTGCTGTCCAAAACAAGGCCCAGATATTTCATCTGGGCCTTCACCCCTACTTCGACGCCCGCTACAACAATGCGGGCGTCCGGGGGGACCCGCTGCCGAGGCCCGTGGAAGAACACGGCCTCGGTCTTATGCAGGGCCACCGTCAGCCCTAGGCGGCGGATCCTCCCTGCGACTAGGGATCCGCCAGCCGAGGCCAAATTGGCCGCCTCCCTAAAATTCCCCCCTCGGGCAGTGAGGAGAGTGTCATCCGCATAGCAGATGACACTCGTGCCACGGAGGAGGGACCCGCGCAGAAGCCAGTCGAAGGCTATGTTCCACAGGAGTGGACCTAGGACCGACCCCTGTGGAACGCCAGACTCCGCCCTGTACCGCCTCAATCTGGCAGACCTGTCTACGAGGAGGACCGCTCGGTCCTCCAAGTAGTCTGCCAAGACGGCCCGCAGATATTGAGGCACTCCGTGATAGCGGAGTGCCTCTAAGATGGTCGAGTGGGGAACGGAGTTGAACGCGTTGGCGATGTCGAATGACACCGCCAACACTCCGTCCCCTGCCTCGAACGCCTCCCTCACTTGGCCCTTCAAAAGGGCCAATGCGTCGACTGTCGAACGCCCCTTCCGGAAACCGAATTGGGCGTCCGACAGGTCCGGCCCCACCTCCCGCAGGAGGCCATTGACCCGGGTGGCGATGATCCCCTCAAACAATTTACCGACCTCGTCGAGCAGAACGACGGGCCGGTATGCCGAGGGGGAATCCACCGGGCGTCCCTCCTTCCGAAGGAGGCACAGTCGGCCCTCCTTCCACGGTTTCGGGAACCTCCCAGTCGTAAGGCACGCACTGAAGAGGTCCCGAAACCTGTCCTCCATTTGTGTGGCCGCAATGGCCACCACCGCTGCGGGGACGCCGTCCGGTCCGGGGGCCGTCCTCTTCCCGCGGAGGCGTAAAGCCGCCGCGCGGAGCTCCGCCACCGCCACTGGGGGGATCTCCTCCTCTGGCGGGGCCACCCCCCGCGGGGGGTGCATCACTGGAGGGGCGAAATCGGTCCTGCACGGAAACAGGGACCGAACCACCCCATCCAGCAACGCTGGCTCCAGGGTCTCCGTCAGTGGGGGGCCACAGGGGCGCAGTTTATTCCGCGCCGCCTTGTATGGTCTCCCAAATGGGTCCCCATCGAGACCCTCCAGCATCTCGGCCTTCGCCGAGTCATCGGCGGCACGCATCTGCGACCTGAGGACCTCCTTTGCCTCCACGTACGCGGCGTAGAGGAGGTCCTCGTTGGCGAGGTCGCGAAAGCTGCGCCGCCGACTCCGCGCGTAGGCCCTTCTGGCCGCCACGCAGGCGGCCCGGAGCCCCGCCAACTCCTGCGTCCACCAATAAACGGCGCGACGGGGAGGCGGGCGGCGAGACCGAGGCATGCTGGTGTCGCACACCTCGGTCAGGGAACCCCGCAATTGGACCGCTGCGGCGTCCACGTCCAGGACTTGGACAGGTGGCGCGAGCCAGTCCTGGACTAACGCCGCCTCCTCAGCCGCCTCGCGATCCAGGCGGGTGAGGGACCACCGCGGGAAGGGGGACTGACCCGAGTGGGCTGTCCCCCGAGGGCTCCCGGTGGAGACGTCGAACCGCACGTATCGGTGGTCGGACAACGTCTCCACCATCTCCACCCGCCAGTTCAGGACGCGGGCGGCCAGCACGGGGGTGGCGAACGAAACGTCCACCACTGACCCTCCCCGTTGCCGCACACACGTCTGAACTGTCCCTCTGTTTAAGAGGGACACGCCTGTCGACGCCGCCCAAAACTCGACGGCTCGACCCCGGACGTTGCAAGTCGCGGCCGGGTTGCCCCAGGCCGCCGACTTGGCATTCAGGTCGCCCAACACGGCGACCTGGCGCGGCGCCGCCCGACCGACCACTGCGGTGAGGACCTCGAGAAAGATCTCGAAGTCCGCAAGGGGTCGGTTAGGGGAGAAATAGACGCCCACCAGGGCTATCTCTCCCCACGCGGCGGCCACGTATCCCGGACCCCTCTCTAAGAGCGAGAGGGGTGGGGAGTCCGTGGAAGACCGCGCTACCACTGCCACTGAGCCGTCCGGATCACCCAGCCACCTGCCAGGGACCGAGTACGGCTCAGCGACCACCGCTACGTCCACCAACCACTCGGCCACGGTCTGCATCAGCAGATCCTGGGCCGCTCTGCAGTGGTTGGTGTTGGCCTGAAGGATGCGATGTTCGGCCCTATCCATTAATCGGACATCGCACCCCCCTCCGCAGCCGCCGATGTACTGGGCACCGGATCGGCGGTGGCAACGGCAGGCCGGGTCGGCGCCTGCACTTTGCCCTTCTTGGGGGAAGGCTTGCAGCTCTTCCCCTTCATAACATGGTCCGCTGGGCGGCCACTGGCGGCGCACACGGCACAGTGCGGCGTGGTGGCCTCGCAAGCGGCGGACTTGTGTCCGTCCTTGCCGCAGCGGTAGCATGTGTCCCTCCTTTCTTCCTTTGAGGGACACAGGGCCCGGGTGTGTCCAACTCCGAAGCACTTGAAGCAGCGCAACGGCGACTCTTCAAGTGCCCGGACCACACCCGTGCTGAACCCGACAAGAAGCCGTCCCTTGGCGAGGACGGCTTTGGCGGCGGCGACCGGGCACTCAAGGCGCATGGTGCCCATGCCGCCGCGGCCGGGTCTGATACCCCGGCCCTGAACTGCTGCGGCGCTGCAGCCTCCAGCCGCCGCGACCGCCGCCACCACCTCCTCCTTGGTGACCGAGTCATCTAGGTCGGACACCTCCAGGCCTGCGGACTTCACAGGCCTGACCACCTTGGCCGCGTCCGCGATGACCTCCTGCAGTTTTGCTGCGAAGAGGTCCGCATTGGCGCTGCCCTTGGCCCCCGGGAACTCGAATATTCGAGCCCCTGTTTGCGTTTGGCGGCACGCGATCTTTTCGATCCCCAGTTGGGTGGGATCGGCATTGGCGCGCGCCCGCGTCATTATTGACGCGTACGTTTCACCGCGCTCTTCAGCCTCCGCGGTGAGCGTCACCACGACGGCAGCGGATTTGGGAGCAACCAATTTGGGTTTGCTCCCACCGGCGGGGGCCCGTTTAGCTGCGGGAGCAGTGTTTGCGGGTTTGGGGGCCGACTTTTTGCCTTTCCCCTTCCCCTTTCCCTTGCCCGCGGACTGAGACGGGCCGGAAGGGGCGGTGGCGGGGACGGCAGGGACGGCCGTCGCCTTCTTGTTCGCCTTGCCCTTCCTCTTCTTTCCAACCACCTTCGTCCACTTTGGCTGGTTGGACGGGGTGGTGGAGGGTAGGAGGGCGTCCTCTGGTTGAGAGGACGGCGCCGGCTCGCGCGGCTTGACTGCCGCGGGCAGCCGCTCGCGCGGCTTGACTGCCGCGGGTGGCCGTTCGTCCGCCGCAAGTGGCGGGCGAAGCCGCTTTTCCGGCAGGAGCCGGTCCTCAATACCTGCGAAGCAGGCACGAGTGAAGGCCCTTTCCTCCATCACGACCTTGCGGATTATATCCTCAAGGTTGGAGGGGGGGAGGGCCTCAGCCGCCGGTCTCGGCTCGGCTTGTTGAGGCCGGGCCGTGGCTTTAACCGCGGGCCTCGGCTCGGCTTGTTGAGGCCGGGCCGTGGCTTCAGCCAGCTTGTGGTGTAGCTGGCTGACCTCCGACTGCAGGCGATCCACTTTCGCCTGCAGCTGCCGCGTCTCGTCGGTGGCTGTTCGCCCCACCAACTCCGCGACGATGCCGCGCATACTCGCGGCCCTGCATTTGAGGGCCTTCTGGAAGGTCCCCTTCAGGTTGGAGGACTTCGAGGCGACCTCCACAATCCCCTCCTGGTCCTCCACCGCCATCCGCTCCAGTTCCGCGACTGAGTGGTCCGCGTATAAAACGCGGGACGCACCGTACCCGGCCTTGGCTCGGGCGGCGAGCGTCCGCTGCTCCTTGGCAGCGACCGCCTCTTCGAGGTCCTTCTGGACCTGCTTCCGCTTCGCCAGGTCTAACTGGCGTTCAGCATCCGCTAAACCCACGTTGTGGGTGTCGGCCACTGCCGACTTTTTTTGCCGAAGCTTCTTCCTCGGCTTCCCTGTGGAGTCCGAGGAGCCCTCGGAGCCATCCTTTAGGAACCGCTTCCGGGTTCTAGAAGACTCCTCGGCCACCGACATCGACGAACCGGCGTCCGAGTCAGACACCTCGTCCGTCCACCCGCCAAAAACACTAGCCGCAGAAGGCGCGCGGCTAGCCTCCGACGCCGAAGCGCCATCGGCTGGTTGGCCCTGAGAAGGGCCTTTTTCCAAATCGTCCCGGGAGGGGCCCTTAGAAGGGCCTTTGAGGAACCTCCCGGACGAATCCCGCAGGGGTTTCGACATCCCGCAAGGTATCGTAGTCGACCGCAATAGACTACGACGTACAGCGCACTTTAGCCGTTCACTGATCTGCCACTCCGTTACGGTGGTCAGATCAGGACGTTGCCCAGGGAACACGACGAGGACGTAAGCGCTGTGGGGGGTTCCCCAACCTAACCTTTTTTTTTTTTTTTTTTTTTTTTGTTGACGCTGGGAAAAATGCGTTACGCATACCCTCTCGTTGGGGGACGAGAGGGTTATGTGGGACTCCCCCGGCTAGCCCGGGTATACCCACTAAACGACCCAGCGGCACTCCCGCATCGTCTTCATGGAGGGGAACTGGGAAACTGGCAGAGCCTTATCATCCAGTCCCCCGCCGACGACCGCCCGCTTTTACAGCGGGGCCCGCACGCCCCTCCCTACGAGGAGGGGCCCGGAAATGACCGCGAGTGCTCGGTCATTCCCGCCGACGGTGGTGGTGAATTGTGCAGTGCAGGAGAAGGCGCCCCCGCGCCAGTCTCCCGCTATTCACCACCGGGGAGGAGGAGACGCTGATCGTACAGCCGTCTCACTCTTCCCCTTCTCCGCCTGCGGAGCGGCGCCGCGAGGGGATCGTCCTCCCGCGCGCGCTCCGCTGCCTCTTTCTGCGAGATCACGTCCTCGCAGAAAGAGGCGACCGCCGACCAGGCCGCCTCGCTCCCCAGCATGGACAGAACCACGCCGGGCAGCGAGAGGTCCGGCCCCACCACCGCAGTCAGACCGCGGCGCGGCTCAGACCAGGCCGGGCACACCTCGAGGGTGTGCTGTGCCGAGTCCTCCGCCGCGCCGCAGTCGTGGCACGCGGCGGCCTCCTCCCTCCCAATCCGATGCAGGTACGACCCGAAGCATCCATGCCCGGTCAGCACCTGCACCAGACGGAACGAGAGGAAGCCGTGGGGCCGCTCGAGCCATCCCTGAAGGACTGGCCCGAGCGCGTCCAACGTTCGGCGGCCGAAGGTGGCAGAGGCGAGGTCCTCAGTCCAATGGTGGACGATTGCGGCCCTCGCCTCCCGCCGGACGGCCTCCCGCTCCTCCGCGGCGGGGGGCGCATTGAGCGCCCTACGCCGCGCCGACCACTCGTACACCCTAGCTAGCACCCACGCCTCGATCTCCCAAGGAGGGGTGCCGGCCAGGGCGCACGCCGCCGCAAACCCCACCGAGCGGTAGGCCCTCGCCACCCGCTGTGCAATGGCCCTTTGGGGCCTGCGGATGGCGGCGGCGTTCTCCCTCCTGTGGAGGGAGTCCGCCCAGATAGGGGCCCCGTAAAGGGCCATACTTTTCAAGATGCCGGCATACAGCTGCCGGCATCGCGCCTTCGGCCCTCCCAGGTTCGGGAGGAGCCACGATAGGGCCCCCGCTGCCTTCAGCAGGCGCGTCGACAGCCCGCTGAAATGCGGGCCGAAGCGCCACCTGCTGTCCAGCACAAGGCCCAGATATTTTATCTGGGCCTTCACCGCTACTTCGACGCCCGCTACAACGATGCGGGCGTCCGGGGGGACCCGCTGCCGAGGCCCGTGGAAGAACACGGCCTCGGTCTTATGCAGGGCCACCGTCAGCCCTAGGCGGCGGATCCTTCCTGCGACTAGGGATCCGCCAGCCGAGGCCAAATTGGCCGCCTCCCTGAAGCTCCCCCCTCGGGCAGTGAGGAGAGTGTCATCCGCATAGCAGATGACACTCGTGCCACGAAGGAGGGACCCGCGCAGGAGCCAGTCGAAGCCGATGTTCCACAGGAGTGGACCTAGGACCGACCCCTGCGGAACACCAGACTCCGCCCTATACCTCCGCAGTCTGGCCGACCTGTCTACGAGGAGGACCGCTCGGTCCTCCAGGTAGTCGGCCAAGACTGCCCGCAGATATTGAGGCACTCCGTGATAGCGGAGTGCCTCTAAGATGGTCGAGTGGGGAATGGAGTTGAATGCGTTCGCGATGTCGAATGACACCGCCAACACTCCGTCCCCTGCCCCGACCGCCTCCCTCACTTGGCCCTTCAAAAGGGCCAATGCATCGACCGTCGAACGCCCCTTCCGGAAACCGAATTGGGCGTCCGACAGGTCCGGCCCCACCTCCCGCAGGAGGCCATTGACCCGGGTGGCAATGATCCCCTCAAACAATTTACCGACCTCGTCGAGCAGAACGACGGGCCGGTATGCCGAGGGGGAATCCACCGGGCGTCCCTCCTTCCGAAGGAGGCACAGCCGTCCCTCCTTCCACGGTTTCGGGAACCTCCCAGTCGTAAGACACGCACTGAAGAGGTCCCGAAACCTATCCTCCATTTGGGTGACCGCAATGGCCACCACCGCTGCGGGGACGCCGTCCGGTCCGGGGGCCGTCCTCTTCCCGCGGAGGCGTAGAGCCGCCGCGCGGAGCTCCGCCGCCGCCACTGGAGGGATCTCCTCCTCCGGCGGGGCCACCCCCCGCGGGGGGTGCATCACTGGAGGGGCGAAATCGGTCCTGCGCGGAAACAGGGACCGAACCACCCCATCCAGCAACGCCGGCTCCAGGGTCTCCGTCAGTGGGGGGCCACAGGGGCGCAGTTTGTTCCGCGCCGCCTTGTATGGCCTCCCAAATGGGTCCCCATCGAGACCCTCCAGCATCTCGGCCTTCGCCGAGTCGTCGGCGGCACGCATCTCCGACCTGAGAACCTCCTTGGCCTCCACGTACGCGGCGTAGAGGAGCGCCTCGTTGGCGAGGTCGCGAAAGCTGCGCCGCCGACTCCGCGCGTAGGCCCTTCTGGCCGCCACGCAGGCGGCCCGGAGCCCCGCCAACTCCTCCGTCCACCAATAAACGGCGCGACGGGGAGGCGGGCGGCGAGACCGAGGCATGCTGGTGTCGCACACCTCGGTCAGGGAACCCCGCAGTTGGACCGCTGCGGCGTCCACGTCCAGGACTTCGACAGGAGGCGCGAGCCAGTCCTGCACTAACGCCGCCTCCTCAGCCGCCTCGCGATCCAGGCGGGTGAGGGACCACCGCGGGAAGGGGGACTGACCCGAGTGGGCTGTCCCCCGAGGGCTCCCGGTGGAGACGTCGAACCGCACGTAACGGTGGTCGGACAACGTCTCCACCATCTCCACCCGCCAGTTCAGGACGCGGGCGGCCAGCACGGGGGTGGCGAACGAAACGTCCACCACTGACCCTCCCCGTTGCCGCACACACGTTTGAACTGTCCCTCTGTTTAAGAGGGACACGCCTGTCGACGCCGCCCAAAACTCGACGGCGCGACCCCGGACGTTGCAAGTCGCGGCCGGGTTGCCCCAGGCCGCCGACTTGGCATTCAGGTCGCCCAACACGGCGACCTGGCGCGGCGCCGCCCGACCGACCACTGCGGTGAGGACCTCGAGAAAGATCTCGAAGTCCGCAAGGGGTCGGTTAGGGGAGAAATACACGCCCACCAGGGCTATCTCTCCCCACGCGGCGGCCACGTATCCCGGTCCCCTCTCTAAGAGCGAGAGGGGTGGGGAGTCCGTGGAAGACCGCGCCACCAATGCCACTGAGCCGTCCGGATCACCCAGCCACCTGCCAGGGACCGAGTACGGCTCAGCGACCACCGCCACGTCCACCAACCACTCAGCCACGGTCTGCATCAGCAGATCCTGGGCCGCTCTGCAGTGGTTGGTGTTGGCCTGAAGGATGCGATGTTCGGCCCTATCCATCAATCGGACATCGCACCCCCCTCCGCAGCCGCCGATGTACTGGGCACCGGATCGGCGGTGGCAACGGCAGGCCGGGTCGGCGCCTGCACTTTGCCCTTCTTGGGGGGAGGCTTGCAGCTCCTCCCCTTCATAACATGATCCGCGGGGCGGCCACTGGCGGCGCACACGGCACAGTGCGGCGTGGTGGCCTCGCAAGCGGCGGACTTGTGTCCGACCTTGCCGCAGCGGTAGCACGTGTCCCTCCTTTCGTCCTTCGAGGGACACAGGGCCCGGGTGTGTCCAACTCCGAAGCACTTGAAGCAGCGCAACGGCGACTCCTCAAGTGCCCGGACCACACCCGTGCTGAACCCGACATGAAGCCGTCCCTTGGCGAGGACGGCTTTGGCGGCGGCGACCGGGCACTCAAGGCGCATGGTGCCCATGCCGCCGCGGCCGGGTCTGATGCCCCGACCTTGCACTGCGGCGGCGCTGCAGCCTCCAGCCGCCGCGACCGCCGCCACCACCTCCTCCTTGGTGACCGAGTCATCCAGGTCGGTCACCTCCAGGCCTGCGGACTTCACAGGCCTGACCACCTTGGCCACGTCCGCGATGACCTCCTGCAGTTTTTCTGCGAAGAGGTCCGCATTGGCGCTGCCCTTAACCCCCGGGAACTCGAATATTCGAGCCCCGGTTTGGGTTTGGCGGCACGCGATCTTGTCGATCCCCAGTTGGTTGGGATCGACGTTGGCGCGCGCCCGCGTCATTACCGACGCGTAGGTTTCACCGCGCTCCTCAGCCTCCGCGGTGAGCGTCACCACGACGGCAGCGGATTTGGGAGCAACCAATTTGGGTTTGCTCCCACCGGCGGAGGCCCGTTTAGCTGCGGGAGCAGCGTTTGCGGGTTTGGGGGCCGACTTTTTGCCTTTCCCCTTCCCCTTTCCCTTGCCCGTGGACTGAGACGGGCCGGGAGGGGCGGGGACGGCAGGGACGGCGGTGGCCTTCTTTTTCGCCTTGCCCTTCTTCTTTCCAACCACCTTCGTCCACTTTGGCTGGTTGGACGGGGTGGTGGAGGGCAGGAGGGCGTCCTCTGGGTTTGAGGACGGCGCCGGCTCGCGCGGCTTGACTGCCGCGGGCAGCCGCTCGCGCGGCTTGCTTGCCGCGGGTGGCCGTTCGTCCGCCGCAAGTGGCGGGCGAAGCCGCTTTTCCGGCAGGAGCCGGTCCTCGATACCAGCAAAGCAGGCACGAGTGAAGGCCCTTTCCTCCATCACGACCTTGCGGATGATATCCTCAAGGTTGGAGGGGGGGAGGGCCTCAGCCGCAGGTCTCGGCTCGGCTTGTTGAGCACGGGCCGTGGCTTTGACCGCGGTCCTCGGCTCGGCTTGTTGAGGCCGGGCCGTGGCTTCAGCCAGCTTGTGGTGTAGCTGGCTTACCTCCGACTGCAGGCGATCCACTTTCGCCTGCAGCTGCCGCGTCTCGTCGGTGGCTGTACGCCCCACCAACTCCGCGACGTCCCCAACCTAACCTAACCTAACCTTTTTTTTTTTTTTTTTTTTTTTTTTTTTTTTTTTTTTTTTTTTTTTTTTTTGTTGACGCTGGGAAAAATGCGTTACGCATACCCTCTCGTTGGGGGACGAGAGGGTTATGTGGGACTCCCCCGGCTAGCCCGGGTATACCCACTAAACAACCCAGCGGCACTCCCGCATCGTCTTCATGGAGGGGAACTGGGAAACTGGCAGAGCCTTATCATCCAGTCCCCCGCCGACGACCGCCCGCCTTTACAGCGGGGCCCGCACGCCCCTCTCTACGAGGAGGGGCCCGGAAATGACCGCGAGTGCTCGGTCATTCCCGCCGACGGTGGTGGTGAACCGTGCAGTGCAGGAGAAGGCGCCCCCGCGCCAGTCTCCCGCTATTCACCACCGGGGAGGAGGAGACGCTGATCGTACAGCCGTCTCACTCTTCCCCTTCTCCGCCTGCGGAGCGGCGCCGCGAGGGGATCGTCCTCCCGCGCGCGCTCCGCTGCCTCTTTCTGCGAGATCACGTCCTCGCAGAAAGAGGCGACCGCCGACCAGGCCGCCTCGCTCCCCAGCATGGACAGAACCACACCGGGCAGCGAGAGGTCCGGCCCCACCACCGCAGTCAGACCGCGGCGCAGCTCAGACCAGGCCGGGCACACCTCGAGGGTGTGCTGTGCCGAGTCCTCCGCCGCGCCGCAGTCGTGGCACGCGGCGGCCTCCTCCCTCCCAATCCGGTGCAGGTACGACCCGAAGCATCCATGCCCGGTCAGCACCTGCACCAGGCGGAACGAGAGGAAGCCGTGGGGCCGCTCGAGCCATCCCTGAAGGACTGGCCCGAGCGCGTCCAACGTTCGGCGGCCGAAGGTGGCAGAGGCGAGGTCCTCAGTCCAATGGTGGACGATTGCGGCCCTCGCCTCCCGCCGGACGGCCTCCCGCTCCTCCGCGGCGGGGGGCGCATTGAGCGCCTTACGCCGCGCCGACCACTCGTACACCCGAGCCAGCACCCACGCCTCGATCTCCCAAGGAGGGGTGCCGGCCAGGGCGCACGCCGCCGCGAACCCCACCGAGCGGTAGGCCCTCGCCACCCGCTGTGCAATGGCCCTTTGGGGCCTGCGGATGGCGGAGGCGTTCTCCCTCCTGTGGAGGGAGTCCGCCCAGATAGGGGCCCCGTAAAGGGCCATACTTTTTAAGATGCCGGCATACAGCTGCCGGCATCGCGCCTTCGGCCCTCCCAGGTTCGGGAGGAGCCAAGAGAGGGCCCCCGCTGCCTTCAGCAGGCGCGTCGACAGCCCGCTGAAATGCGGGCCGAAGCGCCACCTGCTGTCCAGCACAAGGCCCAGATATTTTATCTGGGCCTTCACCGCTATTTCGACGCCCGCTACAACAATGCGGGCGTCCGGGGGGACCCGCTGCCGAGGCCCGTGGAAGAACACGGCCTCGGTCTTATGCAGGGCCACCGTCAGCCCTAGGCGGCGGATCCTCCCTGCTACTAGGGATCCGCCAGCCGAGGCCAAATTGGCCGCCTCCCTAAAGCTCCCCCCTCGGGCAGTGAGGAGAGTGTCATCCGCATAGCAGATGACACTCGTGCCACGAAGGAGGGACCCGCGCAGGAGCCAGTCAAAGCCGATGTTCCACAGGAGTGGACCTAGGACCGACCCCTGCGGAACACCAGACTCCGCCCTGTACCGCCGCAGTCTGGCAGACCTGTCTACGAGGAGGACCGCTCGGTCCTCCAGGTAGTCTGCCAAGACTGCCCGCAGATATTGAGGCACTCCGTGATAGCGGAGTGCCTCTAAGATGGTCGAGTGGGGAACGGAGTTGAACGCGTTGGCGATGTCGAATGACACCGCCAACACTCCGTCCCCTGCCTCGACCGCCTCCCTCACTTGGCCCTTCAAAAGGGCCAATGCGTCGACCGTCGAACGCCCCTTCCGGAAACCGAATTGGGCGTCCGACAGGTCCGGCCCCACCTCCCGCAGGAGGCCATTCACCCGGGTGGCGATGATCCCCTCAAACAATTTACCGACCTCGTCGAGCAGAACGACGGGCCGGTATGCCGAGGGGGAATCCACCGGGCGTCCCTCCTTCCGAAGGAGGCACAGTCGGCCCTCCTTCCACGGTTTCGGGAACCTCCCAGTCGTGAGACACGCACTGAAGAGGTCCCGAAACCTTTCCTCCATTTGGGTGGCCGCAATGGCCACCACCGCTGCGGGGACGCCGTCCGGTCCGGGGGCCGTCCTCTTCCCGCGGAGGCGTAAGGCCGCCTCGCGGAGCTCCGCCACCGCCACTGGAGGGATCTCCTCCTCCGGCGGGGCCATCCCCCGCGGGGGGTGCATCACTGGAGGGGTGAAATCGGTCCTGCACGGGAACAGGGACCGAACCACCCCATCCAGCAACGCCGGCTCCAGGGTCTCCGTGAGTGGGGGGCCACAGGGGCGCAGTTTATTCCGCGCCGCCTTGTATGGCCTCCCAAATGGGTCCCCGTCGAGACCCTCCAGCATCTCGGCCTTCGCCGAGTCGTCGGCGGCACGCATCTCCGACCTGAGGACCTCCTTGGCCTCCACGTACGCGGCGTAGAGGAGGTCCTCGTTGGCGAGGTCGCGAACGCTGCGCCGCCGACTCCGCGCATAGGCCCTTCTGGCCGCCACGCAGGCGGCCCGGAGCCCCGCCAACTCCTCCGTCCACCAATAAACGGCGCGACGGGGAGGCGGGCGGCGAGACCGAGGCATGCTGGTGTCGCACACCTCGGTCAGGGAACCCCGCAACTGGACCGCTGCGGCGTCCACGTCCAGGACTTGGACAGGAGGCGCGAGCCAGTCCTGGATTAACGCCGCCTCCTCAGCCGCCTCGCGATCTAGGCGGGTGAGGGACCACCGTGGGAAGGGGGACGGACCCGAGTGGGCTGTCCCCCGAGGGCTCCCGGTGGAGACGTCGAACCGCACGTACCGGTGGTCGGACAACGTCTCCACCATCTCCACCCGCCAGTTCAGGACGCGGGCGGCCAGCACGGGGGTGGCGAACGAAACGTCCACCACTGACCCTCCCCGTTGCCGCACACACGTCTGGACTGTCCCTCTGTTTAAGAGGGACACGCCTGTCGACACCGCCCAAAACTCGACGGCGCGACCCCGGACGTTGCAAGTCGCGGCCGGGTTGCCCCAGGCCGCCGACTTGGCATTCAGGTCGCCCAACATGGCGACCTGGCGTGGCGCCGCTCGACCGACCACTGCGGTGAGGACCTCGAGAAAGATCTCGAAGTCCGCAAGGGGTCGGTTTGGGGAGAAATATACGCCCACCAGGGCTATCTCTCCCCACGCGGCGGCCACGTATCCCGGTCCCCTCTCTAAGAGCGAGAGGGGTGGGGAGTCCGTGGAAGACCGCGCAACCAATGCCACTGAGCCGTCCGGATCACCCAGCCACCTGCCAGGGACCGAGTACGGCTCAGCGACCACCGCCACGTCCACCAACCACTCGGCCACGGTCTGCATCAGCAGATCCTGGGCCGCTCTGCAGTGGTTGGTGTTGGCCTGAAGGATGCGATGTTCGGCCCTATCCATTAATCGGACATCGCACCCCCCTCCGCAGCCGCCGATGTACTGGGCACCGGATCGGCGGTGGCAACGGCAGGCCGGGTCGGCGCCTGCACTTTGCCCTTCTTTGGGGGAGGCTTGCAGCTCCTCCCCTTCATGACGTGATCCGCAGGGCGGCCACTGGCGGCGCACACGGCACAGTGCGGCGTGGTGGCCTCGCAAGCGGCGGACTTGTGTCCGACCTTGCCGCAGCGGTAGCATGTGTCCCTCCTTTCGTCCGTGGAGGGACACAGGGCCCGGGTGTGTCCAACTCCGAAGCACTTGAAGCAGCGCAACGGCGACTCTTCAAGTGCCCGGACCACACCCGTGCTGAATCCAACGGGAAGCCGTCCCTTGGCGAGGACGGCTTTGGCGGCGGCGACCGGGCACTCAAGGCGCATGGTGCCCATGCCGCCGCGGCCGGGTCTGATGCCCCGACCTTGAACTGCTGCGGCGCTGCAGCCTCCAGCCGCCGCGACCGCCGCCACCACCTCCTCCTTGGTGACCGAGTCATCTAGGTCGGTCACCTCCAGGCCTGCAGACTTCACAGGCCTGACCACCTTGGCCACGTCCGCGATGACCTCCTGCAGTTTTTCTGCGAAGAGGTCCGCATTGGCACCGCCCTTAGCCCCCGGGAACTCGAATATTCGAGCCCCAGTTTGGGTTTGGCGGCACGCGATCTTCTCGATCCCCAGCTGGGTGGGATCGGCGTTGGCGCGCGCACGCGTCATTATTGACGCGTACGTTTCACCGCGCTCCTCAGCCTCCGCGGTGAGCGTCACCACGACGGCAGCGGATTTGGGAGCAACCAATTTGGGTTTGCTCCCACCGGCGGGGGCCCGTTTAGCTGCGGGAGCAGCGTTTGCGGGTTTGGGGGCCGACTTCTTGCCTTTCCCCTTCCCCTTTCCCTTGCCCGTTGACTGAGACGGGCCGGGAGGGGCGGGGACGGCAGGGACGGCGGTCGCCTTCTTTGTCGCCTTGCCCTTCTTCTTTCCAACCACCTTCGTCCACTTTGGCTGGTTGGACGGGGTGGTGGAGGGTAGGAGGGCGTCCTCTGGGTTTGAGGACGGCGCCGGCTCGCGCGGCTTGACTGCCGCGGGCATCCGCTCGCGCGGCTTTGCTGCCGCGGGCGGCCGCTCGCGCGGCTTGATTGCCGCGGGTGGCCGTTCGTCCGCCGCAAGTGGCGGGCGAAGCCGCTTTTCCGGCAGGAGCCGGTCCTCGATACCTGCGAAGCAGGCACGAGTGAAGGCCCTTTCCTCCATCACGACCTTGCGAATGATATCCTCAAGGTTGGAGGGGGGGAGGGCCTCAGGCGCAGGTCTCGGCTCGGCTTGCAGAGACCGGGCCGTGGCTTTAGCCGCGGGCCTTGGCTCGGCTTGTTGCGGGCGGGCCGTGGCTTCAGCCAGCTTGTGGTGCAGCTGGCTGACCTCCGACTGCAGGCGATCCACTTTCGCCTGCAGCTGCCGCGTCTCGTCGGTGGCTGTTCGCCCCACCAACTCAGCGACGATGCCGCGCATACTCGCGGCCCTGCATTTGAGGGCCTTTTGGAAGGTCCCCTTCAGGTTGGAGGACTTCGAGGCGACCTCCACAATGCCCTCCTGGTCCTCCACCGCCATCCGCTCCAGTTCCGCGACTGAGTGGTCCGCGTATAAAACGCGGGACGCACCGTACCCGGCCTTGGCTCGGGCGGCGAGCGTCCGCTGCTCCTTGGCAGCGACCGCCTCTTCGAGGTCCTTCTGGACCTGCTCCCGCTTCGCCAGGTCTAACTGGCGCCCAGCGTCCGCTAAACCCACGTCGTGGGTGTCGGCCACTGCCGACTTTTTTGGCCGAAGCTTCTTCTTCGGCTTCCCCGTGGAGTCCGAGGAGCCCTCGGAGCAATCCTTTAAGAATCGCTTCCGGGCTCTAGACGACTCCTCGGCCATCGACATGGACGAACCGGCGTCCGAGTCAGACACCTCGTCCGTCCACCCACCAAAAACACTAGCCGCAGAAGGCGCGCGGCTAGCCTCCGACGCCGAAGCGCCATCGGCTGGTTGGCCCTGAGAAGGGCCTTTTTTCAAATCGTCCCGAGAGGGGCCCTTAGAAGGGCCTTTGAGGAACCTCCCGGACGAATCCCGCAGGGGTTTCGACATCCCGCAGGTATCGTAATCTACCGCAATTGACTACGACGTACAGCGCACTTTAGCCGTTCACTGATCTGCCACTCCGTTACGGTGGTCAGATCAGGACGTTGCCCAGGGAACACGACGAGGACGTAAGCGCTGTGGGGGTTCCCCAACCTAACCTAACCTAACCTAACCTAACCTAACCTAACCTAACCTAACCTAACCTAACCGTCAGTCAGTCAGTCAGTCAGTCAGTCAGTCAGTCAGTCAGTCAGTCAGTCAGTCAGTCAGTCAGTCAGTCAGTCAGTCAGTCAGTCAGTCAGTCAGTCAGTCAGTCAGTCAGTCAGTCAGTCAGTCAGTCAGTCAGTCAGTCAGTCAGTCAGTCAGTCAGTCAGTCAGTCAGTCAGTCAGTCAGTCAGTCAGTCAGTCAGTCAGTCAGTCAGTCAGTCAGTCAGTCAGTCAGTCAGTCAGTCAGTCAGTCAGTCAGTCAGTCAGTCAGTCAGTCAGTCAGTCAGTCAGTCAGTCAGTCAGTCAGTCAGTCAGTCAGTCAGTCAGTCAGTCAGTCAGTCAGTCAGTCAGTCAGTCAGTCAGTCAGTCAGTCAGTCAGTCAGTCAGTCAGTCAGTCAGTCAGTCAGTCAGTCAGTCAGTCAGTCAGTCAGTCAGTCAGTCAGTCAGTCAGTCAGTCAGTCAGTCAGTCAGTCAGTCAGTCAGTCAGTCAGTCAGTCAGTCAGTCAGTCAGTCAGTCAGTCAGTCAGTCAGTCAGTCAGTCAGTCAGTCAGTCAGTCAGTCAGTCAGTCAGTCAGTCAGTCAGTCAGTCAGTCAGTCAGTCAGTCAGTCAGTCAGTCAGTCAGTCAGTCAGTCAGTCAGTCAGTCAGTCAGTCAGTCAGTCAGTCAGTCAGTCAGTCAGTCAGTCAGTCAGTCAGTCAGTCAGTCAGTCAGTCAGTCAGTCAGTCAGCCAGCCAGCCAGCCAGCCAGCCAGCCAGCCAGCCAGCCAGCCAGCCAGCCAGCCAGCCAGCCAGCCAGCCAGCCAGCCAGCCAGCCAGCCAGCCAGCCAGCCAGCCAGCCAGCCAGCCAGCCAGCCAGCCAGCCAGCCAGCCAGCCAGCCAGCCAGCCAGCCAGCCAGCCAGCCAGCCAGCCAGCCAGCCAGCCAGCCAGCCAGCCAGCCAGCCAGCCAGCCAGCCAGCCAGCCAGCCAGCCAGCCAGCCAGCCAGCCAGCCAGCCAGCCAGCCAGCCAGCCAGCCAGCCAGCCAGCCAGCCAGCCAGCCAGCCAGCCAGCCAGCCAGCCAGCCAGCCAGCCAGCCAGCCAGCCAGCCAGCCAGCCAGCCAGCCAGCCAGCCAGCCAGCCAGCCAGCCAGCCAGCCAGCCAGCCAGCCAGCCAGCCAGCCAGCCAGCCAGCCAGCCAGCCAGCCAGCCAGCCAGCCAGCCAGCCAGCCAGCCAGCCAGCCAGCCAGCCAGCCAGCCAGCCAGCCAGCCAGCCAGCCAGCCAGCCAGCCAGCCAGCCAGCCAGCCAGCCAGCCAGCCAGCCAGCCAGCCAGCCAGCCAGCCAGCCAGCCAGCCAGCCAGCCAGCCAGCCAGCCAGCCAGCCAGCCAGCCAGCCAGCCAGCCAGCCAGCCAGCCAGCCAGCCAGCCAGCCAGCCAGCCAGCCAGCCAGCCAGCCAGCCAGCCAGCCAGCCAGCCAGCCAGCCAGCCAGCCAGCCAGCCAGCCAGCCAGCCAGCCAGCCAGCCAGCCAGCCAGCCAGCCAGCCAGCCAGCCAGCCAGCCAGCCAGCCAGCCAGCCAGCCAGCCAGCCAGCCAGCCAGCCAGCCAGCCAGCCAGCCAGCCAGCCAGCCAGCCAGCCAGCCAGCCAGCCAGCCAGCCAGCCAGCCAGCCAGCCAGCCAGCCAGCCAGCCAGCCAGCCAGCCAGCCAGCCAGCCAGCCAGCCAGCCAGCCAGCCAGCCAGCCAGCCAGCCAGCTGGCATTCATAGGTGTGCAACGGAAATAGTTTGGTCGTCGAGGGAGCTTTGAACAACAAGCCGTGCAGTTTTACTGTAGATACTGGAGCATCACGTACAGTAGTGAGACCAGAACTGATGAAGCGGACGATCCTTTGGAACAAGCAGTTACCAACATGTCACCTTCAAACAGCGAGTGGTCAGTCAGTTTCCGTCCTCGGTGAAACGGATGTGGAGCTAAGTATCGGTGGTAAAGTTTATCACCAGTCGGTGCTTATTGCCAACATCACCGATGATTGCATATTGGGGTTGGACTTTCTGCGAGATCACCGTTGTATTTTGGACGTTGCAAGAGGAATGCTGAAATTTTCGGACCAAGAAATATGTCTACAGCAATCACGACCCTGCAATCAATACAGCTTGAAGACCAGTGGTTTCGATGAGGGAACATTGGTGTGGCTGCATTACCCACTACGGAAGGAAGGAAAATCTCCGAAGCTACAAGCCCGGTGGAAAGGACCTTACAAGGTGATAACGAGTATAAATGATACCACCTATCGCATCAAACAAGGGCTGAAAGGAAAACCAAAGATTGTTCACGTGGACCGGTTGGCTCGATATCACGGCAACAATAATGCTCGGGACGAGCATGTCTAAGAGGGGGACAGTGTTACGGCTCTGGACTAGCGTCGAAATATCGAGACGTCTTTTGTTTGGTAAAAATTCTCACTTTTTAGTTGTAAGACAATAGCCTATTGTGTTATGTTTGCTATCAGTTCCGTGAACCTTGGTATTGTTTCTTTTGTGCGCTATGGTTTAATTGTTTCTTTTATTAGGGTATTTACAACTTTGTTTAGAACTTTCGAACAATCTAGAAATCATAGTCCTGTATAAAAGACGCTGTCGAGCCGACCAGAGTTAGTGTGTTCTACGCTGTGATCCCGGAAGAATCTCAACGCGATACAGTGTGCGATACGCTGCGATACCGAGTGATATATCTGCGATTCAGTGAAGTGATAAGGTGAACGACTAAAGCTTGTGATAACGGACTCCGAGTGATATACCTGCGATCTGGACTGTAATATTGCTGTACTCATAAGTGTGTGTGGAAATAAATCATCTTCACCAAGCAAACGGCATTTTTAAGAACCCTGCGACGTAACAATATTACGCATTTTTATCAATATTACATACATACGCGTCGAATAGAGAACGTTCTTTTTGAAGCCGGTTAAAAAGTAGTGTATTGAATTCTGCTCTCGATACTGAACGAACTAGTTTGAGGTTTAGCTTGAATTCGTTAACACTTTGTATACATGGTAGGCTTACAGAGTGTGACGTAGCAGGCATAGAGCGGGGTGACGCGGGGGTGCGGGGTGCGGGGTGCGGGATCCAAACGGATCTTCAACACTTCATCTTTAATTTACGATTAGAATCATCATTCAAAATGTCCGCGACACGGCGTCTCCAACTTTGTACGAGATAGTGAACAGCGAGCCGGCCTGCCACCGCATCCACCGCGTCCGCCGCATCCACCGCGTCCGCCGCGCAATCATCTAATGCGGGTGCGGGACGTTAGGAATCGCCGTTTACCATGATAATGTCACACTAGTATGCTATTCTGATTTGTTCAGTTAAACCGACCGTTTTAGACCTATGATATTGTTCTATCAGGATGATCCTTGTGTTAGACGTACGGTCGGACTTGTCTTAATTATATCACTAGCGACTCACCGACTCATCTCCGACTCACTACAGGAATACAACGCTCGTTATGCGTTGTATTCACTTAATATGTGCGTAGAGCTACGGTCCATGTTGAGCAACACTTTTAATTGTAAAACTTGAATCATTCGGCGTGATAAACGTGCTACGTTACTATCTCTCGGTCGCTAATTGCATGTTATCCGTGGTGTAAACGTCAAAGGCCGACCCTAACACGCACCTTGACTCCAGACAACTTGAAAGAAAGAAAGGAAATTATTATTTAGATGATTTTGTGTCATTATTATACTGTGCGGAGGGCAGGTGCGGTCTGCGTCGGGCGAAATGTTATACCTAGTGAGCAATGTGTGTGTGTTACACTGTGTCTAGTTAGCTGAGTCATAGTAGGTACGTATTACGGCTCTTGAGTACGGACGTTTCACCAGCTACAGCACTCTTCGCACAGCGATGTTGCACACTGCTGTTTAGCGATAGAGGTAGAATATCTGACACTGCGGTACCACCGTACCTACCTTCCGGACGGTCCCTTGGCCCCACCGCGGCACAATGGACCTACCTGGTTAATAAAAAGTTCCTACAGATGTTGCATTAGAGCGTGATCGCGATGAGATGCGGGCTCTCCCCCCCCGGGTGGGTGGGGTAGTGTGGCTAGGTATACACACGGCGCTCGTGTTTGAGCTCAATCAAGTCTCGATTCTCGCCCGTATTTGCATATCTTTTGTCGCGTCCGTTCGTTGAGTGGGCCGCTCGGCTGCACGCCTACCTCCCTACCTACGAGCGTGTGATTCACGTCGTCCTGGTGGCGCGAGCACCAGCAGCAGCTGCCATTAGGTGTATACTGGATGACACCGAGTGGCCGACACACACGCAATGTCTCGGTGCCGCAGCTGTACTCTGTATTATGTGAGAGTGGACCGGATCACCTCAGCGCCGACGACGCTGAGGCGCGGGCGTTAGTAGCGATGTTGCGAATTGAAGTCATTTCTCTATGAAAGGTTTCAAATATATGAGTATGCGTTGAATGGACGAGCGTGTGTACAAGTACCTTAACATCTCCTGCGTGAAGGCTAGACGCGTCAAAGATTAGCAGATTATATATATATTGATATTTTCTTTGTCGGTGCACGTTATTTGTTCACGCGCTAAATTTTCAACTGTGTAGAAGGAATACAATTGTAATTTGTTTATGAAAGGATGGCCATTGTGCGGCAGAGTCGCCAGTCACGCTGGGATGGAGCGCGTCGTTGTTGTTCACTTTATCATACATTCAGGATATTGACAGCGCGCGCTCATTATGATGTAGGTATAATGGCCGCAACGGCAACACAGCATCGCTGCATGTTTCTTACACATCACCTTTAATAATTGATCAATAACATCGACTTTAAGCAATCGAACGTGAACGATCACGTGCGATAGCGTACATCGGACTGCACGGTTACTCCTGAGGGAAAAATAAATAAATAGTTAGTAAAAACATAAACCGAACGCTATTTAACGCTTAATCTCATTTACATGGACTTTAGCAAAGTTCATCGGAACGAATCATTTATTCGGCAAATATGGCGCGCCGAGGGACGCCAGTTTTCTTTATATTCAGTGAAAAAGTTTCATTATTCAAATCTACGGGACAGCTAAACAAAATGCTATTTACAGAGTTACGCGGTTCAAACGGACTGCCTAACGAAGCCGGACGCCGCCGCACCGCTAAATTGAATACGCAAACTGGAAAACTCGGCCGCGGCCGCCGACACGTGGCGCTACATGTCGCCTCGTCGCACCACATGTCGCCTCGTCGCGCCACATGTCACCTCGTCGCGCCACATGGTGCAGTGGATGCCCACCAACGAGCCCACACAATGTCAGGAACCAACACTAGTCCTTTACTAATTCATTGCGTTCGCTGCGAGTATAATGTGGATTCAATTGAATAGTCTCAGTCCGTGGGTGGCGGGCGGCGCCGCGGCGGTCCGCAAGCGAGCCCTCGTCACTCTCACGGGATGTCATTATCGGGCTCCGCGACTCCTTTTTGAGTACCGTTTTTTTGTGGCAATCTTATGGGACCGAGATAAGGCCGAGAACGTCATTGTCTGCGCTAATGAACGTCTTTTTTATTTTTCCGCCGCCGCCCGCCCTGCCCGGCCTGCCCGCCCGCTTTAAATAAATCCTTCATTATCTAGCTGTTTCAATGACGATTATCGGGATCGTATACCGGTGACCTATTACATAATATTAACGAAGGAACCGGCCCAATAAAGCAGTGGGCGGTGGCACCCCCACTCTACATTTAGACGAGGAGAACTCATAGAGCTAATTTGCATTTGTCGCTTTTTTTTGAGGCCTTTAATCCGTCATTTGTATGCGGAGGCAGGCGCTCACCGGCGCCGGCGACTATTGAGCCGCCGAGCCGCGGCCTGCAGCGAGCCGGTGCACGGAGCTCGGTGACCACGGCGAGGCCGCACGACGATACCTTGTTGAAGTGAAACTTCTTATGCGACTTCCATGGCAAATGTGTATCGCTCGCTATGTTTTTAATGTACCATCTTTATAAGCACCACATTTATGCAAATAAATTGAAATTGAAATTTCCAAAAATGTTATCACATATCGCGTTAAGCGTTAAATGATAGGTGATAGGCGTTAAGTGATAGGTGTTAAACGATAGGCGATAGGCGTGTTATGAAAGCGCTCATGTGACACCGTCACTGAGTGAGTGGGTGAGTGGGTGAGTGGGTGAGTGGGTGAGTGGGTGAGTGGGTGAGTAGGTGGAGTGGGTGAGTTGGGGTGAGTTGGGGTGAGTTGAGTGAGTGAGTGAGTGAGTGAGTGACTTCGTTGACTCCGCCGACTGCGCCGACTCCGTTGACTCCGCCGACTCCGCCGACTCCGCCGACTCCGCTGACTCCGCCGACTCCGCTGACTCCGCCGACTCCGCCGACTCCGCCGACTCCGCTGACTCCACCGACTCCGCGGACTCCGCCGACTCCGCGGACTCCGCCGACTCCGCCGACTCCGCCGACTCCGCCGACTCCGCCGACTCCGCCGACTCCGCCGACTCCGCCGACTCCGCCGACTCCGCCGACTCCGCCGACTCCGCCGACTCCGCCGACTCCGCCGACTCCGCCGACTCCGCCGACTCCGCCGACTCATATTTTTTATATTATAACTTCACATAATTATGATAATTATAAGTTCTTAATTAGCAATACACCACAGGTTAATTTTCCTGATATAAGCTGTCGCTTGATTGCGACCCCACTCGATAGCGAGTGGTGATGCATGCAGCCGTGACGATGACGGTCTCGATGTCCCTATCATTAATACTCGTATAATAGCCAGATGATGCAGACATGGTAGTGAAAAACGTAAACAAATGACGTTTATTAACTCCCGTCACATTCAGGACGAAACTCTTATAAAGAACACAAAGATATAAAAGGTGCGCGTTCAAAATTAAAATTCAGAATTTTCTTTATGTACTTTTTATTCCTAAACCTATTTCGAGAATGTCTATTATTTTTACAATGTTCGATATTTAAATTTTAGAAATAACTGAACCTTACATAATACTAATATTTGACGCGGACATTACCGCGGCCGATAGCCTCCGCATAGATAGTAGTCCAGCCGGGAGGTGGCGGTGAATAGTTTAGTTATCTACGTCCATTAACTTTGTAACATTATAAATGAAACGTCACCCATGATGGACATCAGATTGTCCGCTGTGCAGGGCGGCCACACATCCTGCACAACCGGAAATGAACTGAGCGGCGCGGTGCGGTACAATGAGAGGAGGGGGGAGGGAGCATGCTGGTGGTCGCTCGGTTCAGTCGAGATGAAATTTAATCCCCGATCTCGTCCGCACTTAACACGAAAACTTTTTTCACTGGCTCCGTGTGAAATGAATAAGTGCTAAACTTCGCACGGACTGATAATGAACCGGCGGCAACTTTTAATTATGAAACTGAATCTTGGTTTCAACCGCGTTGCGCCTCTCCGCGCCTCTCCGCAATTCTCTGCTAACTGTGACCACTCGCCGGCAGTTTATCTTCTGATGATATCATATTCTTCGTCAATCCTAGTGTGCAATTCGCTAATGCCTCAGTTGCCATGTCGTAATCGAACAGTTTTACTACCTACTTAATATATATCATCATCATTCATTTCATCATTATCAGCCGGAAGACGTCCACTGCTGAACATAGGCCTCCCCCTTAGAACGCCACAATGAACGACAATTGGCTATTTGCATCCACCGGTTACCTGCGACGCGCACAATGTCGTCTGTCCACCTAGTGGGAGGCCTGCCTACGCTGCGTCTTCCGGTTCGTGGTCGCCACTCGAGAACCTTTCTTCCCCAACGGTTATCGGTTCTTCGAGCGATGTGGCCTGCCCATTGCCACTTCAACTTGCAGATTCTGAGAGCTATGTCGGTGACCTTGGTTCTTCGGCGAATCTCCACATTTCGGATTCTGTCGCGCAAAGAAACTCCGAGCATAGCTCTCTCCATGGCTCGTTGTGTGACTCTGAACTTCTCTAAAAGGCCAGCCGTTAGAGACCACGTCTCAGTACCATATGTCATCACTGGCAACACACACTGGTTAAAAACCTTCGTCTTCAGGCACTGCGGTATTTCGGACGAGAAGATATCGCGTAGTTTCCCGAACGCTGCCCATCCGAGTTGGATTCTTCGGGCGACCTCTTTGTCGAAGTTGGACCGACCTAACTGGATAGTTTGTCCTAGGTATACGTAGTGGTCAACAACTTCGAGTGTATCGTTCCCAACAACTACCGGTACGGGTGCAACATGGACATTAGACATGATCTTCGTCTTGTCCATGTTCATTTTAAGACCCACCTGTTGGGAAACGCTACTGAGGTCGCTGAGCATCGTATTGAGGTCCTCCAGCGACTCTGCCATAATGACTATATCATCGGCAAAACGAAGGTGAGTGATGTATTCGCCATTGATGTTGATGCCGAATCCGTACCAGTCCAAGAGCTTGAAAACGTCCTCCAATGCATTTGAGAACAGTTTCGGAGAAATAACGTCTCCCTGTCTCACACCTCGCTGCAATGGGATTGGTTTCGTGCTCTCGTCCTGTAGTCGGATCGACATGGTGGCGTTGCTGTACAAACACTTCAACACTTCGATGTACCTATAGTCAATGTGGCACCGCTGGAGGGACTGCAATACTGCCCAGGTCTCGATTGAATCGAAGGCTTTTTCGTAGTCCACAAACGCTAGACATAATGGCCGATTATACTCCTCGGTCTTCTGTATAATCTGGCGGAGCGTATGTATGTGGTCTACGGTGCTAAAGCCTTTTCGGAACCCGGCTTGTTCGGGTGGCTGGAAGTCATCAAACCTGCGTTCGAGACGGTTCGTAATGACTCTCGAAAACAGCTTGTATACATGGCTCAGGAGTGAGATGGGTCTATAATTCTTCAGTAAAGTGTTATCACCTTTTTTGAAGAAAAGAACCACCACACTCCTGTGCCATGCTTCTGGCGTAGTACCCTCGAGTAAGACGGAATTAAATAACTTCTGGAGGACTAAAAGTACCGGTTTTCCACCCGCTCTCAGAAGTTCTGTTGTGATTCCGTCTTCACCCGGCGCCTTGTTGTTCTTAAGCTGTTTGAGAGCCATTCTAATCTCGTACAGGCTGATGTCTGGGATGTCTTCAGTGTAATGTCGGGTTAGTTTGGCTCTGGTGTCCTGAGCTGTTCTGGCAATGGGATCCCGTGTTGAGGTGTATAACTGTCCGTAAAATCTCTCAAGCTCTCTCAATATCTCCGGTTTCGATGAGATGACACTGCACAGTGTTTCATGGGACCAAAAAAATTTCCCTCTGCTGTTTATAGCTTTAATCGGTCAAGGTATGCATTTAAAATGCACGAGTAAAACACCCAGGTGTCAAATTCAAATACTTTTTTTTATAAAAATTATTGAACTTTACATGACCTTTAACTTCTAAAAAATAAAATTAATTCTGAAAACGTAACTATCCAAGTTGGTTATTTAAAAAAAATATAGCCTGATAAACCATCTTTAGGTGCATGTTTTCCTATTTTTATTTTCGGAAAATCACTTCTGGATATTTAGTTATTAATTATTTTCAGATTTTCGTTATTATTTTTTTTCTCCTTAGAAACTCAAAAGTGGGACTTGTGACTAGCACAGAAAGATAGCTCTTAAAAAGGTCTACCAATAATAAAAAAACCATGTTCCACTTCTGCGGCCTTTGGGAGAAATTGAATTTTTAAAAATTGTGTTAGGGTTGTCATACTGTTTGACCTTAATTAATTTTGTTTTGAACAATAGTTTTTTTACATTAATATGTTAAATTAAATTGCTTGCTTGGCAGGCCGTTTTTTTTTATAGGTTCCTACATAAGCTGGGGGATTATCTCCACGAGGTGAAGGCGGGAACAGTTTCCACTGCCTAAAACTCCACAAATATACATATAACTTAACCTGCGTACTTCCATACACATAAATGCCTTCGGGCTTATGTTGTTCTAGCTATCTATTACGTATTTTTATTTGGTGGCACGATAGCTTACCCGGTAACGCAGAATTTATTTGTTATCATGGAGTTGAATAAGGTCCCGTGATACTTCTTTGCCTCAGCAGGGGCTTACCCTTTTTGCTGGAGGCTGTTCATCCAAGCTCTAACTGGAGACCTTAATGGAAAGGGGACTCGACAGCGCCACCCTCATGTTGGTACACGATTGAGAAATGATGATGAGGACTGCACCACCGCCAGTACTTGACAAACGCCTGAAATATCGTGATTACTATTTTTTGAATGCTTTTCTTTGTCATCTTGACTATAATTTCAGGCGTACTATACTGTTACGACCGGGAGATAAAAGTGTTAATTACTCCGTTAATTATTACTTAATTGCAATGAACTCAAAACGCATTGTTAGTCTATAGGTCTACTATCGATTCGTACCGAAAGATCTTGAATTCTCAATAGAAACTAGTTCCCTCCAATTCGCATATACTTGTGTAAGTACCTACCGCTCGCTCGCTCACGGGTCACTGCCCCCGCCTATTGTTAGTTCATTCTCGAAGGTCACGCCGCTATTGTATCGGCTCGAAAGTACTAGACTATACAAGTACTTACGACTACATTCGAGAGAGTTCCACCCCTCTGTTAATTTAGGTATATAAGCCGACGCATAGAGGCGCCCAGACAGTTTGTGTTTACAAGCGACAGCGGAAACATCTTAAGGAAGCGATCGAAGAGCGACCAGCGACCCTTGCGAAGACTTTGGACTATTGTGAAGTACTGTGCGACTCGGACTACTGTACCTTGTGTGTATACTGCGTGTATAGTGTATACAGTGTGAGTGTACGTGGAATAAAATCTTCTTTGACGTTAATCGGCATTTTAATACCCACCCGCACGTAACAATTGGTGTCAGAAGTGGGATGCCGATTCTGCCGCGTGAAGAAGAAGCGCGTACTCCACGAACAAGGAGACAGGTGGAGATGGATGCTGCACGTCGGCGTGGTCAAGAGGAGGAGTCTCAGCCTGAGACTGCCACATCGTCTGGTACCGCACCACCGGGAGACTCGACGGAACTAAATCTGTCAACCCTGCTGGCCGCTATCCAGGGTATGCAGGAGGCTACCCGTCGCGAAATTCAGGCTATCCAGGCAAACCAGGAGGCTTCACGTCGTGAGATCCAGGAGGTTATCCAGGCAAACCAGGAGGCTACCCGGCGCGAGATCCAGGAAGCTATTCAGGTAAACCAGGAGGCTACCCGCCGTGACATCCAGGCTACCCAGGAGGCTACCTGCCGCGAAATCCAGGCCTACCAAGAGGCCGTGCTGGGTAAGATTGACGCTGGCATTACTGTACTCGGCGAGAAAGTTACAAAACTGGAAGCAGACGTCAAAGAGGTCACTATTATAGCGGAGAACCTGGAAGGCCGAATTGATGACCACGACCACCGCATCCGTAAACTAGAAACTCGCCAACCGCTAACTGTGGCTTCAGCAGCACCATCAGCAGCGAAACTCGACCTTCCGCACTATGATGGGACTTCGTCGTGGACAGCCTTCCGCTACCAGTTCGAGACACTGGCCAAGTGGAATGGATGGAGTGATGACCAATCCTTCATGGCCCTGGTGCTGGCACTACGAGGGGACGCTCTGCTCATATTAGAGAACCTGCCACATGAGGGACGGACGTTGGAAGCTCTGTTAGAAGCATTAGATACGCGTTATGGTGAGGGTCACCTGGAACACGTATACCGAGCACAACTCCGCGAGCGTACACAGAAGGTTGGTGAAAGCCTTCAACAGTGGGCGCTTGAAGTGGAAAGGCTGGTTCGTCGTGCGTACTCTTCGGCACCGGCGACAGTTGAAGTGACGCTGTTGCAAGCATTCGTCGACGGTATACGGGACGCGGAAGTCAGAGCTGGTGTTCGTCTGGGCCATCACTCGACTTTGAAGAGCGCTCTGGCCCATGCTCTCGAAGTGGAAGCTGTACGACGGGACACTCGGCTATATAAGATCCAGGAAGTGGTGCCGGATGAGACAAGGCCCCGGTATGTCCCCACTGGTTATGGCTTTGGAGCAAGGGGGCACATAAAGAAGAGTTGCCCTGTAGAGAAGACCAAAAGTTTTTCAAGTATTGGGATACAGGTCGAACCTGTGAAGCAAGTTACGCAGGCACATAGGGTAAGTGAGGTTGTAGCCGTCCGTCGACTCGGTATCTCGCGACGTCCGAGATATGGGCCCCTATGTTATACCTGCGGGAAAAGGGGACATATACAGCTGGAGTGCCCGAACCGGAAAAAGAAAAGTGCCTTATATGCTGCACCCCAAGGTGATGACTGTCGAGTAGTACGATGGCAAGAGCAACCGCAGAATGTCTACCATGCAACGGAACATCGCAATGGGAATGGACATAGCAACGTGGAAGATGAGATGCGAAGACCTTGTGCCAGCAAGCACTGTTCTAAGAATGAAGTCCGAGAAGAAGTCAGGATTATAAGGACGCATGGCTCAGAAGACGAGTGGACTGGGACCAATATGAAGAAGGCACAAGCAGAGGATGATGACCTTGGACCGATACTGCGTTGGAAGCAACGTGGGAGCAAACCGCAATGGAAGGATGTGTCTGCTTGCAGCGCAACTACAAAAAAATATTGGGCCCAGTGGGACAGCTTAGTCTTAGAAGACCATTTGCTGTGCAGGAAATGGGAGTCCAGCAATGGAAAAGAAACAGTCATGCAAGTACTGATACCACGGGTTATGGTGCCCCCTCTTTTACGGCAGGTTCACAATGGTGTATCTGGTAAGCACCTTGGAGTCAAGAAAACCCTGGTGAATGTGAGACAGCGGTATTACTGGCTGCGATGCCGTAAAGATGTCGAAGACTGGTGCCGTAAATGTTTGGCGTGTGCCGCAAAAAGATCACAAACTGGAAGTAAAGGAAAACCTAAGTCGCAAACTGTTGGCCCGGAAGAAGTGCACAAACGGGTACGGGAAAATAGCCTGGTGACCAGGGAAAGGATGAAGACCCACGACGATTGGAACGCCAATACCAACGGCTTCGATGAAGGGAAGTTAGTGTGGTGTAAAGGATCGTTATTACAAGGATCAACAACGTCACCTACTCCTACCGCATCAAGAAGGGACCCCGAGGCAAACCTAAGATAGTTCACCTGGACAGATTGGCACGTTATCATGGTGATAATGATGCTCGGGACGAGCATAACTAAGAGGGGGGTAGTGTTACGACCGGGAGATAAAAGTGTTAATTACTCCGTTAATTATTACTTAATTGCAATGAACTCAAAACGCATTGTTAGTCTATAGGTCTACTATCGATTCGTACCGAAAGATCTTGAATTCTCAATAGAAACTAGTTCCCTCCAATTCGCATATACTTGTGTAAGTACCTACCGCTCGCTCGCTCACGGGTCACTGCCCCCGCCTATTGTTAGTTCATTCTCGAAGGTCACGCCGCTATTGTATCGGCTCGAAAGTACTAGACTATACAAGTACTTACGACTACATTCGAGAGAGTTCCACCCCTCTGTTAATTTAGGTATATAAGCCGACGCATAGAGGCGCCCAGACAGTTTGTGTTTACAAGCGACAGCGGAAACATCTTAAGGAAGCGATCGAAGAGCGACCAGCGACCCTTGCGAAGACTTTGGACTATTGTGAAGTACTGTGCGACTCGGACTACTGTACCTTGTGTGTATACTGCGTGTATAGTGTATACAGTGTGAGTGTACGTGGAATAAAATCTTCTTTGACGTTAATCGGCATTTTAATACCCACCCGCACGTAACAATACGATAACTATGTCAGTGACATTTTTTTATTACTTAAACGGAAGTACTTACACCTACTTATTTTTTTTTAAGAAATTGAGTGACCTTTTGCGACAACCCTATACTGTATAATTTGACCTTAGAACATAATGGTCTATATCTTCCAAAGGCCGCGGAAGTGGAACATGGTATTTTTATTATCGATAGGCCTTTTTAAGAGCTATCTTCCTATGCTAGTCACAAGTCCCACTTTTCCGTTTTTAGGAAGAAAAAAAATAATTACGAAAATATGAAAAGAATTAATAACTCGAAATCCAGAAGCGTTTTTCCAAAAATAAAAAAGGGAAAACAAGCGTCCAATGACGTTTTATTAGACAATATTTATTTAAAATAAATATCTTGGATAGTTACGTTTTCAGAATTAAATTTAATTTTTATAAGTTAACGCTCACGTAATTTTCTATATTTTTTATAAAAAAAAGTATTTGAATTTGACACCTGGGTGTTTTACTCGTGCATTTTAAATGCATACCTTGATCGATTAAAGCAATAAACAGGAGAGGGAAATTTTTTTGGTCCCATGAAACACTGTGCACTGCCGTCATCGATCTTCAGCTTTGTCATTTGGCTACGCCCAATAGACGAATTCTTTGCAAACACTTTAGAGCCTTGGTTCCGCTCAATTGCGTCCTTAATACATGCTGTATTATAGGAACGCAAGTCGTGTCGCACGGATTTCGAGATTCGTCTATTGAGTTTGGCATAACCCGACATATCAGCTGAAGATTGCAGTCTCATCTCAGTCCGGTTTTCCATTAGCTTAATGGTTGTATTGGAGAGCTTTTGAGGCTTTGTACGGCGTGGGGTCTTAAAGAACTTAGACCCCACTGCGTGGACAGTTTGCACCAACCCATTGTTTATCTCGTCCGCAGTTTCGCAGTCGGCGAGGCACTGGAAGCGATTATGCAGGAACTTAATATATATAATACGTCATAAACAAAAAACAGATGCTTGTACTCATACGAATAGTATTCTGGAGTTGTCTGAGTGCCGGAACACCACGTACACACGTACGTACTGTGTTATTCTATGTTTTTCAGATCAGCGGAGGTACCCTCTCACTGCGAACACTCAAGAAGCCTTTTGATTGTTAAGCCCTCTACAATAGTATCATTGTGGCTAGGATCGTAGGAACGGCAGACGCGCCGCGGGACCCTCCCCGCGATTTCGGTCCTTCGCAAAGCCATTTTGCGCCTCTTTTATTATGTTAGTCATCCATCTTTTAACAGTGACGTCACATCAAAGCCTAAATAAAACGTGTCACCGCTAAAATGTTTTCAATCTCTAAGGGCGCGGCGGCGGTTCTGACGGGGGAAAACGGCAGCCAGTACTGTCTGTGGGTTTTGGAGAACAGGTTTCTCAGGAACCAAGTTTTATAAGATCCTGATTGCATTCCGGCGAGTGTAGTGCCGAAGGTGAGCGGGGCGCGGCGCCGGAACCGTCCGAAAATATCGTATTCCGGACAAATTCCGTAACAAATGCGAGGCCGATGTTCCCGGGACGTTGACAAATATGACACGTCCCGCTCATTTCTCCACACACTGGAGGAAAGACGCGTCTTTAAACCGAACTACTCACGTATTGACTGTTGATTGATGAGCTCCGATCGTCGCGCTCGTGCCGGCGCCGCGACGCGCAGCGTGCTCCCGTGCGGGGCGGTCGCGATGGTGCACCGCTAGTACAGCGTCGGGTGGTGTTTGTTGTCTTTTACTCTGTGGCTGGTCGTTCATAGTCTTCCGCAAACAACAAAATAAAACTATCGACGTGGTGTATCGAGGGCGGTGCGCCGCGCACATGTGTCGACAAATATTTATGAAGCACTCAGCCGGGATCGGTTCCACAGACACGCCCGGCGAGAGTGCACCGCGATTTTTATAGCATACACGGAACTATCTTCTGTTTTTGTTTTAAACCAGAGCTATTATTTAAATCAATTTCCATGCGCCATGACTAATAAATCTACATCCGTGTTAGAGGAAGCCATATCAGGGTGAGATATTGTCGTCGATCGGACGCCACCAATCAAGTATTTCATTCGGCAGCAGTTGTGCCGGGAGGAGTGTCAATTTTTTATACTTTACTGAAAACAACCAGCTTTTTATTTTATCAGAAGTATACTTATAGTTATGTGCCAATTTAATAGATTACATTGGACATCTGTCAGTTTCTTTATCCTGTCGGTTTCTTTTGTCATTATTCTATATTATTAAAAGAGCAGGGTGTTTTCTAGGAATCACGATACAACGAAAATCATATAACGTACAATCTTGAAATTTGGAACCAACATTATTCAAATAGTCTAGGTGAACAATAAGAACGGATTTTTCGAAATTCCATACCTAAGGGGGTCAAATGGGCTCCCAAAGTTTGTATGGAAAAAAATATGTTTTTCGTCACACGAACATGAAACTTTGTCAGTGTACTAAATAAAATAAATAAAGAAACACGTGTCACACTTTTTGAAAATCGACCCTTATAGGGATTTTAGCATCGTTTTTGAGTATGCAACGCGGAAAAAAAATTCATACTGCATTGCTGAAACTTTGCGAATACATTAATCAAGTTATAGCAATCCAAGTGCAAATAATCATTTTTTGAAAATCAACTCCTCATCATCACCATCATCATCAGCCGGAAGAAGTCCACTGCTGAACATAGGCCTCCCCCTTAGAACGCCACAATGAACGACAATTGGCTATTTGCATCCACCGGTTACCTGCGACGCGCACAATGTCGTCTGTCCACCTAGTGGGAGGCCTGCCAACGCTGCGTCTTCCGGTTCGTGGTCGCCACTCGAGAACCTTTCTTCAATCAACTCCTAAAGGGGTTCAATTGGGGTCCAAAAAATGTTTCTCGACCTACAGTTATAAGACTTAGTTTATATATTGCACACAAGAATCTAAGAAACTTATTTCCGGCATTTTTCGAAAAGGTCATTAATGGGGTTTCAAAGTTTGCACAAAGAACGATTTCCGTTTCATCATATGATGCAGCTAGAGTAACGAAACTCGATAAATAAACTCAACATAACAATTGAAAAAACTATTTTTGAGCATTTTTGTAAAATCAACCCCTAAGTGGGTAAAATGGGCTCTCAAAGTTTGATGAAAAAAAAATTTTTTTCGTCTCACGGAAACGAAACTTTGTTACAGTACTGAACAAAAGAAATAAAGAAACACGTATATTACAACTTTTTGAAAATCGACCCATTAAAGGGGTTTTAACATGGTTTTTGTGTATACAATGTAAAAAAAACATACTGCATTGGTGAAACTTTTCGAATATATTTATCAAATTATAGCAATCTATGTGTAATCATGTGTTGAGAACCAACTCCGAAATGGGTCCAATTGGGGTCCAAAACATGTTTTTCGACCTACAGTCATAAGACTTAGTTTATAGTTTGGCGGGCCTGTTGGTCTAGTGGTTAGTGACCCTGTCTGCTACCCAACAGGTCGTGGGTTCGATTCCCACCAAGTGTCTGGGTGTTTTATCTATATAAGTATGTATTTACAAAAAAAAAGAAAGTATATATGTATTAGTATCAGTTGTCTGGTTTCCATAGTACAGGCTCTGCCTAGTTTGGGATCAGATGACCGTGTGTAAATTGTCCCAGGATATTATTATTATTATTATATTATTATTATATATTGTACACAAGAATCTAAGAAACCTATATCTGGCATTTTGCAAAAAACAACCCCTATGATCATTTAATAGGGTTGTAAAGTTTACACGTAGAAAGATTTCCAATTAATCTACACTATCTACACTAATATTATAAAGAGGAAAACTTTGTTTGTTTGGTTGTAATGAATAGGCTCAAAAACTACTGGATCGTTTTTAAAAATTCTTTCACCATTCGAAAGCTACATTATCCACGAGTAACATAGGCTAAATTTTATTTTGGAAAAAATAGGGTTCCGTAAGATATTTGGGTTTTTTCGGACACAAGGTGTAAAAAATCAACCAGAAATGTTACTTATTTTGCGTACGCTGCCTAAACTATAAAAGATAGAACCATAAAATGTTCTAATTAATTGTAGATCTTATAAATATCTACAAAAAAGTCCGCGGCACACTATCTATGTCGAGGCCCAACAACCATTTTTTTATTTAAAAATCTTGAATTTTGTTTGGACTACATTTAAACGCATTTATTTTACTCATGCTATTAATCCTTATCAAAATAAATTATTTCTTCATTAAGTACAGTTTATGTAGATAATATTTGGTCTGTGAATGATTAAAATTGGACATTTGGTTTTGAAGTTATGGCGAAATTAAAATATTACGATTTCTGCTGCACGGCCCGTTGCGAAGTGAGCGTCACCAAGGCGGGGGTGCGTATGCGGGAGGGAGTTTAGATCTATGAGTAAGGTACCCGCGCGGCTCAGACGCGAGGTCGGCTCCCTCTCGATTTTTTTTAGATTTCATTCTTAAAACTACACCTACGCAAAAGTTCTTCTCAGAGCTAATCAACAGTTCTTTTCAGGGCTAACCAACAGATTTTTTCAGGGGTAACCAACAGTTCTTTTCAGGGCTAACCAACAGTTCTTTTCAGGGCTAAACAACAGTTCTTTTCAGGGCTAGAATATTACACGCTGTTAGCATTTTCTTAAACATTTGAAAATGCCTAAGAGAGCTAGGTCTCAACTTTCTAAACATAGTTCTCAAGCACGGGCAGCAAGAATACGTCGTATGGGAGAATCTTCACCTGAACGTTCACAACGCCTTGCTGAACAAAATCAGAGAAACTCTCAGGTACGCGCACGAGAGTCGAGTGTCGAACGTTCGCAACGCCTTGCGCAACAAAATCTGAGAACCTCTGAGTTACGTGCACGAGAGTCGGGTGAACCGATATGTATGAAATTTTGCGGGTAGGTCTGAGAATAGGTTATAAAGCATATTTTATGCCGCTGATACCATGATTGACGAGGATATATAGAACGAGAGGAGGATGCAAGAGAGGGAGAGGGGAGGGTGATGGAGTGAGTAATCGGAGGAGTTAGGTGGAGCAAGGGGGGGGGGAGTGAGAGGGAGCAAGTTGGGAGAAGAGAGAGGAGGGAGAGGGTTCAGAGAGGACAACGGGCAGAGGAAGATGGGAAGTGTGACGGGGACCGAAGCGGGAGGGGAGAGAAATAGCATAGAATTAGATTTTTATTATAAGAGAGAGAGATAAATCAAGGAAGTAGGGATAAAAGGGGAGCAAAATGTAATTAAAGCGCGGGCGGAGCTGCGCGGGTCAGCTAGTGGTATAATAAAGCTAGAGTAACGAAACTCGGTACATAAACTCAATACAAAAATTGAATAAACTTATTTTCAGCATTTTTCGATAATCAACTCCTAAGGGGGTCAAATGGGGCCCCAAAGTTTGTATGGAATACATTTTTTTTCACCACACATTCACGAAATTTTGTCAATGTACTAAACAAAAGAAATAAAGAAATACTAATCAAACTAAAGCAATCCGTGTGTAAATAGTTTTTGAAAATTAACTCCTAAGGGGACCCAATTGGGGACCAAAAATGTTTTTCAACCTGCAGTCATAAGACTTAATTTATGTATTGCACACAAGAATCTAAGAAACCCATTTCCGGCATTTAACCAAAAACAACCCCTAAGGTCATATAATGGGGTTGGAAAGTTTCAATTCAATTCAATTCAATTCGTTTATTATTGCAGTAATATGGGTAGATACAGAGGGTCTTAGAAATAAACATGCTTGATTCACCATATTCAGCCATTGAGGCATGCAATTAAGTTAAAGTATTATTATAATTAATAAATAAATTATTATTATATAAGTCATTATTATTATACTTACATTTAAAAATATTCACAATAAATTACTATTTTAAAACCTTAATATTAAATGTCACAATATGTCATTAATATAAAGACTTTACACAAACAAACAAATTAACATTATAATCGAAATTATCAAATTACTGTTTAGATGTTAAGTAATCATTAACAGAATAGTATGCCTTATCTAGCAGGAACATTCTAAGTTTCGCTCTAAACATGTTGTAATCAATACACTCAAGAATCGTTTTGGGTAAATGATTGTATATTCGAGGAGCCATACAGAATATACTTTTATTTAAAAAAACAGTCTTATTGTGAGGAAAACCTATTTGATTGTTATATCTCCGACTGCGTAATTTGTTAAAGAGATTGAGATTTTTCCTAACAAAAATAGCCATTTCAAAGATATATAGCGAGGGTAATGTAAGAATTTTTAATTTTTTAAAGAATGGCATGCAACTATCCGTCTGCTTAAGGTGACAAATAGCTCTTATACATTTTTTCTGGGCCTTGAAAGCTGCCTCTTTTTCAGTTGAGTTGCCCCAAAAAATTATCCCGTATCTTAATAAAGATCCAACGTACCCATGATATGCTACTAAAATACTTGAAGTGCCAATCGTTTTTGACAGCTTATTAAGAGCAAAAGTGTACTGACTTAATTTCAAGCATAAATTTTCAATATGTAATTTCCAATTTAAATTACAATCTATATTTAGTCCTAAAAACTTAAAAATGTCAACTTCTTCAATTTTACACCCTAAGTAATTAATATCAATATTAGCCAATTTATTTATCCTATTTCTAAATGTCATAATTTTTGTTTTTCCAATATTAATTTTTAAATTGTATGAAGTCAACCAATCTATAGTAGTAACTAAGGTTGTGTTAATATCACGCTCGAGGACTACTTTATCTTTACCAGTGAATAATAAAGTACTGTCATCTGCATATAAAATTGCTTTGTGCTTACTTATTTTTGGGAGATCATTCACATACATTATGAATAGTAAGGGCCCTAGCACGCTTCCTTGAGGTACACCATACTTTACATCTCTGAATGTTGAGTAGTAATTACATTCCTTTTTTTCCTTGAGACAAAGCCTAGTTACAAGAGTCGCTTGTTTTCTATTACTTAGATAGGACTCAATGAGTTCTAAAGCATTACCTCTAACACCATATCTATTCAGCTTCTCTATCAAAATAGAATGATCTACATAGTCAAAGGCTTTTGTAAGGTCCATATATAAGGCACACACCATTTCATTGTTATCAATGCTTTTCATAATTACATCGAGAAAGTTATAAATCGCTAAATTTATACTTTTATTTTTCCTGAAGCCTGATTGTTCAGTGGCAAATATATTATTAACTTCAAAAAATGTATAAAGCTTTTCATAAATTATTTTCTCAAATACCTTAGACAGAACTGATATAAGAGCAATAGGCCTATAGTTGTGAATATCAGTTTTATCTTTTTTTTTAAATATTGGTTTAATTATAGTTTTTTTTAATTTGTCTGGGAAAACTCCATGTAAGATACATAAATTAAATATATGACTAAGAATAGTAGATATTTTTAATGCAACTTCTTTAAGAATTTTAGCAGAGATATCGTCGTACCCAGTACTGTTTGTATTTTTCAGGTTTTTAATTATATTATAAATTTCGTTAGGTACTGTGGGATGCATGAAAACCGAATTAGGAAAATGATCAGGAAGATTCAAAGAATGATTTGAATTTAGCTTCGTAACTTCATTAACAAAATAATCATTAAAAACATTAGCAATTAGAATAGGGTCTTTGATTATATTACCTTCATAAATTATTTCGGATATTTGTTCTTTTGGTACATTTGTTTTTTTGTCATTTATAATATTCCAAGTAGCTTTAGATTTATTGTGAGCTTTATTTATATAATTTTCATTTTGTAACCTTTGAGTGGACTTTATGATATGATTGAGTCTTGATGATAATGTCAACAAATTATTCTTATTATTCAAAGTACGATTTCTTCTATAAGCCCAGAGCAACCGTCTCTTACGTCTACAGCAGGCCATAATCCCCCTAGTTATCCATTTTGGGCGTCGTCTTACAGATTTTCTTATGATTACCACAGGGAAGCACAAATCATAGAACAAGGAAAAAAGTTCATGAAAGGCATCAAACGCTGCATTTGGATCCTCACTGTTTAAAACATCGACAAAAGATAATGTGTTAATGCATTCCCTAAACTTTCTCACATTATCTCTACTAAAGTCACGCCTTTCTAAATACCAGTGTTTAAAAGTATAACTTTGTTCAACAGGACAAATAAACAATTGTGCTGTATGATCAGATAGGGCAAGCTCATGTATTTCAGTATGACATCCCCGTACATTTGATAAAAAATTATCAATACAAGTGCCGCTAACTAGACGAGTGGGTTCATTGACATATATTTTTAGATTATAACATAAAAGAACTTGGCGGAATTCAAAAGATTCCTTAGATTTTGCAAGAATGTTAATATTGAAATCGCCACATATAATTAATTTCCTTTTACCTTGCGTATATCGACTAAGTAATAAATTAAATTTATGAAAGAAAAGATCTAGGTCCTCACGGCTTAATTTTGGTGGTCTATAAATGCATAAGATGTACATTTTGTATTGCGGAAGTACTACTCCGGAACATTCCAAAATGTTTTCGAGATTATAATTATCTAAATCACATATCGGAATATAATTATGATGACTTCGAAGTAAAATACAAGATCCACCACGTCGATTCTTTCGTGAAACAGAGGAACCCAATATAAAATTTGGAATATTCAATGATTTGACGTCAGTTGCATTCATATTGTGCTCAGTTATACATAAGATATCAATCATATCGTGTTGCTTTTCTAGGGACGAAAGAGATATAGTTAGCAAATCAGATTTTGTTATGAGACCGTTAATATTTTGATGCAATAATTTTAAGTTGTTAAACTCGAAAAAATGATTGGTTGGCTTTTGAGTTCTTATTGATATTTTCGTTTATTGTATCAGTATTATCCGCATTAACACTCGAACCACAATCATTGCTATTGCTAGTGTCACTGATGAATTTTACTGTATCGGTCTGGGTAAAACTGTCCTTTAATATTACTTTATTTTGGTTAGTATGATAACAGGTAAATTTCATTTTGTACTCAATATGTAATATTTCTCTTAAAATATTCCTGCAGAGATTTATAGTAAAAAAATATCGTCTTGGAACAAAACTACTGTAGTTTATGTCTACGAATGTAACATTATCATGTCTACTGCAAATATGTCTCAATAAGTTATTTAACTTCCGTTCATTAAGATTTTTATTGTATGGAATTTCTGACACAATTACATTGGTATTTCTAGTTTTAAAAAAACAGTTTGTCATAGCGTATTGGAAATCATACGGATTAGAGTCATTACATCCACCAAGTATTATTAAATAGTCGTCTGAAGTAAGTTTTTCAATATCAGAAGTATTTAGAACATCGTAAATCTTAGCTTCGGGTTTCAGAATGCATTTTACTTCATATTTTAAGCCCAATATTCGCTGTAGTTCCATGCGTACTTGATTTGCCTGCTGGTCCCCAACTATAAAGACCTTGATTTTAATGTCACATTTTGTAGTTTTTTGCACAGAGTCAATATTACTGGTTACCATGTGTTTTTTTGCCGTTAATTCAATATTATTATCTTCTCTTAAATATGATATGTTTGGCATACTGTCGAGATTATGTTTTTCTATTTGTGTTTGCGTATATATATTGGTATTGCTTTGAGTCAATATTTGTTTACATTGAGACTGTCCTCCCTGTATTTCATAATTTTCTATTGGTTTTTGATTTGTTTCTTTATTCTTGCAATTCAAATTCTTGTCATGAGACACAGGTAAGTTGCAAATTCCTTGGTCCGGTTCAGGTTCTAAAGGAAGTTTGGCACATCTATTACTATCATATACCGAGTTTCTCTTCTCCTTCCTACTCGACTGTGTAAGTGTAATTCGTTTTGGGCTATCGCCATATTCGAGTTTTTTGTATACTTCAATTAGTTTAACGCATTTTTGCAATTCATTTTTTAACCTCTCATTCTCCTCATTTAAATTATCTATCTCGTTGTTGGCTGCCATTAGGTCAGTTGATAATTTATTTACTTGCATTTTAAATACTTCACAACATGTGTTATTGTCTATTGATGTGTTTGGTAGACTTGTCATAGTAGTATCAAGTATATTATTGTGTGTGTTGGAGAAATCCGTAGATAAATCATTCAGCGAGGCAGAGTACGATGAGTTGAGCCGATACTTTCGACGTTGAGTTATAAACTCAGAATCCATATTGAACAGTATCAGTGGATCTTGCTTGCTTGTATAATAAACCTTGTTAATTATTCGGTTACCAAAAGATGAAACAGCTACTGGGGATCGAACCCACGACTTGTCCAATTCCAACGCCAAGGTGTTAACCAAATGCGCCAACGATGCGGTTACGGAGTTGATCGAAAAATACTTTCTGTTTCCACGTACTGCAAACGTTATACGTTACTTTGACTAGATGTCGCTAGTTGTAATGCATCAAGATAATGGTTTGGATCAGAGTCAACACATTTAAATAAAAAACGGTTCACACACAATTATTATTTTGGATTATTTTTCATTTCCGCTTTTGTTTTAGCACATATGTTGCTTAGCTTTTATGTAATATCCAAAACACTCACAGTTTAGTCACTTTTATCACTATTTAATGCGTTTTTATAATGATTTAGTCAAGATTTAGTTGTCACTATTGCACTTATTTAACAATTAAGATTTTATCCACTTTCCATTGTTATTTCTTTGAGATAACATTCACACAGAAAATTTGTGACACAAACTTTCATAAAATATTGCAATCATTTATATTTTGTCTCGAATATAATTTTAGAAAAATAAACAATACGGAGCTCACAATGTTGCGGTTAGCAGCGCCACCTCAAATTCTAAGTTTACACGTAGAACGATTTCCATTGAATGTTATAATGCAGCTAGAGTAACGAAACTCGGTACATAGATTCAAAAAAACAATTTAACAAACTTATTTTCACCATTTTTCAAAAATCAACCCCTAAGTGGGCCAAAAAAATATTCATCACATGGACACGAAACTTTATCAGTGTACTGATAACAAAACACGTGTATCACATTATTTTTTTAAATCAACCATTGAAGGGGTTTTAGCATTTTTTTTTGAGAATCAAGCGCGGAAAGAAAATCATGCTGCACTGATGAAATTTTGTGAATAAATTGAACAAGTTAAAGCAATTTAATTATTTTGAAAATCTACCCCTAAAAGGGTTTAATTGGGACCAAAAGATTTTTTTTTGTCCTACAGTCACAGGACTTATTTTATATATTGCACACAATAATCTAAGAAACTTATTTCTTCAAAAAACAAAAACAATCCCTAATTCATTCAGGCATTCTTCAAAAAACAATCCCTAAGGTCATTTTATGAGGTTGCAAAGTTTGCATGAAGAAGGATTTTCATTTTAGCTATAATGTTGCTACAGTCACAAAACTCATTAAATAAACTCAATATAACAACAAACAAATTTTCTACTTTTTTCGGAAATCAACCTCTAACTGGGTGAAATAGGGTATCAAAGAATGCAAAAAAATATTTTTCATCACACGGACACAAAACTTAGTCATCAAAAGAAGTTGAGAAACACGTCTGACACATTTGTTTTGAAAATCAACCCTCGACGGGGTTTTAGCACGGCTTTTGAGTATGAATTCGACACTGCGGATGCATTAAAGAAATTCGATATTTTTTTAATTTGATTTCCAAAACGGATTAATTGGGGTTCAAATCCTGTTGTTTTACCCTACGGTCACTAGACTTATTTTATATATTGCACATAACAATCTAAGAAACCTGTTTCCTGCATTCATCGAAAAATAAAACCCCTAAGATCAATTAATGGTTTCAAAGTTTGCATGCAGAAGGATTTCTATTTAAGTTATAATACAGCTACAGTCATGAAACTCGGTAAGTAAACTCAACACAACAATTTAACAAAATAATTTTCAGCATTTTTAACGGACTTCAAAAAAGGAGGAGGTTCTTAATTTGTCTGTACATTTTTTTTTCTATGTATGATCGCGCATGACTGGCAATTATGAACCGATTTCAAAAAATCTTTCTGGTATGAATAGGCCACTCTACTGATTGTGTCCCATAAAAAAAAAATATTACTTACGAATAAGCAGTTCCTGAAAAAACAAAAATGGCGACTAAGAAAAAACTGTAGGAATGCGTAAAAGATGATGTTTTTATCGCTTTTTAAGGACGAAAATGGTCAAACTCTGGCAAATTTTTACCAATTTCAATTATTCTTTTTTATGCTAAAGAAGGAACTACTGTAATGAATACGTATAAATTTTATCACAACTGGATAAGAACTTCTTGGAGAACCATGATTGATGTGGAGGAATTTATCTGGTTAAAAAAAAGAATATATACAGACGAATGAGAACCTCCTCCTTCTTTGAAGTCGGTTAAAAAACCATGAAACTGATGTTCTCCATTATATTACTGTACGGTGCAAGCATCGTGCATTACGTTGCGCTGTGTCATCATTTACGCCGAGATGCAGTATTGCAACGATTTCACAGTCAGTTCACGTTTGATAACAACAATAAATTTGATTTGATTTGATTTGATTTGATTTGATTTGATAGCCAATCGGCACGCGTGTGCTCACTAACATCTTACCATACCATAACCAGTTAGAGTTAATTACTAGTAACCATTTAGTGAAACTTTAACTGTTATTTTTACCATTTTTACATCGCGTACATTTTGGTCCTTCGAGCCTTAAACCGTAAGGCGGGATCTACGCGAGTGCTACAGGAACAATTAGTGTCAGTGTATCCCACTTACGGCTAAACCAGCTTCCTTTACCATTTACCATTATCTTTACCATTTACCATTATTTTTACCAATTACCATTATCTTTACCATTTACCATTACCAATTACCATTTTCCTACCAATTCCATTTACCAACAACCATTTTTAATAACCATCGTTAAGTGAAGAAACCACTTCGGCTGACGAAAACCAGGATCGAATCTCTCCAGGACAAACCAGGTCACCAAGATCCAGTCTTTGAGTAAGATCTTTCCATATTTACAATTTTAACCATTTAACCACGCACGATGTCTACCAAGATGCAAGATCTTTTAACCACTCAAGATCAAATCACGGCCGCCATGGAGAATATTCGCAGTAATTTCAAAAAGGACGGACCGGAGCGTAAAACACCAGCTTACATCGAAAAACGGCTTAGCACTTTAGATTCCTATTGGAACGAATTTAAGATTAATCATACCAGATTATGTGCTGAATTCGAAGGTGCTGACCATCAATACTTTAATGAGAATTTTTACCAGCAGGCGTTCACTTTTTACCAGGACGTTAAAAGTCTCATTTCAAGTTACAAGCCTATTGAATCAAATAAGCCGTTAATTAAACCAGCGGCACCACTAACCAGGCTATCCGATCAGCAAATGATTCCTTCTACCCCTGGCCAAGCAGGTACATCCAGTACATTGATGCCTCAAGTAACCAGTCGAGGTATCAGCAGTAAGGTAGAAGAGATGCTTCGGAAGCAGAAGAGTAATTTTAAGGCGCTTTCTCGTACCATAGAGGCTGTCGATCTCGAGAGTATTTCCGAGAGGTGGGAATTCGAAGATATTTTACGAACTATCCAGTCGAGGTGGTCGGTCATCGATTCGTTACATTGGGATATCGATAGTGAGAACCTTTTTGATAACGAGGAATATGAACAAGCATTTAATACATACGAAAAGAAATTTAATAACGTTAAAAAGGAAATTAACCAGAAGATGTGGTCATGTTTGTATCGGGAGAAGTCCACTCCACAAGTGGAGATACCAACCTTCAGCGGGAATTACCAGCATTGGATGTCATTTAAAGATTTATTTTGTGAAACCATACACAACAATAAATCCGTACCAAATGCCCAAAAAATGCAGTTCCTCAAAGGCAAGCTCACGGGAGAAGCGGAAAAATTGACTCAACATTTGCGTATTAGTTCCGAGAATTACCAAATTTGTTGGGACATATTAAACCACAGATACAGTAATATGAGAGCTATATTCAATTCCCACATTCATACGCTTTTATCCTTACCAAACATAGAACAACAATCTGCCGCGCTCCTGAAAAAATTACATGACTCCACCAACGAGTGTCTTAACGCTATTAAGGCAATGGGGGTCAACATTACCAATTGGGACCCAGTCATTGTTTACATTTTAGCACTGAAGCTAGATACCGAATCGCACCAGGCATACATTGAATCGCTCCAGAACCCTAGGGACTTACCAACCATACCAGAGTTCCTTAAGTTTCTAGAGACAAAGTTTACGTCATTGGAGTCTGCAAAACGCAAGCAAGATTTGGTGAGACCAACATTATGCCATCAAAATGAAACTCAAAAACGAATAACTTATAAACCATCAAATAATAATACAAAATCAAATATAAATAAACCTCAATATCGACCATCAATAAATCATTCGGTGACTAAGCCTACAAGTATTGCGTCAACACGGAAATGCATACTCTGCAAGGGCGAACATGCGTTATTCCAATGTAAGGCATTTCGACGATTGGGGCTAGAAAACAAACTTGACCTAGTCAAGAATAACCATCTATGCAAAAATTGTTTAATAAACCATCACGAAAATACGTGTGATTCGAGTAAAACGTTTCGATTTTGCAATGATCAGCATAATACATTGCTGCACAGTGCTTATGTGACCTTGGTACCAATTACCAGTAAGAGTCCGACTGGGACAAATAACCATACACACAAGAGTCAAATGTATTTGTGGCGAGTATGGCTCCAGAAGTAAAGCCTAAATTACGTGAAAGACGTAGACGGTTCGTACCATACCATGCGTCTCCTTATAAACCCATGAGCCAAACCATAACGCATCACACAGAATGCGGTGAAAGCACCAAGCCTACCATGCCATGGGGACGACTACGTGATAGAAGTATTTTATACGAGTACCAATAGCATTTCTACAAAATATACATTAATAATTAGGATATGTACATATTATAGTTTTATTTAAGAAGAACTAAAATATTTTAGTACGTGATGCATGGAAATATGAGCTTGTAGATGATGAAATAACCATATCGAAACCATAACCGAATCCATGAAGACTATTAGCGCCAAAGATTTATGTTTGACACTGCGGGACGCGTTATGTGCCCTAAGGCTTTATGGCGGGAATGAAAACATTGAAATAGTGGACTGTAGTTTTTAAATCGCCTAGGATCGCTAGTATCACACGGTATTACAGCGGGATGATGTTCATTGGTAAAGAATTAAAAGGTAATAAAAGGAATTCCACACACCTGACGTTCAGCTGCAGCTCAGCTCGTCCCGGGACTCCAACCACACGGCACAGGCTTCACAAAGTCACTGATCACTGCTGAGCTATTGAGAGTCTGATATTACAATAGAATGTGCGTATTATATGAATTATATCACGTATTCGCGGGAATGTCTTTGTGCAGTAATTACACAGCGACGCGTTATTCGCGGGGTTTATTGCCAATCAATTAGGACGACGACCGTGTCCTACCGATGACAGATGCGTAGTGGAAGGGTAGCGGATTCACATTGGTGGGAAAGAGAGGGTATGTATACCTGTCATACCGTGCGTACTTATAACAAAGCTAAATTAGAAATATTGCAATTAAATGAATAGAATGCGTATGGCGGTAACATTTCCCTCCGGCCTTAAAGGGTTGCCTTTAAGAAAAAATAAATAAAATAATATATAAACACATAAATATATGAGAAATTAAACAAAAAGCAAAAAGCCATTCCAGGTACCAAGCACAATGTCGAGTACTAACGTCATCGTTTGGGGATGTTGCGAATCGAACACCGAAAGTGAGGATTATCTCATTTGTACACACTGTAAAAAAAAATTTCATGTTGACTGCTTGGTGGGTACCACCGACACAGAGGCTTTAAAATGGATATGTCCTCTATGTATATCCTTGAAACCTAAATCGTTAAAGAACGATAATACTGTGGTAAAAGGCAAGTCCATGAATAGCAATTTAAACACAAACAAACGTACAAAAAAAAGGCTAGCTGTTTCTTCCTCACCTGAAATGTGTATTGAAAACATTGAAAAACCTTTGACTAGACAGGATGTTAGCGAAGTGGTTAAGTCGGAAATGAAGGAATTTATGTCTGTGTTTACCAAGACCATGTCTAATACTTTCAACCTTGAATTTAACACTATTAAGAATGAAATTAAAGATTTAAAAGACTCCATGAACTTTATAAGTAATCAATATGAAGACTTCTTTAATCAACTAAAGGCTACTTCACATGAGATTATAGAACTAAAGGAAGAAAACACCCAGTTGCGATCCACGGTAAGCGACCTTTCCTTTCGACTGAATCGAATGGAGCAAAATGTCCAGTCCAATAACATTGAAATTCAGTGTGTACCTGAGGACAAAAATGAAAACCTGTTGTCCCTCGTATCAAAAATTGATGAAGTTGTTAAATGTGAGATCACGACAGATAATATTCTGCATGCAACCCGAGTAGCGAAGAATAATCCTACCAACCCTCGGCCCAGGAGTATTGTTGTTCAATTGTCTACACCAAGACTTCGTGATACATTTTTGGCCGCCGTAATAACTCATAATAAGACAATGCCTGAAGATAAACTTAATACGGTACACTTAGGGTTCGGTGGAGTTAAAAAACCGGTTTTTGTTATGGAGCATCTTTCTCCCGGTAATAGAATGTTACATACTGCAGCAAGACTAAAGGCGCGTGAATGTAATTACAAATATGTTTGGGTGAGAAATGGACGAATCTTCATGCGTAAAAATGATCTGACACCATATAAGATAATCAAGTGTATGGATGATCTTGATAAACTTTGTAACTAATTTTTGTAACATTTTTTTTTTATTTGTTTTTGTGTAATTGTTTTTCTACTTTTTTATATATATAAATGGCTAACTCTTTGGTTATATATTATCAAAATGTTCGAGGCCTTAAAAGTCGAACTCATGAATTTGCAAAGAATGTATCTTGTAACAATTATGACGTCATTGTTATTACTGAATCATGGTTGTTTAGTCACATTCAAGACAGCGAGCTTTTTGACAATCGGTACACAGTTTACAGAAGGGATCGGGAGACAAGTATATATCGAAATAAAAAAGATGGAGGTGGGGTAATTATAGCTGTTTTAAAAAAATATAATTCAATTAGAATAAGCTCTTGGGAGTCTGAAGGTGAAGATATTTGGATTACATTAAATTTATCATATAAAAAAACTATTTCACGACTGGCTCTGTGTGCCGTGTACATTAGACCACCTGTTGACCAAAGTACGCTGTCCCATTTTTTAAACAATTGTAACCGAGTTTTTGATAATTCTAATACTGATATATGTATTATAGGAGATTTTAACGTTAGCTGTATTGATTGGAAGCTTGCCACTGACTCTTCGGTTGATTATAATACAACACGTCTAGCTAAATCGTTAATAGATTTTACATTGGTTAATAATTTCCTTCCGGTTGGATCGTTGGATAGTACAAACGTCACAAATTTTGCTCCAAGAATATAAAAACATAACTGTTAAAATACTGAACAAAACTATAAACTGTGCAAGTGAATCGAATAATACTGACTAATAGTGCAATTAAAGTGATAAAAAACTTGTGTATTTTGCTCCGAACAAAATAAGTGCAAAAAACCTTGTAATAACATAACCTATAAACAATAGTTGACTTTGGCAATTTATAACAGTGCTACCAACATCAGAGATTAAAACATTACGTTTCGTTACACGCAATCTATGGTTCAAGTGTTGTCACATTTTCAAATAAATTTCTACCAAATTTTTTTTAGCATTACCATCATAAAAAATGGACGAACAAATGCAATTACTATTTTCAAAAATAAAGCAAGAAATGGATAAACAAACAACAATTCTAACAGATTCAATCACAAAAGCGGTATTAAAAGAAATGGATGATAAGTTAACACCAATTATAGAAGAAAATTTGTTTCTAAAGAATGAAGTAGAGAAATTAAATGCGAAAGTAAAACGCCTAGAATTTGGAAAAAAGGAGAATAATTTAATATTATACGGCTTCGAGGAGTCGAATGAAAATATTAACATAGTAGAAATGGTATCAAAAACTTTAAACGATTCGGGTATCGAAGTGCATAAAACAGATATTAACAAAGCGTTTAGAATTGGTAAAGTAAAGGAAAAGGCACGCCCAATTTTAATTAGTATGCTAAATGCATGGAAGAGAGATGAAATTTTGCGGAATAAGAAAAAGCTGCCAAAAAATATTTACGTTAAAGAGGATTTCAGTAAAGAAGTTTTAGAAAAAAGGAAAGAACTAATACCTCAGTTAAAGGAAGAAAGAAAAAAGGGACGTATAGCATACATAAAATACGACAAACTAGTTGTTGAAGGTGAAGCAAGTGGGATGCGAGATAAAAGGAAGAGAGAACAATCGGCCTCACCAAAGACAACGAATGGCGCTGAAAACGCCCCGACAAAAATAAACAAAATAAATGCTTTCGAAAGAATGTACAGGAACAGGGCTCACTCATCATCCTATATAAATAAAGAATAGCAATCAACACACATCGGAAACCGGAAGATCAGAATAAATGAACGAATAATTATTAACAAGACAAACAAAACAGCAACACCTCTCCCAAGCCGGCTGGTCACCGTGGGGGATACTGACCAATCCCTTCCAGCTCCAATAAAAGAAAATACCAATAACACCAAAACACTAAAAATAAAAGAAAATAGGAAACTATATATTTGTACATTAAACTGCTTAACACTGAGAACACAAGAGAGACTTACCGAATTAGAGTTAGCTCTTTCACAAATAAAATGGGACATAATAGGTTTAAGTGAAGTAAGAAGATTAGGTGAAAGCATTGAAGATAGAAAGGAATATGTCTTATACTATAAAGGGGAAACAAAGGGAAGTTACGGTGTCGGCTTCATGATTACAAAACGCTTAGAAAAAAATATTGAAGAATTTATAGGTATATCAGAGAGAATAGCTGTACTCAATATGCGGCTGCCGGGCTACAAACACAAATGGTCGATTATTCAAGTATATGCTCCCACTGAACAACAAGACGAACGGGTTAAAGACATCTTCTATGATCAGCTGTCATCAGTCTTACAAGATGCACACAAAAACGTTATGGTTATAGGAGATTTTAATGGTAGAATAGGGTCTCAACAAACTGGCGAAGAAAATGTAATAGGTAAATTTGGCTACGGTAGAAGAAGTAAAAATGGAGAAAGAATGATTAAAATGGCATTGGAAAACAATCTTGCATTCATGAACAGTTTTTTTAAAAAAGATCCTAAGAAAAAGTGGACCTGGTTATCTCCAGATGGATCATACAGAAACGAAATAGATTACATAGCAACGAACAAAAAAATGTATTTTCATGATGTAAACATTTTAAACCAATTTAACTTTAATACCAACCACCGAGTAGTGAGAGCAGTAATAAATAGCACTGAACCTAAGAAGAGTAGAAAAAAATACAATGCAAAAGCTAACTTTATAAATACACAACAACAATGTTTCATAAATACACCTAAAAACGAAATAGAAGATAAATATAACAATGAGATAAAAGAAATATATGGTCCACTGTTCAACACATTCGCAAAACCTAAAACAACACATACCGAAAATGACACTAAAACATTAATAGAAGAAAGAAGAAAACTTTTAAGACTTGAAAAAGACAAAGAAAATCTAAGGGCCATATCAGAAGTAAGTAAAAAAATAAGTAACAGCATCAAAAAAGACAGAACTAAGAAAAGAACGAATATACTTAATTACCATATAAACAAGACAGGAGGAGTCAAAAAAGCTTTGAAAGAACTGAGAGAGGCGAAAAAATGGATCCCAAACATTAAAAATAAAGCAGGAAAACAGCAAACGACAAGAAAAGCTATAATACTGACAGCAACTGACTTCTATAGAAAACTTTATGCAACAGAACGAAATACTAGAGACTTAACTACAAATCTCGATAATGACGACATGGATGAAGACATACCAGTTTTCCTACAATCAGAGATAGAAAAATCTGTCAACAGTCAAAAGAACAACAAAGCTCCTGGTCCAGATCAGATTTCAAATGAAATGATCAAAATCTCAATTCGAGTACCAGAAAAGCTAAGAAAACTTACTGAAATATACAATTCTATTTTAAGCTCCGAATGTATACCACCGCAATGGACCAAGAGCACAATTATACTATTACACAAAAAAGGGGATAGGAATATTATAGAAAACTACAGGCCTATAAGCCTTATGTCGAATATTTATAAAGTCTTCTCCAAATTGATATTGAACAGAATTACAGGAATAATGGACGAACAACAACCTATAGAACAAGCTGGTTTCAGAGCGGGGTTTTCAACTACGGATCACATGCATGTCATCAAACAGCTAATAGAAAAATGTCAAGAATACGGTAAAGCCTTGTACATCGCATTTGTGGACTATAGTAAAGCATTTGATTCTATAGAACACGATTCGCTTTGGAGAGCTCTAATCCAGCAGGGAGTGCCAAAAAAATACATACGTATAATTAAAAATATATACGCAAATAGCACAGCACAAATAAAACTGGAATCAACCGGTGAAGAGTTCCCAATAGCCAGAGGTGTGAGGCAAGGAGATCCGCTATCGCCAAAACTTTTCTCAGCAGTCTTAGAAAGCATATTCAGAGATCTTGAGTGGGACAATTTTGGCATTAATATCAACGGTAGACAACTTAGCCACTTAAGATTCGCTGATGACTTAGTCCTAATAACTGACAACGCGAATACCCTTCAACATATGCTACAACAGCTAACTGAGGCAAGCAGAGTAGTTGGTCTTACTATAAATAAATCAAAAACAAAAGTAATGACAAACAGAGAAGAAATATTCATAAAAGTAGACAATGAAGACATTGAATATGTTAAAAACTATAGATACTTAGGGCAATTAATATCCTTTAGAGACCGGACAGACATAGAAATAGAAAGCAGAGTGGCATGTGCTTGGAAAAGATACTGGTCCCTTAAAGAGGTATTTAAAAGCAAACACTTTCCTATGACAGCCAAGAAAAAAGTGTTTAATTCTTGCATCTTGCCATGTCTTACGTATGGGTGCCAAACATGGGCATTGACTCAAAAACATCTTTTAAAACTAAGATCGTGTCAAAGGGGAATTGAAAGGAGTATGTTGGGCGTGACGCTAAAAGACCGCAAAAGAGCAGCAGACATTAGATCTACAACAAAGGTGGAAGACGTACTAAAGAAAATAAGACGGTTAAAATGGCGATGGACAGGACATATGACAAGGGAAAGCAGAATGAAATGGACTAAGATTATAACAGAATGGCAGCCACGTGATGGTAAAAGAAAAAGAGGTAGACAAGCTAGAAGATGGACAGATGATATCAAGATGATTGGAGGAACAATATGGTCTAGAAAAGCTACCAATAGAGAAGAATGGAAGCAGCTGGAAGAGGCCTATGTGTCACTGGACACGCTGACCACTGAACCGGGAAACCCGATGTATTAGATTTAAGTTAAAACAATTTGCTACTGTATGTAAAATCATTGTTTAGTATCAGCAATAAAGGCTAATAATAATTAATGAATTTAATTCCTGTAGTCACGTAGATAATATGGTGACTATTTTTTATAAACATTTAAATACAGCAATTGAAAAATTCGTCCCATATAAAAATTGTAGAAAATCCAATACACCACCGTGGTATACTCGCAACCTTATACTTCTGTTAAAGGAGAAGGAAAAATTACGGAAAAAGGTTAACCTTTATAAGAATCCAGTTGATAAAATATACTTAAAAATCCTGAATAATAACTGTAAAAAGCTTTCTTCGCTCTGCTACAAAACATATATGGCAGGGATGGAAGATAAAATTATATCAGAACCAAAAAGTTTTTGGTCATTTATCAAGAGTAAGAGGGAAAGTAAGAGTAACTTTCCAGATACAATGGTTAACGGCGACGTGTCATCGTCTAATGGAAATGAAATCTGCAATATGTTTGCGTCATACTTTGCTTCAGTGTATGAGGTCCAACCCAATGATATGCAAAATATTAACCTAAGAATAGTAGGAGACGGTAGCAACTTCTTCTCTAATCTAACACTCGGCCACCATGATGTTTTGCAAAATCTATTAAATCTCGACCCTTCCAAAGGTGCTGGCCCGGATAGAATACCACCTGTTTTAGTTAAGAATATAGCTTCTAGTTTGGTCCTACCACTTAGCTTGATTTTTAATAGCTCATTGTCGTCTGGTGAATTTCCCTCAGAGTGGAAAACTGCAAAGATTGTTCCCATTCCCAAAGGAGGATGCAATAATAATAGTAACAACATTGCAGATTATAGACCTATCTCTTTATTGTCAGTTTTTCCCAAGTGTTTCGAATCGTTGATCTGTCCTTATATCCGACACTATTTTAGTAAATTTGCAAACGATCATCAACATGGTTTTGAAGCAGGTAGATCGACATGTACTAACCTAGTATCTTTTACTGAGTCATTGACTGAGGCTTTGGATAAAAATAGACAGATGGACGTTATCTATACAGATTTCAGTAAAGCTTTTGATAAGATTCCCCACGCAGTACTGCGCCGTAAATTACAATATTATGGTTTTAGTGGATCGTTACTGGATTGGATCAGTTCTTATCTTAAAGATCGCAACTTTTATGTAGTTGTTAACGGCTATGAGTCTCAGATGTGTGCAGTAACATCAGGCGTACCTCAGGGATCACATATGGGGCCAATTCTATTTAATATTTTTGTAAATGATCTACCCGATTGTCTCGCTTACTCAGTACCCTACATGTTTGCCGACGATCTTAAGTTTTGTAAACAAATTGAAACTGCCCAGGACGCTGTTTTGCTGCAGACTGATGTGGACAATCTTGTTGCGTGGTGTGATGAAAATAGAATGTTATTGAACATCGACAAATGCTGTTATATCAGATTTACTCGCAAGCTACATCCCTTGATTTCTATCTACTCTATTAGGGGCACCGTTCTTAAAGAGGTCGATAACATACGGGACTTGGGTGTAACATTGGATTCACAGCTTACTTTTGTTCCCCATGTGGATTTGGTGGCTAAGAGAGCGTCGAGAATGATGGGGTTCTTACTACGCCAGACAAAAGCTTTTCGGAAACCTGCAACTAAAATCATGCTATACAACTCTTTAGTCAGAAGTATATTGGAATACTGCAGCATTGTTTGGCGACCACACTACGCCACCCATTCGCTGAGGTTGGAAAGAATACAAAAGAGATTTCTGTGGCACCTAGCTTTCTCTGTAGGGATAGCCAAATCGAAGCAGTCGTATAAGGAGAGGATTAGTTACTTCGATTTGTCCACATTAGCAAAAAGAAGGGAAATTCTTGACGCATTGTTTATGTTAAAAGTAGTTAGAAATAAGATTAGGAGTCCTCAACTACTTTCAAAGATTAAATTTAGAGTTCCTTTTAATTACCCTCGCGCTCCAATTACCCCTTTGGTGCCACCCCTGCGAAGAACGGTTTTGGGTGCTAACTCCGCCATCCCTCGGTTATGTAAAATAATAAATAAATATAGTGACAAGATGGATATACACGCTGACTCAGTGGCTAGTTTTCGTCGTAAATTACTCTCTACTGTTCCTTTTTCTCTCGCTGTTTGAGTTGTTCGAATGATGTTGATTTATATTATGTATTTATATTTAGAGTAGCATTCTGTTTTGTTTTTTTTTTCTCTTTATTTAATATTAAAGTTTAAATTAGCTGTTGCCGATAAGTGCATGTGGTATCTACCTATAAATGATTTACACATTTTTATTATTGTTATTAGTTAATAGTTTCTTGAGTATGTGTTAGTGTGTACGTTGCTGGTAGATCAATAAATAAAATAAAATAAATAAAAAATAAAGAAATACATGTAGAGTGTCGCGTTAGAGTGTGAATTACATGTGCGGTAGAGTATAAGATACATGCGCGGTAGAGTATGTACGGTAATAATTATGAATAGGTGCGGTAAAGTAATATTACTTATAACTAGTTGCGGTTAATTATATAACTTAAACTATTGATTAGGAAGAGGACATAACTTTACTACAGGACGAAGGTAAGTCCCCTTTGAAATTCTTATAGTAACAACTCGCGTCGTTCCATCCTTAGACGGGTGAACCTTCTCCACAACACCCAAAGGCCAAGCGAATGGTGGAGCATTGTCAGTCTTGACAATGACTACCGTTCCTTCCTGTATGGGAACAGAAGATACATTCCATTTAGCTCGCGATTGTAACTGGTGTAAATATTCATTACGCCAGCGTTTCCAAAAGGACTGAACTATGCTATCTAATAGATGATGTCTCTGTACTAAGTCCTTCGGTTCAACTTCAGGCGCGGGAAGTGACGAAAGTGGCACGGTTTGCAAAAAATGAGCTGGTGTAAGAGCGGAAGGCTCTGCGTGATCGCAACTCATCGTAGTCAGCGGGCGTGAATTAATAAGAGATTCTACTTGCGCGAGTATAGTAAGAAGCTCATCATGTGATACGATTTGATGTCCAATAGACTTAAACAAGTACGTTTTTACAATTTTAACCATGCTTTCCCAGCATGCACCCCAATGAGGCGCAGCGGGTGGAATAAATTTCCAATCTATGCGGTTTTCTGAAAGCTCTATTTCTAGATGAGGACGGAACTCATCTAAGAATTTATAAATGTCGCGTAGATACGAACGTGCTCCAACGAAACATGTTCCGTTATCAGAGTACATGCATTTGACAGGTCCGCGTCTAGAAAGAAAGCGTTTGAACGCATTTAAGAAGCTAACAGTACTTAGGTCTGTAGCTATCTCAATGTGAGTGGCACGGGTCGTAAGGCAAGTGAAGATGCATAGCCAACCTTTGCGGCTCTTCACCCCCCGGCCACGAGCGGGTGTGTATAACAGAGGACCTGCGTAATCGCATCCGACATGCGTGAAAGCTTTATCAACCTGATTAACACGTTGGCTGGGTAGATCAGCCATAAGCGGAAATAAAGGGCGCGGTTTCGACCTAAAACACACATTGCATTTATGAATGCGATGGCGTATAATACGTCGTGCAGCTAAGATCCAAATTCTTCGTCTCAATAAAGACATAAGAAGTTCTGGACCAGCATGCAAATACTTGCGGTGATAGTAATCAACTATCAAATTGACCACTTGGTCATGGCGCGGTAGTATGCAAGGATGCTTATGCGTATATTCCTCGGCGGAATTTGACAAGCGACCTCCGACACGGATAAGACCGTTATTGTCGAGAAAAGGCCTGAGCTTGTTTAATGCGGGAGAACAAGTTTTATTTTCAATTAAATTAGATTTATTGACAGAGAAATGAACATCCTGAACGGCAATAATTAATTTATTTTCTGCGAAATCTAAGTCTGCGGCTGATACGGAATTACCACGAGGTAATATTTTCATAAAGCGGTAGATAAAAACAATTGTGCGTAATAATTTAGAGTATGACGAATGTCGCTGAGCGAGCTCGTATAGCGGGGAATTATCTACACTAGTCGTGAGGACGTGCGCCTGGGTCCGCTGCTCAGGCGCGTTTGCGTATTCAGTATTATCTACATTACTTAAGGGCCATTCACTTGGGTCGCGAGTGAGCCACGATGGTCCACTGTACCACAAAGGATGGTCTACTAGCTTGTCCGGGGTAATGCCACGGGACAGGCAATCTGCGGGATTTTCAGAGCCAGAAACGTGAAAGAATCGACTCGCGGGAATATTTTCTAATAATTTTACGACTCGATTGGCGACAAAAGTCTGCCAACGATGCGGAGATGCGTTTAACCAACAAAGTACAACCTTTGAATCGCTGAAGGCGAATACATTACTAACGGTATAGCGTGAATTTAAAATATGTATCTAAAACTTTACGAAGTAGCTGTGACAGTAATAAAGCGGCGCAGAGTTCCAATCGTGCAACAGAAACTACCTTAACTGGTGACACTTTAGACTTTGCGCACACTAATTGTACAGTATAATTATTGTTTACGCGGATTTGTACATATACTACGCCACCAAAGGCGCGTTCACTAGCGTCAGCGACTCCAATAATGTTGACCTCACAATTTTGCACAATACCCAGATGTCGAGGAATGCACAGTTTGTTAAGCGATGGAAGCTCATTACAAAACTGCATCCAGCGGTCGACAATATGGCGGGGTGGTTCGGCATCCCAATCACACTTTGCAAGCCAAAGCTCTTTAATAAGAAGCTTGGCGTACAAAATGGCCGGAGCCACAAAGCCCATGATGTCCCAAAGCCTCGCTATCGCGGACAATATCGTGCGCTTAGTGCACTTATCATCAGGAGCGGCGACAACAAATCGGAAACAATCACTAGATCTATCGAAATATAGGCCTAAGATTTTATGCGGAACAGACTCATCGAACATTTTGTCGTGAGTGTCTTTATGCGTATCTGGTATGTGTGCGAGGACAGCATCAGAATTGCTTGACCACTTAACTAGGTCAAATTGACCCAACTTGAAAAGCTGAATTAGCTCACTACTAAGCGTAATTGCTTGAGTAGTAGACGCGACAGAAAGAACAATATCATCCATGTAAAGGAATGATGAAGCTGCGGCGGCTGCCGCGGGGAACTTATCTCTCTCATCGGCGACAAGCTGGCGGACCACGCGCAGTGCGTGATATGGACTAGACTTGAGTCCAAAACAGACGCGGTGAAATTCGTATACAGTAACTGGATCGTCAGTACTGAACCGATATAAGATTCGCTGAAACCTGCGGTCAGGCTCGCGAACTGCTATTTGAAGGAACATTTGACGGATGTCTGCGGAAAGTGTCACTTCAAATAGGCGGAAATTTATAAGAATGAAACAAATCTCCTTGTAAATTAGCACCTGCGTGGAGAAGATCATTAAGCGAGTGACCAGACGAAGACTTACAACTAGCATCTAGAACGCAACGAAGCTTGGTCGAAGACTTATCTTCTCTGAATACACCGTGGTGCGGGATTGTATACGAGGGTCGAGTGACGTCATCATTATTTATATCGATAGGACTTAGGTAGCCCTTATTTAAATAATCGCGTATTACATTATTATAAGCGGCGCGGGTTTCGAGCGATGCATCTAATTTACGCTCTAAACATTTGAGACGTCGAAGCGCGGCGGTGTAGGAATCACCTAACAAACATGGATCGCTACGAAAAGGTAAGGCGACCACGTATCTACCACTTTCATCTCGAACGGTGGTAGCGCGGAAATATTCTTCACACTCAAAATCATCAGGACTTTGAGCGGGCGGCGCGGATATCTCTTCAAGCTCCCAAAACTTCTTGAAGAGTGTGTCCATTGAGTCATGAACAACATTACAACACAAGGTCGAAAGATTGTTTTGAACGATCTGTGACGTAGGCGCGGAGCCCATAATCACATATCCTAAAACAGTTTCAATTGCGGGCGGAACATTACTGTTATTACTACGCACTATTCCCGGTAGTATTAAATGTGAAAAGACGGTCGCACCGACCAAACAGTCTACGGATCCTGGAGTAGCGAAGTCCTCATCCGAGAGCGGGAGGGACTTGAGATGTGTGAACGAGGCTTTATCTACTGCTACCGATGGCAGCGAGTCGCTTATGCGGTCGATCACGAGCGAGGCGAGATCAAAATTAACATTTGAATTAAAACGCGAATGTATTTTTAAATTTACTGAACCCTTAACTTGTTTCTCTGAACCACCAATTCCCTTGACCACTATGCTCGACGGTGTCATATGATTTAATAATCCAATGCGTTTACAACAATCATAAGTTATGAAATTACTCTGAGACGCACTATCTAACAAACAACGAATTGTATGCGGTCTATTATTCGTATCGTACACTATCACTTGCGCCGTAGCCAGCAAGACAGTCGAATGGATAGCTGTACATTGCCGGTTATCATCGGTCGGTGTATCGATGCGCGTAGGAAGTGATGCAGCAGTAGAAGTCGTGCATAGCGATAGGTCGCCGCGTTGTACTAACTGCGGGCGCGGTGACTCGGTAGCGGGCGGAACCGGTTCCCGAGGCGCAGTGGCTGAGCGCGCTGATGCGACAGCACGCGGAGTAGGTTCGGTGCGCGATTTATCATTATTGAAATGCAACATAGAATGATGTCGCTGATTACAAGTGCGACATTTTAATTTAGATGAGCAATTACCACTCTTATGTGTACGACTTAAGCAGTTCACACACGCGTTATTATTTTATATATGTTTAAATCTTTCAACAGGCGAAAGTTTTTGGAATGCGGTACATTTATTGTAATGATCATGAGTCGCGTAATTACACAGTGTACATTTGTCAGTAGCCGAAGTTGTTATGTATGACTGCGGATTCGGCGGGTTTGTCTTAGCACGGGGCTTAAAATTAGACTTACTTATGTTACTGCTAGCTGCAACTGCGAGCTGAGTATTCCCATAAATGCGACACTGACTCTTAATAAAATCAATAAAATTATCGAGCGTATGCGTTTTCGTGTCACGAGAGTACATTTGAAAAGCACGAATTGTGTCTTTATCGAATTTTTGCGTAGCTAAATGCAGTAATACGAAATCCAACAGATCATCTATTTTTAATGATTTTAATGAGTTAATGGCAACAACAAACCTATCAATAAACAATTGATAGTTAGATGCAGAAGGAGATCCATTTAATTTAAGGTTGAGCGCTTGTTCTAAGTAAGTGGTTCCTAATAACCTGACATCTTGATATTTATCGAGAAGCGACTGATAAATTACATTATAATTTTCGGCACTTGGTATGATACCTGCAAATGTAGACTGGGCAGAAGGCGACAGTTTACCTATTAGATAGTACAGTTTGTCTGCGTCTGTAAGCGAAGGGTTATTATGCACTGTGGCGTTAAAACTAGCGTAAAATAATGGCCAGTTATTTAAATTACCATCGAAAGACATGAGCTGAATTTCAGGCAAACGCGGCTTAGCTTTGAGCGATGAAGAAGGTTCTGATGTGGAAGTGGACCTCGTTAACTTCGACTGAACCTGCTTGATATAACAATATAGGTCTTCGAACGAAGAATAACACTGATATGAGGGAATAGCTTTAGGGTCAGTCTCCAGAAGAGTCTCATTATAATCATCGAGCACTTTATGAAAACTCGAACGTATATTCTCAATTGTCACGCAAGAATTCAAAAATGATTCTTGAGATTCTTCTGAAGTATGAGCCGCCTTCGCTAAATTATAAATAGCGTTGATACGTTCATAAAGAGCGTTTCGCTTAGCTTCTAGAACGGTTAAGCGCGGGGAACAAGGAGAAGCAACCTTCTGTTCGCGAGACATAATGATATAAGTATTATTACTTTATCACAGATGCACTATACCACACAACAAACTAATACTTAAAAGTGTGTTTTCAGAGATATAGACACACCTTTCAATAATATATAAGTACGTAGGTAACTGCCTAATAATATTAAGCAATAATTTATATGTTTAATGTTTGTGACAAAGAAAAATAGTGTGAAGTTATAAACACAACGATAATGCAATGAACGGGGCGCGGCGCGGATAAGTATTCGTATTTAAAACGGGTTATCAATGCGTTATGCTTATGCAGTATCGTTGGGATACAGACGCGGTAATGATTAAATATGTTATAATTAATAAATGTGTACGTGAATTCATAAATACGCAAATATAAAATAAATATCACTTATAAGTGTAAGTACCTAAGGGGCGCGGGAGTATATAAGGAATATATAATATTATTTAAATCCAAAGGCAAACACCTATAAGAGAGGTGCGTAGTTATAATTATATAGATAATATGCAAATAGCATGTATACAGGGTGTAAGGGACATCGTACCGAAAAAAAATTTATAAGACGTCAAATAATGTCCGTTACAACATTACAGTAACCATTTATTATGGTAAATGACAAATGACTAACTTATTAATTTTCGAGCATGTAATGAATATATGCGGAATAATGTTTATTTTTCAAATTACATTGCTAATTTTCTAAAATAATAATAGTTAATTGCCTATTAATTAATTGCCTATGCACTGTTTTTGTGAATAAAGAATAAATAAATAAATAAAAATAAAATAAAAACACAAACAATCAATTAATTGTTTTTAAATTAAAATTAGGCTTTATTATTATACCAATAATGATGTTATACTAATTTTATTTAAAAAAAGTGAATTTTTTTTTTGGAAATTCATGAAAAAGCCGATGAAAAATTTCAACACTAGGATGTTCAGAATCGTGTTCTGGATCCCTGGTATCGGTTTTCGGTACGATGTCCCTTACACCCGTTAGAAAGTGCTAGAATATCACTTTTAAAATGAAGGTAGGAGGCGCGTAATTAACGCGTATCTCGTACTTGTATGGTGAAAACCCAATTATTTACCAGTTAAATGAACAATGAAAAAGGCCAAATGGTGGCAAAATGATTCACAAAATTTAACCAAAATGATACGACGAGGGGATCAAAATGATCCGATAAGTGGGACCAAAATAGTCCAGTAAGGGGATCAAATAATGATCCGGCGAAAGGGATTAAAAGATAATCCAGCGAGAAGGATCAAAAGATAATCCAGCGAGAAGGACCAAAAGATATTAGCGCCAAAGATTTATGTTTGACACTGCGGGACGCGTTATGTGCCCTAAGGCTTTATGGCGGGAATGAAAACATTGAAATAGTGGACTGTAGTTTTTAAATCGCCTAGGATCGCTAGTATCACACGGTATTACAGCGGGATGATGTTCATTGGTAAAGAATTAAAAGGAAATAAAAGGAATTCCACACACCTGACGTTCAGCTGCAGCTCAGCTCGTCCCGGGACTCCAACCACACGGCACAGGCTTCACAAAGTCACTGATCACTGCTGAGCTATTGAGAGTCTGATATTACAATAGAATGTGCGTATTATATGAATTATATCACGTATTCGCGGGAATGTCTTTGTGCAGTAATTACACAGCGACGCGTTATTCGCGGGGTTTATTGCCAATCAATTAGGACGACGACCGTGTCCTACCGATGACAGATGCGTAGTGGAAGGGTAGCGGATTCACATTGGTGGGAAAGAGAGGGTATGTATACCTGTCATACCGTGCGTACTTATAACAAAGCTAAATTAGAAATATTGCAATTAAATGCATAGAATGCGTATGGCGGTAACAAAGACAATTTACCACCGGGAAAGTGGGCTCTAGGTCGAGTAGAGGAGCTCCATCCTGGAAAGGATGGGTGCGTCAGGGTGGTGTCCGTTAAAAACAAAAACGGGACCATTAAAAGGCCGATTATTAAGTTATCCCTTTTACCGATAAATAATAATCTTGACCAGCATAACCAAGAAACCAACCAGACGAGTGAGGAGAGAGTAAAACCAAAAACCAGACGTGTGCCCAGAAAAGGAATATTTCATTTCATAACCATGGCACTCATGCTGTTTACATTTTTTATGCTACCGATTCAATGTGCGCATAATATTATGAATTTAAACTACAGTTGAGAAGTGACATGTCAAATTTTTTTCTCTTGAAATAAAATTTAATAATTATTATTATTTTCTTATGATTTCAGTTCCCGAGTACTCCACCTCGAGCCGCATCACTCGCGCATTCCTGGTGGGTGGTTGCAGAGCCTCATCATCGCTCACGGCAGAGGCACCGGGTCTCGGTCATTCGCTGGCTTGGCTTTTCAAGACCACTCTGTATACACCAGGGGAGTACTTTACCTAAGTACTGCGTTACAATTACCAGTTGTTTCATTGTATCTTTTATTTCCAGATTTTTTCTTCGTTGTCGAGCTGCGCCAGCCTTGGCCAGTCGACTACCTATCGACGCCAAGTGGTGTATAGTGACATTTTAAGTGCATGTATATATAAGTGTTTTATATGCAAGATGTAAATAGAACTATCCTGGCCCCAATGCCGCAGCCTTGCAGCCAGGTGAGTAATAGTTCGTTGGAAAATTTAGTAAAGTGTGATCAGTGTTCTCAAGCACGCTTCTTTCGCGGGAAACGAGGTTTGAATATTCACATCGGGAGGGCTCATAAGTCCCATCCTGCTGTGCCTGTGTCAGAACCATCTTGTTCTCGCCCGGTTTCGACTACAAATTCAAATGTCACAAACCTTCCATTCTGGCAGCGTATTAGCTCACTAAAAAGAAATGTTCCTCTCATTAAGCGCATTCCTCGTGGTGCTCGTATTTCAGTGGCCAATGCCCTGAGCAGTTGCATTCAAAAAATTCTAAATCATAATACACAGTGTGCTTGGGAAGAGCTGCTTACATTTCCTTACAGAGTGCTGCATGTTACTGCAATCAAGGCAGGTGAAAAAATTTCTCTTACGCAAAAAATTAAACTAAATTGTTCTGATTTGAATAATGTTATTTCGGATTTGTCTTTTGGCATTTCCCCTATTCGATCTCGAGTCTCTGGTAATATCATTCACAAAATTGAAACAAAAGCAAATGATGGTGATTTTAAAGGCGCAGCACGGATGCTTTTTTCCAGCGATATTATTGCTCCAAATAATGCGGACACGCTTTCCGCATTGATGTCCAAACATCCCTCACCTTCAGTAGGTCTTCATTTCCCTGACGCACCCCCTTTAGATCAGCGGATTCTTATTTCGGATACTGTCGAAATTATGAACTGCATTTCTTCCTTTAAGAGTGGCTCTGCTGGCGGCCTTGATGGCCTTACCCCTCAACATCTCAAAGACCTTGTAAGTAACGCCGTTGGGGACGCTGGCAGGTCACTCCTTTCTAATTTAACCGCTCTGATTAATCTAATGTTGGCGGGCAAGGTGCCTCTAGAAATTACTGATGTTTTATATGGCGCTAATTTGTGCGCTCTATCCAAAAAAGACGGTGGCATTCGGCCTATAGCGATAGGCTCTACCATCCGCCGTATCGCTTCTAAAGTTTGCTGCCGTCGCATCCTCCCTACTGTATCCCAAATTTTTCAGCCTATACAGCTCGGATTTGGCTCAAAGGGTGGTTGTGAGGCAGCCGTCCATGCGGCACGCACCTTTTTACTGCAGAATGGAGGTGAGGTCTTGCTTAAGGTGGATGTCAAAAATGCTTTCAATTCTGTAGACAGAGCTGCTTTGTTGACACAAGTACAAAACAACATTCCAGAAATTTACCCATATGTCTTTCAATGTTATGGCCAACCATCCAAATTATTATATAATGAACATCCTATTTGTTCAGCTGTTGGATGTCAACAAGGTGACCCTCTTGGTCCCGCTATCTTTAGTTTGGCAATCCATCAGATCATATGTACTCTAAATTCCAAATTTAATGTCTGGTATCTGGATGATGGCACTTTGGGGGGTTCAGCAGATTCGGTCTATGATGACTTCGAAATTCTTATTAACGAGTTTCAAAAAATCGGTCTAGAATTTAACTTTTCAAAGTGTGAAATCTTTGTTTTGGACTCAGTGCCTGAGGCTCGAAAGAACCTCATTATTAACAAATTTAGTAGTTTGGCATCTAATATTAAGGTACTGTCTAAGGAATCTCTGTACCTTCTCGGTGCCCCCGTTCTGAACGAAGCCATACCCAGTTTCGTAGATGAAAAAATTAAAAAATTCCATGATTCCTCTGATCGAATCTTCAAAATTAACTCACATTTAGCATTCTTCATTATTCGTTTTTGCCTTTTTGTGCCCAAATTCACTTATTTTCTTCGCTGTTCTCAACTATTTAAATTTAAAAGTCATTTAACATCCTTGGATGATTTAATTCGGTGTTGTTTAACAAAAATTTTAAACTGTCCTTTTGAAGAGGATCGGGTATGGACCCAGGCTACTTTACCGATTGGTTTAGGTGGTCTGGGTGTCCGCAAAATTTCCGATCTAGCACTCCCGGCATTTTTGTCTTCGGTATATAGTACGGAAACCCTCAGCAGGTCTATTATTGTCTCAGCCTTAGGATCTGTTGAGGTGACGTATTTGAGTGAGGCCAGAAATGCCTGGCTGTTGGCTTGCCCGGGTTCCGACCCTCCAATCTTAACTCACTCTCAGAGACAGTGGGATAAACCACTCTGTAATTCAATTTGGCATTCACTTTTAACATCCAGCGTTAACGATTTGGATCGTGCGCGTTTGCTAGCTGTCTCTGCGAAGGAGTCCGGTCACTGGCTGCAGGCTATGCCATCGTCTCATATTGGTACCTTATTGACCAATACCACACTTAGTCTTGCAGTTTGTTTGCGGGTGGGTGCCAGGACCAACCTTCCTCATCGTTGTCGCTGTGGGGAGTACGTAGATAAATATGGTCACCACGGGCTGTCTTGCTCGCGTAGCGCTGGCCGTATGTCACGCCATGCCGCCCTTAATGATATTATTCGCAGGGGGCTTGTCACTGCCGGTGTCCCTGCCGTACTGGAACCAGTCGGCATTACACGAGATGACGGCAAGAGGCCTGATGGTGTCACTTTAATACCATGGCAACATGGAAAGCCGCTGGTGTGGGATGCGACATGTGTCGACACACTTGCTGCGTCCCACACCCCGGCAACTTGCAGGGCGGCTGGAGGGGCTGCGGCGGCCGCTAGTGTTGCAAAGCGACGCAAGTATGCAGCTCTAGGTTCGAGCTATATATTTGCGCCCTTTGCGGTGGAGACCATGGGGCCTTGGTCTCATGAGACGCACGCTTTGGTGAAAGAAATTTCTTCCAAACTTATCGAAGTCTCAGGAGACCGCCGGGCTGGTAGCTTTTTCTGCCAACGTATAAGCTTGGCCATACAAAGGGGTAATGCCGCCAGTCTTTTAGGTACCCTTCCCTCCCAGTGCGGCGACAACTTCGAGGAAGTTTTTTACCTAGTTTAAGTGTACATGTTTGTAAATAAACTGTAAATATTTTGTTTCAATAAATGTATATTCTCATTTAAAACGAACATGTATGTAAACTACAGTCAGAACTTATATTTTGATAAAATGTCTACAGTGCATTTTGTTCGGGACGATTGGAATCTAGTAGTATGCTACGATTTACAGCCCTATTGGCAAGGAAATAAGTTATTATTTAATTATATAAACCATTTAGTCTGTAAGAAAAGAGCATTGTGAATCAATTTTATTGCAATTACGACATAGTTATAGCGAACTGGATCATTACAACCACATAATGTCGGGTCAGCAGTTCCCACGCGAGCACGTGCGAACGCGCCGCGGCCTTCTCAATGTCGTAGGCAGGGCTGGGCAAAATACATGCTTTGCTTTAATTGAAATACAAATTACAAAATACTGTATCGCATGTAATTAAAATACGAAATACAAAATATCTTTAAGTAAGGTATTTGAAATATAAAATATAAAATACAAAATACAGTATTTTAGCTATTTTTAATTGAAATACAAATTACAAAATACTTTAGACCAGTACGGGCTGAACAGTAGAGGAAAACAATATTAATTAATCAGTAAAACCAGAGTTTCCTTTCATGAACACTAGATTTTTAAATGTACTATCTTAGACTATAGAATTATGATCTAAGTGTACTATGTACAGAAAAACAGCCTCTTGTTGGGGAGTGAATAAAACCTGTTAAAGAAAACAATCTTCCTACAGGTCCTGATGAGCGCAATGGAACAAACTTTTTATATTTGGATACATACATTTTTTTTGCGTTTTTTACCGACTTCTAAAAAGGAGGAGGTTCTTAATTCGACTGTATATTTTTTATGTATGTTCGCGCATAACTCTGGCAATCATGAACCGATTTGAATCATTCGTTCTTGTAGGGGTAGGCCGATCCATTGCTTTGGTCCCATAACAAAAAACCATTGCTTACGAATAAGTAGTACCTACCTTGAAAAACAAGAATGGCACCTCAGAAAAAGCTGCAGGAATGCCTAAAAGAAGACATTTTTGTCGCTTTTTAACACGCTTTTATTAGCTTGACCTGTATGTATGTATGACCTGTATGTACTTCTACACGTCCAAAACATTTGAAATTTTGCACATGTATCAAGGACCGGTGACAATACAATAACATAATTATATCATCGAGCTGATCTGATGCTGGGGCTCGAAGGTGGATAAGAGAACCCTTGGATGGCTACTAGTAAACTAATCGAGTTTGGGTTCATTTGATTTGTTTAAAAGAGTTCTTTTCACTTTAACTATTACTGAGGACCTGATGGTGGAACTGGAGAAGGTGGGTGACGGAACCCTGGATTGGCTATTAGTAAACACACTGAGTTCGGGCTCATTTGATTTGTTTTAAAGAGTTTTTTTCACTTTGACCATTAATGAGGACCTGATGATGGAACAGGAAGGTGGGTAACGGAACCCTGGAATGGATACTAGTAAACACATCGAGTTTGGGTTCATTTGATTTGTTTTAAAGAGTTCTTTTCACATTAACCATTATTCAGGACCTGATGATGGAACAGGAAGGTGGGTGACGGAACCCTGGATTGGCTACTAGTAAACACATCGAGTTTGGGTTCATTTGATTTGTTTTAAAGAGTGCTTTTCACATTAACCATTATTCAGGACCTGATGATGGAACAGGAAGGTGGGTGACGGAACCCTGGATTGGCTACTAGTAAACACATCGAGTTTGGGCTCATTTCATTCGTATTAAAAAGTTCTTTTCAGTTTGACCATTACTGAGGGCCTGATAATGGAACTGGAAGATGGGTGACGGAACCCTTGAATGGCTACTAGTAAATACATCAAGTGTGGGCTCATTTCATTTATTTTAAAGAGTTCTTTTCACTTTGACCATTAATGAGGGCCTGATGATGGAACTGGATTGTGGGTGATGGAACCCTGCAAAGGCTACTAGTAAACTCGTTGAGTTTGGGCTCATTTGATTTGTATTAAAAAGTTCTATTTACTTTGCCCAATAATCAGGGTAGATGATGGAAATGAAAGGTGGTTGACGGAACCCTGGAATGATTACTAGTAAACCCATCGAGCTTGGACTCATTTGATTTGTTTATAGGAGTTATATTCACTTTGCCTAATAACGTGGACCTGTTGATGGACCCGGAAGGTTAGTAACGGAACCCTTGAATACTACTTGTGAAGCTATTGACTTTTAGCGTACTTTCGACTGTTTAAAGGGTAAATACGTAGAGCTTTCTTAAACTCAATCAGATACCTACGCGTAATATCTAGTTTAGTAAAAATATGTTTTGCCACAACCTGCCAAGCTACGAACAAATCAATACTTGGGCTAATTTTATCCATAGTTTAGGCGAATATTTCTAATACTAAAAAAGTATAAAATAAAGTACTAGTTTAAAAAACTAAAAATACACGCTAATAAGGACTACTGCACTAAAAAGCAATAAATAAATTATCGAAACCGTTCTTTCTTTCTACCACGTGCAATTGTAATTTATGGATTATATTTATGTGTAAAAGCGTGGGGCGCCTTTTCTGATTACCAGCTTAACATTACTGTAAAATTTCAGGAACGCTAAGTATTTGTATTCACATGACAATCATTTGTAATCATTTACAGAGAAAAGGCACCCCACGCCTTTACACATAAATATAATCCATAAATTACAAGCACGGGGTAGAAAGAAATAAAGAACGGTTTCGATAATTTATTTATTGCTTTTTAGTGCAGTAGTCCTTATAAAAGCGTGTATATTTCGTTTTTAAAACTAGTAATTTATTAAGGAAAAAAATGGTCATAATTCTGGCAAATATTTACCAATTTCAATGATTCTTTTTTATTTGAAAGATGGAACCACTGTAATGAATTTGTATGAATTTTATCACAACCCAATAAGAACTTCCTAGAGGACGATGAACGATATGGAGGAATTTATCAGGTAAAATTTGGATTATCTGGATTTCAATGATTCTTTTTTTTTCGAGAGACTAAACTACCTACTAAAATGATTCCATGCAAATTTCATTACGACCGGATAAATTGTTCTTGAAGAAACATTAATGATGTAAAAAACTATGTAGGTAGACGATAATGTGATCATAACCTACCTAATTCATTTTACCGTCTTCGATGGTTCAATCTTAATGTATGAAAATATCACTAAAAAGTATAAAATAAAATATTTAATAAAAAATTAACCGACTTCAATAACACTAAAAAGTATAAAATAATTTAAATATTATTGACGTTGGTGCCAAATATACAGAGCAGGTACGCTAACACCTGCTAACACCATCTTCAAAAATATTTAAATTATTTTATACTTTTTAGTGTTATTGAAGTCGGTTCAATATTTTTTTTAAATACTTTATACTGGCCAATTTTGACACACAGTACAGTCATAGCGTACAGTAAGTCATGACGTCATGAGTGACGTTTTCGCCGCGACCACAACAACCGCGGTCGCTATGTGGAACGACTAAAGGAGCGTTTTGATAGTTGTGGGCCCCAAGTGGAACGCAGCCATAAGAGTGCAGTGTTGCCAACTCTGATAGCTGATTTACCATCATTACACTCTCGCCTCGCACTCAAACTTACGATCGCTACATGAAGGTTAAATGTATTTTAATGTTAAAATGTATTTTGAAGCCGCAAGTATTTGAAATACAAATTACAAAATACCTCGGCGTCAGGTAATTGAAATACGAAATACAAATTAAATTTTTAGGAAGTAATTGAAATACAAATACCAAATACGTATTTGTATTTCAATTACGTATTTTAATTACAAGTAATTCAAATACTGCCCAACCCTGGTCGTAGGTAATATTGCACATGGACTGTTCGGTGTACTCGATGACCAATTCGCCGAACAGTATAAACAGGACATCGATTTAGTTAGAGCGAACCAAGACCATTTAGCGGCACTATGGAAGAACCAGACCTCTGTAGTGGAGTCCGAATATAATGTATTGAGAACGATGAAAGAATCCATTGATAAGCACACGCAGCATCTTAGTCAAATTGAAGATGAAACCAGCAAGTTGCATAGAATGGATACTTACATTGAAACTACCAATGATTTTTTGTTGTCATCCATGGCAGCAAACAGTCTGTTACTTAATTTAAAAGGTATGCAAGATATATTATTGGATACAGTTTCGGAAGTATATTATGGAAAATTCAACATACATCTTTTGAAACCAGACCAGCTGCTGAAGGAATTAAATATAATTTCTGGAAAACTAAGAAAAGAGTTGAGTTTACCAATAAACCTCATTCCGTCGGACTTAACAAAATTATACCATTTGTTGAAGGTGAAGGCGAGAATGATCAAAAGTTATTTAATTTTTAACCGACTTCAAAAAAGGAGGAGGTTCTCAATTCATCGTGTATGTTTTTTTTTTTTTTTAATGTATGTTCACTCATAATTCCGCCAAATATGTACCGATTTGGATGATTCTTTTTTGTACCTAATGGACATTCCATCAAGTTGGTCCCATAAATTTTTTATTCCTTATGAACCAGTAGTTCCTGAGAAAACATGAATGGAATGTTAGAATTATCTGGTAAAACGCCTAAAAATAGATGATGTTCTAATCAATAATGGTTATAACTCATACAAATATTTACCAATTTCAGTGATTCTTTTTTTATTCGAAAGCATGAACCATAAGGATGGTTCGGTATGAATTTCATTAAGACCGGATAAGAACTTTTTCGAAGAACATGAGTGATGGGAAGGAGATATAACTGGGAGAAACCATAAAATAGATGATGTCTTCGTCTACAAAATGGTCATACGCCATCCAGATCATCGTACCGAATTCGATGGTTTCTTTTTGACCCCCGACCAAAAACGAGGTGTTATTTGGGGGGGGGGGGAGTCGTGTCTGTCTGTCTGATAACTGTCTGTGGCATCGCAGCGCTCAAACGAGTGGACAGATTGGCGTATGCTGGTTTATTGGAGATGGTTCTTAGCGATGTTTCTTGAAAATCGGTTTAGCTTTGAAAACCATCAGCTCTTTTCCAAGTCGAGATAGGGATATTTCGTATACAATGGACATTTTTAATTACTTCTATTACTCCGAAAGATCTGAAATTTAGAACATATGTAAATCCGTTGATACTAAAAAACTGGTACTAAGAAAATGGTAACCTTCACCAGGGTCTGATGATGGAGCAGGAAGGTGGTCACAGGATTTCTGCACCAATAAACGTAGACCCACTGAGTTTGGGCTCTTCATCAAAAATGATGTTCAGAGTCTGGTGATGGGAGCAAACAGTATGATGTTAACAGGAACTCTGTTCCATGAAATGTAGGACCCACCGAATTTTAGATCTGTGGTTGGGTTGGGAGATTTTAATTAAAATAAATTTATACCTGTTGGTATTAAAGCTTTATATACAAATCGGTATATAGTTGAATAAAGACTTTTAAAGAGAATATGACTAAAAATAATAAAATAAAATTTTTATAAAAAAAAATAAACCGACTTCAATAGACACCACACTATAAAGTGAAAAATAACTTCAATATTCTTGAAGTTGGTGCTAAAATAAACACGATACTTACCCCAACACCAGAATCAACTGACCAGCACCAACTTCAATAATATTGAAGTTATTTTTCACTTTTTAGTGTGGTGTCTATTGAAGTCGGTTTATTTTTTTTTATAAAAATTTTTTGAAATCAAAATACCTCTTGTGAGTAGAGATAATTACGAAGTTTATAAGATTATTTCAGTACCAAAGAACGTTGGCGTCAATATGGTCACCCTAGTACCGGTGTCGGATTATGTGGCGATCAACTTGCGAAAAGATTCGTATATACCAATCACAGAAATGGAGCTTCGTGGATGCGTTCATTTCGATGCAGATACTCAACTGTGCTCTTTACAAAAACCAATTTACCACATGAAGGCTGATGAGAACTTGTGTTTTAAAAACCAGGAAACACAAATCTGTCAGACAAGAACCGAGATATGTCGCGATTCGTGGATTCGGTTAAATAATATAAACACGTATCTGTTCTTCTGCTGCGATTCTCGTCAAATCAGGATCATTTGTGGGAACGAAGTCTCTTCTGAACGCCTCACCAGAGCCGGTATAATGATGATGAGTGCAGACTGCGTCCTCAAGGGAAATGATGTCACCATTCTTACGCAGAATCAGCCATCTAATAACCTGACCATACAGGCAGATATATTGAAGATAGAGATACCAGCCATCAATCACGTCTTCAACCATAATCTGTCCATGTCTACTCGGAAACCAGAACTTCCGGTCGACGGTTCAGAAGACGAGCTGACGGGTATAGGTCTTAGAATAAGACAAATGCAGTCAGAGCCGAGCCTGGTAAGGAGCATTTCGTACCACGACGTGCACCATTACGTCGTGATCTACGTGCTGGTGGGAGTGGTGTGCGCTGCGGGCGCAGCGTGCGCGGTGCGGAGATGCCGCGCGCGCCGCCCGCCCGCCGCCGGAGCGATGCCGGCGCCGTCGGCGCGACCTGCCCTGCGCGGCATGACCAACGCTGCCTACCGTTTTAGTGTTAGTGACCAAAGTGTAGTGAGTGTAAGTGACAATCTGAACCATAATGACAATCAATTGTGTATAAAACAGACCATAGACGGACCTAGTGGCCATTTACATCACTGTTCGTCGCCTACAGTTTATAGACCAAGTTTTAGTGTTCTTAATAATTCGTAACCATAAGGACACTAGTGTAGACTAAGGAAATATTGTTGATCACCCTTGTCTCACATCATTCATAAACATCACCACCATCACTTTCTTCTTCTGGCTGTGGGAGCATGTACGGTGCAAGCATCGTGCATTACGTTGCGCTGTGTCATCATTTACGCCGAGATGCAGTATTGCAACGATTTCACAGTCAGTTCACGTTTGATAGCCAATCGGTTCGCGTGTGCTCATAACCATTAACCATTCCATACCATTTAGGGTTAAGTGCTTATAATAAACCATTTATCTGTACTTAACTCTTTCTATTATTTACATACCATTGTAAATACTTCTGTACGGCTACCAGATCGTACAATTACTCTGACTAATATGAACCGATTTCCAAGGGAGTAAACTACTGTAATGATTTCTTTCATGCAAATTTCATTAGGACCGGATACAGTGTTCCTGAAGAAAATATACACAGTAGGTACGTCAACATCAACTTCAATAACATTTAAATTATTTTATGCTTTTTAGTGTTGAAAAAAAATGAACCGACTTCAAGTCGGTTCATTTATTTTTATGTGTCGTGTGCAATGTTTTATTTGAAAATCAACCCATGGGACAAATAAGGTACCAAAGTTTGTGTGTAAGAAAATATTTTTTCAGACACGAAACTTTGTCAGTGTACTCATCAAATAATTGAGAAACACGTCTAACACATTTATTTTGAAAATCACCTTTAACGGGGTTTTAGCACGGTTTTTGAGAATCAAACGCGAAAAAAATATTCATGCTGCACTGATGACACTACGGATACATTCGGCATATTGAAGCAACGCATGTAATTTTTTTAAATTAACCCCTAAAAGCGTTCAATTGAATTCCAAAAAATATTTTATTCCTACAGCCACATGACATATATTATGTAATAATAATGTCCTCCTGGCCGAAACGACCACAGCGGCCAATCTTTCACAAGATCAGCCATGTACGCAGGAGATATTATAGTGCACAAGCGCTTGCGCAGACACAAGTGCACTCTCTCTTCCTTTATATAATACCTCTCATAATCCGGTGGGACGGAATACCGACACGACCGGGGAGAGGTTAGGCGCAGGACCGACTTTTTACATGCCCATCCGACGCATGGATCATTTTACTTTACAGACAATCAGGTGATCGGCCTGCATTGTCCTAGCCAGTAAGGAACAACTACTCAAATTTGTTGCCCCCCGCAGGATTCGAACCTGCGACCTCCGGTTTACAAAGCAAGCGGTTTACCACTGCGCCACGGAGGCTACACGGATATATTATGTACTGCATACAAGAAACCCTAAAGTTTGCGTGAAGAAAGATCTCCATTTAATGCTCTATTGCAACTATGGTAACGAAACTCATTGAATGAACTAAACAAAACTGTTGAATAAACTTATTTTCAGCATTTTTCGAAAATCAACCGCTAAGGGACTATCAATTCAAGCCGTTCCTGAATCTCGCAATGAAAATCTAGTTGCTATGTTCAAAAAACTAACGGATTTATTGGAAATACGCTTTGATGAGTCTTCCCTGCGTGCCTGTCGTCGTGTAGCCAAAATGGACCTCTCTTCTACTAGGCCACGTAATATTCTGGTCACATTGTCTTCTCCTCTTCAGCGAGACATGATTATATCTGCTGTACATCGCTTCAATAAGAAGCACCTTACCGAACCACTTAATTCTGAACATTTAGGAATCGGCGATAAACCGAATAAGATTTACGTGGTTGAACACTTATCACCAGAGACTAAATTGTTATATGCCGAAGCTCGCAAATTGGCTAAATCTTGTAACTTTAAGTATGTGTGGGTTAGATATGGGCGTATTTATGTTCGTAAGGATGATTCCTCTAATGCTATTCTTATTAAAAATTCTGAATCTCTAAACAAACTTGCTCTGTGAATCTCTAGGTACCTAATTGTATTTAATTTGTCAGTAATTATCATATTTATATTAAAATCTATCTAGGGTTTTTTGTGTGTGCTTATGGATATCTATTACCAAAATGTAAATAGAATAAGGTCGAAGACAAATGAGCTACACTTAAGCATATTAAATAGCAATTACGATTTAATTGGTCTTACTGAAACAAATTTAGATGATAGTGTATTTAATGATGAAATCTTTGATGCAAGATACAATGTATTTAGAAGGGCCCGATATACCACATGTATAAATAAGAAGGAAGGTGGTGGAGTTCTTGTCGCAATCAATAAACGTTTTAATGTGGTACGTCAGGTCTCCTGGGAGAGTAAATATGAAGATATTTGGGTCAGTATTTTGCCTAATTCAAACTTTAAGAAAGTTATAAATCTCTGTCTTTGTTACCTACCACCGTATTTATCAAATAATGACTTAGTAAATTTTTATACTACCTGTCAGAACAACATTTTACAAACATCTCATTCAGATGAATTTATATGTATCGGCGATTTTAATGTTCCCAATATTGTGTGGACCAAAGCTACGGGTTCTTTTTATGCCGAGCCCAGCTCGTACTCTGACTTTAAGTCTAATCTTCTTCTTGATTTTTGCCAATTATGTAATCTGTCGCAATTTAATACTGTATCAAATATAAATAATCGATGCCTGGATTTAGTTTTTTCGACAATAGACGATGTTGTTGTAGTAGATGCCACGCCCATCACTCCCTTGGATAAACACCACCCTGCTCTTAATATAACCCTCACATCTTTCTCACAATCGCCAAGTCATCATGCATCTAAACAACGTAAGCGGCCCAATTTTTACAAATGCAATTATGAAAAGATAAGAATAGCCTTAAGTAAAGTTAACTGGACGTCTTTGCTATCTTCTGCTGATATTGATACTAATGTAGCTATGATGTATAATACCCTGAACACGCTTATCCATGAAAACACCTGCATGACATCCAATACCTCAGAAAATTATCCTTTTTGGTATACTCCAGCCCTTAAACGATGTATAGCTGAGAAACTTAAGTTTCATAAATTATATAAAAAATACAAGTATACTCGAGATTACGATACTTTTTCTCTATTGCGTGCACGTAGTAAATGCCTAATAGATGAGTGCTACAATAACTATTTATCATCAGTTGAGAAATCATTATCTTCAAACATTAAACCATTCTGGAGCTTTGTAAATAATAAAAAGGATGGTACCAATGGCATTCCATTAACAATGCACTACGGAAGTCTCAGTGCTTCGGATCACAAAGAAATTTATGAGCTTTTCTCGTCATATTTCAGCTCGGTATTTGAAAGTAGTGATGGTACTGTAAATAGTCAACTGTCTTATCTAGTATAACTATCACCACGCAAGATAAATTAAGTAAGATCAAAGACCTCGATTCGGCAAAAGGGCCCGGACCGGATGGCTTACCTCCTTTCTTTATAAAACAATGCGCTAACAAACTCACTGAGCCCCTTCATCTAATTTTTAATAAATCTTTGCGTTTAGGTGTATTCCCATCGTACTGGAAAATTGCATACATAGTCCCGGTTTATAAAAGCGGTGATAAGGCTTGTTGTGAAAACTATAGGCCTATAAGCATACTCTCCTGTTTTGCCAAACTGTTTGAGTCGGTTATTTATGATGCCATTTATCATCAAGTCAAACCTTTTTTATCTCCTAATCAACACGGTTTTGTTAAAAATAAATCTACATTAAGCAATCTTCTTGAATATAAAAATTATTTGTGTTCTGCTTTTGCATCGGGAGAACAAGTAGACTCTATTTACACAGATTTCTCTAAGGCTTTCGACAAAGTCAATCATGACATTCTTTGCCTTAAGTTGAACTCGTTGGGTATACACGGTTCTTTGCTACGATGGGTTGAGTCGTACCTTTATAGAAGAACCCAATTGGTTGCACTAAAAGGTGAGGTGTCATCTCCTGCTATTATAACCTCTGGAGTTCCTCAAGGTTCCCATCTAGGCCCATTATTTTTTATAGTTTTTATAAATGACCTCATTAAACGCCTAAAGTGCCCTTGTTTGTTGTACGCTGATGATCTGAAAGTATTTAATAGAATAACAGATATTTGCGATGCTATCGATCTTCAAAGAGATCTGGATGTGATTTACGACTGGTGCATTGATAATCGTATGGTCTTAAATATTGATAAATGTTTCGTTGTATCATTCACAAGAAAAGTCAACAAGATCACTTTTGATTACTCCTTGTATCATAATAGTCTCTCGCGCAAATCTTCTGTGAAAGATCTTGGAATTATTTTTGATGATGAGTTATCTTTCCGCAGCCTCTACGATTATATTACAAAAAGAAGCTCACAAATTCTTGGCTTCATTGCTCGCATTACAAAACGATTTAAGAGCCCACATAGTTTAATTTATCTTTATAATACATTAGTTCGTAGCATTTTAGAGTATGGCGCGACTATTTGGTCCCTATTTTACCAAGTACATACAGATAGAATTGAGCGGGTCCAAAGGAACTTAACTTTTAAGATTGTATGCTTTCGTCATAACCTACATCGTCAGCTGAAATCATATCAGCATAGATTAAGATACTTTAATGCTCTTTCATTAGAATCCAGACGTCGTATAAGCGATATAGTATATCTTTTTAAAATTATACATGCTATATTAGAGTCTCCGTCATTATTACAAGATTTAAACATTAATATTAATTATAGATGCCGTAAACCCAATGTATTTACACTTAAAGTATACCGCAATAACACGTCGTTTTATAATCCCATTGTCCGTATGTGTAGAGAATACAATGAGTTAAGTAAATGCAATCCGTCCATAGATTTATTTAATAATAATATTAATACTTTTAAAAAACAGATCCATAATGTCTTCAAAAACTCTTAGTCTATTACAGTACCTATCAACATTATTGTTCAGTCATATCCATAATTAAATTATTGTTGTTATATTTAGTTTGCCTGGAAATAACTTACTCTTAAATAAGTATTTCCTTTTGTAATACATATTTTGTACTTTGCTTGTAAGCTCACTTTACCCGTACGTTAACAAATTAGCTTAAAACACATGTTTTGGGTTATAATTATCGTTATATAACTTTATGTATGTTACTACTCAACGCAATTCTGATTGTAACCTGTTTTGTGTTAAATAAATAAAAAAATAAATGGGGTTACCAATGGTTTCCACTTAACACCTCTTCACTAACATTTTCTCTACAAAATTCGATTTCATTAACAATGAAAACTTAGCAGACAACATAGACTATGTGAAAGTAGGCATATCGCACTTATGTCAAACGGAATCTTGTAACTATTTGTTAGAACAGAGTAAAATTTCACAAAACAGTTTAAAAATCATTACACAAAATATTAGAAGCATCACAAAAAATATTTTCTCTTTTGAAGTTCTCCTAACCAGAATTGGGTTTTCCTGTGATATATACATTGTCACTGAAACTTGGAACTTAAAAACTCAATTTTTTCCATCTCTTAACAATTACAATATTTTCTACTCTACTAATAACCATAACCAAAACGATGGAGTAGTTGCATACGTAAGACAAAAACTAAATGTTGTCGTAGAAGAAATTATAATAAGTGATGCTACATGTCTTGCTATAAAAGTCGATAAACATACAGTAGTTATAGGCATCTATCGATCCCCATCAAAAAAGAACATTGATTCATTTATCACGTCTCTAGACCAATTATTAACCACTTTTACTAACTACAAAAATATAATAATTATGGGTGATCTAAACATAGACATTAAACCAAATAACGAGGATTGTAACGCAACAGATTACCTAAATTTATTAGCAAGCCATGGACTTCTTCCAGGTCATGTTTACCCTACTAGAAACGATAATAGCTTAGATCACGCAATGATTAAAACCGGAAACCACTCTACAACAATGGTACTCCAGACACTTCTTACAGATCATGCCCCAGTTCTTCACTGTAACTGTTATGAATATATAACACAAGAATCGACCAGTTCAGCTATTCAAAAAGTCGATTATAAAACAATCTTATCTGAACTTGAAACAATAAATTTTGAACAAATACTGAAATCACAAGATGCTAATTGGTCTGCAGAACAGTTAGTAAACATCCTAAATAATCTAATACTAAACAATACTACTAAAATTATAACACCTAAACGAATACGATGCCTAAAACCATGGATTACTCCTGGTCTAATCCGATGTATGCAGAATCGTGATCGTATGCACCTAAAATGTAGAAAATAACCGAGAAACGAAATACTCAAAGTGATTTACAAACGTTATAAAAACTTCTGCAATGACTTACTAAAACGGCTTAAGAGAAACTATGAAAAAAGTGAATTACATAAATGTGCTAATAACCCTAAAATGAAATGGAAAATTATTGATAAAATAACAAATCGTAATAACAAAAAAAAACACCATGGAACTGATCTGATAAAATAACGATTAACCCCTTAGAAAATTATGAAAACTTACCTTCAAATAACCCAGTTAAATCTATGGCTATGTTACATACTGATGAGAAAGAAGTCGAATCCATACTTATGAATTTAAAATCAGACAGTGCAGTGGGATGGGATGGGATTTCCACAAAGTTACTAAAGTTAGCAAAACACATTGTTGTTCCTCTTCTTACACATATATCAAATATCTCCATTGATTCGGGTACGTTTCCTCAAGTGTTTAAAATCTCTATCATTCATCCCATCTTTAAATCAGGTAATAGAGATTGTTTAAATAACTACCGACCCATTTCTGTCCTTACTGCAATGTCCAAACTATTAGAATTTTTTTTAAATAAGAGACTGGTGGCTTACCTGGAAAAACACAATATCCTATCTGAAAACCAATATGGTTTTAGAGGCGGTCGATCTACGGCACAGGTAGTTTCCAACCTAACTGATTTTGTAGCCACACAAATAGACAGGAAAGAGAAATGTATAGGAGTTTTCTTAGATTTATCGAAAGCCTTTGATACGGTGTCTATACCACTATTGCTACAAAAGATGGAAGATATTGGCATAAGGGGAACTCCATAGAAATTGTATGGCGACTACCTAAAAAACAGAACACAGAGGGTTTCTATAGGTGGCATTGTTAGCAAAGATGTTCCTATAACTTACGGTGTGCCACAGGGAAGTGTATTGGGTCAAACTCTATTTTTAATATATATAAATAATTTGTGCAATATAAAATTAAGAAACTGTAAGCTATTCACGTTTGCTGATGACACTTCTTTAATATTTCACGGAAAAACTTGGGAAGGTGCTAGACATCAAGCAGAGTCCGGGTTGTCTAAGGTTTTTTATTGGCTTAACCATAACTTGCTCTCATTAAATATACAGAAATCAAAATTCATTATTTTCGGAAACACTTCACGTTTTTTACTCCCTGACCCAAACTTTGTAATTCAGATTCACACTTCATGTCTACCTTGTTCTTGCAACTGCAGTATTCTAGAGAGAACTAAAACGATAAAATACCTAGGTGTAGTCTTGGACGAAAAACTTACCTGGTGTCCTCACATAGCGTTGCTATCGGAAAGAACTAGGAAGCTTATATACATATTTAAAAAATTAAGGCATTTAGCTGACTACTCGCTTCTGAGAACAGTTTACTATGCACTAGCACAGTCAATTTTAACATACTGTATTACTTCTTGGGGTGGAGCGCGCAAAACTCACCTTATTAAATTAGAAAGAGCACAACGAGCCCTACTGAAAGTAATGACTTTTAAGTCTTTTAGACACCCTACAGATAAATTGTACTCACAATGCGACGTACTAACTATTCGACAACTGTTTGTTAAGCTTACTGTCCTTTCTCAACACCAAAAAATATATTACACTCCTACAACAACAGTGACAAGGCGAGAACCCGACTACTGCCCTAAGACTAGATATAATTCATTTTTTATTAACAAGTTCCAATGTTATTTAGGTCCAATGCTCTATAATAAACTAAATAAAATTCTAAAAATTTACTCACTTAATAAATATCAGTGTGATATCGATATTGAAGATTTATTTAAAATTTTAAAATAACATTAACTAATATTGAACCTACTAAGTAATATTTAAATAAAAAGTAGTAACAATTAAACAATCAATAAATAAAAAAATCATTAAACCAAGTATATATTTTTATTAGTAAGAAGGAGTTATTAAATCTACATAAAACATATTCAATTTTAAAAAAAAATCCATTCCGTTCGTCTGTCTAACCAAAAATTTATAAATGAATAAAATTGCTTATGAAACACAAGAAAATGCACTTAATCCATAACTCTACTTAATATCATTAAAATACTCTTCATATAATATAAACTCTAACTATAAAACAAAAAAGGAATACTCAAGTTTTTTATGTAAGTTTTTTTATGTTCACAGTTTCTGTGGTCTTACTGTTCGTTGAGCATTATAAAATGTATGAAGGTAGTTTAAGTCCATTAACAAAACATTGTAAATTGTGTAACCATATTTGATAACTGTCTATATTGTTTAAATTTAACATATAATCACGTATTTCTCAGTAAAATTAGTATGTTTTTGTGTCATTGGAAGTGTAGCGTTTAAAATACAGGCTCGGCCTAGTTTAAACGCTAGCGATCACCGAAGTAATATGTAAGTACAGAATCTTGTATTTTGATGTGAGAACTCTATCAAATGTATTTTGATCAATAAAGTTATATAACTTTATTATATTATTATTATATTATTATATTACCTTCATATCTTTTTTATTGGAATTGCAAAATAAGTACAGTAACTTTTTAAATAAAGAAGTAAATATTTAAGAAATTGGAGCTATGATAGCTTACACAAAAATACAGGCTACATATTTGATTAGATCAGGGTTAAGAAAAGTGTGAAAATATTGAAATCGATCGTCCGAAGATCGGACCAACAATAATAACTAAGAAGACCTGAGGGTACACCGGCATAACTGTGACAATATAACGTTCAACATCTCAGTTCTCCCGTGACCATGGGTGCTGCAACGCATTCGAAACGTCGGGATAGTAAAAGCTAAAATAAACCGCGATTAAATCCGTAAAAAGTAGTATAAGGACGACCTTGCTCCGAGGAGAATAATAGAAGATATCATCACAGAATATAAATCACTTTTATTACAACACACTTTGTTTTTATATTAATACACGGAATATACACGACTAATATAAATTAGATAAATTAAATTCACAATAAACAGTTACTTCCATCTCTTAACAGTCTCGTGGTTGACACTCGAATACCCGTATTGTGCTCCCAACCATGGTTTTATCGGTAAAAATCCCTACCAGAACACAAAACCCCCAAACGTCTCACAACGACCAATCACAGCCCGCATCAGTTCTCTTTAATGCGGCCCCGTGATTGGCCGGCGCTACGAATCAATTGAATAGCTTCCACTTCTGTCAGTACTCTAAAAGTAGTTGCCAGCATATTAAAATATTAAACAATGAAAAGAAAGAATTAAATAATTTGCGATAAATCTCTACAAAATTGCAAACCCTAACAATCGACCATCCTGACGACGTGTGCGTCCCCGCACACGACCCAGGTGGAAACCCTAACAATCGGTATCGAGTACATGGTCAGCAGCACGAAAGTCCCCAAATACCATAACCATTACATAAATTAACAATTAAACATTCTAATACGAGTACAATCAATTAAACATCATCAATTTGTACAAACTATAGTTTAGAACCTGTTTTATTTTTATTTTATTTACATCATGTAAATATTTTACATTACAATAAACTTCGTTAGTTAATTAGATAATTAATTCCATTCCTTTTATTTTATTAAAAACAAATGTATCATCAATATAATTGCTGTTAGGAAAACTGTACACTTGTATTGTAAACATCTAGCATTCCATTCTATTCTAATTTATTAGACAACGAATCGAAACCACATCAAAATATCAATATGTACATATATGGACTTACTCAGGTCCACGAAAGACTGGTGACTGGCACACCAGCGCAAGCCGATCGATTGCTTCACACGGCGCAGGTGAGACTACTTAATGGCATTGGGATCGAATCGAGTCCGTGCAGGACTGCCCAACTACCATTTCAAAATCATATAGACCCCAACTGGCGGATATACAAGACGATCGATTACTTGATACCGCACAGTGGGACAATGCATCGTGGTGGCTCACACAAGCCGATCGATTACTTGTGCTATTAGTTTTTCACTAGGAACTTCATGATCATCACATAAGCTAAGTCAGATCAGTGTTCTTTTATATACTTATCTGTATGTTATCAGATAAACATGTCAGTTATTTGGAATTATCTAGTCTGTCTCCATTGTATAATGTCAATATGTATGTGAAAACAATTTGGTTAGATACACTGGTACTGCAATGTTAACAAGAACGTCTTATTATTATTTTTTTATCTAGTGCTTCATATGATTTAAAATTAACAACATAATTCTAGTTTTTATTTATTAGAGCAATCTTGTAATATACTTTATCTGGGCATTTCTGGGGCACAGATGGGCATTGTCCTTTGTAAAACCGATGAGAGATGATTAGACAAAGTCCTAATTTTTGTACAACATATCCTTTCGTTAAAGTGGAGTCACTTCTGCACTTCATTCATAAATTTTGAGTAACGGCTCGGCTATTCTGACTATTAATTAAACCTATACATGTCGCTTTTTGCAATGCATTTTAATAGATTTAGGATAGCACCAGTAATTCATACTGGTGAACTCATACTGGTGAACTCATATTGGTGAACTCATATGGGTGAACTCATACTGGGGAACTCATACTGGTGAACTCATACTGGTGAACTCATACTGGGGAACTCATACTGGGGAACTCATACTGGGGAACTCATACTGGGGAGCTCATACTGGGGCGCTCATACTGGGGAACTCATACTGGGGAACTCATACCGGGGAACTCATACGGGGGAACTCATACGGGGGAACTCATATGGGGGAACTCATACTGGGGAACTCATATGGGGGAACTCATACTGGGGATCAGTCAGCAACTTTGGCTCGTAAAAAGAGTTCGATCTTAAAAAGGACTGATGATCTTTAATGCCACAAAGATATTGCAAGAGCTGATCAGTATATGAGCATCGCGATGCCAGAGAACCAGACCTCAAAGTTCGATACTTATATCTGTGAATAATACAATCTACCGCACGTTTTCCCTACAATATCTTTTTTTCGTCCAAGTCTTTCGTGCGAGGTAGACGTGTCGCTTGTGCTGTTCTGCTTTCGTTTTATTTTTATAATAATAAATTTTATTCTCGTGAATTTCGCTCAGTGTTACATGTAAATACACATATTTGAGGAACCACATCACGGTAAATATATTTGAGTTATTAAAAATCGGAAAAAGAACGCACCTGGGAGGATTTGAACTAGCGGCGTGTGGGACGCGTTGCGCCGCGCCGGGCCTCTTATCCGCTAGGCTACGCCAACATTAATAACATTGGTGAAAAGAAGCTTGTACTATCAGCTTGGCTTATAACGTGACATCCCAGTGGTTTTATACAATTTTTTTTTTTTTCAATATACCTACACCTTGCTCAGTCAGAAAAATAATCAACTTTGTTTGTTATTGTGCTATATTATAATATGAATAATTGCAATGCGTGCAATTGCCAACTACAACCAAATAGCTTTCTACATTGCAGACTGTGTAAGCAGGAATATCACTATGAGTGTCTTAACATGAAAAGTGATCATTATGCAGCGCTCAGCAATGAGTATTTGGCTTCCTGGATATGCCCTGCTTGTAAAAATGTAACAAGGCGCAATAAATCGAACTGCAATACCCCAGTCCGTAGTCACTTAGTACCGATTGCTGACGACTCAATGGACATGTCTCTAGATAATCCTGATCGGAGTTTTAATATAGATATTCCTACTAGTGGATCTGCTTCATGTGAACCTGTCACTATAGAGAAAATTGGGAAAATTTTAGACATAAAACTGAATGAAACTCTAACTCATTTTATGTCCAGCTTCCGTAGCGCTCTAAAGGAAGACTTAAAAATTATGGTGAAGAATGAGATGGCGATGGCTTTAGAGCAGCTTAAAGAGGATTTCAAAGAATCTACGGGTGCTATTTACACTGAACAAAGTGCGATTAAAACAGAACAAGAAATTCTTAATAGCAAAATAAATGACCAAAACACTATTATTGAGGGTCTAGAAAACGAGAACATGCGCCTGAAGGAGTCTATACGTAAACTGGATTTCCGCTTTGCGGCCATGGATAAGTTATCAAGAAGTCACAATATTGAAATTCAAGCCGTTCCTGAGTCTCGCAATGAAAATCTAGTTGCTATGTTTAAAAAACTAACGGATTTACTTGAAATACGCTTTGATGAATCTTCCCTGCGTGCCTGTCGTCGTGTAGCCAAAATGGACCCCTCTTCTACTAGGCCACGTAATATTCTGGTCACATTGTCTTCTCCTCTTCAGCGAGACATGATTATATCTGCTGTACATCGCTTCAATAAGAAGCACATTACCGAACCACTTAATTCTGAACATTTAGGAATCGGCGATAAACCGAATAAGATTTACGTGGTTGAACACTTATCACCAGAGACTAAATTGTTATATGCCGAAGCTCGCAAATTGGCTAAATCTTGTAACTTTAAGTATGTGTGGGTTAGGTATGGGCGTATTTATGTTCGTAAGGATGATTCCTCTAATGCTATTCTTATTAAAAATTCTGAATCTCTAAACAAACTTGCTCTGTGAATCGCTAGATACCTACTTGTAAGTACTATTTAATTTGTCAGTAATTATCATATTTATATTAAAATCTACCTCGGGTTTTTTGTGTGTGCTTATGGATATCTATTACCAAAATGTAAATAGAATAAGGTCGAAGACAAATGAGCTACACTTAAGCATATTAAATAGCAATTACGATTTGATTTGTCTTACTGAAACAAACTTAGATGATAGTGTATTTAATGATGAAATCTTTGATGCAAGATACAATGTATTTAGAAGGGACCGATATACCACATGTATAAATAAGAAGGAAGGCGGTGGAGTTCTTGTCGCAATCAATAAACGTTTTAATGTGGTACGTCAGGTCTCCTGGGAGAGTAATTATGAAGATATTTGGATCAGTATTTTGCCTAATTCAAACTTTAAGAAAGTTATACATCTCTGTCTTTGTTACCTACCACCGTATTTATCAAATAATGACTTAGTAAATTTTTATACTACCTGTCAGAACAACATTTTACAAACATCTCATTCAGATGAATTTATATGTATCGGCGATTTTAATGTTCCCAATATTGTGTGGACCAAAGCTACGGGTTCTTTTTATGCCGAGCCCAGCTCGTACTCTGACTTTAAGTCTAATCTTCTTCTTGATTTTTGCCAATTATGTAATCTGTCACAATTTCATACTGTATCAAATATAAATAATCGATGCCTGGATTTAGTTTTTTCGACAATAGACGATGTTGTTGTAGTAGATGCCACGCCCATCACTCCCTTGGATAAACACCACCCTGCTCTTAATATAACCCTCACATCTTTCTCACAATCGCCAAGTCATCATGTATCTAAACAACGTAAGCGGCCCAATTTTTACAAATGCAATTATGAAAAGATAAGAATAGCCTTAAGTAAAGTTAACTGGACGTCGTTGCTATCTTCTGCTGATATTGATACTAATGTAGCTATGATGTATAATACCCTGAACACGCTTATCCATGAAAACACCTGCATGACATCCAATACCTCAGAAAATTATCCTTTTTGGTATACTCCAGCCCTTAAACGATGTATAGCTGAGAAGCTTAAGTTTCATAAATTATATAAAAAATACAAGAATCCTCGAGATTACGATACTTTTTCTCTATTGCGTGCCCGTAGTAAACGCCTAATAGATGAGTGCTACAATAACTATTTATCATCAGTTGAGAAATCATTATCTTCAAACATTAAACCATTCTGGAGCTTTGTAAATAATAAAAAGGATGGTACCAATGGCATTCCTTTAACAATGCACTACGGAAGCCTCAGTGCTTCGGATCACAAAGAAATTTGTGAGCTTTTCTCGTCATATTTCAGCTCGGTATTTGAAAGTAGTGATGGTACTGTAAATAGCACCCCCAACATTAATTTGAATAACACTAATGTGTTATCTAGTATAACTATCACCACGCAAGATATATTAAGTAAGATCAAAGACCTCGATTCGGCAAAAGGGCCCGGACCGGATGGCTTACCTCCTTTCTTTATAAAACAATGCGCTAACGAACTCACTGAGCCCCTTCATCTAATTTTTAATCAATCTTTGCGTCTAGGTGTATTCCCATCGTACTGGAAAATTGCATACATAGTCCCGGTTTATAAAAGCGGTGATAAGGCTTGTTGTGAGAACTATAGGCCTATAAGCATTCTCTCTTGTTTTGCCAAACTGTTTGAGTCGGTTATTTATGATTCCATTTATCATCAAGTCAAACCTCTTTTATCTCCTAATCAACACGGTTTTGTTAAAAATAAATCCACATTAAGCAATCTTCTTGAATATAAAAATTATTTGTGTTCTGCTTTTGCATCGGGAGAACAAGTAGACTCTATTTATACAGATTTCTCTAAGGCTTTCGACAAAGTCAATCATGACATTCTTTGTCTTAAGTTGAACTCATTCGGTATACACGGTTCTTTGCTACGATGGGTTGAGTCGTACCTTTATAGAAGAACCCAATTGGTTGCACTAAAAGGTGAGGTGTCATCTCCTGCTATTATAACCTCTGGAGTTCCTCAAGGTTCCCATCTAGGCCCATTATTTTTTATAGTTTTTATAAATGACCTCATTGAACGCCTAAAGTGCCCTTGTTTGTTGTACGCTGATGATCTGAAAGTGTTTAATAGAATAACAAGTATTTGCGATGCTATCGATCTTCAAAGAGATCTGGATGTGATTTACGACTGGTGCATTGATAATCGTATGGTCTTAAATATTGATAAATGTTTCGTTGTATCATTCACAAGAAAAGTCAACAAGATCACTTTTGATTACTCCTTGTATCATAATAGTCTCTCGCGCAAATCTTCTGTGAAAGATCTTGGAATTATTTTTGATGATGAGTTATCTTTCCGCAGCCACTACGATTATATTACAAAAAGAAGCTCACAAATTCTTGGCTTCATTGCTCGCATTACAAAACGATTTAAGAGCCCACATAGTTTAATTTATCTTTATAATACATTAGTTCGTAGCATTTTAGAGTATGGCGCGACTATTTGGTCCCCATTTTACCAAGTACATACAGATAGAATTGAGCGGGTCCAAAGGAACTGTTTTAAGATTGTATGCTTTCGTCATAACCTACACCGTCAGCTGAAATCATATCAGCATAGATTAAGATACTTTAATGCTCTTTCATTAGAATCCAGACGTCGTATAAGCGATTTAGTATATCTTTTTAAAATTATACATGCCATATTAGAGTCTCCGTCATTATTACAAGATTTAAACATTAATATTAATTATAGATGCCGTAAACCCAATGTATTTACCCTTAAAGTGTACCGCAATAACACGTCGTTTTATAATCCCATTGTCCGTATGTGTAGAGAATACAATGAGTTAAGTAAATGCAATCCGTCCATAGATTTATTTAATAATAATATTAATACTTTTAAAAAACAGATCCATAATGTCTTCAAAAACTCTTAGTCTATTACAGTACCTACCAACATTATTGTTCAGTCATATCCATAATTAAATTATTGTTGTTATATTTAGTTTGCCTGGAAATAACTTACTCTTAAATAAGTATTTCCTTTTGTAATACATATTTTGTACTTTGCTTGTAAGCTCACTTTACCCGTACGTTAACAAATTAGCTTAAAACACATGTTTTGGGTTATAATTATCGTTATATAACTTCATGTATGTTACTACTCAACGCAATTCTGATTGTAACCTGTTTTGTGTTAAATAAATAAAATAAAAAAAAATAAAAAAAAAAATATCACGTTCATTGTGTGTCAATTCTTCATAATAAACCTCGTACCTACTCCTTCGTCCTAAGACTCCTAAGTAGCCCCCCCTTCAAGACATAAGACCCGGCTATGTTCTGCTCGAAAGGAAAAGCAAACAGTAATTTCTCTTGCCATTCCTACCAGGTCAATAGAATCGAACTACCAGACCTCGGCCAGATCCTAGAACTTCTAAATACCAAAATCAGTGATAGTTCTATCACCCTCCCGTATAGCGATGCACACTTGTTAAACAAATATCATTAATTTAACAAAGCATGCATGCGTGATTTGAAGGATCCAAAATCTCGGTTTTTGCGTCCTGGGAAGATTGCAAGACCATCCCTAACGCATTTACAATATCAAAAAACTCTTTTTTTTAAATGAAGGACTACGCGACCTGTTAGATTGTCCCGCATCGACACGTGGCTCTGTGCTACCAGCAGTCAGCGGACCGATTGCGATGGCTCCTTCCACGTCGGTCGTTGTCCCGCCGTGATTGTGAACGCTGATTCCGATCCACCTTAGTCATCCTCGCGGCCGTCATTCCGTAGCTCACGCTCGACTCGCAACAAAAAGGTTGTGTGAATATTATGTTACAGACTTACACGTGTATCGTATTATGACGGTAGCTTGTAAATATTAGAGAGCATTTAATATAGGCAAGCTAAAATTACTACCTATGTAGTTAAAAGAAAACAATTGACGACTACCTAACACAATCACTGCCATACACTGTAGGAATATTTTGGTATCAGGTCACCCAATAATAACAGACGAGACCATAATTATTATACATTACTAATACTGCAATCTGACACTAATACTGCGCACTTCAGCTATAATTTGATACAATACAGACAGTGCTATCATCTTCCATATTATTCCATATCATGCAAGAAATGAATACAATCTCCCAATTATATTATTAGTTATATGCTATCCGAAACTGTTACATACCTATGTATTTTTTATAAGAATACAATTGGTATGGATGTATCTGTCAATCATTGGACTACCTATTGAAATTTCTCCGTCTTGACCGTCAGTTGTTTTTATTTGCAGAAAATAGCGGATTATACTTGTACAGCCTTATTAATAAATTATGATTAGCGTCAGAACAACCTTACTCCAAGACTTACGTAAAGATTAGGCAATTATGGTATTAATAAACTAGGAGTAAGGACGGAGTTATCTAATCAAAATTTACTCCCGGACTAAAAGTTACTCCGCGGAGCCCCATGGTTTAACGCTTGAGTAAGCATAGATTTGTATTGTATTTCTAACTTCCATTGAGATATATATACTAAACATAAACTAAATATATTTTCATATTTGTTTGGTATTCGTTCGAGTACTTACTAGTGTAGTTTTTGTGTTAGTGGTATTTTGTAATTATTGTAGATTAAAATGAATAGAGCTGATTTCATTAACGATTTGAGAATGATAGAAAGAATTGAAGAAATATTACCATTAATAGCTGCAAAAAGGACGTGGGCTCGTGGAGAGGTAAATAAACTATCTCAATAAACTAAACTATTAGGCTAGTTATGTAGGCTACAGCCGGATGATTCAGAAATAACTAGAACTGATTTAAAGCTAATTTTTATTAAATTAAAATACATTTGTAATATCTAATTTAAATTTGTAGTGACTGCTTCGATGTTAGAAGCTAAGTGAAGAGCCGATTCCGTCGGTATGGGTCCATACAATGGATCTAGTTGTGCGCCGTCAGCTGGTTTTCGGTACACGTGCTGGATGCGTCCATACAATATCCCTTCTGTTCTTGGATAGGTTGCATTGTCAGCAAGTTTTTCATTACACGCGCCGGCTCGTGCTTGAGGCCCACCGTGGTTTCTGCTCTTACACGCGTCCTTTGAGGTGCACTGTAGTTTCTTGTTAGGGACGGTGTAGCGGTATGTAACAGGCTAGATCCGCGGCCTAGTTGTTTTTTGCTTTATAGATAATATTCTGCTAATAAAAATAACACAAATTCTAAAACAACTATCTTGAATTCAACAAGAGAAATACAGAATATTAAGATGTAAGAGAAATATAGAGTGAAAGTTGTGATTGTCAAATAAAAGTGTCAAATATCAAAATTTACCTAACTGCCAGTGTCTTTTTAGTCATTTTGTTCATTTTTTTACTTTTAATTTCAGTGGGTTGCCATAACATACACCTTAGTCTCAGTGTAAGAATTGTATTGTTACTCCGAACCTACTTCGTATTTATTAATACCGTTATTAAGACGTAGCTATTCCGTGACAAATCTAGAATTAACTACTTCCGGTGTAACTTTGGAGTAAGAGAAAAATAAGCAATTTTTATTAATAAGTCAGATAAGGTTTAAGACATTTACTTTCTCAAAAGATTACAAGATAATCACTTACAGAGAAAATACAAAATATAATATACGAACAGTTTGATTTGCTCAATTAGCGTTGTACATAAAAATAGAGGGTAGGGTACTTTAAAAATATTTAAACATTTTTATTTTTCCACGTATTGCGGGTACCTTCAAATTTCATTTAGAAATCACAATGCACGATAATAAATTTTAAGCAGCAAGCCGATATAGAAAAACTACAACGCATAGAGATAAATATCAATTCAAACTAATCAAAAGTCAAAGATTACTTAATTCAAAACACTTCTTGTCTAAAAATTGTAGATTTGGGCGTGTACTTACGTTTTGTTGAAGTTAGTTGCGATAGCCACTTCTGATCTATAAGGACGACCTTGCTCCGAGGAGAATAATAGAAGATTGATTGATTGAAGATTTGGGGGGCGGGCTACTCGCGTCTGTAGGAATTACTTGACTTCTGAATTCCCTACACGTGTCCCCTGGGTAGTGCTAAACGAGTAACGACTCTGGTGGTAGGCCAAATCATCGGCTGCCGGCTTTTTAGTTACCACCCATCAGACTAAGCCATGCCGCCAAACTATTCGTCGTGTTCCGGCATGTTGTCTGATGAAGCCGCATGGAGGATGGGTCTGAACAGTTGCTTTGCGATGGATACCGGGTACGATGCGTCAGTTTTTTGTTGTGTCGGATGCTTGGTCTCGGAGGGTAGCGGGATCCGAAGCACGGTTCTCCGCTGACCGACCGCAGATAGTTGGGGGCCCAAGTAGTGTGCTAGCCACACATGAAAGGCTGCCCCGCCAACTGTGAAAAATCCCAGGGTGGCTTCATCGTGCTGGTTGGCGACCGGGCGAGAGGACCCGATGGCGATCTCTGGGGGGGTTCGGGCGTCCCCGCAGTCTCCGGTTCAAGCCTCCAGTGGTGCAATAAGACTGATCGTATTGTTGGGTTAACATTGCAAAGTCTCGTCAACTGCCATCCTCCATCCTTACTATTCACCTCTTTAAAATATGAATCGAAAACGCAAGAAAAGTAAGTTTGTACAGCGGATGCACGTCCTCTCACTGCAAGTGCACCTCACTAATATTCGAGGTCTGCACTCAAATCTCAATGCAGTCCACCACCACCTTGAGACTGAAAAGCCGCACTTGCTTTTCTTGACGGAAACGCAGATTAGATGTCCATCAGATGCGGCGTACCTCGACTACCCAGGGTATTCATTAGAGCATAATTTCCACCAGCGCGCCGGAGTCTGTGTATACGTCCGCAATGACATCTGCTGCCAGCGTCTCCGTCAACTCGAGGACCCCACATTCTCTACAATGTGGATGTTAGTAGACACTGGTATAGATAAAATTGTCTATACTTGTGTCTATAGATCACATAGCGGTGACCTGGAGACAACTCGCCTTTTTGACCACCTTAGTGAGGCCGCTGATGAGGCCCTGCATCGGTACCCTGATGCGCAGCTGGTCACTCTGGGGGACTTTAATGCCTGTCACCAGGACTGGCTGTTCCCATACCAGAGGACTGACCATGCTGGGAGAGAAGCGCGGAACTTTGCGCTGTCGCTAGGGCTTTCCCAGCTGGTAAAGCAAGCGACTTGGGTACCTGATGTTGTTGGTCATACAGCCAATTGTCTAGACCTTCTGCTGACAACTGATCCAGACAGGTATGATGTAATAGTTTCCTCACCTTTAGGAACCTCGGATCATTGTCTGGTGAAATCTGTATCGACCTTTTCTCCACCTGACTGCGATATTCGTGGTGTGCGGCGATTGTGGCGATACAAGTCAGCAGATTGGGATGAGATGCGGCATTTCTTTGCATCTTATCCTTGGCGGCAGGTCTGCTTCTCTTCCGAAGATCCGTCGAGTTGCGCGGATGCTATAACCGACGTGGTACATCAAGGAATGGAATATTTTATCCCTTTCGCTGATGTACCTGTCGGTGGCAAAGCTCGCCCATGGTTCAACGCTGAATGTGCTCAAGCTGAAAAGAGCAAACATTCGGCGTATCTTTCCTGGGTTGAAGCTCGTGACCGCAATGCTCCGGATATTAGCAATAAGAAGAGAGCCTTTAACCAAGCCGCTAATTTCTACAAGAAGGCGTTAAAGAAGGCTCGTTTCGGCCACGTCAACCACATTGGCTCAAAGCTCGCTGCCCAGCCATCTGGTAGTAGAGCTTTCTGGTCTCTTGCCAAATCAGTCGAAACGAACTTCTGTCGGCCTTCACTGCCTCCGCTAGTAAAGCCTGATGGAACTCTAGCTCATACGGCAGGAGAGAAAGCAGGTTTATTTGCATCTCTCTTTGCCAATAATTCGCGTTTAGACACTGGCAATGCTATTCCACCACAACTGCCTCATTGCGGTTCGTCAATGGCGGAAGTCCGCATTACAAATAAGGAGGTAATGAGAGCCCTGTGTCGTCTAGATGTGAATAAAGCTAGTGGTCCTGACGGTATTCCAGCAATAGTACTTAAGGCATGTGCACCCGAGTTGTCTCCGGTATTGACACGTTTGTACCGTCTCTCATTTAAGACTGGAATAGTGCCCAAGTCCTGGAAGCTCGCTAACGTGCAACCCGTGCCCAAAAAGGGCAGTCGTGCCGATCCAGCCAACTATCGGCCGATTTCAATAACCTCCATACTCTGTAAGACTATGGATGTATTGAACTCGCGCCTCTTGGCATACCTAGAACAGAATGATCTCCTCAACGACCGACAATACGGATTTCGCCGAAATCGGTCGACGGGAGACCTTCTAGTGTATGTCACTCACTTATGGGGCGAGGCCCTCGAGAAAAATGGGGAAGCGCTCGCTGTTTCCCTGGATGTCTCGAAGGCCTTCGACAGGGTCTGGCATGCTAGCCTTTTAAACAAGCTGCCAGCGTACGGCATATCCCCTGGTCTGATCGGCTGGATTTAGGACTTCCTGAGTGAACGGTCTCTCCGAGTGGTTGTTGACGGTTGCACATCGGAGCCGTTGACGACTAATGCCGGAGTTCCTCAGGGGTCCGTTCTCTCCGCAACTCTCTTCCTGCTGCATATTAACGATCTGCTGTTGCCCGGTATCTATGGGTATGCAGATGACAGCACTATTGTGGAGAGATATATGCCGAGTGCTCGGGCCAGTAAGGATGTCATCCAGTCTGAAAGAGTAGCCATGGTGGAGTGCGCGAATCTCACACTTCAGGCAGTCTCCGAACGGGGTGATGCCAATCTTGTGAGATTCAATGCCATCAAAACTCAAGCGTGTCTATTCACCGCGAAAAGGAGTCCGTTCACCTTGGCTCCTACTTTTCAGAATGTATCCTTGGAATACACGGACCGCCTTCAGTTGTTGGGAGTTGAAATTTCCTCAAACCTCAACTTTGGGCGGTTCATTGAGTCCAAAGCCAAGGTAGCTGCAAGGAAGCTAGGTGTCCTTTCAAAGGTCCGCCGGTACTTCACACCGGAGCAACTTTTGATGCTATATAAAGCACAAGTCCGGTCGTGTGTGGAGTACTGTAGTCACATATGGGCTGGTGCTGCTAAATGTCATCTTGCAGCTTTGGACTCAGTGGAGAGGCGTGCTAAGAGGCTTATTGGTGACGCAGAGTTAGTAACGGCCAATTTACAAAGCCTAGAGCACAGGCGCAGAGTAGCCAGCCTCTCGGTGTTCTACAGGATGCATTTTGGAGAGTGTGCACAGGAATTGCATGACTTGATTCCACCATCTCCCTTTCATCATCGGACGACGAGACGCACGGCACGTACACACCCTTATGTGGTGAAAGTGCCTTCAGTCCGGTCTAAGCGGTTTGCTTCTTCATTTATAATAAGGACAGCTAAGGACTGGAACAGTTTGCCTGCGTCGGTTTTCCCGCCCGATTATAATGTGGGTGTCTTTAAGACTAGAGTGAATAGGCTTTTAATAAGCTAGTGTGTTTTGCCATCCTCGATTGCGTCGCCGCTTTCCATCGGGTGGGACTGCAGTCAAGCACTAGCTTATAAGTGTTAAAAAAAAAAAAAAGATATCATCACAGAATATAAATCACTTTTATTACAACACACTTTGTTTTTATATTAATACACGGAATATACACGACTAATATAAATTAGATAAATTAAATTCACAATAAACATACGTGGATCTTCTCGCGACATCCCCTAGGGGTGTCCGGGGCAACTGAACGGGACAACGGTCCCTTACAGTGGTTTCATTCGCCGCCTGCAAAGACAGGCGTGTCTCTGGGGGGGCCCTGGGGCCAGAGGTCTTCATTTGTGTTTTTCCCGGTGCTGACGAGATCTAGCACGCTGGGCTCGTCCCCTTGCGGGGGGGGGGGGGGGTCTACGTGCGATCAGCTTGCCAGTGCCGGACTTGTCTCGCTGTTTGTTGGTCAGCCGGCGGTTGCTAGCTGAGCCAGGCTTCTGAGGATTATGGGGACCGGGTCCTCCTTGGCTGCTAGTGCCATCAGTATCTCTTGCAAGATCCTGATGGTGATGAGAAGGTAGTTCTGGCTGAGTGCCGGCTGCGGTTCCGGCATGGTGGCGGCCTCTTCACGCGTCGCCTTCTTCCTCCGCGAGGGGGCAGTGGCGGCGCCAGAGGGAGCCACTTGTACTGTGTGTGAGCACGGCTTCAATCCGGTAGGCACGGCTACCGTGCGGTCGGTCGGTGGTGGTTCAGGTTTCCTCCTTTTTCTAGGGCGGCGCTTCCTCTTGCGGGAAGTGCCGACCTGGGGCATGTTCGCGGCCGCCATCAGGGTGCCTGGGGCATCTTCCTCCGGGGCCACTGTGCGCTTTACAGCGGGCTCTGTGCCGGTCTTGGCGACGGTGCTAGCCCTATTATTCCGGGCCTCCTTCCGGAATGTAGGGCAGGCGGCATTGTTTGCGGTGTGCGCTCCTCCACAGTTCGCGCACGTCGGCGGCTCCTCCTTGGGGCGCGGACATTCGCTTGCTGTGTGGGATTCGCCACAGCGGACGCAGGCGACTGGTCGGTGGCAATTGTGTGACGAGTGCCTAAACAGCTGGCACCTGTGGCATTGGGCGGGTCCCTTCTTTCCTCGCCAGGCTTCTATCTGTACTCCGGGCATACACAGAAGCTCGGTGACTTCATATATGCTCGGAGTTAGGTTTGGGGTCTTCTGCATCTGTGCGAAGAAGATGCATCCGGCTCTTCCGTGTCTTGCGTTGATTGGGCGGACGTACTCAGGCGTAAAGCCGAGCTCACGCAGCTCCGCCTCAATCTCTGCGGCTTCCGTGTTTGCTGGCAATCCTCGAATCGCTACTTTCAGGCTGCGCGCCGCAGGCAGCGAGTAGGAGAACCAGGATATGTTGGTCTTCTTTTCCAAGTCGGAGAGATACCGTTGGATAATACGGTGTTCTTCATCCGACTTGGCCATGAAACGCACCCCTTTTCCGAAGGGTCGTGCGTTGGGAGTGTGGCCGAGGCGCTTTTTCAGCTCCCGGAAATGGGTCGCCCAATCGGGGAACACCTCCACTATCAGTGGGGGGTATCGCGGGGCGGGACTTCGTTTTCCAGCGGTGGTTTCTTTTGAGCCACACGCGGCGTCGGTGTTCAGCTGCAGGGTATTGCGGGCGGTCGCGGCAGTCCTCTTGGAGGTAGAGGGCGCTGGCGGCGCCGTGATGGCTTCGGTGTCTGCTAGCGGTGTGTCTAGCAGTGGCATGTCCAGGCTGGGTGGAGTTTTCTCCATGTCCTTCCTTTTCATGGGAGGTAATTGGTACGGCGGCGATGGGAATCTCTCCGCTCGTATCGTGGTAGGCGGCGTGGTGTAGCGCGGTGGCTGCGCATTGATAGCGGCTGCCGCTGCTGCAAGGGGCGATAGCCACGTTGGAAGTGGCTTGGGTTGAGGCTTCGGTGTGGATGGTGATGCCCACGGGGAGGCGAAGAAGAACTCCTCGCCTGCACCCGGGGTGGTAGGTGTGTCTTCTTGGTGCGCTGGTCTTCCGACAGGTCTCTTCGCGATCGTCTTTGCAGTACGACGCGTGGACATCTTGTCGGGAGTATGCAGTCGCAGGTATGGTGTCAGTTCAGGGTAAGATCGACAGCGCGGCCATTGGTTGCAAAAACTTCTCGCAGTGCGGCTGCAATGTAGTGGCGAGAGTAGTATTTTGGCCCGAGCGCAGTAGTCGAACTGGCAGTCGTCACAATAAACAGTTACTTCCAACTCTTAACAGTCTCGTGGTTGACACTCGAATACCCGTATTGTGCTCCCAACCATGGTTTTATCGGTAAAAATCCCTACCAGAACACAAAACCCCCCAAACGTCTCACAACGACCAATCACAGCCCGCATCAGTTCTCTTTAATGCGGCCCCGTGATTGGCCGGCGCTACGAATCAATTGAATAGCTTCTACTTCTGTCAGTACTCTAAAAGTAGTTGCCAGCATATTAAAATATTAAACAATGAAAATAAAGAATTAAATAATTTGCGATAAATCTCTACAAAATTGCAAACCCTAACAGTAGTTTGATTTCAATGTGTAATATTCGCGTAAGTAAAAGACAATAAGCTTATTATTTATTATGAAGCTGGCTTCAAAATACAGAAACGGTAAATGTAGTCCTTGAAAACTGGGAATGTACGACATGAAAAAGATTATCAATGCCTAAAGGATTAATGGAAATCCACAAATACATGGACGATAGATTGGTAAGTAACAATTTATTACGAACGTTTTAACTAACGCGAATGCTACACATTAAAATCAAACAATGATTTCAATGTGTAGCCTTCGCGTAAATAAAAGACAACATTAGTGTAAACAATATTTTAAAAACCTTGATCCATAATTCAAAACACGTTTGAGTAACAAAGTAAACGCGGGCGAAGCCGCGGGCTACAGCTAGTTACAATAAAATATATAATCGTTAGCAGTTCTAACTTCGAAAAAAAAAATATTTTATGCCCGCTGTTACAAGTTTACGTTGTTAAATTTTGATGAAGTGTCAAAAGTGATCTATTAAATTGGCCCTACTTTAAATTCTCGTTCAGAGACGAGACTGTACGTACATTATTAAAACAACATTCGAGTGTTAACGCCGTCGTTGTGTTTGCCGGTATCGAACAGAACCAGAACAAGTTCTATTACCGAAATTGATTCCTAATGGATTAAAATACAAAGCAGCTGCAGAAAAACTCAGTTTATAACTGAATTCTCTTTGAAGAAAAGATGGTAAAGTGGCTGTCTCTATTATGGTCTCGGCTCGCTATAACATTATCATCGCGGAGGGCTGCCGAGGCGAGCCCTTCTCGAACGGACGAGGGCGAGGCAGGCAAGTGGGCAGTCACTACGTGACATTCACCCCCGTACTTGTATCATGGAACAAACAATGCACATAATTATGTTTAGTGCACGTACAATAGCGTACAATAGCAATGCGCAATGAACAGTGGTCGGTGCATGTTTATTTTAATTCAAGTATACACGTACGAGTATAAGGTGCAGGCAGGGGGCAGCACTCGGCGCGATTGCACCGCCAGCGCCACGCAACTTACCGCTATACAATATAAAGTTTAGATTTAGAATTCAATAAAGCTCGAGGCGTCGACGCCTCGTATGAGTGGATCGTATGAATGTTTGTGATAACAATCTGTTCAATAGTTTCTGTTTAGATTTCATAATGATGTGGTTGCACAATGCTCAGGTGGCGGCTGTGTGCGTGTCCGGGGTCATTTGTATTCCTTTTATAGGGATGAAATAAATCGTAGTCTCATTCAGTCATTTTGTAATAGATATAAGACATTTTTTTTATATATAATTTGTCGTAATCAAGTTAAGTTTCTACTAACACGTACACACACACACACACACACAGGTGACGTGTACACGTGTAACAAGCTTTTGATGAACATTTTGATCGCTATGGCCGGTCTAGTCCTAAGTAGTTGAATGACTTTGTTTACACTTCCTTTGTCGTGGAATTCCTACTGCCCGGACGAAGCCCGTAGTACGGGCTTCGTCCGGCCAGCAGCGTCCAGCTGCGGGCCCCGTAGTTTCTAAAACGACGCCTTGGCTGCTCCAGTTTCGAGCGGATGATTCCGCTGTGTCCTACCTGTACCTCTGCTAAAAGCAAGTTCTCAGTGCTTTACTAATATTGTTGTTTGTCGCGTCCATCACGAGGAGTTATTGCAGTGTTGTTCGCAGTGTGAGCGGGACTGGGACCATTTCCCCTCGTGTCTTGCAATATATCGCGACGACAAAAAACGCTCGCAGCTTAATAAATAATAAAAATATCGCAACGCGGAAAATGATCCCTTATTAAATGTTGTCAAATTACTGTATTTCGGAATAGGACGGTCTGTTTTTGCAATAAACTGCTGCTTCCTTATTAATTTATCACATTATTATGTAACAATTATTATACCGTTACATTATTTTGGTAAGTAAATCTATCTACACTAAATAAAATGTACTTACTAATACTATGAAACTTTCTTTTGATTTTTTTATTTATATTAAGATTCGATGTTTTAAATATTTAACTCATATTGACTCCGGCACGTACGTATGATATAAAAAAAGCCAAAACTTTATTGGAATTATTGCCTGTCTGTCAGTCAGGGTTTTTTCTATAGGTTGGCTGGTGTTGGGGACCAACGACGTCAAAGTATCTTTAAATAGTGAGAAACAAAGTCGCTATCCGAGTCTGTCTATATCGGATAGCACCTCCTAAACCACGCAGCGATTTTCACCATCGGTTAGATAATTTTTCATTGAAGGTTTTAAGTTTTATCTAAGTAAATAAACTTACATAGCTTACATTGACTAAACCTAAAGAGATACATAGTTAATAATCAATTACTAGAGAATTTCATTAATTCCATATATTATAAAGTAGGTAAATATCCGGGATATAATACATATATCCGCCCCCCGGTGGCGGACTCAAAGGCAATGCACTGAGGGACAGCTGATGCAGATCCCACCGAAGAACCCCCTCTCATGTGCCGATGTGACAGCCACGAGAGTTTTATTTATTTATTTATTTATTTATTTGAGATATGGAAGACTTACTGCTAAAAAACTTAACATAGTATTATTTTAGTTGTCAGAAAGCTGATAACAAGTCTTCGCTGATAGCGACAGAATATAATAATAAAAGTGTATGAACTAGTTTAAGTAATAGTATGTTAAAGACAGCACTAATAACTATACAAAGAACTGAACTATACCCCTTATTTGAAGAAGTTACAGCTTATGCACCTTCTTGCCGATGAAACGTTAGTTGCATAAGGTTCTATATTATGAAATTTACAAAGATTATTAAAATTCCTGCATGCACGCACAAGGCAGCTATTTTGTCTGTAGTTCGTTGAGGCGTGTGGTATATGTATTGGTGGGTTAAAACGAATAGATTTTAAGGAATGTTAAAGTAAATTTTTTCAAGAATCTCAGGACTGTCTATCTCACTATTAATGACTTTTAAAAGAAATAAATAATCACCAATCTCACGACGTTCCTTAAGAGGCAACAAATGAAACTTTTTACAATATTGAAGATAATCCGCAGATTGATATGGGAGTTTCTGATGATAACATAGATACTTGATAAAACGTTTTTGTATGTTCTCTATACGGTCAATGTATTTATGATAGCGCGGATTCCATATTTGCGATGCGTACTCCAGATGACTTCTAACATAGGTACAATACAATATTTTAAGTGTTTTAGCTTCAGTAAAGCACTTGGAGAGACGCATTATGAATCCAAGTGATTTGGAGGCTTTTTTAACAATTGCATCTACATGCAAGTCAAAGATAAGTTTACTATCATGATGTACACCTAAGTCTCTGATAACATTGCACCTCGGCAAGATCTGTCCTCCTAGAGTGTAATTAGTGTCCAGTACCATTTGTTTCCTACTATAAGTAATTACCGAACACTTAGAAGGATTAAGGTCAAGTTTATTTACTTGGCAGTACGCTTCAAGTTCATTTAAATCGGCTTGTAATGACGACGCATCATTAAATGATGATATAGTGGCACAGATTTTCATGTCATCTGCAAAACACAAAAGTTTTGAATATTTCAAACACAGGTCGATATCATTTACGTAGACTATGAATAATAATGGTCCTAGTAAAGATCCTTGAGGCAATCCGCTAGGTACAGATACCCAGCTAGACATGTAGTTATTGATCACCACACATTGTGACCTATTCTCAATATATGAGGATAGCCACCTAAGCAGATCACCATGTATACCTATAAGTCCTAACTTTTTTATCAGTATGCCATGATCGATTCGATCAAATGCCTTGCTGTAGTCGGTGTAAATGACATCGACCTGTTTACCATTATCCATGGCTGCCGTTACGTAGTCATTAGCTAGAGCCAGATTTGTAGTGGTTGACCGACCTCTCAGAAAACCATGTTGTGATTGACTGAATGATGACGCAAGGGCAGGATATAACTGAATGGCATTAGTGTGCTGGGAATGGCATTTGAATTAAACCGATTTTTAACAAACGCCCAAAAATGTTTGGGGTTATTTTTAATCGACTTTTCTGTCTGGTCCAGATAGTTTTTATAACAAGCGGATTCCATTGTTTTCACCCTATCACGTAATAGTTGAAATGTGTATTTGTCAGATAAATTACCGTAGTTCTTAAATTTTAAAAAGTATTTATATTTCTCTTTAATAGTCCGAATAAGTGACTGGCTAAACCATGGTGGGTACGTTTGGCTGTTAATCTTTTTTTGTGGTACATATTTGTTTAGAAGATTTGCTATAGTTTGGTTAAAAAATTCAACAGCTTTATCCATTGATCGAAAGGAAAATTCACGTTCCCAATCAACTGCATTAATCTCGTCATTTAAAGATGCATAATCTCCTTTTTTGTAGATGTAACGTAATCTGGGTGCAGAATCCAAAGTAAGTATTTCAAACGCACTGACGTTAATTAATAATGCAGGATGATACGGATCTATAGGTACCAGTGGGTCAGAACACTCCGATACATTTATCGGAGTACTTGACAGAACCAAGTCTAACACTTTTCCATATTTATTGGTTGTCCCATTAAACTGACGTAAGTCAAGGGTACAAAGTTCGTCAGCGAGCAAAAATTCATCACTGGTGGTAAGGTTGGATGGAACATACGCTATATTATCGGGTAACCATGATATGCTACTCATATTGAAATCACCACAAACTAACAACATATCTGACGGATTATTAAGTGCTACGTGAAGTTTACTAAGGAAATTTGTAAGTTGGGACGAGAACGGAAGGCCATTGTTTTGCTTGCAAAGATAGACGACACAGATGTGTAAATTGACATAGCCCCTTGAATCCGATTTATTGAGACGCAATGTCATCCAGAGGTCTTCTGCTGTAGATTGGAGCAGTGGTCGTGGAGATGCTAGCAATTCCCTACGCACTGCAATAAGTACTCCACCACCCCGAGATTGCGCGGTCAGGGCGTAATCACGGTCCCGGCGCCAGACTACGTAACGGCTATCGAACAATTCCGAACTTAATATACTATCAGTTAACCACGTCTCTGTTAAAACAATTATATCGTGAGAACACATTGAAACTTGGCGAAAGAAACCATCCGTTTTTGTTCGTAATCCTCGTACGTTTTGATAAAAAATAGACAGCTGAGATTTATCGTTATTATTAGCCATTTGAAGCATGTACAACAATTGATTTAGAATCATTATAATACGTAATAACAGGTGCATTTAATTTTAATAAGTTATAAATACGTTGTAATTTCAATATAAGCTTGTGTAGTGGGTAGATGAGATAGGTAAGCGAATGACTTATCGGCAGGCAACAAATATAATACTCCAGTAAATTAAAAGTAAACAGGTTTGCAAGAAAGAGAGCAATAATGCATTGTGCGCACAAGTGCAAGCAGGAATAGTGGATTTTTGTGCGGTGCAGTTTTAATGTAAGCAAAACAATATGGGGTACAATTACAGCTGTCACGAATACAAAGAATGGCTGTTGTCGAGCTCATTAGCAATGCATTGGTAGTAAACATTTTACACAAAAATAAAAGTATAAGATTATTTTTAACAAAAAAGTACAAAGAAATATAATAAAGTAAGCAAGCGTATAGGATATGTTTTAGATAATTTTGTTTAAATCCCTTCCATTTTTTATGATAAATGTTTTGCACGAAGTGTCTTTCCTTATATGAATTTTACCGTGCTTCACCCACACAAATTCATATTGTTTTTCATTAGCAATAGTTTTAGTCTTACTTAACAGTCTCTTGGATTCAGCGCTCAAATGATCATTTACATACACGCGGTTTGTCGCTCCGTGAAATCCTACATCAGATGCAGATAAAATTTTAGTAGCTCGTGCCGCCGCGACGAAATCTTCCTTAATATACCTGTTCAAAAAACTCACTATTACAAGTTTTTCATTTGAGTTATACATTGGGACTCTTGAAATATAGTTGATCTGGTTCCTAGGGCAGCTGTAGTTGATCTTGAGGCAAATAGCGTCCAAGATAGAGAATAAGTTTTCGCCCTTCTTCAGAGGTATACCTTTAATCTCGGCATTATTCGAACGCGAACGTTGGTCCTGCGATAGTAGCTCGAGCTTCGCTGCTGCTAAGTCCGCCTGCAGAGCGCTAACCGTCTCATGTTGTTTCTCGCAATTGCAATTTTTTAGTTCCAAATCGTGGACTCTGGTATCAAGTTTATCAAGTTTACCTTTAGATGACTCGCTAGTTGCCTTCAAGTCATTCAACTCGCTTCTCATAATTGTAATACTTTCGGCAAGTGTTGGTAATACCAATAACTGGCGTTTCATATCACGAATTTCACTCAATATCGTAGCAAGCGAAACGGCGGGTTCAGGATCAGGAGTAGGTGGCGCTGGCGAAGAGATTTTGCATGTCGGGCATTTCCAATGTGCTCTTCTATCGGAGCCTAGTTTTCTCCAGTACCCTTCAGATATATTGGCGCAGCCGAAGTCAAGAAACTTCTTACAAGAACTGCACTGAGCTCCGTCGTTGAATTGCACGTTACACGCTGCACACGTCTTCATTTTTTAAAAAGAACAGTAAAGTAAAACAAGAAAAAGAAAAATAAGTAGAATATAAAATAAATAACGAAAAAGGTTGACGATCTATTTTTTACTCCGACAACAGAATGAGGCGTGCTATCCGAACTGTTGCACACACGCGGATGAGAAGGGAAGGGATTTAGTGGGTAAGAATCCCCCACAGGATCCCAGGGACATATTAAACGTGCCACCACCCCTTTAACTGTGACATCGGTGACAGATTCCCGGGGGGCTATAATGCGCCCCCGGCAGCGGCTTCAAAGGCCCTTGCCTTGCACTGAGGGGTACCCGGTGCAGCCCCATATTTTTTGCGGACAGCCGTGGGGGGTTTAGAGGGTAAGAATCCCACACACCGCGGTCGACCGCCTGCAGGTTCCTGGAAGCCTATTGGAGGTCTACCCGTGGTCCCCGAAACTGAGCACGGTGACAGGTTTTTGAAGTGAAACTTCTTATGCGACTTCCTATGCCGTCCGTGAGTGAGTGAGTGGGTGAGTGGGCGAGTGGGCGAGTGGGTGAGTGGGTCAGTGGGCGAGTGGGCGAGTGGCCGAGTGAGTGAGTGAGTGAGTGTGTGAGTGGTTCGGTGTGGTTCGGTGTGGTACGGTGTGGTACGGTGTGGTACGGTGTGGTACGGTGTGGTACGGTGTGGTACGGTGTGGTACGGTGTGGTACGGTGTGGTACGGTGTGGTACTCGGACTGACCGGGACTGAGCGGGACTGACCGGGACTGAGCGGGACTGACCGGGACTGAGCGGGATTGAGCGGGACTGAGCGGGAGTGACCGGGACTGAGTGGGACTGAGCGGGACTGACCGGGATTGAGCGGGACTGACCGGGACTGAGCGGGACTGACCGGGACTGAGTGGGACTGAGCGGGACTGACCGGGACTGAGCGGGACTGACCGGAACTAAGCGGGACAGACCGGGACTGACCGGGATTGACCGGGACTGAGCGGGACTGACCGGGACTGAGCGGGAATGAGCGGGACTGACCGGGACCGTCCGCGTCAGTCAGTCAGGGACACCTGGTGCAGATCCCACCCGAGAACCCAGGTTTCCCTCTCATGTGCCGATGTGAAAGCCACGGGAGTTTTAGTGGGTAAGAATCCCAAATACCCAGTTTGACTTCCCCACGGGATCCCGGGGACATATTGGATGTTTCCCCCGCTACTCCCTTATACTGTGACAACGGTGACAGATTCCCGGAGGGCTATAATGCGCCCCCGGCAGCGGCTTCAAAGGCCCTTATCTTGCACTGAGGGGTACACGGTGCACACTCTTTTGTGTGGACAACCGTGGGGGACACATACTGCAGTCGATCGCCCGATAAATAATTCCAAGAAATTCTATAATCACAGGCAGTAGCTTTAAATTATTCACTTCTTTTTTTTTTCTCAATTACACCCGTGCGAAGCCGGGGCGGATCGCTAGTTTATTATAAATTGCAATATTTCTTATAAAAATTTACACGTATTAATTAAAACCTTATAAATAATAAATTACACATACATACCATAACTGGGTGGTGTCAGCAAAACAAGATGGAGTTAAACGCTGCAAAATGTGTCCATATTAAGCTGACCAAGAAAAAAAAACCCATATCTTCTGCTTACTATGTGTCCTCAGAGCGATTAGTTGAAGTTTCAACCGTAAGAGATCTCGGTGTAACTGTGGACAGTAAACTTGGGTTTGTTGAACACATTAATGTAGTCCTTTCTAAAACTTGGAGAATGGTTGGGTTTTTAAAAAGAATGTGTAAAGACTTCACGAATATTCAGGCATTACTCTGCTTGTACAATACGTTAATCCGCAGTACTCTGGAATATGCTACATCAGTCTGGAGTCCCCACTACCACGTTCATATAAACCGTCTTGAACGTGTTCAAAAGAACTTTACTCGATTCCTAGCTTACAAAGATCCAAGTTGTCCGTACCGCGCAGATTATAAGGCTCGGTTAGATCATTTTAAGCTAAAGTCACTGGAAAGTCGGCGCAATTTGTTTGATCTAGTATTTTTATACAAATTAGTAAATGGACACATAGATTCTCCGCAGCTTTTGAATCAGATAAACGTGGCAGTGCCGAGAAGAATACCTAGGTTCCCAGTAGCTAGTACATTTGTTATGACACCTTTTCGGACTAAAATTATTTGCCCATTAAACCGGATGAAACAAACTTATAACAAGGTGAGTGAATTAAATAATAACATTGACATCTTTAGCAACTTACTAAACAAATACAGGGAATTAGCATTAGTCGGCACAAATAGTGAAAAATACTAGTAAAGCACTATAATGATAATTTTTAAGTGCGCTTTTAACATTTTATAACTTTATAAAAATTGTTTTAAATTGTTCAAAAAAAGGGTATTTATTATGTTATTTTGATTATTATAATTTTTAGATTTTATAAATTTAATTTAATTTCATATATTATGTTACGTTATTTTTTTTTTGTTAAATAACTGACAATTTTAATACTATTTACTAACGACCTCAATTATAATCTTATATTATGTATGAACTAATTAACCATTTAATTTTCAAAATTCGCTTTAAAATAATTTTTAACATACTTGACCATTACATGATTAATGGATTTGAACTTCATTTTGTAAATTTCTACGAGCTATTTCTGTACTAATTTTCATCTTTTGTACTTTGTGTTACCTTGACATATATATTAGTGAATGCTGTACATACCTTTAAGGAGAGTTCACACTGTACTTGTCATTTTGTAATCTAAAATTTAATGTATTGTGAAACTGTCGATGGTGTGTCTAATAAATAAAATAAAAAATAAAATTATTAAACTAATAAAATCGATTATAACAACTTCTTCTCCTTCATCTGAATCATGTACGCTATTTTTGCTTCAGGTGAAGCGCTCGTTCTGAACAATACGACCACGTGTTGGAGATGCCACGTTTCCTTTTTCACGAAGCGCCATTTGAAAAAAATAAATTAGTGTTTCTGCTTCATCGTTGCCTCGGAGATTTGATGTCTTTCGACGCTTACTGCAGTCTGTTAGTTCCGCGAAATCTTTGCATGGCCGACCTACGTGGGATCCTTCGGTATTCATTATTTTTTTCGGTATTTCAAGAGTACCTTGTAAGCAATCATGGTATTTTTTCAAAAATACACTTTCTGTTCGCTTTGTTGTCTGCCACATAGACTTCATTTCAGACTTGAGACGAGAAAATGTATTAATAAACTTTGATTTTTGATCAGTAGGGAATGAAGTCATTAACTAACTTTTCTCCGAAATCTGGTTCAGTTTATTCCCACGCTTTTTGAAAAACTTTTTTTTTTTTGGGAATGATAGACGCTGTTGGCCGCAGATGGCCATTACAGCTTCACCGGACAATAGGAGGCGAGCTCTTAAAGCGCTCTAGCCTTAACGGCGGAAGTAGCGACGAGCTCAAGGGCACCTCAGGGAGGCACGGCCTCGGCTTGGGCTGTCGCTTAAGAGAGGGCTGAGTTTACTACCGGTTCACAACGCGCCCCCACTGAGAAGAACCGGCAAGAAACTCAGTGGGGTGATGCACGTCGTTGAGGTCGCATACGCACGACTGCGAAATCTACAGTCACGTAAGTCATGATTGGGCGAATGCAAGCTTTGTATAATGCCAACTTATTTCTAAGCGACATTTTACTCCGCTTGCAGAGAAGGGGATACAGGCGACCTAATACGAAAGCCGCTCGATTGCGGACGGACCTAATGTGCGGGCCGAAAGTCATGGCGGAGTCCAAGGTGACTCCGAGGTACTTAACCTTCCTAGTCCAGAGGATAGGGTGATCGAATAGGGATATTGGGGCCAGACGTCTGTTGGGCCGAAGGCTCCGCGCGGAGAACATATTGGTGGGTCCCCGGGAGAAGACCACCGCGGCACTCTTCTCCGGGTTCACCTCTATGCGCCACGTACGGAACCATTGACCCAGGGCGTCGACTGCGGCTTGAAGAGCACGCGTCAAATAGGACATGTTCCTATGGGAATAATAGAGAGCGGTGTCATCCGCGTAAAGGGCGAGTTGGACTCTGCTCGAACGAGGAATGTCGTTCGTGAACAGGCTGAACAAGAGAGAGCACGGAGCCCTGAGGGACTCCGGCCTGTATAGGATGGGGCGAAGAAAACGTACCTTCGACCCGGTATCGAAAGGTACGATTCGAGAGAAAGTCTCGTATGATGAGTACGAGCCTATCGGGGACTCCTAACTGGAAGAGCTTGTATATCAAGCCGTTGTGCCAGACCTTGTCGAAGGCCTTGGCAACATCGAAGAATAGGGCGCCTGTGTAGACGGGCTTGGGCTGGTTGAGCCCGGTCAGGATGTGCTCCGTGAGGCGGTGCACCTGGTGTGAGCCACACCAGCAAGAGTGTCTGGTTCGAAAGCCAAACTGCTTTTTGAAAAACATATTCTCGCGTCACGATCTTCACACCAGAAGACCCTACAACAAGAGAAATCTGAAATTAACTTAAGTGACCGCAAAATAAACTTTGTTTTGGTAAATACCACATGCACTTAATTTTCAAAATTTTAACATTTTGGCACGTTTTGGCAGCTATTTTTTATTTAAATTTCTAATATGTATAACTAACAACAAGATAATAAAAGAATTTGACTCGGGAAAAGTCCGGAAATACAAGACAAAGACTTTGAAATAATGGAAAAGGCTAAAATCGACTCATCATTTTAATGTATCCAGCAAAAAATGGCGTAAATAATAATTAAAGGTATATATTATAAAAACAAAAAGTAATTTAAATTATATATGTATACCTTGTTCTACACTGTCCATATCTATAATTTGATATATCCCGATTAATCTAATTGTAACACTTATTTTTAACAACTTAGTTTTTAAAAATAAGTGTTTAACTCACTTTCACTGTATATTAAGTTCGTACGATCAAGCTTGGTTAGAAAGACGACATTGTGAACGGATTGTTAGCGAGAACAAAAGAGAGTCCCGCGGTATATTGTCCCCCGACCCTTCCGGTTAGCAAAAACTACCTTCATTATGATACTTTGTAATATTCGACTTCTGATCGACTTTTTGGGTCAAATACTCCTATGTGCGTCGTCGGTTGTGAGGTCGTTCTTATGTTTTATCATTGGACTCCAGACACATTTTAACGACAGATTTTACATTAGCGGTAGTCAAGATTCAGTTTAAGTATATTTTAAGTGTACGCTATGGTTCTACTGTCGCCTCTAAAAACTTACGACAGACTACAAGCCGGGGATGATGGTTCATACAATAAAAAAAGAAATTCACTTTTATATACATTGTTGGGCGGCGAAACTTAGCAATTATATTAGGGCGGGCCGACCGGCGGGCCGACCGGCGCGCGGCGGGCCGACCGGCGGGCGGCGGGCGGCCGGCCGGACAGCGAGCTCTGTGCACACTGCTTTACACGCTGCTCTACTGCGGCTCTAGAGTAGAAAATAAATAGTGGCCCATTCAATAAAATTCACTTTATATCCTGCTGAAGTTATTCTACGGCATCGTATACCTTGAACTTAAGAAGTCGTCGAACGATTTTTCACTTCTGTGTAGATTGCGTATTTGATTATCTAGTGAGAGCGCGCGCCAGTAACGCGGCCAGCGATGGATGAGTGCGCCGGCGAGCGACCGCTGCAGCGCTGGCGTCACACAGCGCGGCCAACGAAAGGTAACTCGTAATATATTTTTTCGCGTCGGTCATTTGTCCGACGCACGTGGGTTTTTGCAGACATTAGGAGCCTTAAAAAGGTCATTTACCTCTGCGGCGATGCAGGAAAAACATTGGATTGTTTATACTCATCATGGAGGAAATACCGCGCGGAAAAAATTAAAACCAGAAACGTAGGCGACGCGGCGACACATCACTCTGACCTGAGATAAGCAATCAAATGACCCAAATGAGCAAAGAATTTAGACACAATTTCAATATAAACAAAGTAGTTAGTATTATTGTATCTGTGTACAATTAGTGATATTAGGTTCATTCTTTAGATCCGTAGTTCTACTGCAGAAGTGCAGGGCGGGCGGGGGCTGGTGCGGCCCGCACTGGCCGCGGGCGCGGGGGACGCACTGAGCTGCGAGTTGTTGCTGGAAAGGTATTTTGTCAATCATTAATATCTGTAGTGTACTGGTAATTATTGTGTAAAGTTGTGGGTAGACAAGTTTATCGTCTCAAGCGGGCACACTACGCAGGCACTGAGTGGGGATGTGAGAAAGACATAAAAGCCCCTCTAGTGTAGGAGGGGGTTCAGTCGTGTGTCAACCACTGTGCGGGTCAGACGTGGTGTGCGCGTTAACGAGCCGATATAGTTTAGTGTTAACATTAACAAATATAGTGAACTCTACATGGCGACGAGGTGAAAACCGTGAGTAATTTTATATTTTTGATAAATAAAGTGCAATTAAAATTAAAAAAAAAAAAACATAAGTGGCGTGGACGAAATACTTTATTACGTGATAAGTGAATAAAATTAATCATAATAACTATTTTTGAATAATTGAAAGTGACAAAATAAGTGTTTGATCATATATATAAATACAATTAAAATCATTTCACCTTTTGGAGAAATCATTATTATGTCAGCCTGTTCTGTCCCACTGTTGGGCAAAGGCCTCCTTTAAAAAATAATATTAAGTGTAATAAGTGAAAAAAATGAATATTTCTGCAAATAATTAAGTGACAAAATAAGTGTTCATATAATGTGATCATATAAGTACATACAATTAAATAAGTGAACATAATTAAACAAAAATAGAAAAAAACAGAAGTGTGAAGTCAAACGTTTATCTCAATTCTCAAGTAGCCTCTATCTTGACATGGCCCAAAGATTACCTTTTGGAAATAATATTTTTATATGTAAAAGAGAAAATATAAAAAAAAATAACAAAAAAAAACATAATTGTGAAGTCATGATTATCTCGATTCGTAAGTAGTCTCCTGTATCTTAACGAGGTCAAAGGATGTTGACCATTTTGTCATAATATCTTTCGCTTCAAAGACAGATGATTTAGAAATATCACAATACTTTGGAATTGCTTGGTAAAAAAAAAAAAAAACATATTACGTGCATAGTACGTACAGTATGCGGGTTTAAACACTAATCTTTTCTGTAAAATATCAGAACTTTAGTTGTTAGAACCTGAGCTTCTTTATAAAAATACCGTGATACTGAAAAGGAAGCCGAAAAGAGTAAAAACAAAAAAAAGAAAATATATATATTAATCACAGACTGATCTTAGTGCCCTTTCTGCAGTTTAAAGAAGCGTTTTGATGCGCTTTCCCAGACAGATAGAATAGCTAATAATTTACTGACCCAAAGGCGTGTAGTTGGTTTTATTATAAGTATGTCCACAACGTCTCTAAAGTTCTTAAAAATTACACCTGTACTGATACGCGAAGCTAAACCACAAATGTAAACGCTAAAGAAATAACCAAATAATAATAATAGTAATAGGCCCGCAGGGCAGCCAGTGGCGAGCTGTTGGTGCGTAGCGACACCACGGACCCGAGTGCTCCAGAGAGTCGGTCAGGGCCCCCACCTCGGCGTGTCTTCGTCGGTCGAGTGGAAACCGAAGGGGGCCCGAAGGACTCTCAGCTCTGGCTTGCCTTAATTGGCCGTCCAGAGAGGAGCTGTTAGAGCTATATGCTCCAGGGGTGGAAGTGTTAAAGGGCATAACGCCGCGAGTAACTACGGAGAAAGCGCAGCACACCTCTCGACACCCCTGAGTCACTCACACCGGTGTTGCTCTCTGTCGTCATCGGACGATCATTTGGGGAGCCCATCTAGTGGGTGGCAAGCCACCACTTGCCACAAAATAGTTATGAATGTAATTATGGCAAGTGACCCCGGCCTTTGCAATAGCCCAATCACCAGTCCACCAAACGCTCAACCCCATAAACCTAGACTTCTTTTCACATGCTTGCAATAGTCCCTACCACCTACCGAGGTCAACTGCTGTAAGGTCATCATTGTGGCAGTTGACCCCGGGAGGTGTTTTACACACCATTTACTTCTTCTAAAACGGGCCTCTACGTGTTGGATCCGTCCCCACGCAAGCCTCTAAAAGACCGGGCTAAGCTCGTGAGTAAATAAAACATAAAAAATAATAGTAATAGTATAATAATAATAGCATTTAACCTTTACCTAATAAATGTAATGGCATATAGGAGTGGTTAATAGGTATAGATTGAACATAAATTCAGTAATCGCTCTCTTATGGTATACGAGAAATAATACTTATAATTAACTCGTCCCAATAGAAGAGATTATTCAGTTACATGTGTGTAGGTGTAAATGGTTAGCACACGTTATCCTAATCTGTAAGGGTTGTTTTAAAATAACTGAGTGATATTGGTTCTAGTAAGTATATAATATAATTTGCAGTACCTAATTATTTACTTAAATTAAATTTTGCACACATTTAATTAAAATTTGTTGGGCTGTGTCAAATTTCTAATGGAGGGTTTAAATACCGTGCATTAAATTGCGAGGGTTATAATTCCGTGCATTAAATTGCGAGGGTTTAACTACCGTGCATTAAATTGCGAGGGTTTAAATACCGTGCATTAAATTGCGAGGGTTTAAGTACCTTTCATTAATTTTCGAGGGTTTAAATACCGTGCATTAAATTGCGAATGAGGGTTTAAATACCGTACAAAAAGTGTATGGCGGAGGCCAATCGGGAGGTAGCAATGTCCAGTATTACTGATCCTAATCTGATGGTAGGGCAGAGGCTGTTCAAGGACTGTAGTGTCAGCCACGGCATGGGACATTATGCAGCGGTATTCTAAGCGGAAACCTATGCAATGATTGCCAGCATTAAAGAAATGCAAAGGAGAAATGTCAACGGTAAAACCAGTCAGGCAGCTCTGAAGGCTCTGAATTCCTTCAGAGTTGCTTCCAAACTAGTCAAAGAAGGCTTGCTATTACAGGCTATTACAGGCAGGCTTGAACAACTTGGGAAGACAACAAGGTCAGCCTTATCTGGGTACCTGGACACGAAGGCGTCGAGGCCAATGAGAAGGCAGATAGACTAGCGAGGGCCGGCTCTTAGACATTTGGTTGGCCCCGAACCATTTGTGGGGTTCCATATGGAATATATCACCAAGCATTATATGCACATGCTAGGAACGAACATATGAAGGAATGAAGGGCAGCGTCAGGCCTAAACCACTCCAAAACTCTCTAGCACAAGGGTGGTCTGTGGGGTTAAATTATTAAACCTAAACAGATCACAGAATGGCACCTAATACGTGCATTCACAGGACATTTTGGTACCAACGAGAATCTACACAGAATGAGGCTGAACTGGTGACCCCTCACAAAACAACGACACAGCCTTCGGATCAGACAACAGGACAGCTTCGCCATCGCTCTATCCCCACAGAAGCAACTCTCCAGCAACAACCAGCGAGTCACAAGACAGCCAGTATCCCGGCCTCATCGGACAGCCACCGCATTGCATCTCCAGATGCAAGCCTGGTCAACGTTCGGCCAACATGGCACACCACCCCTGCACTACGGCCGGTCCTTGTAAGAAGAGCGCATCCCTCTCACCGGTACGCCTAGCAGCTGTCAGCCATACCCACTGCACACCTCGACTCACTGAAGACGTAGCAGCCTCAGCTTCGACTCACTGGAAATGCATCCACTGGTATTGGCACAGCGACTGGTACGCAAGGACGAGCTGGCAAATGAAGACGTTCATCGACTTCTAGTCTTCGGGGAGAGTGATGTGGCGACTCAACATAACCAGATGGCGCCACATGTGGTACAGCAACGCGATGAAAAGCAAGCAGCATCATATACAACGCGATACATGGCGACACCTCCGAATCCTGAATCTCGCAAGTGAAGTTTCTCAAACGTTGAGAATATATACAACATCCCGACATCAACTGTAGGGGGCTTCGGCCCTGACTGTGCATCACATCTCGCTCGGTCGGAGGATTCTCCCTTTGGTACGTCGTTGCATCGCTAAAAGTTTAAAGCGGGTTTCATTATAATGAACCTTCAGTTTCCTTGAACCTCTTTCGGAACTCGGGTGATACTGTAAGGCGAAAAGTTTGTGTGACTAGAAGTTCTAATAATCTGCTCTGTTAATTTTATAAAAGTTTAATTTAATAATACTAAGTTTTTCGAGTTAATTTCAGAACAATACTAAGTTTTTCGACAGCAGGACTCGCGGAGTAGTTTGGTTTCTTCTTATCGAAGTTAACTACAAGGGCGTGCTGGATTAGGCATCTCTTTTCTGATCAGTGGGTAATCTTGATCCGGATGCGTTAGAGTTAGAACTGATTGGCTGTCGTAAGCAGATTTGAATTTGATCTCAACATTGAATGTTAACAGTCTAATTAGTTACTAGTTTTGGCTTTATTTCACTAGAGTCCATCAACTCTGTCAAGACTGACCGAGCAAATAAAGCTATGTGAGTATATTCCTCTATAGATCCACACACGGGGAGGCAGTGTCTCGTAGGATGGACGTGCTAGCTATGTCATTGATACGGGTGGCTGACTGACAGCGAAATACGGTGGTCTTATTTGAACTTTTCGGTGGAGGTTACAATTGTTATTTTTATCAATATTACCTATTTAATCGACTGAGTCTATCATAATAATCGCTAATTATCCGGGGAGTAGTGGCAGTGAATCTATTTTAAAGATCCAATGCGACCAATGGATATTACGAGCCTTGTTGTTGTTTTTGTTGCCGCTGTACTTTCTTATTACTCGGGAATGTTCTCTGGTGATATTTCAGGTAGTGCTGTGGGTTCGTATCACAGGGTCTTACTAGCTTGTGTTATCAAATCATATAATAGTTATGATCAACACTCTTGTGACTTTAGTTCCTAGGCCGTTGGAAAGTCCGAATAGGAAGCTGGTCGGCTAGGGTTGGCTGTGAGGGAAAGAAAAACATAGGTGTACGCGCGGGTGAACTATTTCCCGCGTCGATGGCTGGTCTTGTGGGGGATTGGCCGGTGTGGCAGGAGGAGATTATTTATTGCGTGCATGAGTGCAGTTGACGACAGCCGGTACATTTAGAATGTCTGGCGAAATGCTTAAGAGTGTTTCTAACTTCCTTTGAAGAGCACGCCAACTTGCGGGCCAATATATCCTTCCCGAGTGACCCCGCACTCCCTCTCAATACAAGCCTTATCCTTGAGGTCCCCTGGGACCTAGTGTTTGGTAGAAACTCATTTCAGGTGCACTCCACTAAGCCACACTGGCAGAAGTAACGAAACGTGCTTTTGATACTCTGAGAATATATAATAAAATAAGTACTTACCTAGATTAATAAAATGTAATAAATACTTATATGTAAAGAATTAAAAAATATATATTATTTCAGAAATGCTATTATGAAGTAGATAGTCTTAAATTTCTAACTAGGTAATTAAATTACGATGAATGTCTAGTTTTGACATTAATATACTTATAATTTTCAAAAAAAAAAGAAAGAGATGTTTAAAGGACAGTTAATGAACATTATTAATTTTATGATAGTTAGATACTTGTTATTTTGAGAAACGATTATTAATTTACATTTAAATTAAAATTAAAATTTTCTATAAAAAGGAAGGGATGTAGTGTACTGGTAATTATTGTGTAAAGTTGTGGGTAGACAAGTTTATCGTCTCAAGCGGGCACACTACGCAGGCACTGAGTGGGGATGTGAGAAAGACATAAAAGCCCCTCTAGTGTAGGAGGGGGTTCAGTCGTGTGTCAAACCACTGTGCGGGTCAGACGTGGTGTGCGCGTTAACGAGCCGATATAGTTTAGTGTTAACATTAACAAATATAGTGAACTCTACAATATCTAGAAGGAATCGGTACTTATTTCACTAATTGCCGTGGTGTGCAAGAATTTGTTTCGGAGTTGGTTTCAGTCAGAGACACGGTCGACCATTATAGTAATCATCATTGCAATGATAGTTGTTGTTAGAAATAAATAAGTAGGGTCAAAAGTGCTCTAGAGTTGATATCAGTTAAAAGTATAACGTAAATAAATACTTAAAAAAAAGTACAAAAACAAAGTGCCTAAGTACGTGAGATTTGAACGTGGGCACTAGTGTGCTAATTAGAGGCTTCCGTAACCACTCGACCACATAACTTTTATTTACTAATTATCTGATCTGACTTATTCGTAAATTTTTGTAATACGTAATACATAGCTTATATTAAACTAATCAGTTTATGATTACCCTATTTACATAGTAAGCAAGTTATGTGGTAATATGTGCCGTGCAAGTAATGTTGTTAGAGAAGTTCAGAGTCACACAACGAGACATGGAGAGAGCTATGCTCGGAGTTTCTTTGCGCGACAGAATCCGAAATGTGGAGATTCGCCGAAGAACCAAGGCTACCGACATAGCTCTCAGAATCTGCAAGTTGAAGTGGCAATGGAGGTTCTCGAGTGGCGACCACGAACCCGAAGACGCAGCGTATACAGACCTCCCACTAGGTGGACAGACGACATTGTGCGCGTCGCAGGTAACCGATGGATGCAAATAGCCAATTGTCGTTCATTGTGGCGTTCTAAGGGGGAGGCCTACGTTCAGCAATGGACGTCATCCGGCTGATGATGATGATGAAGTAATGTTCCACTGCTTAGCCCCTATAAAATATAGCGTGATGTTTTATATACTAGTCGAAGCCCAGTCTTCCACACAACACACAACACATCCACGGGTTTAGATGCGACAGCCACCAGCAGGTGACGATACGCTGTTTTTATAATCAAATCCGTATGTGGTTTAGATAGAGGTACTAACTAAGTAATCGTTGGTACTAGCCACTAACTCGTAGCACCGCTTTTATTTCTGCTTTCATTAACATAAAACCATGTAACCATAACAACGATAAATAAATTAGAGAGAATTAATTGTGACAGCCGGCCATGGTGGACGTTAACGAGATAAAAACCTCAGCGCCGCAGAAAAATATTACAATTTCTGAGTTTTTAATTAATAAAGTCCCTGAGAATGAAGCCGCGCTCGGCGCGGGAGCCAGCGGGGAGCGAGCCCAGCGGCTGCAGTCGCATACAATCCTGGAATTAACCTTCTAATGAATGTTTTATCTCTTAATTTAAATAGTAGTATTTGCGCGGCGTTCTGCACAAACAATGAAATTCAATTAAAAAATGGCGGCGAGTGCACGCGCGCCGCACCAAGGCACCTACTATCCTCAGACCCAGTCAGCTCGCGCTCTATATTTCAATGTCGCTGTCAGAGACAAGACCAAGAACCGCATCAACAAAAAATATGTCGGGATATGGAAGAACCAAGAAGGCTGGTTTACTTGAAGGCCAGTACCGCGAGTAGACGTCAGGCGGCGTGACTTGCGCGTGCTAACAAAACACAGGGGCCGGCCGGCGCCATCGCCATATTGGGTGAAACAGTCGCCGTCGCTGGATGCTTTCCGCAGTCCCCTCTGGATTGTGGTCTTTAGAGTAAACCGTTGTTACAAATGTGATCTGAGAATAAACGACTGTATAATCTTTCAAGTCATCGTTTGTTATTGGGGAACCTGGGGTCAATACCCGGGGATCTGATGTTCCGTGATACGCCAGGAATCAGGGGGTGATGGCCATCTGCCGACATCAGAAGTGGTTGAACCCTCATAATTAAAGGAAAGTTTTTCTTGCTGGTCCGTGTTGAGGGTGTTGAGTGACGTAAATCAAAATGGACGGCATTTTTTTCATTTCTGCTGCAAGATATTTTTAATTCGTGAAATCTGACCCAAATGGAACAAGAGCACTTATTGAAGTATGATGCCACTTTATTTTTAATATTGATGGGTATAGTTAAAAGGTAACGTGTATTATTGATTTTTAACCGACTTCAAAAAAGGAGGAGGTTCTCAATTCGTCTGTATATATTTTTTTTTTTTTTTTTTTTATGTATGTTCGCGCATAACTCTGGCAATTATTAACCGATTTGAAAAAATCTTTCTTCCATCCATTCTGCAATCCATTGATTGGGTCCCATAAAAAAATTATTGCTTAGTAATAAGTAGTTCCTAAAAAAACAAGAATGGTGACTGCGCACTGAGAGTTGCAAGAAAGCCTATATAGATGACGTTTTAGTCGCTCGGACTCGCTCGGTCGGACAAAAATGGTCATAACTCTGGCAAATATTTACCAATTTCAATGATTCTTTTTTTATTCGAAAGAAGAAACCACTGTATTGAATCTGTATGAATTTTATTACAACCGGATAAGAACTTCCTGGAGGACCATGAACGATGTGGAGGAATTTATCTGGTAAAAACCATAAAACTGATGTTCTCCATTACATTGCTCTGACAATTATGAACCGATTTCGATGATTCTTTTTTTATTCGAGAGAGTAAACTACTATGATGTTTCCATGCAAATTTCATTACGACCGGATATTATTTTCTGAAGAAACATGAATTATGTAAAACTATGTAGACGATAATGTGATCATAACCTACCTAGATAATTTTACGGTTTTCGATGGTTCAATCTTTATATATGAAAATATCACTAAAAAGTTTAAAATAAAATCTTTTTTAAAAAAAATTGAACCGACTTCAATATCACTGAAAAGTATAAAATAATTTAAATATTATTGAAGTTGGTGCCAAATATACACAGCAGGTACGCTAACACCAACTTCAATAATATTTAAATTATTTTATACTTTTCAGTGATATTGAAGTCGGTTCAATTTTTTTTTAAAAAGATTTTATTACATAGGTTTTGTGTGTGTGATATTGTTGAGATATATTACGTTCGTCATATATGCGGAAACCGCATTTTTTTTAGCAAATAGGTAAGTCTACAAAATATGGTGGATGAAAAAGTAGCAAAAAAAGTAATTATTTCATTACGTTGTCACAGTTATGTCAGAGAAAAATCGAAAATGTTGGAAATAAAATTTCTAGATTTTCGGGCACTAAAAATCTGTTTTCTAAATTATTATTCAGAAATATCTAAAGGAAAATCAATGTGTTTAGTGTCTTTTTTTATGTTCCTTTGTAGAATATATTAGTGGTGGGTATAGTAAGCATATGATGGCAATCAGCCACGGGCTGCCCACATTGTGAATCCAAAAACCAGATCTAAAACTGTTAATCTGACAGGGTACCATGTTGCGTTCGGGTGATATAATCATCGTGATTGTGTATGCACAGTAAATACAACTTGGTTTCCAGTGAGTAAGGGCGGTTAGTGATACACCTTGAGAGAGAACGGAACAGTCTCTTAACAGTGGCTTAAGTAGCGTCAAAAGTGGCTTGAATTTCTACGTTTGGGCCACACCCAAATGCCGCAGAATGCCATGCTCAGAGGGGCACAGAAACGTAGAGATACACTGCCTGTTGTAAAGACAATCGGTTAAAGTAAAGATTAGCAATACTCTATAAGCTTTGAAACAGACAGGCTCCTTTTCCTTGTGTCGGTATAATGTTAATGTTTCCATGCATGACTGCATTAGTATGTGACTATATGGTAGGAGCACGGTCAAGAACGAGCGTGTATGGAGTAATTAGTGGGGGTGGATAAGGAGAGAAAACAAAAAGTGATCCTGAATGAAGAAAATGATAGTATGTATGTACTAACAAAGATAATAAACTAATGTGACTAATTAGAATAGTTCATCAATTCATTGATGCTTGCACACTGCAACGGAGTGACCTTTGGGTTGGTTTAATGGATCAGTGTCTGAGAGAACTAGATGGGAGCTTGATTTATGCAGCGGGTCTTTAGAAGTCTAGTGAAACTCCATATAAAGTTTGAAAAGGTCTAATGTAAGTCACTTTCATCACTTTCATAATATCATATTTGGTTGGTGCCTTGGTATTATGATGCATGTTAGAAGACAATAGTTTAGGGTGATACAAAAGCATACCTAATAGATAGTTGGTTAGCTGTACAGAGTGGACGAAATGTTTGTGATTTTATGTCTGAGACAATATACATATTTCCAGTATATTTCCATCGTAAAAGGTTTTCTGAAAGAAATCATAGCTTGCAGCAAGACCGCCAATTGTGTACCTTAATATTAAGAATTTTGTATGTTTAATGTTTCTGGCTGTGTGTTGTACAGAGTTATCTATCTCTCTAACTCCAGCTGACACCAGTAGTGAAGGTACGGTGGAGTGTGAGTATTCTCTAGAAAGAAGTCCATGGGTCGAACGTATAACGAGATGGGTATATATTATAAGTTCAGCATGTTTTTATGATAAGCGAAGGTGTTAGTTCATTGCTCTATACCCTTGGTTATACCTATTGATAAAATGAGGTTGTATGCAATTTGCGGCATGTCTCTTCTCTGTCAGTGGTATCTTAGGTAACCAACAAGCGTGTTGACATGAGTAGTATTTAGTAATTTTACTACTAATTTTACTCAGAACAAGGAAAACTAAATATAATTAACATTAAATTAATCAAGATACTTGTAATACTGTCAAATCTGTATAAGGATGATCCAACAGTGCGGCGTAGTGAGAGTGCATTGGTGCAATATTTTATCGTATAAGTAGCGTTAATTTTGGTGGAAAGAAAAATGATTGTATAGTGTATCAACAGTGGTATCAAGGAACATTTTAGTATTCTATTTTTATCTTTGGTATAATGCTATAAGCATACTGTGGGACTTCTCATATTGGAGTGGTAAGATAGTTCATTCAGCAAAATCTGTTGGGGCTATCTTTTGGTGGATCTTTAGTGGCATTGCTTTAGAGCTAATACTGATACAGGGTTATTATAATCTAAGTTATCGATTCGGAGTGAATAAGAGAGAGGCTACTTTAAAAGCTGGTATGCGACTTAGGTAAACTAGCTTGGTTAACGGTATTAGTAGTTTTAAATTCTCAAGTACTATCAAGTGTACCTTTTACATATAAGCGCGGATTACATTATCATGGGTTGTAAGATGTAACGTATGTAATGCAATGTGTCTGTTAGTTTGGTGTCCGACTTTGGTATTTGGTGACCGGGTGTTGGTTGTCGCAGGATATAAATAATTTTATATCAACTAGGCGGGATGTTATGGCAGTATTTGGAAACTTAAAGTTCGGAATGTTCTGTTTCTAAAATAATGTTAAACAGTACGGAAATTAACAGTATAGACTGCAAAAAGGAGATTATAAATTGTACAGCGTTTATGTTAATCCATGCCTTCAGTTTTTCTTGTCTTATGTATTTTTTTTATTTTGTGTTTTCAGTGTTTGAAAAAGCGGTGTGATGGGACATAAGACCAGATCTGAATAAGCAGCTGAGTAAGACCGCGAAATATCTGGACGGGCGAGAAAAGCCGGTTTTGTCCTGGTGTAATCGGTGCTGGACGTGGTGTATAGTCGACGTTCATTCATTAACGGGAATTGGTATTGGTATCGTATTATAACAATCTCGTTTATCAAAGTAATTATGTGAGAGATAGGCCCTTGGGGTCGAAAGAGTTAAAGTGGGGTATATTGTTTAACGTCGATAGTTATTATTGTTTTTGCTAGAACCGTTTGCATTCAATATTGATGATGTAACTACTCAGTAAGTGGAACTGTATTGACTACCTCGGGGACTGGTGGCGTCGATGATAATAATAATATTCTGGGACAATCACAGTAATATTACGAGTAAATTGACACGCTGCAGAAAATGGAATTGGGTTTGGGAACAAACGGGCAAAAGTAGTGAAGTAGAAACTAGATCAAGAAGATCTCTTGATTAGAAACTAGAGATTGTCACATGGTGAAAATTAGTATTGGTAACTCGGATGTGGTGAAGATCAAGCATTGGGTGAGTGTGTCAGTCAGTTCGGCTGTGCGATCTCGCGGCATCTGATCTGTATCAAGATGTAGTGATTGGATTTCCCTACTGGAGTAAGAGATTTCAACAGGTGAACGAAACGGGTGTACGTACCTACTAGTGGAAACGTGGATTATCATTGGGGAACGTTGACGTTGTTACGGCTGTAGTACAGTAGAGATGGTAGAGCAGTAGTTGTTTTTGTAGATTAGTACGGTAAGACTGTTACAGTGGTCCCTCTTTATGGGGCCAGCTAGGCAAGTCTTTTGTAGATTAGTGCGGTAAGACTGTTACAGTGGTCCCTCTTTATGGGGCCAGCTAGGCAAGTCTTGAGAAATGGAGAGCGATGGTACAGTGGTATAGAGACCACTGTTGGGACCATCTGGCAGATTGAGTTTGAGAGATGGAGAGCGATGGTACAGTGGTATAGAGACCACTGTTGGGACCATCTGGCAGAAATGAGAATGGGGAGCGATGGTACAGTGGTATAGAGACCACTGTTGGGACCATCTGGCAGAAATGAGATGGAAGCGGAGAAATATTGAGTCAGCGGTTTACTTAGTAGGCCGTCTGGTTCAAATCATCGGAGAAATGGGGTTATTGGGGGACATACTATGAGTAGATGTAAACACTGTCTGTTTTCAGGTGGAATTGAATGAAATGCGTATTCTTAGGAGAAATAACGCACGAGGTCGTGCGAATGTCAGGATTGGCCGTGTCGGGATATGGAAGAACCAAGAAGGCTGGTTTACTTGAAGGCCAGTACCGCGAGTAGACGTCAGGCGGCGTGACTTGCGCGTGCTAACAAAACACAGGGGCCGGCCGGCGCCATCGCCATATTGGGTGAAACAGTCGCCGTCGCTGGATGCTTTCCGCAGTCCCCTCTGGATTGTGGTCTTTAGAGTAAACCGTTGTTACAAATGTGATCTGAGAATAAACGACTGTATAATCTTTCAAGTCATCGTTTGTTATTGGGGAACCTGGGGTCAATACCCGGGTCAGGGATCTGATGTTCCGTGATACGCCAGGAATCAGGGGGTGATGGCCATCTGCCGACAAATATATTATTATAATGAAATATTTTTGAACGTGTCGGACCGTACACACATATCGCAGTGTCAGAACTCTCCTTAAAAAAAATCCAGTATTGATTTGAAGACTCAACATAGCATCTAAACATAACATTATATCGGAAAAGACTGTCTCTAAAAACAAGCTCCATTTCATGTTCTTTCAGAAACTACTCGTTCTGTTGTGATTACATATACGTAAGAAATACAGACGTATTGATAACTATCTTTGGAGTTGTGAAAAAAAAATTAAAGTAAAAAACTTTTTAAAAAACAAGCTTTTATTTAAATGCGCTAAAAAGAATAAAATAAACTTTTCCTTTAAAACTGTTAATATCTATTTATTACGTCATTACACAATTTATATAATATAAAAGCTTGTCGCGAGATTTACCTGTAAGAATTATAAACAAGAAAATGAATAATTTGATTTTATTGACTTTAAGTTTTAAAATTTTCAATCTATGTAAGTACGAGTAGGTACTATAATCTCGCGACAAGCTTTTATATCATATAAATTGTGTAATGACGTTATAAATAGATATTAAAAGTTTTAAAGGAAAAGTTTATTTTATTCTTTTTAGCGCATTTAAATAAAAGCTTGTTTTTTAAAAAGTGTTATACTTTAAATTTATTTTTTACTTTTATATTTTGTTGGATAGGTTTCTCAAATCAAATCAAATCATCTTTATTTGCTGACAATAGGTATGCATGAACTAACATGGGTGTTTTATTATTATGATAATATCCTCTATGGTCTACCTTATTAGGTATGCAATAAAATTTTTATAAAAAAAATAAACCGACTTCAATAGACACCACAACTAAACTAAAAAGTGAAAAATAACTTCAATATTATTGAAGTTGGTGCTGGTCAGTTGATTCTGGTGTTGGGGTAAGTATCGTGTTATTTTAGCACCAACTTCAAGAATATTGAAGTTATTTTTCACTTTTTAGTTTAGTTGTGGTGTCTATTGAAGTCGGTTTATTTTTTTTATAAAAATTTTATTTTATTCTTTTTAGTCATATTCTCTTGAAAAGTCTTTATTCAACTATATACCGATTTGGATATAAAGCTTTAATACCAACAGGTATAAATTTATTTTAATTAAAATCTCCCAACCCAACCACAGATCTAAAATTCGGTGGGTCCTACATTTCATGGAACAGAGTCCTGTTAACATCATACTGTTTGCTCCCATCACCAGACTCTGAACATCATTTTTCCAGCAGATACTCGTCGAGACCTACACAACGAGCCCAAACTCAGTGGGTCTACGTTTATTGGTGCAGAAATCCTGTGACCACCTTCCTGCTCCATCATCAGACCCTGGTGAAGGTTACCATTTTCTTAGTACTAGTTTTTTAGAATCAACGGATTTACATATGTTCTAAATTTCAGATCTTTCGGAGTAATAGAAGTAATTAAAAATGTCCATTGTATACGAAATATCCCTATGTCGACTTGGAAAAGAGCTGATGGTTTTCAAAGCTAAACCGATTTTCAAGTAACATCGCTAAGAACCATCTCCAATAAACCAGCATACGCCAATCTGTCCACTCGTTTGAGCGCTGCGATGCCACAGACAGTTATCAAACAGACAGACACGACCCCCCAAACTAATAACACCTCGTTTTTGGTCGGGGGTCAAAAAGAAACCATCGAATTCGGTACGATGATCTGGATGGCGTATGACCATTTTGTAGACGAAGACATCATCTATTTTATGGTTTCTCCCAGTTATATCTCCTTCCCATCACTCAAATTCTTCGAAAAAGTTCTTATCCGGTCTTGATGAAATTCATACCGAACCATCCTTATGGTTCATGCTTTCGAATAAAAAAAGAATCACTGAAATTGGTAAATATTTGTATGAGTTATAACCATTATTGATTAGAACATCATCTATTTTTAGGCGTTTTACCAGATAATTCTAACATTCCATTCATGTTTTCTCAGGAACTACTGGTTCATAAGGAATAAAAATTTTATGGGACCAACTTGATGGAATGTCCATTAGGTACAAAAAAGAATCATCCAAATCGGTACATATTTGGCGGAATTATGAGTGAACATACATTAAAAAAAAAAAAAAAAATACATACACGATGAATTGAGAACCTCCTCCTTTTTTGAAGTCGGTTAAAAATTGGTTTAGATAAATCTACAATTTACTAATACTAATAAATAATTAACTAACGCCCGGTTTCTGAAAGGCTATTCAAATGGATATTCAACTAACATGACTGTTAACTTGACAGCTTGTTCGAATCAATTCGGGTTTCTGAAACGTTGATTAGAGAAAAATTTACTAATCTATGATCATTTTAATTTGACATGAAGATTATTATTTAAGTATGGCTACAATGCCTATTTAGTTCAATATTTCATTCAATAGCTCATTCAATTCAAATACACACATCAAAAGTGTCTAGGGATCAACATATATTTTTGCAATAACTTTTCTCCTGATTGATATTAATTAAAATTTTCTTTAAGGATTCATCAAATAAAGTGTTTTCGTTTGTCACAGTAACGATAAACCAAGTCACCTTTGCATTAATAAAGAAATTTGCCATTTTCCTAATAAAGGGATTTTTGACATTTGAACCACTAACACAAAAGTTCGAAAAAAAGACTGATATAACAGTTTTCTTTAAAATTTTATTGGGTAACTTAAACAATTAATAATCCGTGTTTCTACCGCGAACACTAACAACACAAGAACATCGGTTTGGCATACTCAAAATGAGTTCATCCAAATCACGCTGTGGAATGGCCGCCCATGTTCGTTGCAACAACAAAAAAAGGTCTTCTTGCGACTGGATACCCTCCATATTCGGCAGAGCTCTTCTCTGTAGCATATCCCATGCATGCTCAATCGGGTTCAAGTCTGGCGACTGAGCAGGCCAGGGCAGGACATTGATGTTAGCTGCGGCGAGAGTCTGTCTTACAACTCTTGCGGTGTGCGGTCGTGCATTATCATGCATTAACTGAAATAAGGGACCGATTTGCACTTGTAGAGGAACGATGACGTCTGATACAATCGTCTCAGCATAAATTTGAGCGTTGAGGTTGCCTCTGATCCAAATCAACTCAGTTCTTCCGCCGATCCAAATACCCGCCCATACCATGATGGTTCCACCACTATAAGGATGGACTTCCTGGCAGGATTTTAATCGCTGTTGGCGTCCAGGGGTTCTCCAGTGTCGTATACGTCTTGTATCCGGTCTCATACCAAAACGAGACTCATCAGAAAAGCACACGAAACGCCATTGTTCTTCTGCCCAATTTCTGTGTTCAAGAGCCCATTGATATCGAATCCTACGATTGTGCATTGCTATAGGTGGTACCCGTAGCGGTCTTCGGGAATGAAGGTTCACTTCATGCAAGCGGTTTCTGACTGTTTGGTCGCTAATTAAGTTCCCTGAAGAGTGATGAAGCCTCACGGCTAACATCATGGCAGTTATTGTTGGAGCTCTTCGAGTTAAGATTTGAATATATCGGTCTTGTCTCCGTGTGGTGCAGCGATACCGTCCTCCATGGCGCTCAGCCACGGTACCAGTGCTTCGGTAACGTGTCCAAAGTCGACTGATAACACTCTGACTTGTATTCAGAGCTAAAGCCACAGTACGTTGCCGGGAACCAGCTTCTATCATTCCCACGGCTCTGAGCATTTCTTCCCTGCTTAAATGACGTCGCCGCTCCATAATAACGTTGGTTTTAATCAGTAGTAGGGAAACAGTAGCACTAATAATGTCTTCAATGCGTTGTATGTTTTTATAGGGAAAATATTGACAGCTGATTTTCATCTTTTACTCGAATTTGATTCACAGTTCCTGATTCAAATTATGAAATGCACCAAAAAGGATCCATATAAATTTATAAAATCATAAATTTATTACAAAGCCACATCTCAATCTCAAGAAATCCGCTTAAAAATGTTTGATCCCTAGACACTTTTGATGTGTGTATATTATAATCTGTAATCATAGATGGAGGATCTACAGGAGGGATGGACACTAACTTTCTCATTCGCACAAGAAAAGAATGCATTTATATAGGTTACATGTGATAGAAAGAAACAGAGTATTTTTTGTCCTTCACCATGTGTCACGATTCGAAGAAAAAGCACCAGTGGTACCCCATAGAGAAAATATTTTTGATTGTCAAGCGGCTCCACACTCTTATTTCGTGGGCCTTCATCCCGCGCGGATGTGGAGTGCGCATTTCACTATCGTAAATTTCAAAAGTAGCAATTGTTAATACAATCTTGGTATTTTTGTTGCAAAGGACTTTTTATACCTAATAATTACGTAATCTGTCATAAACTAGTAGATTATCCAAAACAAATAGTATAATTTAATACTTAATTGGTCGACCAACACCGATTAGTTGACATTGTATTTGACAAGAGAATAATCTATGATCATGGCTTAATTAGCCTTTCAGAAACCCAAATTGGCTTTGACATGAACTTTCTGAAGCAAAATTTAACAGCCGTGTCAACTGACAGGATGTTTAAATTAAAATAGTTGATCATGCTTTCTGCAACCCAAAATACGCTTGACAGGAGATTTGACATCTTGTTAGTTGATTTTTGCGTTGATCATCCTTTCGGAAACCGGGCGTAAGAATTGCAAATTATTGAATAATTGACATAATAGTATTTACGATTGTTTTAATGTGGATCTAACGACGCCAAACTCGATAGGTTTACTAGTGGCTGTTCCAGGGTTTCGTCCCGTCACCCACCCACTTACCAAGTCTATTATCAATTCCGCTTATATAGGCAAAGTGAATAGAACTCCTTAAAACAAATCAAAATTAATGAGCCCAAACTCGACGGGTTTACTAGTAGCCATTCCATGGCTCTGTTACTCTTACGAACCGTCTCGAGCGCAGGTTTGATGACTTCCAGCCTCCCGAACATGCCGGGTTCCGAAAATACTTTAGTACCATAGACCACATTCATACGCTCCGCCAGATTATACAGAAGACCGAGGAGTATAATCGGCCATTATGTTCTAGCGTTTGTGGACTATGAGAAAGCCTTCGATTCAATCGAGACCTGGACAGTATTGCAGTCCCTCCAGCGGTGCCGCATTGACTATAGGTACATCGAAGTGTTGAAGTTTGTACGTGTGTTCGTACAGCAACGCCACCATGTCGATCCGACTACAGGATAATAAATAAATAAATAAAATAAAAAGCCTTTTATTCCATGCAAAAAAAAGAATTTAACAATTTTGAAATATTGCAGATAAAATATAATTTTTCTGTTAAGTATATAACTAATTGAAAAAATTGGTATTTGATTATTCTATTTATAATACTTATTATTAATATCTATAGGTAAATTATTATTTAACTTAGATTTATATATTCATTACTATTTATTATTTTATTATTATTATATATTTTTATTTTTTACTAGCTGACCCGCGCAGCTCCACCCGCGCTTTTATAACATTTTGCTCCCCTTTTCACCCTCCTCCCTTGATTTATTTCTCTCCATCTCTCTCTCTCTCTATTATCCCCTCAAGCCCATGTGGTTCCAAAAGGAACAATGCGCGTTTTCTTTTAGGACCCAGCAGGGATTGAAGCCTTATAAGAAAAATGTAATTCTATGCTCTTTCTCTCCTCTCTCTTTCCCCCACCCGCATCGGTCCCCGTCACATTCCCCCTCTTCCTCTCCCCGTTGTCCCCTCTCTGAACCCTATCCCCCCCATATCTCTCTCCCAACTTGCTCCATCTCACCCCCCCCCTTGCTCCACCTAACTCCTCCGATCCCTCACCCCCTCCTCGATTCCTTCTCCCTCTCTGTCCTCTCTTGCACCCTCCTCTTATTCTATATATCCGTCAACCATGGTATCAGCAGCATGAAATATACTTTACGACTTATTCTCAGACCTACCCTCTATGCACACAAAATTTCATACACATCCGTTCACCCATCTATTTAATTACCTTGCCTTATGTTGCTTAACCTTTACCTAGCGGCATGAAATATAATTAATGGCCTACCCGATATACACATAAAATTTCTTAAATCGTTTCACCCATCTATTTAATGACCTTACCTAACGTTGCTTAACCTTAACCTACAGGTATAAAAAGTATCCTATGTCCGTCTCCTGCTCCTAAGGTACTTCCCTACCAATTTTCAGCCAAATCGGTTGAGCCGTTCTTGAGTTATAAATAGTGTAATTAACACGACTTTCTTTTAAATTTAAATCTATAGATTAAAGTTCTATGGTGATTGTATGTTCAATTTCACCGATAGATGGCGCTGTTCATAATGTAAATCACGCTAACATCGTAAATTACTGTCTAATGATATTCGATAATGAAAGTTCTAAGTTTTTCGCATCTTTTATTGCGACTGTAATACAATACCTATACACTACCTGGACTTGTGGAGTTTCATTAAAATTTCATGAATAATTTCATGATCTAGTTTGGACTCGCTCGGGATTTACAGATTTTAATTTTTCAAAGATATAATGTCATATTGCTATCAGCAACGTACTTAGAACAATACGGAAATCTAATGAAAATGTCCTGGGTGTACCGGACCGGCTTACCCCTTACAAAAATTGACCCTTCGCCACTGCCATATCTTATTCAAACTAAATGTCTGCTCAGTCCCTACTGTATATAGCGTAATAATACATATCTTAATGATTAACTGATCAGTCTATAATTACCCTATTCTCATACAAAGGAAATTACGTGGTAATCATCATCATCAGCCGGAAGACGTCCACTGCTGAACATAGGCCTCCCCCTTAGAACGCCACAATGAACGACAATTGGCTATTTGCATCCACCGGTTACCTGCGACGCGCACAATGTCGTCTGTCCACCTAGTGGGAGGCCTGCCAACGCTGCGTCTTCCGGTTCGTGGTCGCCACTCGAGAACCTTTCTTCCCCAGCGGTTATCGGTTCGCCGAGCGATGTGGCCTGCCCATTGCCACTTCAACTTGCAGATTCTGAGAGCTATGTCGGTGACCTTAGTTCTTCGGCGAATCTCCACATTTCGGATTCTGTCGCGCAAAGAAACTCCGAGCATAGCTCTCTCCATGGCTCGTTGTGTGACTCTGAACTTTTCTAAAAGGCCAGCCGTTAGAGACCACGTCTCAGTACCATATGTCATCACTGGCAACACACACTGGTTAAAAACCTTCGTCTTCAGGCACTGCGGTATTTTGGACGAGAAGATATCGCGTAGTTTCCCGAACGCTGCCCATCCGAGTTGGATTCTTCGGGCGACCTCTTTGTCAAAGTTGGACCGACCTAACTGGACAGTTTGTCCTAGGTATACGTAGTGGTCAACAACTTCGAGTGTATCGTTCCCAACAACTACCGGTACGGGTGCAACATGGACATTAGACATGATCTTCGTCTTGTCCATGTTCATTTTAAGACCCACCTGTTGGGAAACGCTACTGAGGTCGCTGAGCATCGTATTGAGGTCCTCCAGCGACTCTGCCATAATGACTATATCGTCGGCAAAACGAAGGTGAGTGATGTATTCGCCATTGATGTTGATGCCGAATCCGTACCAGTCCAAGAGCTTGAAAACGTCCTCCAATGCGTTTGAGAACAGTTTCGGAGAAATAACGTCTCCCTGTCTCACACCTCGCTGCAATGGGATTGGTTTCGTGCTCTCTTCCTGTAGTCGGATCGACATGGTGGCGTTGCTGTACAAACACTTCAACACTTCGATATACCTATAGTCAATGTGGCACCGCTGGAGGGACTGCAATACCGCCCAGGTCTCGATTGAATCGAAGGCTTTTTCGTAGTCCACAAACGCTAGACATAATGGCCGATTATACTCCTCGGTCTTCTGTATAATCTGGCGGAGCGTATGTATGTGGTCTACGGTGCTAAAGCCTTTTCGGAACCCGGCTTGTTCGGGAGGCTGGAAGTCATCAAACCTGCGTTCGAGACGGTTTGTAATGACTCTCGAAAACAGCTTGTATACATGGCTCAGGAGTGAGATGGGTCTATAATTCTTCAATAAAGTGTTATAACCGTTTTTGAAGAAGAGAACCACCACACTCCTGTGCCATGCTTCTGGCGTAGTACTCTCGAGTAAGACGGAATTAAATAACTTATGGAGGACTAAAAGTACCGGTTTTCCACCCGCTCTCAGAAGTTCTGTTGTGATTCCGTCTTCACCCGGCGCCTTGTTGTTCTTAAGCTGTTTGAGAGCCATTCTAATCTCGTACAAGCTGATGTCTGGGATGTCCTCAGTGTAGTGTCGGGTTAGTTGGGCTCTGGTGTCCTGAGCTGTTCGGGCAATGGGTTTTCGTGTCGAGGTGTACAACTGTCCGTAAAACCTCTCGAGCTCTCTCAATATCTCCGACTTTGATGAGATGACACTGCCGTCGTCGATCTTCAGCTTGGTCACTTGGCTTTGCCCAATAGACGAATTCTTTGCAAACACTTTAGAGCCTTGGTTCCGCTCAATTGCGTCCTTAATACATGCTGTATTATAGGAACGCAAGTCGTGTCGCATGGATTTCGAGATTCGTCTATTGAGTTCAGCATATTCCGACATATCAGCTGAAGATTGCAGTCTCATCTCAGTTCGGGTTTCCATTAACTTAATGGTTTGATTGGAGAGCTTCTGAGGCTTATTACGGCGTGGGGTCTTAAAGAACTTGGACCCCACTGCATGGACAGTTTGCACCAACCCATTGTTTAACTCGTCCGCAGTTTCGCATTCGGCTAGGCACTGGAAGCGATTGTGTAGTTCGAGTTGAAAGTCTTCGGGGTTTTGGATTTGGGCGGTTCCCGGACGGAGCGTGGACTTCATCAGACGGGACCTCTCAAGCTTGATATTGATATTCAATGTGCCTCTAACAATGCGGTGATCGCTACCGGTTTTCACCCTGCCGATCACGGAGACATCATCGAATATATGCTTGTTGGTCGTCATGATGAAGTCGATCTCATTTTTGGTTGAACCATCGGGGCTTATCCACGTCCACTTCCTGGATGGTCGCTTCTTGAAGAAGGAGTTCATCGCAAAGAGTCCCTCCTTCTCCATGAAGTCGACCAGCCGCTGGCCCCTTTGGTTCCGCTGCCCGTACCCATATGACCCCACTTTCAACTCATCGCCATTCCGTGTGCCCACCTTCGCGTTGAAGTCCCCCATAACAACGGTGAAGTGTGTTTTGGAGGTATGTATGGCTTCTGCTATCTCCTCATACATAGCCTCTACTTCATCGTCAGGGTGTGCCGAGGTCGGCGCGTAAACCTGTATAACCTTCAACGAATACCGACTGGTTATTCTGAGTATAAGGTACGCTACCCTGCTCGACACACTATCGACCTTTATAACGTTGTTAATGAGGGACTTACGGACGAGAAACCCAACACCACCCTGAGATTTTCGGTCTCCTTCCCGGAAGAAGAGCAAGTTTCCGGAATCAAGGGTTATCGTATCCTGTCCCTCTCGTCGGATTTCAGATAATCCCAAGATATCCCAACGTAACTTGCTCAATTCTTCCTCCAGCTCGATAATCTTTGAGTTTTATTATAGTATAGATATGTCGGCAGATGGCCATCACCCCCTGATTCCTGGCGTATCACGGAATATCAGATCCCTGGGTATTGACCCCAGGTTCCCCAATAACAAACGATAACTTGAATGATTATACAGTCGTTTATTCTCAGATCACATTTGTAACAACGGTTTACTCTAAAGACCACAATCCAGAGGGGACTGCGGAAAGCATCCAGCGACGGCGACTGTTTCACCCAATATGGCGATGGCGCCGGCCGGCCCCTGAGTTTTGTTAGCACGCGCAAGTCACGCCGCCTGACGTCTACTCGCGGTACTGGCCTCCGAGTAAACCAGCCTTCTTGGTTCTTCCATATCCCGACACGGCCAATCCTGACATTCGCACGACCTCGTGCGTTATTTCTCCTGAGAATACGCATTTCATTCAATTCCACCTGAAAACAGACAGTGTTTACATCTACTCATAGTATTATGTCCCCCAATAACCCCATTACTCCGATGATTTGAACCCGACGGCCTACTACGTAAACCGCCGACTCAATATTTCTCCGCTTCCATCTCATTTCTGCCAGATGGTCCAACAGTGGTCTCTATACCACTGTACCATCGCTCTCCATCTCTCAAACTCAATCTGCCAGATGGTCCCAACAGTGGTCTCTATACCACTGTACCATCGCTCTCCATTTCTCAAGACTTGCCTAGCTGGCCCCATAAAGAGGGACCACTGTAACAGTCTTACCGCACTAATCTACAAAAGACTTGCCTAGCTGGCCCCATAAAGAGGGACCACTGTAACAGTCTTACCGCACTAATCTACAAAAACAACTACTACTCTACCATCTCTACTGTACTACAGCACGACTGTAACAACGTCAACGTTCCCCAATGATAATCCACGTTTCCACTAGTAGGTACGTACACCCGTTTCGTTCAACTGTTGAAATCTCTTACTCCAGTAGGGAAATCCAATCACTACATCTTGATACAGATCAGATGCCGCGAGATCGCACAGCCGAACTGACTGACACACTCACCCAATGTTTGATCTTCACCACATCCGTGTTACCAATACTAATTTTCACCATGTGACAATCTCTAGTTTCTAATCGAGAGATCTTCTTGATCTAGTTTCTACTTCACTACTTTTGCCCGTTTGTTCCCAAACCCAATTCCATTTTCTGCAGCGTGTCAATTTACTCGTAATATTACTGTGCTTGTCCCAGAATATTATTATTATCATCGACGCCACCAGTCCCCGAGGTAGTCAATACAGTTACTTACTGAGTAGTTACATCATCAATATTGAATGCAAACGGTTCTAGCAAAAACAATAATAACTATCGACGTAAAACAATATACCCCACTTTAACTCTTTCGACCCCAAGGGCCTATCTCTCACATAATTACTTTGATAAACGAGATTGTTTTAATACGATACCAATACCAATTCCCGTTAATGAATGAACGTCGACTATACCCCACGTCCAGCACCGATTACACCAGGACAAAACCGGCTTTTCTCGCCCGTCCAGATATTTCGCGGTCTTACTCAGCTGCTTATTCAGATCTGGACTTATGTCCCATCACACCGCTTTTTCAAACACTGAAAACAAAAAAAAAACAAAAAAATACATAAGACAAGAAAAACTGAAGGCATGGATTAACATAAACGCTGTAGAATTTATAATCGCCTTTTTGCAGTCTATACTGTTAATTTCCGTACTGTTTATCATTATTTTAGAAACAGAACATTCCGAACTTAAAGTTTCCAAATACTGCCATAACATCCAGCATAATTGATATAAAATTATTTATATCCTGCGACAACCAACACCCGGTCACCAAATACCAAAGTCGGACACCAAACTAACCGACACATTGCATTACATACGTTACATCTTACAACCCATGATAATGTAATCCGCGCTTATATGTAAAAGGTACACTTGATAGTACTTGAGAATTTAAAACTACTAATACCTTTAACCAAGCTAGTTTACCTAAGTCGCATACCAGCTTTTAAAGTAGCCTCTCTCTTATTCACTCCGAATCGATGACTTAGATTATAATAACCCTGTATCAGTATTAGCTCGAAAGCAATGCCACTAAAGATCCACCAAAAGATAGCCCCAACAGATTTTGCTGAATGAACTATCTTACCACTCCAATATGAGAAGTCCCACAGTATGCTTATAGCATTATACCAAAGATAAAAATAGAATACTAAAATGTTCCTTGATACACTGTTGATACACTATAAAATCATTTTTCTTTCCACCAAAATTAACGCTACTTATACGATAAAATATTGCACCATTGCACTCTCACTACGCCGCACTGTTAATCATCCTTATACAGATTTGACAGTATTACAAGTATCTTGATTAATTTAATGTTAATTATATTTAGTTTTCCTTGCTCTGAGTAAAATTGTAAAATTAGTAGTAAAATTACTTAATGCTACTCATGTCAACACGCTTGTTGGTTACCTAAGATACCACTGACAGAGAAGAGACATGCCACAGATTGCATACAACCTCATTTTATCAATAGGTATAACCAAGGGTATAACGCAATGAACTAACACCTTCGCTTATCAAAAAAATAACATGCTGAACTTATAATATATACCCATCTCGTTATACGTTTGACCCATGGACTTCTTTCTGGAAAATACTCACACTCCACCGTACTTTCACTACTGGTGTCAGCTGGAGTTAGATAGAGAGATAGATAACTCTGTACAACACACAGCCAGAAACATTAAATATACAAAATTCTTAATATTAAGGTATACAATTGGCGGTCTTGCCGCAAGCTATGACTTCTTTCAGAAAACCTTTTACGATGGAAATATACTGGAAATATGTAAATTGTCTCAGACATAAAATCACAAACAGTTCGTCCACTCGGTACAGCTAACCAACTATCCATTAGGTATGCTTTTGTATCACCCTAAACTATTGTCTTCTAACATGCATCATAATACCAAAGCCTCAACCAAATATGATATTAAAGTGATGAGTGACTTACATTAGACCTTTTCAAACTTTATATGGAGTTTCACTAGACTTCTAAAGACCCGCTGCAAAAATCAAGCTCCCATCTAGTCCTCTCAGACACTGATCCATTAAACCAACCCAAAGGTCACTACGTTGCAGTGTGCAAGCATCAATGAATTGATGAACTATTCTATTAGTCACATTAGTTTATTATCTTTGTTAGTACATACATACTATCATTTTTAACCGACTTCAAAAAAGGAGGAGGTTCTCAATTCGTCTGTATATATATATTTTTTTTTTTATGTATGTTCGCGCATAACTCTGGCAATTATTAACCGATTTGAAAAAATCTTTCTTCCATCCATTCTTCAATCCATTGATTGGGTCCCATAAAAAAATTATTGCTTAGTAATAAGTAGTTCCTAAAAAAACAAGAATGGTGACTGCGCACTGAGAGTTGCAAGAAAGCCTATATAGATGACGTTTTAGTCGCTCGGACTCGCTCGGTCCGACAAAAATGGTCATAACTCTGGCAAATATTTACAAATTTCAATGATTCTTTTTTTATTCGAAAGAAGAAACCACTGTTTTGAATCTGTATGAATTTTATTACAACCGGATAAGAACTTCCTGGAGGACCATGAACGATGTGGAGGAATTTATCTGGTAAAAACCATAAAACTGATGTTCTCCATTACATTGCTCTGACAATTATGAACCGATTTCGATGATTCTTTTTTTATTCGAGAGAGTAAACTACTATGATGTTTCCATGCAAATTTCATTACGACCGGATATTTTTTTCTGAAGAAACATGAATTATGTAAAACTATGTAGACGATAATGTGATCATAACCTACCTAGATAATTTTACGGTTTTCGAGGGTTCAATCTTTATATATGAAAATATCACTAAAAAGGTTAAAATAAAACCTTTTTAAAAAAAAATTGAACCGACTTCAATATCACTGAAAAGTATAAAATAATTTAAATATTATTGAAGTTGGTGCCAAATATACACAGCAGGTACGCTAACACCAACTTCAATAATATTTAAATTATTTTATACTTTTCAGTGATATTGAAGTCGGTTCAATTTTTTTTTAAAAAGGGTTTTCTTCATTCAGGATCACTTGTTACGTTGGTGCCAACTGTTACGTTGGGTGCCACTGTTACGTTGACAGTACGTTGGACGTTACTGTTACGTTCGCCTGACGGCTAGGTACAAGAATAAAAACAACAAGTAAAATTACAAGTTGTTTATTGAATCGAAAATAAAAACATATACGTTAACCCGGCAGGAATTAAATTTCCACTAATAAAATTAAAACTATAAAGTCTCTAAAAAATCGCACTAGAACCAAACTCTAATGTCTCTAAATAAAGTCAAAACACACGGGTGTGGATTCGCGGCACAGGGAAGTTATCTGGTCGGAATAATAAAAAAGGTGCTGGGGCTTAACTTTTGGCCGTCCGAGTCCTCGACGCTTGGGGGTCTTCGGTAGTGCCTTCAGCCGACACTCTGTTTCTTGAAGGACACCGGTGGCTCGGGTGTTACAGTGCAGCCTGAAGCGTCGCCGCTTGTACAGTCAATCTGTACGATGAACGGTGGAGTCCCAATCGGTGTAACGGGGAACTCCAAGCGGGCACGGCGCAGTCCCAACAGTGAATTCCAAACGGGGAACGGTGAACCCCTAGCGGTGCAATCCTAGCTGTGCACTCCTAGCGGTGCAATCCTAGCGGTGAACCCCCAATCCTGGAACGCGTCGAAACATCTTCTGTAGCGCGAAAGATCCGATGCCCTGGCACTAGTGTGACCAGATATGGGCGTCGGTATCTTTCGCAAAACAATTAAACATCATGCGAAATGGAGTGGTGAAATGCATTTCCGGTTGAAATGTAATTTAAAGAAAATTAAATATTTAAATGAAATATTTTTACCCAACCCAGAATCAAATCCCCAATGTTTTATATGCCGGATAATCACCATTCCACAACGCCATGCAGAACAAAGAAAATATTACATATTACATTAACAATTATAATAAAACATATTGAAGGAACAAAGACTTTTAATATTTGTTTCCCCGGTACTTTCCCTTATAATAACCAAAACTAAATATATCTCTCAGCTATGTGATGAATAATAGAATAAAGAATAATTATGTAAGCAACTACATTACAGTTGGCTTTAACACTTAAAGGAAATTAAGACATTCTTATACAACAATGTACTCATACAAGACTATAAGTTTAATTTACAATGACAAACTTGTAAACAATTTTTACTCTGGAAAATTCTATTAGACTACTAATTATGAAAAACACAATGATTATTCCTTGCAAGTATGAACTGATATTATGGAGTTTAAACTATCTGGACATTCTAAAATAATAATTACTCATTAGAATATAGGTTAGGATTATTGGCATAGACTACACAATGGAATTAGTTATTGAGACTATATTTCACCTGATTCTTGTGATGGCTAAAACTGATTGGGCTTTAATATTAAGATATAGGAATTTTATAAGGAAAATACCGTGTCAAAACATATATAAGAGTTATTGGAATGAATAGATAAATGAGGTTATAATTGATTGACATTAAAACATCCTGTCACATTCACTACCTAGAAGAAATGAAATTAAGAAATAAAATAGCCATAGCGACGTTAATAATACTATAAAAAGATTGAGATATTACTTGCTAGACTGTAATTGGATTACCTAACATGAAAATTAATTAATTTGGATAATTGTATGAACTTACCAGGGGGTTCCAACCGCCTAAACACAACACTATCACAATTATATTACATTGTTTTATATATTTTTTTGCAGCACTACACTGAACAAAGAATAAACATGATAATGACCGCTTCCCGGGTCAACTACCCGAATATATATTCAGACGATAACTTACGGCGCGGACGAGGCGACTAGAATGAAGTTCCGAATTCATCCCTTCTTTCCGCCAACAAAACAAGTGCGACAGAGATACGAAATGGAAAACACTAATGCTTCCGAGCGAGAAGGAGCATACATAGAAGAATCTCGACGGTGAAGGTGTGAGAATTGTAGACATGATTTCTAGACTGTTCCCGATGTTGACACTGAATAGCGCTGTGAGCGCTAATACTAGTTGCGTCGCGCGGGTTCCGTACGATAATAAAAATATTTATTGTAGTTATTTGTTCGTAAATTTTTTATTTTACAATTTTAATGAATTTACGTTGTTACAACGTAACAATACCCCCTCTCCCAGAGAAAGGATTTTACGTAGTAAAATCCGCTGCGGTAAGCGCTTAAGAAGAACAGAACCGCCCAGTAACTGTCTTCACTTTCATACCTCCACATCCAAATACCTACCATGCGACCTAACATACGACCTGTCATAGTTGTCTGAGGAAAATTATAATCCACAGACTACCATACAACTAGAGTACAACTCTATTACAAGATTGGACTCAAGAACAGCACTGCGTGACAAGGAGCGTCTAAGGGAAAGAATATTGACACGTGAACAATAGACGAATCGGCACTGTGAAATACACTGGTCTTTGATGAATTTGTTACAGTCACGACCCGCTGTAACAAGAAGATTAGTGAAGGCTTATTTAAAGAGTCACAACCCGCTCTAACGAGGAAATTAGTGAAGGCTTATTTAAAGAGTCACAACCCGCTCTAAACGCAAAACAAAATACAAAACAGACCCAAACCAAAGGTCACAACGCGCCATAAATGCGCAAAAAAAAAACAAAACAATAAACGAATTAGGCCTATATAAGGCTACTAACCCGCTTTAACGCGAAAAACGCAAAAAAAAAACAAACTCCCAACTAAACATCAATATCCGTGTAGGCTTAAATGAATTCATCAAAGACAATGTAGACAGAGACCGAAACGCCATAAATTTTCAAATAAAAAAATTATTTTTTTTAAAAAATTTAAACCAAATTCCGAAAGACTATGTGACAATAAAAACAAGAGTCGAACCAATAATGATGATGACTATAAGTAAAATATGAATAAACAAAATTAAATAAATTAAGCGGCATTGTGAGTATGTCTAGTCTTTAGCGAATTTGTTACAGTCACGACCCGCTGTAACGAAAAAGAAGAACAGCAGACGAGTAGACCTATACCAAGAAACTGTCATACTCCGCTAAAAAAAAAAAAACGCAAATAAAACAAACGTGTGTAGACCTATAACGAAGTCATACAACACAAAAAACAAAACTCCCAAACAAAACATCAAAATTCGTGTAGGCTTGTTTTAATCCGCTAAAGACAAACACAATCAACTACTTCGCGAAATAATGTTGAATTTAATATTTGCCTATTCATGATAAAACAAAATGAATGTGTGTATCACCGTATTGATTAACGATCAACAAAAACAAAAAAATTAAATAAATAAAAGAAGAATGTGAGACGAAACCACGCGCGGAACTAAAATGATAAGGTAGATCGGAATTATTTTTAAAGAAAGAAAAAGAAAAGAAAAAAAAAAAAATGTGACCCAATTAAATGAAATTAAAAAAGAATTGAATATTTTAAAACAATACGCAATGAAATGTGACACGATGTGAGCAAAGTTAAAAAAATAAATAATAATAAATATATTAAGAATGAAGTAAAATAATGTACGTAACCACTATAATCTTTTCAGAGCACAAAAAGAAATAAAAAAATAAATAAAAAAACAAAACAATAAATGTTTTGCAACAATAAAAAAAAATAATTAATGCAACAATTGCACCAAAAAAAGAAAAATTAAAATGTCTGAAAAGAACGTTAATTACGCACAACACAAATGCAAATATAAAATGCTAGAAAAAAAAACACAAAATATAAATACACAAAAATCAGTATGCACAGTAAAAAAAATAATGAATAGAAATCGTCACTAAAATATTGCAAAGAAAAAAAAATCAGTCCACTGTGCAGACTATGCCTGTGTGTGGGTAATCGGAGATGGTATTGGATAACCCTGTGGAGCCAGAAAACAATAATCGGCTACCCGTTCCTCTTTAAAGAGAACCGGGTTAGTGGTACTCCCCCGTTCAGCCTCCGTCCACAAAAGGCTTACCACTTGGAGCTGAAAAATACCGACACCACAATAACAAAACAAAAAACTTCCCTGTGCTTTGCCTTTAAGGGGGTAACAACGGTAAAATTGCAAAAATAGCCTTAGTTTAAAGAGTTCGATGGATCAATCCGCTATTGCATTGGCTATGAAAATTATATGTACTTATACCTCAGATCTTCAGCAAATAGTTTTATTGATTAGATATTGGATTAAGTAAAATGTTTTCAAGCAATATGTATTTAAAAAATGTACTACGTTGGATATGAATTGTGTTAGCGTTCAATATCCGTTTATCGGATAGACGTCAAACTTGGACTATAAAAAGCATAATAACCTATTCTACAATTTGTATTGATTACATTTCTTAATTTCATTCATGTTTTACAAGAAATTATAGAAAAACCACGTACGCGATGCATTTCCCCTTGCAGCGCCCCCGCGATCGCCTTTCATCAGTCTTTCGTGGACTGTTATGGAGGGTGGACGTGCTCGAATTTTTTTTGACAAGACGAATTTAATTTAAATGATATTGAACATATTTTTAATTAAGATATGTTACATATGGTATAATTATAACATTATAAATCATTTCAAATGAAATCTATACTTCTATATTTAATTAAAGATATTTTTATAGTAATACCATATTTTTAGTTCATCATAGAGTATGCGAAAGTATCGTTGCCGAATATTATGCCTAACTTTTAAAGCGTATCAGAGTCATATATGATCTTACTAATTGAAATCGTATTTAATACTGTGTAGGTCGACAAAATGACGTACATTATGATATCCTTTTACATTATGATTTTTTTTTGTCAAAACATGAACGGTGTTATTATTACTATCATGTTGGTTTTTGCAACTTAGTAACGAGTCGAGTACCTGGGTGGTTGGCTTGGTGGTGAGCGACACGCTTACCTACGGACAGTTGCATTGGACAGTCGTTCGTCTTTTGAGACATCTGGGTGGTTAAGTTGGAAGGGTACTCGTGTGCTATCTAGGTGGCGCCACTTTAATCTTAGATTTCTTCCGCTATGTAACATAAGTAGAAGGTCACTATAGCTGGCAAAAAAACTATCGGACCAAAAGGCTATAATTATAGTTTTGGATGACAGGGACAGGAAGAGACTTTTCTATGGGTGGGTGCTTCGATTACTATCAGGTAATACCTTGTTACTTAACTAAGTTGCGTAACAATAAACTGATGGTGTTGTTGGCCGGCACGAGAAAAAATACCACCGCGTTAAAATGTTAGTTACTCTAAAACCAGATTGCTTATTAGAATCAATGTAAATTAAATATCTATTTAAATTTTACATTACCTATGCACCTAACACTATTACCCTCTGCATCATCCAAAGGTAGACTGGCAGAGAATGCCTAAGGCATTAAATCCGCCTTGTACATATCTAAGTGTGCTAAAGAATAAATAAAATAAAATGTCAAATGCTCCGCGTAGTTCAAACCTCGCGATGGGTACAGAACTCAAGATGAAGTTACGTTACGTACTCTCGCGGTCACGAACGGTCTATCACCTTTAGGACGATAATCCCTTGCACGTGCCGGCCCAAAATACACGCGGGCGGGGTAAGCGCCCGGAACGTCGTTCAAACTATTTTGATTGAAAACTGAAAGTTACACTAAAAAAGACTTTACTGAATTCGTGCGTTCAAACAAACAGTGCTACGGATTCCTTTGGCAGCCACGTATATTGAATAACAACACAGGTCCGTTGATTTTGTAGTTTGCTACCCTGGCCGCTAATCTTAAGGTCTTGGGGTCGATTCCCACGCAGGACAAACATTCATGTGCATGAACATAATCTGTTTATCTTGGGTCTGTTTGGGTCGTTTTTACCTGTACTTAATTATGGAAAAAGTTAAGTATCTTATCATAGTTTCAGTTCGATGGCCATTACGGAGTCGATCACGGAACCCATCTACATCGTCATCAGCAGGCGAAACGTCCACTGTTGAAAAAAGGCCCTCTCTCCCTTAGAGGGGAAGGGTTGCCATAATCCCCACGCCTGGCAGGCGGTTGGGGATCGCAGATAGGTGGTAGATAATCCAATAAAAAGACGCAGCTGCTCGTCTTCTTGTTTTTCCTTAGTCTCCTTTTACGGACACCCAACGGGAGGAGATGGATGGGTGCTATTATTCTTATCACGGAACTAATTGAAATAATTTATGATTTTTGGGTCTGCACGACTTGGGTCGACGTTGGGTATCTGGTCTTGAGTAAGGTTGGAAGCTAGCAAGCTTCCAAGATTCAGGTACTTGTGCCGCTCTTAAAGATAATATACGCATTAGAATAGGAAACATTACAGTTACACGCTTCTTTAATAATACCGCTAGCATCTCATCAGGGCCACTGGTATGCATTGCAGCATCTTAAGTCACTCTCTTTGTCATACTCGAACATCGCAATCAATCATCAATTTGGTTTCAGTTCATTTTTCCAGGAATCAAAAAGCTCAACTATCAGATGGATGTTTATTGGTTAGAGAATTTGGAACTAATTTAGGAAATATGTTAAAAAGGTCCCTTTAAAAATAAACTATATTTTGAAGGCTCTGTTAAACGCTTTCGTTTTGACGTGCAGAACAGAAACCTTAGAACTTTATGCATATTTTCATTTCAAGTACGCTTACAGTAGTCACGACAAGACGCTGCGCAGTAGCTATTTTTATGTTTACGTATTCAGAACTCAAACTGTACTTGCGCAATGGTTCGTCAACCCTAACTTCAGACACACAAAAATACGCTGTGACTGTAAGTTATAAGTAGTACGAACGTATATGGATTCCGAATGGCAGGCACAATGTATTCAGCTGGGTCGAAGTGCGTTCCGGTTGTAACCGGACCTAATAACCACCAACAATAGAATAGAAATATGTGTAAGTCTCACTAGTCAGGCATTGGCCATTCTATAATAGACGGACTGAACCTTTGATATGAAGTTTGGTATTCCAAATATTTCATATTTGCAATGCAATCATCCGTATCCTGATGCAACACGTCAACTACGTTACTACTGTAAGTGGTTGGGTTGTCAGATTGCAATTAGGTGGCACGCCAAGGTATAAATCAAGATATAAAACAGCGGGTTACCGTTATTAAACTGCATCATTTCATTCTATAACGGAATAGGCAAAATTAACAAAACTCCATTCGACACATCTGCATATTTGTAGTCTATGATTTTTCAAATATAATATTCATATTTGCTGGTAGCGCCCTCTACGATGACAACTCTCGGCCGGAGCGGCCAGATTCTCAAGGTCATTGGCGCATGTTACCCCCTTAATATTTGGGCGCCACTGTTACCTTGGTGCCAACTGTTACGTTGGGTGCCACTGTTACGTTGACAGTACGTTGGACGTTACTGTTACGTTCGCCTGACGGCTAGGTACAAGAATAAAAACAACAAGTAAAATTACAAGTTGTTTATTGAATCGAAAATAAAAACATAAACGTTAACCCGGCAGGAATTAAATTTCCACTAATAAAATTAAAACTATAAAGTCTCTAAAAAATCGCACTAGAACCAAACTCTAATGTCTCTAAATAAAGTCAAAACACACGGGTGTGGATTCGCGGCACAGGGAAGTTATCTGGTCGGAATAATAAAAAAGGTGCTGGGGCTTAACTTTTGGCCGTCCGAGTCCTCGACGCTTGGGGGTCTTCGGTAGTGCCTTCAGCCGACACTCTGTTTCTTGAAGGACACCGGTGGCTCGGGTGTTACAGTGCAGCCTGAAGCGTCGCCGCTTGTACAGTCAATCTGTACGATGAACGGTGGAGTCCCAATCGGTGTAACGGGGAACTCCAAGCGGGCACGGCGCAGTCCCAACAGTGAATTCCAAACGGGGAACGGTGAACCCCTAGCGGTGCAATCCTAGCTGTGCACTCCTAGCGGTGCAATCCTAGCGGTGAACCCCCAATCCTGGAACGCGTCGAAACATCTTCTGTAGCGCGAAAGATCCGATGCCCTGGCACTAGTGTGACCAGATATGGGCGTCGGTATCTTTCGCAAAACAATTAAACATCATGCGAAATGGAGTGGTGAAATGCATTTCCGGTTGAAATGTAATTTAAAGAAAATTAAATATTTAAATGAAATATTTTTACCCAACCCAGAATCAAATCCCCAATGTTTTATATGCCGGATAATCACCATTCCACAACGCCATGCAGAACAAAGAAAATATTACATATTACATTAACAATTATAATAAAACATATTGAAGGAACAAAGACTTTTAATATTTGTTTCCCCGGTACTTTCCCTTATAATAACCAAAACTAAATATATCTCTCAGCTATGTGATGAATAAAGAATAATTTATGTAAGCAACTACATTACAGTTGGCTTTAACACTTAAAGGAAATTAAGACATTCTTATACAACAATGTACTCATACAAGACTATAAGTTTAATTTACAATGACAAACTTGTAAACAATTTTTACTCTGGAAAATTCTATTAGACTACTAATTATGAAAAACACAATGATTATTCCTTGCAAGTATGAACTGATATTATGGAGTTTAAACTATCTGGACATTCTAAAATAATAATTACTCATTAGAATATAGGTTAGGATTATTGGCATAGACTACACAATGGAATTAGTTATTGAGACTATATTTCACCTGATTCTTGTGATGGCTAAAACTGATTGGGCTTTAATATTAAGATATAGGAATTTTATAAGGAAAATACCGTGTCAAAACATATATAAGAGTTATTGGAATGAATAGATAAATGAGGTTATAATTGATTGACATTAAAACATCCTGTCACATTCACTACCTAGAAGAAATGAAATTAAGAAATAAAATAGCCATAGCGACGTTAATAATACTATAAAAAGATTGAGATATTACTTGCTAGACTGTAATTGGATTACCTAACATGAAAATTAATTAATTTGGATAATTGTATGAACTTACCAGGGGGTTCCAACCGCCTAAACACAACACTATCACAATTATATTACATTGTTTTATATATTTTCTTGCAGCACTACACTGAACAAAGAATAAACATGATAATGACCGCTTCCCGGGTCAACTACCCGAATATATATTCAGACGATAACTTACGGCGCGGACGAGGCGACTAGAATGAAGTTCCGAATTCATCCCTTCTTTCCGCCAACAAAACAAGTGCGACAGAGATACGAAATGGAAAACACTAATGCTTCCGAGCGAGAAGGAGCATACATAGAAGAATCTCGACGGTGAAGGTGTGAGAATTGTAGACATGATTTCTAGACTGTTCCCGATGTTGACACTGAATAGCGCTGTGAGCGCTAATACTAGTTGCGTCGCGCGGGTTCCGTACGATAATAAAAATATTTATTGTAGTTATTTGTTCGTAAATTTTTTATTTTACAATTTTAATGAATTTACGTTGTTACAACGTAACACACTTTTTGTTTTCTCTCCTTATCCACCCCCACTAATTACTCCATACAAGCTCGTTCTTGACTGTGCTCCTACCATATAGTCACATACTAATGCAGTCATGCATGGAAACATTAACATTATACCGACACAAGGAAAAGGAGCCTGTCTGTTTCAAAGCTTATAGAGTATTGATAATCTTTACTTTAACCGATTGTCTTTACAACAGGCAGTGTATCTCTACGTTTCTGTGCCCCTCTGAGCATGGCATTCTGCGGCATTTGGGTGTGGCCCAAACGTAGAAATTCAAGCCACTTTTGACGCTACTTAAGCCACTGTTAAGAGACTGTTCCGTTCTCTCTCAAGGTATATCACTAACCGCCCTTACTCACTGGAAACCAAGTTGTATTTACTGTGCATACACAATCACGATGATTATATCACCCGAACGCAACATGGTACCCTGTCAGTTAACAGTTTTGGATCTGGTTTTTGGATTCACAATGTGGGCAGCCCGTGGCTGATTGCCATCATATGCTTACTATACCCACCACTAATATATTCTACAAAGGAACATAAAAAAAAAACACTAAACACATTGATTTTCCTTTAGATATTTCTGAATAATAATTTAGAAAACTGATTTTTAGTGCCCGGTTTATTTCCAACATTTTCGATTTTTCTCTGACATAATTGTGACAACGTAATGAAATAATTACTTTTTTTGCTACTTTTTCATCCACCATATTTTGTAGACTTACCTATTTGCTAAAAAAATGCGGTTTCCGCATATATGACGAACGTAATATATCTCAACAATATCACACACACAAAACCTATGTAAAAATCAATAATACACGTTACCTTTTAACTATACCCATCAATATTAAAAATAAAGTGGCATCATACTTCAATAAGTGCTCTTGTTCCATTTGGGTCAGATTTCACGAATTAAAAATATCTTGCAGCAGAAATGAAAAAAATGCCGTCCATTTTGATTTACGTCACTCAACACCCTCAACACGGACCTGCAAGAAAAACTTTCCTTTAATTATGAGGGTTCAACCACTTCTGATGTCGGCAGATGGCCATCACCCCCTGATTCCTGGCGTATCACGGAACATCAGATCCCCGGGTATTGACCCCAGGTTCCCCAATAACAAACGATAACTTGAATGATTATACAGTCGTTTATTCTCAGATCACATTTGTAACAACGGTTTACTCTAAAGACCACAATCCAGAGGGGACTGCGGAAAGCATCCAGCGACGGCGACTGTTTCACCCAATATGGCGATGGCGCCGGCCGGCCCCTGAGTTTTGTTAGCACGCGCAAGTCACGCCGCCTGACGTCTACTCGCGGTACTGGCCTCCGAGTAAACCAGCCTTCTTGGTTCTTCCATATCCCGACAGATATATATTATTATTTTATTATTATTATTATATATTCTAATTATTATTATTTTTATATGCATGGACCCCTCACAGGTGAAGGCCTCCTCCAAAGATTTCCATTTATCTCTGTCTCCGGCGACATGAATCCATTGCGGTCCGGCGACTTTTCTAATGTCGTCCTCCCAGCGCGTCTGAGGTCTACCGGCGCGCCGCTTGGCCTGTGGACCATCCCATGTAGTTATTTTAGATGTCCATCTCTTATCTTTAAGACGTGCTACGTGGCCAGCCCATTCGAATTTCATTCTTTGAGAATCTTTGAGCGCATCTACTGTTTTGGTTATACTTCTTATCTTTGTGTGACGGATTCTGTGTGTTTTTCTTATATTGAGAATGCTACGTTCCATTCCTCTCTGGCACGTTATTATTTTATTCTTGATGTTCTTCGTAAATTTCCACGTCTGACAAGCATATTTAAGACATGGTAAAATGCAAGTGTCTATCATTTTTCTTTTCACTTCCGTTGGCATGTTACTCTTCATTACTTCTCTGTAACTCCAGAATTTATTCCATGTAATTCTTGTTCTGCGCTCCACCTCTAGTTCATTGCTATTGCTGTCCAAAGATATCTGCTTTCCCAAATAGATATATTGTTGCACGTATCGTAATGGTTTGTGTTCTAGTGAGATGGTTCTTTTGTAACTGTTTGTCATGATGTTTGTTTTTGCTAAGTTTATTTCCAATCCTACTTGTCTGCTAGCTTCGTGTAATGATTGTATCATACGCTCTAAATTTTCACTGGTTTCAGATAGCAACACCAAGTCATCTGCGAACCTTAAATGACTCAGGTATTCCCCTTTTACATACAAGCCGCACTTGTTCCAGTCCAATTGATTTATAACGGATTCCAATACTGCAATAAATAGTTTAGGGGATAGTGGGTCCCCTTGTCTTACACCCCTATTGATGTTGAAATCGGGGCCAGTTGATTCCAGCTTGACTTTGCTGACGCTGTTGTTGTATATATTTTTTATTACTTGTATGTACTCGTTTTCCACTCCTTGTCTACTTAATGCTTCCCATATACTTGTGTGTGAGATTGTGTCAAACGCCTTCTGGTAGTCTATGAAGGCTATGTAGAGCGGCCTTCGGTTCTCTTGGTATTTTTCAATAATAAGTTCCAGGGTGTGTATGTGGTCTATGGTTGAATAACCTTTGCGAAAGCCAGCTTGCTCTATGGGTTGTCTTTTTTCTAAGGTTTCAGATATTCTTCGATTAATGATGGAAGAGAAGAGTTTGTAAACAGTTGATAGAAGGCTAATTGGCCTGTAATTGCCGATGTCATTAGGGTTTCCTTTTTTATAAAGCAAGATTATAATGGATTCTGACCATTGTATAGGTGTGTTTGCAGTTTTGAGTATTAAATTAAATAGTGAGGCCAGTAGTGATGCTAGTATTTCACATCCATATTTAATTGCTTCATTCGTAATAAAGTCCGGACCTAGGCTCTTCTCTAATTTTAACTTGTTGGCTGCTTGTATAATTTCCATTTCGTCTATACACTTTATATTATTTTTTAGATTTTCGTGAATGTTGTCTTCTTCCAGTTTGTTGTTATTTGTCTGTTGTGGGTTCGCACTGTACAGGTCTTTATAGAATTCCGTAGCAATGTTTATTATTTCTCTACGGTTGTGTGTTGTTTGTCCTGATTGGTTTAATCCCTCACTCCAAGTCTTATTTGTTCGAAGTTCTTTTATCGCTTTTTTGAAGCTTTTTCCTTGTGTAAGGTAAGTTTGTATTTTTTGATTCCTGTAGTTTTTATAGTCGTTTTTTATGTATTTATTTGTTAATTTATATAATGCGCTAAGTTCTTTTTTTCTGATCGGGACTTGACTTGGGATTTTTGTAATATTTGTCTCCTATTTAGTAATGCTATTGTTCTCTCTGAGAGAACTTTGTGTCTAATACAGGTATTCTTAACTTGTCGTACTTGTTGTAGACTGACGTTGATAATATCCAGTAATTTGTTATAAATATTCTGCACTGTCATATTTTGATAGTCGACCAAGTTTGATATTTGATGCATCAGACTTTGCTTGTATGTTTCAATTTCTTCTCTCGTTTTTAAAGTACTATTTTTGTTGTTAGTGAATTTTATTCGGCTTTTCTTTGCTATTTTTAGAGTTATTGTAGCTCTGAGCATTCTATGGTCTGTAGGGAAATTAAGATTCAATGTTTCTATATTTTGGAATATCTTCGGTTGGTTGGACAGTATGTAATCGATTTCATTTTTATATACTCCACTGGGTGAACGCCAAGTGCACCTGCGATTTGTTTTTTTTTTAAATAAGTAATGATCACTGAAAGTCTATTTTCAAAAGCATAGTTTATTAATCTTTGGCCTCTGTCATTTCTGTCTCCATATCCATATATTCCTGTAATGATATGTTCATCTTTTAGTGGTTGGCCTATTTTTGCATTAAAATCTCCTATTATTATAAGATTTTTTGAAGATATCTGAATTGCTGTGTCTAAATTTCGGTAGAATTCTGTTATCTCTTCCTCACTTGACAGAGCTGTGGGGGCATAGGCCTGTATAATGCTAATAATATGTCCTTGAATGTTGAGGTTAAGCAGAGCGACTCTTTCCGTGAAGCCTATAAATTGTTCTATATAAGGTCGTAAGGACTTCTTTTTTAAAAAACCTACGCCATACAGTCCTGGCATGTGGCCCCCATAACATAATATCGTGCTCTTATATTCTTCTATTTGGCTGCCCAATCTTCTGACTTCTGACAGACCGATGACGTCATATTTTATTTCTTTCAGGGCTTCTTCAAGTTCTAATAGCCTTTCGTAAGAACAGAGTGTTTTAACGTTGTATGTTGCTATGTACAGCTTGTTTGTTGATAAATTTCTAGAGTTTTGACTGATTTCTAATTGTTTCTTTGGAGGGTAGTGGTCAATTTCTTCCACGGTGACCAGCTGGCTTGGAAGATGGTTTTTTGTGTTGTGTTTTTGATATATTTTGTTTTTGAGAGGGGGTGCCGATTGCTATTGGTTCAAATTATTCTGTGACATAACTAGGTTAGTCGGATTCTTGTTCACCAGATAGTTGAGGATCCCCGGCTTGATTATGTTTTCAGAACAACTAGTTGTGTTTTGTGAGGTGTTTTGGTGCAGGTTTGTTTTTCTTTTTTGGTTGAGTTTTAGGTGATGGTTCGTTGCAACTAAAGGTTTTTTGCTGTGATGTCGGGAGGGAACGTTTGTTGTTAGATGTTTTATTCGATTCTTGTTTTCCTATTATGATTAATTTATCGTAATTTAATATGACTTTGTTGCCCTTTTCTCTTTCCATTTTTACTTGCTCTTGGAGCATTCTTCTTTTTTCTAAAACATGTTGTGGGTAATCTTCCTTCATGTAGTAGTTTGTGTCTTTCAGTAACTTTTTTTGTTTGAGAATTTCTATTTTCTTACCAACGGTGGTTAGTGTCAACACTATTGGCCTTGGTTTTTCAGTATTTATACCTATTTTTCTGATTTCTTGAATTTCGTTACGATCTAGTTTTATTTCTAGATATTTTGATATGAAGCTAATAATTTCCTTTTCTAAATCTGAGTACGAGTATTGTGAACTATGTTCTTCGATGCCAAAAAATACAATGTTTCGATTTCTTGCCTGTTTCTCTAATATATTAAGTCTTTGTTCTTGTCTTTCAAATTTTTCTTCAAGAGTTTTGTGTTTTTGTTCAAGGTGGTGTAGTTTTTCGTCTAGTATTATGTTAATGTTTTCCGTAACTGTTTTTGCAACTTCTATACCGTTTTCCTTTATTGCGATTTTTTGGTCTTCGATGTCTTTTTGGATTAAGCGTAGCGTTGCCATTATTTCTTCCATTGTTAAAGTTTATGAAATATTTGAAGCAAATGGATATTTCAAGACGGATCTTTGTTTACATACAGGTGGCGCCCTCTTGTGAACAACGAACGGTTTACTGATATTTACTGGCAGACTGGCTGTGCCTGTTGACCAACTAATTTTTCCTTTTGCTGGTAGGTGGCGCTATTGTCATTGGTGGCTGTAGTCGCCCGCACTTTAAGATTTTTGACCTTGTTTAGAAACGTAGCCAAGCAAGGATCGATACTCGATGACATGGGCAGCACCTAGATGGCGTTTTCTTCAACTTCAAGACGATGACTTGCTTTTTCGTATATTTTTTCTAGGGTTATAAATTTTTGTTACTTTTTAGAGTTTCTTTCCACTTGGATATGAAAATAAAATGCTTGATAGTGGTTTTAGTGGCACTGGCTATTTGTTGGGTAACATATTGTTCACTTTTTGAAGACACAACACTGTTTTTACAAGTCTACTAGTCCACACAAAATGTTCAGTCTTTTGTTGTTTTTTTACGACATTTTTCCGATCTGTTATTGCACTAGATGAATTAACGTGATAGATATTGTCTTTAATCACTTTTTTTACAGATTTGTACACTTTTTATATTTTTAAACACTTCTTAAATACGCAGTCGATGTTAACGTGTGAGACAGGGAGACGATATTTCTCCGAAACTGTTCACAAACGCATTGGAAGACGTTTTCAAGCACTTGGGCTGGTACGGTTTCGGCATCAACATCAATGGCGAATACATCACTCACCTTCGTTTTGCCGATGAGATAGTCATTAAGGCAGAGTCGTTGGAGGACCTCCTCCTCAGTACGATGCTCAGCGACCTCAGTTTCCCAACAGGTGGGATTTAAAATGAACATGGATAAGACGAAGATCATGTCTAATGTCCATGTTACACCCGTAGCGGTAGTTGTTGGGAACGATACACTCGAAGTTGTTGACCACTACGTATACCTAGGACAAACTATCCAGTTAGGTCGGTCCAACTTCCACAAAGAGGTCGCCCGAAGAATCCAACTCGGATGGGCAGCGTTCGGGAAACTACGCGATATCTTCTCGTCCGAAATACCGCAGTGCCTGAAGACCAAAGTTTTTATCCAGTGTGTATTGCCAGTGATGACATATGGTACTGAGACATGGTCTCTAACGACTGGCCTTTTAGAAAAGTTCAGAGTCACATATCGAGCCATGGAGAGAGCTATGCTCGGCGTTTCTTTGCGCGACAGAATCGGAAATGTGGAAATTCGCCGAAGAACTAAGGTTACCGACATAGCTCTCAGAATCTGCAAGTTAACGTGGCAATGGGCACGCCACATCGCTTGAAGAACTGATAACTGTTGGGGAAGAAAGGTTCTCGAGTGGCGACCACGAACCGGAAGACGCAGCGTAGGCAGGCCTCCCACTAGGTGGACAGACGACATTGTGCGCATCGCAGGTAACCGGTAGATGCAAATAGCCAATTGTCGTTCATTGTGGCGTTCTAAGGAGGAGGCCTATGTTCAACAGTGGACGTCTTCCGGCTGATGATGATGATGTTACTCACCTTCCAGCTCCATTATCAGGTCCTCATTATTAGGCAAAGTGAATAGAACTTGTTCAGGACGACGTTTACGAAAGGACAAAATAGTGTTTGTGTTACAGTGTGTTGTGTTTTATAGTAATATGTAGTTAAGTTTTATAACTCTGCGATAGTTAAGAGCCTAGATTTAATTTCCTAATAAATTATGATATAGTTTTGTGTATAAGCTCACTATCCCGAGGAGGGGTGAGCTGAATCACTTATAGATAGCCTAGTCTAGGTCTCATAGTACTTGCTATTTGTAATTAGCGTAGGGTAATAATATGATAGAAGTACCCACATACCCTAGATGTGCTAAGCGCATATATGAACGGCAAATAGCTATTTGCAGTTAGGTCCCAAATCTAGGAACCAACTCAGGACCTAGATCTGGGTCCGCCTTGGTGGGTCTAAGTGCCTAAACAGCACTGCTGTACATATTTCCATAGTTATAGGCAAATCCATAGTTCTATCGCATATCATGTTTTCTAGGGGTTTTGCTATGACCTAGGCCCCTATGTGGTCTAGATCATAGGTATACAGATAGTACACATCGCAGGCTACCTATCGGTACTATTTGTGGGCATGTGGATACTACGGGCAAGGCGCGGGCGAAGCGACAAGCGGCCAAAGCATAGTCGTCGCGCTCCTACTTACAGTATTTATCGGCCTGTAGTTCCCTAACAGAAATAGATAGATAAACCTTATGTACACCTTTAGAAAGCTGCTTACACGAACTTTCTAACGGTATAGGTATCATGTGTCTAGAATAGCCTAAGTAGAATAAGTGAAAATGTACAGTTTTTATAATAAAAATAAAACTCTAGTGGCTGCCTCGGTGGGGCTCTCGTTACGGTGAAGTTCCCTGCAAGGATAGTAATGCGCATTCGGCGCCACTGTCGGTGAACAAGCTAGCCATAGATGATACTTATTATACTGAGATAGATGCGCAACTCAAGCTTTCAATTTTATAATTTGAAGGTCTGTTTGCTAGATGGCGTTGCTTAGCGAGTTATACGTTTAGCTCGCTAGATGGCGCTGCATTGCTAAGAAATATTTACATTGAATCGTACATAGCAACAGTTTTCAAAACTTCTTAGAAAATACCAATATCCCAATAACAAAAAATAATTTAATTAAGTTTGAAAAAAAAAACCATAAATCTTCGCAAATGTCCTCTGGATATAAACGCATCTACTGTTAAACTTTACTTGCGAGTTATAATTACACACTAGCTCCTTCTATCGGAGTTCAGATAAAACTATATTTTCGGACACCGTAACACAGATGGCAGTAGATTCTGTTTACATTTTAATAACCACCAATGTATGAGAGTTGCCCCCATGAAGCTAGCGGTCGACGCGGGAACTAAAAGCAAGATATAAATAGAAGAAAAGAATATTCAGTACGAAGAGCGCCACCGTCGGAGCCACTATCAAGCTTGCTATCGAATTGGGACTTCTTATTTCACGGACACCTTGTAACCTACATTGTAACCAACAGCGTCAACACTCTTCGGCGGGTTCATACCGTACCAGCGATAGCTACAGACACACAGGACGTCAGTGGCTCGTTCATTCGGGTCCGCCCGTCCTGCACAGAACTCTTTAAGATGAATCAAGTTAGCTTAAACTCGATGTGTTTACTAATAACGATTCCAGGGTTCTGTCAACTACCTTCCAATTCCATAATCAGGTCCTCATTATTAGGCAAAGTGAATAGAACTCTTTAAGATGAATCACATGAGCTTAAACTCGATGTGTTTACTAGTAACCATTCCAGGGTCCCGTCACATACCTTCCAATTCCATCATCAGGTCCTCATTATTCGGCAAAGTGAATAGAACTCTAAGACGAATCAAATGAGCCTAAACTCGATGTGTTTACTGATAACGATTCCAGGGTTCCATCACCTACCTTCCAATGCCATCATCAGGTCATTGTTTAGTACAACTAACCATAAAGTACCAGCGTAGGTAGGCCTCCCACTAGGTGGACAGACGACATTGTGCGCGTCGCAGGTAACCGGTGGATGCAAATAGCCAATTGTCGGTCATTGTGGCGTTCGAAGGGGGAGGCCTATGTTCAGCAGTGGACGTCTTCCGGCTGGTGATGATGATGATGATGATGAACCATAAAGTAATATTATATAAATTCAGTTTAGTCTGTAATTTTTGTCATTGTGCTGACAACACTTTTATTTTTAGGCAGATTAAAATACTGCTCTTGCAACACTGCCCTTCCGGCACTGAGCTGATTCCAATATGGGTTGATTTTGTATATAGCTGATTAAATTAAATCTGTAAATATTAATTAAACAATTAGTTTCCATATATCCGCTTGTTGTACTCAACATAGCGTGTGGACTTTCGAGTAGTCAATTAGAATCAGTGATTTATAGTTTTTTCCACCGTGATACGGTGATACATTGGAATGCGGCGTGGGTCGGCTGGACAATGTCCGCTGCCCGGCGAAACTTCAACCAGTATACAAAAACTGGTTAATTAACAGTTAACTGGATTGTTTTGCGCCTTGCTGTAAGCAGAGGTTGCAAAGTTCGTGCAATCTTGGACGTAAGCAAGCTGAAAGGGTATGTTTCCTATTATTACAATTTGATCTCCATCTTGAATGCAAGACCGGGGCGCCTGCGACGTATTTTTCTAAATGCGCCGACGACAATTTGCCAGTTCGAGTTGGTGAAAGATCGTACAAATATTCACAATGGTATTGTGATTGTAACGTCAAGCGGCCAAATTACAAAGTGATCGTGGTGATTAAATTATATTCGTAAAAAAAAGTGATCTGTAAGTGTTTACGTTATCTGCCATGGCAGATCTTAAAAAACTTAAGTTGTCGCGTGCGGCATGTAAAGGAACTGTATCCAAAAATTTGTAGAAGGACCGTCTATTGCATCCTCTGCAACAGTGGAGATATTAGAGGCTCGTAAGGAAAAACTTGTTACCTCGTTGAAGCAGTATGAGTCTATTCAACTTGACATTCTGAGTATAGAGGAGAATGATCCGGAGGATGTAGGTGCCTTTGAGGAACGGTTTTATACCACACTTGCAAAATTAAATGAACTAATCAAGACTAAGTTAGACTCGTCCTTACAGTATCCAAGCGTTTCATCATCACAGTTACCGAATGTTGACATCCCGTTCTATGACGGTAAAGATTTCACAAAATTTAATCCATTTTATGACCTGTTCATGGCTGTTATTGGTAAAAACAATAAGTTACAAGATGTACAAAAGTTATTTTATCTGCGTAAATATCTTCAGGATGAAGCATTGTCTGTAATTGTAAATTTACCATTAGAAAACAAATCATATAAAGAAGCATTGCTTTTACTTACCAAACGTTATGATAACAAAACACGTGTGATATGTAATCATATTAATTTAATTTTGGACATTCTACCAATACAGAAAGGTACGGCAGCCTCTATAAGGACCTTTGTATCTCAAGTTAAACAACACTTATATGCATTAAAAAATCTGGATGAACCAGTCGATGACTGGGATCGCCTTTTGCTGTGTTTACTTTTTAAGAAGCTTGATATATATACTCATAGAGCGTTCCATCTTGACCGAGATACAGAGACATACAAGAGTTTTTTTGCCTTTTTAGATAAGCGTGCTATGGCGCTGGAGGATACTATCCCCCTCAAAGGGCATTCTTTTGTTATTAAATCTAAACCTGCCTTGCGGGTCACTAATGTTTCTACACATTCCAATGTAATGTGTACTTATTGTAATAAAAAGGATCATGCAATTTTTAAGTGTCCTAGTTTTAGGTTGGTCCCTATAGAGACACGCCTCATCTTTAGTAAAGATCACAAATTGTGTTCTGTTTGTTTAAGAGCTCATATGGACAATGTCTGTAAGTACAAATTTAAATGTAAAGTTTGTAAGAAGGCTCATAATACACTTTTACATACTGATATACAGGAAATTCCTGTATCATTATGTTCAAATAATAACATTTCAAATTGTAATGTTTTGCTACCTACCGTTAAGGTTAAAGTCAATGACAAATTTGGTCGTGACATATTTGTAAGAGCATTGCTCGATAGTGGAAGTCAGGTATCTTTCATAACAAATTCTTTAGTAAAAAGATTGTGTTTAACACCTTCTTCTCAGAATACCAATATTATTGGTATTGGCAATAAAGCCACAAAAATAAATCAAGTTGTCAATCTCCTTGTAAGTTCAAAAATTCACAAAAATGTAAACTTTAATGTCAATTGTTTTTTAGTTGATACTATCACTACGGCACAACCACAGCAAATTATTGATGTTTCAAAATTAGATATTCCACAAAATGTTAATTTATCCGATGATAATTTTAATGTCCCTTTAGAAATTTCAATTTTATTAGGAGCAGATGTCTACTTTAATTCATTATTGAGTGGGTGTATAAAATTAGAGTCTGGCCCAGTCTTACAAAACACTGTATTTGGCTACACCCTGGCTGGTACAACTTGTATATATAATGAAAATCCTTGTACAAATGTAGTCTCAAACTTTGTTATTTGCGATGAAAGAAATTTGGAAAATGCATTAGAAAAATTTTGGTCTGTTGAAAATGTGCCTGAGCTGTCTGTAAATAAAGTTTCAAATGAATTTCAGAAAGTGGAGTGTATATTTAAGCAAACTGTAAGAACAGAGAATAACACATTTTATGTGGATTATCCTCTGACAGATGCTAAAACTCAGTTACAATTAGGAGACTCCTTCTCAGTTGCATTACAAAGATTTTATTCCTTAGAAAGAAAATTTCAACAAAATCCATTATTAAAGGCAGAGTATAAAAAGTTTATTGATCAGTACATAGAGTTAGGCCATGCCAAAAAGGTTGATATCAGTTCCTATGATATTTATTGTGGTTCTGTTTATTTTTTAGCTCATCATGCAGTATTTAACCCGGAAAGTAAAAGCACGAAGCTGCGAGTGGTTTTCGATGGAAGTATGAATGTCGTCAAAGGATAAAATTTCATTGAATGACGTCATGCTGAATGGGCCTGTAGTACAGGGTGAGCTGTTTGACATCCTTCTTTTGTTTCGAACATACTTATATATTTTAGTATGTGACATAGAAAAAATGTTTCGATGTGTTTATATCAATCCACACCACACTAGTTTGCAAAATTTCTTATGGAGGGATGATCCTAGTGAACCTGTAAGTTGCCTGCAGTTACAGACCGTTACATACGGATTAAAAGCCTCTACCTTTTTGGCAACTCGATGTCTAGTAGAGCTTGCAAGTAAATATAGTAGTCAATTTCCATTGACTGCAAACGTATTGCTCTCAAATACATAAAATATGTAGATGATGTACTTGCTGGTAGCGATAATATAGAGCAAGTGGCTCTATTAAAGTCTCAACTTATAGAGCTACTTAAATTAGGAAACTTTAAATTACACAAATGGTGTTCTAACTGTTCATGACTGACATTGATTGTAATCTTAGATATTTTAAGGAGATTGACCTGAGTAAAGATAATATAATTAAGACCTTAGGTCTGAGGTACGATGTTGTCTCTGACAATTTTTATTTTCGTACTCTTTTGTCACAGTGTGATGAGGAGCTAAATACTAAAAGGAAAATTCTTAGCTATATAGGAAAAATCTTTGACCCTTTGGGTTTAATTGGACCTATCATAGTTGTTGCAAAAATGATCATGCAAGACTTATGATCTATAAAAATAGGGTGGGATGATATCCTTCCCATAGAACATTTTCAGCAGTGGAAAAAGTTTCACACTAATTTAAAAATAATGGAGAGTATTTTTGTACCTAGATCTATTGAGAGTCAGGGATTCTCATCAATTGAATTAGTAGGGTTTGCTGATGTATCATTGAAAGCTTATGGCTGTTGTCTCTACCTGAGGATTGTAAACCCTGATGGTAGTATAAAAGTAAATCTTTTGTGTTCAAAATCCCGGGTAGCCCCTCTGGCAAAAACACTTACTATACCTCAACTAGAGCTCAATAGTGCATTATTGCTTGCCCAGCTGGCCAATAGGGTCAGTAAAACTCTTACCTCGAGATTTTCACATTCTATACATTTATACACTGATTCCCAAATAGTACTTTGTTGGATAGAGTCGGGTAGAGTCAAAGGTAATACCTTTGTCAATAATAGAGTTCAACAAATTGTTGACATCACAAATAAGTCTTCCTGGTCTTATGTTCGGTCCTGTGATAATCCCGCAGATCTTATTTCTCGTGGGGTAGAGCCGCATAAATTGCAGACCAGCACGCTGTGGTGGCATGGTCCACAGTTTTTATTAAATCCAAACTTGCCACATGATAAAATTACAATAAAAGTAGATGAACAGATTGTTATAAATGATGAAATTAATTGTTTTCTTCAAAAGGTAGAGCCATGTATACTTTTGAATATGTTTGAGAAATTCTCTAATTTAAATAAAATACAGTCCATAGTTGCTTACATTTATAGATTTTATAATAATTCATTAAGAAAATGTATTATTAAAGAGGAGAGTCTAACTCCAAAAGAATTAGAGCTATCACTTTTAATTATTATTCGTGCTTTTCAGAGGCATTTTTTTGCCGAAGATATTTCCCTCATTGTTAATAACAAAAAATTACATTCAAGTCTTGCTAATTTACATCCATATGTAGATGCTCACGGCTTACTCCGCGTAGGAGGTAGGCTGCATAATGCAGGAATACCAAGTGATAAAATGCATCCTATAATTTTACCAAGCAATTGAAATTTGACCTCTTTTATTATTGAAAGAGAACATATTCGTTTATTACATGCTGGCCCCAAGCTAGTGCTAAGCTCACTCTTACAAAATTTTTGGATAATTAATGGCATTCGAGAGGTCAAAAAGGTACTTCACAAATGTTTAAGATGTTTTCGTTTTAAGGCACAGTTTGCCAGACAGCTTATGGGTTCGCTTCCAGCAGAAAGAGTCACAGCCTCTAGGCCGTTTCAGCATGTTGGCATTGATTTTTGTGGTCCGTTTGACATAAAAGCGGCAAGGATTCGAAAACCACTCGTAACAAAGTGGTATATAGCTGTATTTTTGTGTTTTGCTACTAAGGCAATACATTTAGAGGTTGTATCTGACTTGACAACCGTAACCTTTTTGGCATGTTTTGATCGTTTTATATCTAGGCGAGGTATGCCTACTAAAGTATTTTGTGATAATGCAATAACATTTAAATCTGCAGACAGTCAGTTAAAATAATTGTATAAGTTGCAATCTTCCAGAGCTCATAGAGACTCTGTTTATGATTATTGTAAAGTTAATTACATTAAATTTTTATTTATCCCTAGCTACTCTCCTGAATTTGGTGGCCTTTGGGAAGCCGGGGTCAAAAGTGTAAAGCACCATCTTAAGCGTGTAGTTGGAGGACTTTGTTTAACCTATGAGCAATTTAATAGTGTCATAGTCATGATTGAAGGTGTTCTCAATTCTAGACCTCTGCTTGCCAATCCCACCAAAGGAGGATATCTAACACCTGGTCATTTCCTAATTGGCACAGCTCTGTCAAGTCATCCCGAGGTGGACTTGTTGGAAATTCCAACAAATCGACTGAAATTTTGGAATGTTGTTACTAAACTCAAACAACATTTTTGGAAGGCATGGTCAGCTGACTACTTGACACAATTACAGAGCCGTCCCAAGTGGAAGCATAAATATCCTAATTTAAAGGTAGGCGACTTAGTGCTTGTTAAAAATGTTAACACCAACCCGTTGCAATGGCCCTTGGCTAAAATTGTCAAAGTATTTCCAGGAAATGACCACAATGTTCGTGTGGCTGAGGTAAAATTTAATAATAAAATATATTTAAGGTCTATAGCTAAGTTATGTCCTCTACCAATGATAGAGTGACGAGTTGTAATTAGTTAAAAAGTATGTAAGTATCTTAAACCTATATTTATTTTCTTATAAGTACATGTTTGCTCATGTGTTTAAGTTTATCTTTACAGTTTCACACACATTTGTAATAAATAAATGTTAGCTTTTTTTGTTCCATGTTTAGTTGCACTGACATTTGCGTCATTGTATTACGCCTTAGATTTTACATAATATGTAGTTTCAATTTGGCTGGCTGCCATGGCCGCCCAACTATGTTTAGTACAACTAACCATAAAGTAATATTATATAAATTCAGTTTAGTCTGTAATTTTTGTCATTGTGCTGACAACACTTTTATTTTTAGGCAGATTAAAAAACTGCTCTTGCAACACTGCCCTTCCGGCACTGAGCGAGGACAAGTGTGATGATTGAAAAAGTAGAATGGTTATGTTTGATGATGATTGTAAATTATAATGGATAGTCTATCGTGATATTTCCTAGTGAATCAGTGAGGTGTAGCATTTAGTCCAGCGTGAGGATCCGGACGAGAGTCTACGTTCAGCTATTTGGGAAACGATCAGTGGATATTGAGAGCTAAGTACTTTGTAGTGTGAACACAGTCTAGTCTACAGAGTAGTTCGTGCTGTGAGTCATATATAGCTTGGGATCTCAGCGTGGTGATCTCGTAGAGAGTAGTTTGTATTGCGAGTAGTCTAGTTTGGGATCATGCGATAGTCAGAGTGATGATCCCGTAGAGAATATTGCGAGTAGTAGTTTGGGATCTTGAGATAGTTGGTGCGGTGATCTCAAAGGGAGTGATTTGTGCTGATTTATCTAGTTTGGGATGGTGTGACGATATGGTCGGTGGTCTAGTACAGGGTCGCTTGTATTGTATGAGGTAACATCACTGTGTGTGTGAAGGGTCATGTCATCATACGAGATGATGACATGTTAAGGTGCCAGGTTGTCCAGTCCACGCTGTCATATGAGATGACAACTACTCGAAGGGACGTCTTAGCCGGTGATGGTTTGCAGGAGGTCGAATATCACTGTGTGTGCGGAGGGTCATGTCATCATACGAGATGATGGCATAATGAGGTGCCAGGTTGTCCGGTCCACGCTGTCATATGAGATGACAAACAGCTGGTCGAAGGGACGCCTTAGCCAGTGGTCGTTTGCATGAGGTCGAACATCACTGTGTGTGTGGAGGGTTATGTCATCATACGAGATGATGATATAACAAGATGTCAGGTTATCAAGTCCACGCTGTCATATGAGATGACTGGTCGAAGGCAAGCCTTAGTTTGTGTTGGATTATTTGTTAAGTGTGTGTGTGTTATGGTCCTTATGTGATGTTCGCTGGGCAAGACGGTTACAGTGGCCTCTTTGAGGGACCAGCTGGGCAAGATTGTTACACCAGTGTGTGTCTGTTTGTGTGTGTGTGTGTGTTGTGGTCCTTAAGTGAGGTTCGCTGGGCAAGACGGTTACAGTGGCCTCCTTGAGGGATCAGCTGGGCAAGATTGTTACAGTAGTGTGTGTCTATGTGTGTGTATGTGTTAGTGTGTGTTCTGGTCTTTATGTGAGGTTCGCTGGGTAAGACGGTTACAGTGATTGTTACAGTTGACAAATATGGAAACAGGGATCCGTAAGACGTAGAAGAGGGTCTATGGTGAAGGTCGGTGTTGGTGAACTAACGTACTGCAGCTGTTGGTATAGATTGTGATAGTTTCCTGTGATATTTCATGTTGAGTAGTCGTGCGATGAGTTGTTCTCTCTGGCTTGTGTAGTCCATTTATCTAGTGGTTGCAATCTACATTCCGGTGGGTTTGGTTACTAGGTTGATAGGAGGTCGAGATAGGAAGTGGTTGGTCAGGGGTGGCTGTAAGGGGCAGGTGGAGGCCACTCTAGGTAGGTAGGCAGGGCTTTAGTGCCTACTCGAGACTTTATGCCGGTAGTGTCCTCGTGTGTTATTCTGGTGTGCATGGGTGAGATTGTGCTTCTGTGTTCTGGCGATCATGTAAAGTTTAAAAAAAAAGAATGTTACACGTGTTTCCGACATCAGAAGTGGGATTGGCTCATGGCCTATAAGCTTTTGCCATCTGACGTTTTGCTTTGAGACTGTGAAAAGTGGATCCGAATGAACGGGTGACTGATGAAACATTATGTGGTGTAGAATTCAATAGCAAAGGTGCGTTTAGTGATTTAGCAGTTGGAGTGACATAGATTCCGTAGGTGTTGTACGGTACGATAGACCTTTGTAGCGGTATGGAACATCAGCTGTGTGTGCTGTTATAGTCTGGAAGATTAATTTGGTGGTTGTGCCACTACAGCAACAGCAATTTGAGGTTGCATTTGACTTTATGGGGTGATATATGAGAGCAGGATATCTACTGAGAGTGCACTCAAGGCCTATTCACGTTTAACATTTGACATATTTTGGTTTCCATTAGCAGAGTACATTGGACGGATAGTGTTGCCTGGGCCAGACTCATTGTGAGTTGGTTAAAAGGTGCTCTGTCCTTTTACAAAAGAGGAAAGTTGGATGGATGAAGGGACCGTTTAAAATGGTAGAATAGCGCGATGGTAACCATTGCCTGTTAAAGTCTTTTGACTAGTAATAGGAACCTTTTGTTTTTGAATTCTTAAGATGATTAAGAATTATGATTCTTTTTGGTTTTCTACGATCTTGAAATCTATGAAATGGGCCAGGATAGCCGAGCGGGTTACTACTTTCGTAGACTGTCCCTACCTTTTGGTGTTGCACCTCACGAGGACTTGAGGAAGTCAGGAGGGCCGTGCCGGCACGTCATTATTATGAGATGTCAACTGTCATGTTTGACGTGACGCCATAACATTAGTTTGGGTCATTGGTTGACAATGACATGTTCGATTGGACAAGTGTGATGATTGAAAAAGTAGAATGGTTATGTTTGATGATGATTGTAAATTATAATGGATAGTCTATCGTGATATTTCTTAGTGAATCAGTGAGGTGTAGCATTTAGTCCAGCGTGAGGATCCGGACGAGAGTCTACGTTCAGCTATTTGGGAAACGATCAGTGGATATTGAGAGCTAAGTACTTTGTAGTGTGAACACAGTCTAGTCTATAGAGTAGTTCGTGCTGTGAGTCGTATATAGCTTGGGATCTCGTGAGAGTCAGCGTGGTGATCTCGTAGAGAGTAGTTTGTATTGCGAGTAGTCTAGTTTGGGATCATGCGACAGTCAGAGTGATGATCCCGTAGAGAATATTGCGAGTAGTAGTTTGGGATCTTGAGATAGTTGGTGCGGTGATCTCAAAGGGAGTGATTTGTGCTGATTGATCTAGTTTGGGATGGTGTGACGATATGGTCGGTGGTCTAGTACAGGGTCGCTTGTATTGTATGAGGTCGAACATCACTGTGTGTGTGAAGGGTCATGTCATCATACGAGATGATGACATGTTAAGGTGCCAGGTTGTCCAGTCCACGCTGTCATATGAGATGACAACTACTCGAAGGGACGTCTTAGCCGGTGATGGTTTGCAGGAGATCAAATATCACTGTGTGTGCGGAGGGTCATGTCATCATACGAGATGATGGCATAATGAGGTGCCAGGTTGTCCGGTCCACGCTGTCATATGAGATGACAAACAGCTGGTCGAAGGGACGCCTTAGCCAGTGGTCGTTTGCATGAGGTCGAACATCACTGTGTGTGTGGAGGGTTATGTCATCATACGAGATGATGGCATAATGAGGTGCCAGGTTGTCCGGTCCACGTTGTCATATGAGATGACAAACAGCTGGTCGAAGGGACGCCTTAGCCAGTGGTCGTTTGCATGAGGTCGAACATCACTGTGTGTGTGGAGGGTTATGTCATCATACGAGATGATGATATAACAAGATGTCAGGTTATCAAGTCCACGCTGTCATATGAGATGACTGGTCGAAGGCAAGCCTTAGTTTGTGTTGGATTATTTGTTAAGTGTGTGTGTGTTATGGTCCTTATGTAAGGTTCGCTGGGCAAGACGGTTACAGTGGCCTCCTTGAGGGACCAGCTGGGCAAGATTGTTACACCAGTGTGTGTCTGTTTGTGTGTGTGTGTGTGTTGTGGTCCTTAAGTGAGGTTCGCTGGGCAAGACGGTTACAGTGGCCTCCTTGAGGGATCAGCTGGGCAAGATTGTTACAGTAGTGTGTGTCTATGTGTGTGTATGTGTTAGTGTGTGTTGTGGTCTTTATGTGAGGTTCGCTGGGTAAGACGGTTACAGTGATTGTTACAGTTGATAAATATGGAAACAGGGATCCGTAAGACGTAGAAGAGAGTCTATGGTGAAGATCGGTGTTGGTGAACTAATGTACTGCAGCTGTTGGTTTAGATTGTGATAGTTTCCTGTGATATTTCATGTTGAGTAGTCGTGCGATGAGTTGTTCTCTCTGGCTTGTGTAGTCCATTTATCTAGTGGTTGCAATCTACATTCCGGTGGGTTTGGTTACTAGGTTGATAGGAGGTCGAGATAGGAAGTGGTTGGTCAGGGGTGGCTGTAAGGGGCAGGTGGAGGCCACTCTAGGTAGGTAGGCAGAGCTTTAGTGCCTACTCGAGACTTTATGCCGGTAGTGTCCTCGTGTGTTATTCTGGTGTGCATGGGTGAGATTGTGCTTCTGTGTTCTGGCGATCATGTAAAGTTTAAAAAAAAAGAATGTTACACGTGTTTCCGACATATCTATCTATCTATCACTAGTCCAATATTGAGTATAAACTAAAAACACAAACGTAAACCTGCAAACTTCGTTTACTTCATAAATAATGTTTTGTAGTTATGTGAAACGGACAGTACCTGCCGATGTAATTTCCACTTCGTAAAAAATAAGTTATAATTAAAATTAATGGTATTTTTTTAATTATTAGACATGTCTATGACTATATAGGAATATCGTCTACGATATATCAACGAGTGTATTAGTAGATGTATAATAGTATGGTTGTTAGCATAGGTAATACACTATATACTTGTTGTTAGGCATCAACTATATAGGTATGGTCGTTATAAAAGTGGGATTTCATGGGTTGCCAAAAAAAAAATATCGGTGGAAACAATGTGTGTATTGTAGAACTTTTATAAACTATGAACGAGCTATTTAAATGATCTATTTTACCCACATTGCAAAATTATCAGGTTTTATTTAAAACCCAAATATTTCGCAATGCTTCTTAAAGGCCGTTTTAGTTAATCAAAGAGGCTGGTCTTTTTAATGAGGAGAGGCAGCTTCAAATAATCATTATCATGCACCGCCAGACTCATTACGACTCGACGCAATCGTTATTGGCCTTACTGTTTCATTTTGTTCGTACAAAAGATAAAAAATCCTCAATTAAAGGGCACCGATCAAACAAAGCGAAGGCCTGCGTTATTACCGGTAACGAAACCCGCGCGGCGCGGCACAGAGCCGCCCGCCCTGGCGCTGAGCCCGCCCGCACCCCGCCGCCACCACGCCGTCCGCACGATCAAACAATTGTTAACTTGTGTCGCAGCAGCTACGTGTTATCGTATTGTGGATTATACGTTCATTTTAGTTCGATGACTTTGATGACATATAGAAATAATTAAATTCAATAATTATCTTCTGTGTGCTCGATTAGTAATAATAGTAGCACATAACATCACATTCACACCCTTATAAAATCAAATTAAAAATCGTTGATACACATCTGTTTTTTCTGTAGCTTCCTTGCTTTTATTATCGCTCGCTCATTGCATGTGTCCACGGCGTAGGTCCCATCTTGTCTATGTCTACTACTATATCCTCTTTGTACTACTTACGGTCGAATGAGCCGCCTCACTTTCATAGACAAAGCCTATGTCACACCCTTCTTGCTAACACCTGGCCGCCGCCATGAATAATGTAGCGACGCGCCACGCACGCCATCTTTTGATGTACGCCGATACGACATGCACACGAGCGCAGGTAACAAATACAACAAAAACAATTATAGTAGATGAACATAAATCTTTACCCCTGTCACAAAAGAAATACAGACAGAATAAGACATATGTTAAAAAATGTATGACATATTTACGCTACGTGTATTGCCCAGTACGTGACACATTTAGCAGTTTGAGTGACATCATTTGCGTCCTAATATAAAAAGGCAAAGGTATTCCACTTTTTTAAAAAAATTAGAATACTATTTAAATATTAATATATTTATTTAATATTTGTCACCAGCGGGACAGATAGAGAGTTGCGAGCGTCAATAATTTCTATCTTTACACGACTGACGAGGCTATCGACGATCCAATTTTGTTGATTTGTTGTTAGCCAGTTGAGCGACGCTACTGTTGTGGTGGATTACCCACCACCCAGTGTTGTATGAGACCCCGTGCATCCATAATTGTGTCCCCGCTTGCCACCAGCTAGCAGATGACTGTAAAGCTTACCTAACTTACCATATTACATAAAAGTAAGGGGGGTGTTAAAAGCAGCCAGATCCACGCCGAACAAAGTATTGAAACAATATCATATTCATTAAAAGCCTAGTTCAAGAGCTACGTCTTCCTCGACAGTAAATCGTATAATATCCAGTTATGAGAGCGCGTCTGTATCGGCTACTCAACACATTTGTTCACAAGTTTTGCCGCGGTGTGCGGTGTGTCGTGTTGACGCGTCTCCGCGCGGACAGGGTGCGGCCATGGTGCGGCACGAAGCGGAGCGGAGCGATTTATACTCGAGACGCTTTATGCCAAGAGGTTGAATATACAGAGAGGTATCTGTTATACCATTTTGGGTAGGAAAAGTTTAAATTTTATTACATTTAATTAATTTAGGGAAATAATCTTTTTGTGTACAGAATGACGAATAAATAATGAATGCTATTTACTTATTTTATTTATTTAGGACAACCAGTAATTGTTACATTAACACACTTAAATTTACAAAATACACTGAAAATTAATTAATTGCACAATTTTTAGGTGACATAACACAAGTTTAGATTAATCAAGTTTATTTACAACTCACTAGATGGTAATGGTGATATATTCAAAGATTCTCTGCACCTCATAATCTATACTTATAATAAAACTGTAACAGGTCCAATTCTGTACATTGAAGATATTTTGAAAATTATATTTGGAGGGCATTCTATAACCGATACTGAGGCCGAAAATGTAATTTTTTTAATTTTTGTCTGTCTGTCTGTCTGTCTGTCTGTCTGTCTGTCTGTCTGTCTGTCTGTCTGTCTGTCTGTATCACGGCTGAGCATCACGCCGAAACTACTGAATGGATTCAAATGAAACTTGGCATGATTTGAGATCTTACTATGAGGTAGGACATAGGATACTTTTTATCCCGTAATCTAGCACGGTTCTTTTGGGAGAGGGGATTAAAGTCAAAACGGGTACTTGGTTATACGCTTGGTCCGATTTTATAAATTTTTCTATAAAATATAATACATATTAGTAAGGGAACACTCATAGAGAGTTGTTATCAAGGTTTTGTAATCGATCGGGTTAAGCAACGTTAGGTAAGGTCATTAAATAGATGGGTGACCGTTTAACGCCATTTGAAATAAACGGGTCCGTGCTTCGGAGAGCAAGTAAAAAGTGGGTCCCAGTTTTTAACCGACTATAAAAAATGCGAATGTCTGTTATTCAAAAATAGCGCAGGCGGAGCTGCGTGGGTCAGCTAGTTAAATCTATTCGATCAAATTTAGTCTATCATAGCATGTGAACCATTATTATTGTTACTTTTTTGTTTATTTATTATTATTTATTAATTTTAAACAGTGTAAGCTTACAGTTTAACACCAAGTAACTTACATGCTAGTTAGAAAATACATTGATAAATTTAATACTAGTAAAAGATGATAGCAAAAACATTCAGTTTGAGAGAGTTAAGCATAGATATACAATATAAATAAAATAAATACAAGTCAAAGTTTTGGAAAGATAAATTGGGAAAACATATATAACTAGGTACATTTATAGAATGTCAGCTTTAATAAGAAGTTCGAATATAATGTTATGGGAATCATTAAATATATCAGCATCTGCATTGTTCTCTAGAAAAATATTTATTAGTTTAATTGCTTTGGCGGTTGGACTTTTCCATAATTGTGGTGCGCGCCTTGATACCGGCCAAGTCAGGAGTCGATGTCGCCTCTTCCCGCTCCTCGCATATACTGATCAGGTACGTATAGGTGAATATTATCACGCACAGGAGGATTATCTATCTTGTGATGCAATAACAAATAGTAATGTAGAATATGATTCAATTTACGCCTCAGTTGCAAAGTATCATAACCGACCATCCCCGACACAAACAAAGAAGGATATAAATATGGATAATACCCATACATTCTCTTATATAAATGACGCGTAAACTTTTTCTGGACCTTTTCTATCATAAGAGTATAATTCTTTTCTTGCTGATCCCAAACTATTGAGTTATACTCTACTGAGGACAAAAGCGTTATAAAGCAATTTTAAGACTATTATCTTGAAATTGATTTGACGTCCTTGTAATAAACCCTAAAGATTTATTTGCGTCTTTACAATTTTTTTTTGATATGGTCACGGAAGTTAAATTTGTTATCCATTATGACTCCTAGATCACTTATCGTATCTACACGCTCGAGTACGTTGTCTGCAACTTTGTACGACGTTTTATTGGCATATGAGATCGTGTGAAGGTTATGGTTTTGCACTTTGATGTGTTCAATGGTAAATTGTTTCTCGAACTCCAATCAACAACTCTGTCAATGTCGCGTTGCAGCACCATACAGCCTTCTGCGCCGCGGACCGAGACAAAAACTTTTAAATCATCGGTAAACAACAGACACTGCGATCCATCGAACACATTTGGCAGGTCATTTACCGTGATCAGAAATAGGGTTGGTCCTAGGATGCTGCCCTGGCTAACACCTGACCGTGTATAATATTCATCGGATTGGTAACTTTATATTCTAACGTATTGTTTGCGATCTTTTAGGTAGTCAGCCAATAATGCAAGAAGCCGGGGAGAGAACCCGAAAGAAGAACACTTCATTAGCAGGATATCATTGTCTACAAGATCGAATGCTTTTTTAAAGTCAAAATAAGCTACGTCAACTTGACAGCCCGAAGTCTCGTTGGAGGTCACATAATCAGCAAAAACAATATGGTTAGTTAGTGTGGAGCGCGCAGAACGAAACCCATTCTGTGAATTGTCTAGGCGGCCATTAATCTGCCGGGAGATAGAGTTATTTATGATTGACTCAAACACCTTACCCAACGCAGATTGCACCGCAATAGGTCTGAAATCAGTTATGCTATTGGACGATCCGTTTTTTGGGACTGGCGTAACCCTCGAAATTTTCCATCTACTTGGATAAACACCACATTGTAGTGAAAGATTATATACGTGTAATAGCGGCGTCTCCAATACCGACAGGCAATCTTTCAGTACAAATGCTGGTATTGCATCAGGACCAGTTGATGACGATGTTTTAAGTCTCCGGATTTCGCTCAGCTAAGGTGATTACAATATATGTATATTGAATACAACTTTTCCTTAGGTATATAATATAATATTTACTTAAACCTGACAGATTTGCACATAATTTAGTAAAAAAAAAACAGTTCAAAAGGAAAAAAAAAAATTATCACTAATCCAGCTCCGCTCTTGTAGCGTGTCCGCAGGCGGGCGCTACAGTCGGTGCCCGTTGTTTCCGTCGCTCGGTTATCTGCCGCCATTCGCTACATATTTCCGTGACAACCCTTACGTAGCTCATAAAAATGTGCCAATAACATCCCGACTGCGGGAGTCTCGTAAAACGTTTAATTAAAGTAAGTGGAGGCGACGACGCGCGGCTCTCCTGGCTCGCCGTATCATCGCAAACATTTGGCTCCAAAACTGAATAAATCAGGGTTATAGAGTCCCATTCCATCCCACCGAGCGACTCATGTGCCTCCGACTCCGAGTCCATTATGCAGAATAAACAAATTGCAAAGTAAATTGCATTGATAATATTGCTTTTATTCTACTATTTGATCAAAGAATCAAATACTGAAAGAGCTTTATTTAAAACCTCAATCAAATTCACGAGCATGTACTTTGCAAGTTCAGCAGACGATCGATATAAGTCGATGTCTGTCGTCAAATAGCTTCGACTGAAATAAAAGGAGATGAGTAATATAGGTTGGTTGCTGTGACACAGAGTTCACTCAATTCTGTATTTTGATGCTCGTATACGTGTGTAGAAGTGAGGGTAAATCTGATCAAATAATATTAGGTTTAAAAGTATTTGTTATTGTGTCTAAAGATGCTAGTTAATATTTTAGACATAACTTACAGCGTCCGAGATTTTCCAAAGGGCAGTAGAGCGCAGTATAGTTGGTGCCGAGTGGACAGACCGGGCTAGACATCACACTGCTCTCCATAATTAGTGTAGCCGGGACGGACCGGGCATGAGACACGCGTGGACCAGGAGAGGTGCTATATTGTAGTTACACATTTACAGAGCCAGTACCGGTGATATTGGTGTGTGCGGGTGTAAATGACACCGCAGCTGGTGACATTACAGGGCTAAGAAGTTTAATAATGTCGCGGTGTAACGGTTTCAAGTATTTTAGTTATATATATTTAGTTATATATTTTGGCAGTTATTTAGGCACCAAAACTTCTTGTTATAAAATATTTAAAAAAAAATTGAACCGACTTCAATAACACTAAAAAGTATAAAATAATTTAAATATTAAAGAAGTTGGTGTTAGCGTACCTGCTGTGTATATTTGGAACCAACTTCAATAATATTTAAATTATTTTATACTTTTTAGTGTTATTGAAGTCGGTTCAATTTTTTTTTTAAATATTTTATTTTATACTTTTTAGTGATATTTTCGTACATAAAGATTGAACCATCGAAAACGAAATGATCTAGGTAGGTTATGACATCATTATGATTTCACATTATCGTATACATACTTTTACATAATTCATGTTTCTTCAGAAACTCAGAAACAATTTATCCGATCGTAATGAAATTTGCATGGAATCATCATAGTAGTTTACTCTCTCGAATAAAAAAAGAATCATCGAAATCGGTTCATATTTGTCAGAGAAATGTAAAGGAGAACATCAGTTTTATGGTTTTTACCAGATAAATTCCTCCATATCATTCATGGTCCTCCGGGAAGTTCTTATCTGGTTGTGATAAAATTCATACAGGTTCATAACAGTGGTTTCTTCTTTCGAATAAAAAAAGAATCATTGAAATTGGTAAATATTTGCCAGAGTTATGAGCATTTTTGTCCTTAAAAAGCGACATATAGGCTTTCCTGCAACTTTCCTGCTCAGTCAACATTCTTGTTTTTTCAGGAACTACTTATTACTAAGCAATAAATAATAAATATATATATATATACAGACGAATTGAGAACCTCCTCCTTTTTTGAAGTCGGTTAAATCGGTCAGTTGCAGACTGCCCGCATCGCTTTTTTTATCAAGTCACTTAGATCCAAGCTCATTTTAGCCATTTGGATTTTACTTTTCTTCTAAAATCTAATCTAACTGTAGTACACAATGGAATCAAGTTATGGTTTATTTATTGAGCCGTTGACTAAAATCGTAAGCACGAGAGGTCAGTGTGAAAGGCGTCGGTGGTCCATTGTTTCAGATGTCGGTGGGGTCCAGGGGTCTCCCCTTCCACCCGAGTCACCCCCCCCCCCCCGGGGCCCAGCGGCGAGTGCCCGCCAGAGATTGCAGCGTTACAACTAAATTGATTTTAAAAATCCCATCCGGCACACCGCGGGCCACGGGCCGAGGCTTACCTGTCCCCGCCACACGTCGCTCGCTTTCACCTGTTCCGCAAAATAACACGCTTATGAGTTTGCACTTTATTGTTTTTTGGTTATACCGTCAGTACTATAATGTAGAACGAAAATGGGTTTACTGATTTCTTCATCACAATAAACGAGTGCAATTTTAAACTCAACTGTTGTGAACAATATTGTTCAACTACGTATCAGAATCGTATGGGCATATTCATAAGATACTTATACTAAGAAGGAAGTATTCATTTACGTTTGTTTTGTGTTTGCAGTACACAGTTATTACTTGACATTGCGGTCTCATGATATTACTTGAAACTTATTTATTTCTTACCTTCTCACATGCTCTCTGTACAAACGAATGGATGCAAAATATACTTCGTGAGATCTACAACTTATTCTCTAGCTAAAGTTTAAAAAGTTAAGGTGCAATGGGTGCCTGTGCTCATAATCGGAGCAGCTCGACTCGGGAACTACCTCCACCTTACAGAAGACCACAACTAATACGAGTGTTATTTTGTTAATGCACAGAGTAAAGTTGCTACTGATCTATGAGGAACAGTACAACAAGATATGGGATAACATTACAGTACCTTGACAAAAGAAGTAAAATAATCGTTCATCAGCATTACATTGGATGGATCTCACAGCGTCGGCGTTACTGATGAGCTGATGTGCGACTCAGAAACACCGCCCATACCCTACCGCCGCCCTACCGTTAATAATAAAAATGATTCCTCCGAGTGAGCCCATCTAATGGCGTGTGAACACACACCGAAATATATTGTGAAATATTCCCGAGGTGAGGGTCGACGTACAGCGTACACCGCCGCGCCGCGTATACTCGGTAATGGATATTTTATAACAACGATTATGGTAAATTTGATATTTCATTTAGGAATGTTGTTTAGTCTTTGATTTTTCCAATCGTATTTTCCCCTTTTGAAAGAGGAATTATTTACGCTTCAGACGCAGGCTACACTGTAACAGGTACGTTTCCTTATGTTAAGGAACATTGCCGAATCGATATTTGTAATGTAATGTATAAATGAAACCATTGATGCAATAAAAAGGCTCAAACTGGAAAAATCCCCTGGATCAGACAGCATAACAAATGAAGCTTTAAAGACAGCTTGTCATATATGGCAAAACCGCTCGCTGAACTCTTCAGTCTGATATTACAAAGCTCAGAAACGCCTGCACAGTGGTCCGAATCCAACATTATTTTAATATATAAGAAGGGAGGCCCAAAAGATATAGGCAACTATAGACCGATAAGCCTACTACCAACTCTGTACAAGCTTTTCTCGGCGATTATAAACTCGAGAATCAGCCCCGTAATCGAAGCAAGACAGCCTGTAGAGCAGGCTGGTTTCCGAAAAGGTTTCTCTACGATAGACCATATACATACCTTAGAGTTAATCATAGAGAAATATCGGGAACAACAGAGACCACTCTATGATTCATTGAGTACCAAAAAGCCTTTGACACGGTTCCTCACGATAACGTTTGGCAAAGCTTGAAAGAACAGGGAGTAAGTGAAGTGTATATAAAAGTGATCCGGAACATAAAATATACAACAACAACATGGGCAGAATAAAGTTAGACATACTGAGCCCGAGCTTTGCAATAAAGAGAGGTGTAAGACAGGGCGACCCCTTGTCGCCAAAAATATTTATAGCCTTACTCGAAAGCATCATCAACAAACTAAACTGGAGAAATCGAGGAATCTACATTCAAGGAACCTTTCTGAGCCATTTGCGTTTCGCTGATGATATAGTAATATTATCCGAGACAAGTTCAGAACTACAGCTCATGATCAATGACTTAGAATCAGCTAGCGCAGACGTAGGACTTGACATTAATCTCACTAAGACCATGGTAATGTCTAATAGCCTCAAAAAAACAGATAAAAGTCAATGGATATCTAGATTATACAGAAAAATTTACTTACCTAGGAAAAACAATCAGTTTTGAAAAAGAAAACAACGAACAAGAGATTGAAAGAAGAGTACAGTGAACATGGAATAAATTCTGGAGTCTGAAAGAAATTTTCAAAAGTAACATGCCAATAAAACTGAAAACTAAGACAATGAATTCTAACCTCTTACCATTCTTGACGTATGGATGTCAAACATGGAAATTTACGTCAAAAGCCAAGCAAAGAATAACATCCTGTCAATGCGGAATTGAGAGAAGTATGCTAAAAATAAAAAAACTAGATAAGATTAGACATGTAAAGATAAGAGAAATAACAAAAGCCACTAATGCCCTAAACTACGCACAAAAGTTAAAGTGGAAGTGGGCCGGTCACATAGCGAGGCTTAGAGATAAAAGATGGACCTACAGCACCACCACATGGAGAGGACCTCAAGGAAAAAGAAAGAGAGGGAGGCCCCCAACACGCTGGGAGGATGAAATAAAAAAAGTCGCTGGTCCAAAGTGGTGGCAAATAGCACAGGATAGAGAGAAGTGGGCATCGTTGGAGGAGGCCTTTACCCAACCTTTGACCTTGCTAACAATTAAACATAGAGTGGTAGATATAATATCAGAAATTCACGAAGATAATATGTAGCAAGATCAAATAAAGGCTTTTTTATTTTATTTTATTAATGTAATGTATTAGATTAGCGTTGAAGTTGAAATGAAGCTGATATCACTAACATGTGAAGCTGACGAAATGTTACATATTTTACCGGTTGGTATATGGTTATATAGTTGGCTAGACAGAGCTAACGACAGGGAAGGATGGCATTCCTTGGGGGAGGCTTTTACCCGAACGGGGTCCATGCATTAAATAAATAGGTAGTTGATAATTAAAACAAATAATAAATAAACTAATCGCCAAATAGAATGTAATTAAATGTAATCTGAATATTATATGTTAATAATTTACCAATTGTTATCGTTTATATGTACTATGCAGGGAATTAAATAAAGCTATATTATTATTATTATATGGTTATATACTCAACTATAAAATATTATAAAAAATGTAAAGTTTGTTTGATAATCTATCTAAGGATCTACTGAAAATATGTACTAAAAATATTTGACTCATAGATAAAGTAAATGTATCCATACATTCCATAGGCTAAAAAGCTTAGGTGATTAAGGAACTATTTCTATATCATGGACATCGCGACATTAGCCGGAAAACATCCATTGTTTACAAAAGCCCCAACTACAATTTTATTACAATTTTTTTGATTTTGCAGATTGGTGGGTTACAATAGAATGTATACCTTTTTGATTCAATAAAAGATTTATTTATTTATTTATTTATTATACTAGAACGCCCCAATTAACGACAATGTGCTATTTACGTCTACCGGTTGCAGCTATGTTGGTGACTGTGGAATTTTGATGAATTTCCATACTGTGCACAAAAACGGGAAGAAAAAGGTCTTCCAGGTGCTCTTTATATGATTCTAAACCTCTCCAAAAGGTTAATTAAGAAAATATTAAATCTGTAAAAAAATACTGTTAAACACGTCAGTGTTCTAGTTAAATTGCATGACTTACAAAATCTATCAAGAGTACGTACATCGAAAGAAATACAAAAGATTCCGTAGAATATGAATGACTTGAAATCCGCCAGATGCTTGCTATAAGATAAAATATAGAAACAATATCTCAAGGATTTAGAACACCCGAAATTATTTCGCGTAATGAGTCATGCAAATGGCGCTTTTCATCACGTTTCTAAAATAATTTTGGGCGAAAAGATAAATCCGTCCATCCGCGCGCCCATAAATATAACATCCGCCGACAGATCTTGGGATCTGTTTTGATGGTCCTATGAATAAATTAGCGCGGACCGCCCCGCGCCCCGCGCCCGCCCCGCGAACGCCCCGCGCCCGCCCAGATGAGGCCCAACTACATATATTACCTCAATGTGCGGCCCGCGCCCTTAACATGGGTACTAAACTGGCGCCCTTGAACGAGAGACGGGCCAGGTAGGTGCTTCCACAGTGTTGGATATTCTGCCACAGAGCAGCAGCGTCACAATAATCGTAACTTATAGATACATTTTAAGGTGGAGGTGTAAGTGGTCAGTCGGACATAATTAAATGCGGATGCACATTTAGTAATACTCCACAATGTTCCTAAAAATAATAATAATAATAATAAAATAATAATAATATCTAGGGACAATCTACATACGGTCATAAGATCCCAAACTAGACAGAGCCTGTACTATGGAAACCAGACAGCTGATACTAATACTTATATACTTTTTTTTTGTAAATACATATTAAATAGATAAATAACACCCAGACACTTGGTGGGAATCGAACCCACGACCCATCGGGTAGCAGCCAATGGCCAGGGTGTCTAACCACTAGACCAATGACCCTGTGAGCTAAAATTTAATGAAATGACATAAATAACAGACTTACTTTCTAAAAATAACAAAAATGAATTGGCATATTTCAAAATTATGACGATGTTGTTGTCTTCACAGAGCAATAAAATTATACAAGTCATTCACTTAATAACATTATGTTTAACAAGCTTGACATTGCTTCCAACGTAGTCGCGCTGTGTGACGCCACAGGCTGTGCCGGGGACATTTGAGGTGACCTTCACGACATACCACATTTGTCACTATTTTTATGCAACATATTATTATAGTGAGCTCACATGGTTCGATGTTTAGAACGGACTTCTTTATCGCACATTCTGATGTTTGTCAGTTCAGGAACTAGACCGAAAAATGTGTAGTAAAGAAAAACGACACCAAAAAGTGAAATATTTAATAACATAATGTAAAATTATTGTAATTAAGGTCTGAATTTTTTTGAAAATATAGACATGGTCGGTTTGATTATTGTATGCTCTTGCTTGCTAACAAAAAAGAAATTCCGTTCTAAGCGGGTGTCCTTAAGACACCTCTCAATTTTTTGTCAATAAATTGTAATAGCACGCGATTCAACCCGTGTGAATGCATTTTCAACCAAATTGAATAAAAGTAATCAAAATTAAATATACTACTCATACTATCGGCGATAACTATATAGGACGCATAATTATAATAATTTAATAAAAAAAAGCTCGCCATCAATTAACTTTCATCAAGTTATTTGCTGAAAGCCGAAACTGTACAGATTGAACCTCTCACGTTCAAGTGAAATTAAATTTTTATTATATGTTTAACCCTCAAAAGATAAGATTATAAGTAAACTAGTTAAATAATTTAATTCTATTATATGGTAGTTATATGTATAAACCTTCTACACTAGAAATACATTTATTTATTTGACACACACAATAACAAAATAGGTAAAAATTAACAGTAAAGAAAAAAAATGTGCGTGCGTGGAGTCCCTCCGCGCGGAAGAAGTGAAACTTCATTCTCGCTCAGTCGATCGGTCGTTCGGTCGGTCCCTCACTCACTCACTCACTCACTCACACACACACACACACACTCACACACACACTCAACTCAACTCAACTCAACTCAACTCAACTCGCCCCAACTCGCCCCATCTCGCCCCAACTCGCCCCAACTCACCCCAACTCGCCCCAACTCGCCCCAACTCGCCCCAAATCGCCCCAACTCGCCCCAACTCGCCCCAACTCACCCCAACTCACCCCAACTCACCCCAACTCACCCCAACTTACCCCAACTCAACCCACTCACCCACTCACTCAGTGACGGCGGCACATGAGCGCTTTCATAACCTTAACAAATTTACGCCTATCGCCTATCGTTTAACACCTATCATTTAACGCTTAACGCGTTATGTGATAACATTTTTGGAAGTCGCATAAGAAGTTTCACTTCAAAAAAACAGAGGTTGTGTGAGGTCAAAAAGGATGCTGCCTCAGCATGTTGCTGTGTCAAAAATTAATCTGACACAGCGCTGGTATTCTGGCAACACCTCAAAGAGTTGACGCCATGGCCGTTAATGGAAAAGAGAAAAGAAAGAAATAAATTTAAAAAAAAATGTGCGTGCGTGGAGTCCCTCCGCGCGGAAGAAGTGAAACTTCATTCTCGCTCAGTCGATCGGTCGTTCGGTCGGTCCCTCACTCACTCACTCACTCACTCACTCACTCACATACACACACACACACACACACACACACAAAGCTCAACTCAACTAAACTAAACTCAACTCAACTCAACTCGCCCGAACTCGCCCCAACTCGCCCGAACTCACCCCAACTCGCCCCAACTCACCCCAACTCACCCCAACTTTTTTTTTTTTTTTGTTGACGCTGGGAAAAATGCGTTACGCATACCCTCTCGTCGGGGGACGAGAGGGTTATGTGGGACTCCCCCGGCTAGCCCGGGTATACCCACTAAATGTTGTAAAACCTTATTTTATATGGTTATTATATGGATAATGTAAATAAAAAAATAGTGTTCTATGACATTTCTTTAAACCTTACTTCAATAAAATCTTTTAACGAACCCAACGTTTATTTTTCTCAACATTCGTTATCAGCACGAAAAAGCTTGAAATGAGCTAATTTGTTATAAATTATTGAAGTCGTTGTGTTATTGTGTAAATTCACCATTTTTCAAAAGTGAAATTCGCAGAATAGACTGACAAGAAAAAAAACAAAAGTTCTCAGAATGTCGGGCGATCACAATAAACCAGGATCTAGCCTACATTCCCTACCTGGAATAGTTTTAAAAGGCAGAAACGATTATACGACGTGGAAATTTAAAATGCGTATGTATCTTCTTCATGAGAATTTATGGAATTGTATAGTAGGATATCCTGAATCGGATAAGACTGCCGAAGGAGTAAGAACAAGAAATGATGAGATAACTCTAGCCAAGATTTGCCTAACTTTAGACGGTCCATCTATCACGCACGTTAGAAATAGTAAGAGTGCAAAGGAAGCTTGGAGTACTTTAGCAGCTGCTTACGAGGACAAGTCTATGGGTCGTAGATTAGCCTTAGAGCGGGAATTGTACAGGTACAATTTAAATGATTTTAGTTGTATGGAGATGTACATAAACGCTGTAATGTCCACGGCACAGGATTTGGCAGACATAGGAAAAGTTATTGAGGATACTTCTTTAGCTGCGATCCTACTAGGAGGATTGACAAGTAGATTCGATCCATTAATAATGGCATTGGAAAATTCTACTGTACAGATATCAAGTGAACTGGTAAAATGTAAACTATTAACAGAGTTTTCAAGGTCAACTGAGTCTGAGGAACCATCTACGTCTAATGCAGTTTTAAATGTCTATTGCAAAAAGCCTAAAAAGATTCGAAAAATAGTTTGCTACAAATGCAAGAAGCCTGGCCATAAAATACCAGATTGTCCATTGAACAAAAATTCGAAGGTGGGCAGCTCCAATCAGGACAGAAGTGATATTTCAAACTTATTTAGTGCTTTAAATACTGCTGGAGAAATCAGTACAGAAAAATGGTACGTAGACTCTGGAGCTAGTACACATATGTCTGGTAGATCTGATTGGATGGAAAACATCAGACATTTTCCTACTACTAAGGTAACAATTGCAAACGGAGATACCTTAATTAGTGCAGGAATAGGTAATGTCCCTATTGTAAATAATTTAGACACACAACGTGGTAAAGAAATTATGAACATTTCAAATGTAGTTTTAGTTCCTAGTTTAAACACTAATTTAATATCTTGTTAGAAAACCCTAAGTAGAAATAAAAATAAAAATACGAAAATAACATACCAGATGTTGTTTAATGGCACTAGCACAGAATTTACATATTGACAGGTAATTATAAAAATGTGGGGACTACCCCAAGTGGTCTCCTCCATCCCCAATACACCACCCCAACAACTCCTTTGATTTTATAGTTACCCGTCAAGAAATACACCGACATAACAATTATAAACAATACGACCGCAATAAAACAAATACTAGTGACAGAATAACAGAGTGACAGAATGACAGAGTGACCGCACTATACGACTACTGGAACAACTTTTCAGCACGAGATCAAATAAATGAATGTCCCTGCACCGCTAGAGCAGTGCCTTATATACGCGTTCGGTGCGTTCGGTCATTCCACCATCCTACCTTACAATTTTTATTTTCTGAGGGTTTCGGAATATCTAACACGGCCTCTCCTGACATGAGACCGTCCCCGGGCTCGTTAAACTTTGACGCCTGTTCTCCGAGAACACGAAGACGCAAACTCCACATCCATCGTTCACAGGAACACCCGAAGTATCCGACTCCACCATCCACAGTAAATCCCGGAGTCTAGACTGCGACGAGCAGAGCCCAGTTGCGTTGACTTGTCCTGCACAAAACATAATACCCAAACAAAGTACGCACATAACATAAAATTGTAAGGTCTACCTCGCTGCAGTTCAACACAAGACGTATGCTACCACTATTCTGCATTGAACATGAAATGTTGAGGTCTACATCGCTGCAGTTCAACGCAAGACGTACGCTACCACTATTCTGCATTGAACATGAAATGTTCAGGTCTACATCGCTGCAGTTCAACGCAAGACGTACGCTACCACTATTCTGCATTGAACATGAAATATTAAGGTCTACATCGCTGCAGTTCAGTTCAAGACGTATGGTACACTACTCTGCATTGATCATAAGAGTAGTCTTGCATTACATCGGTAAAAGGGAGTCTCGCATTAATGGTTAGCTTGCTTTGCAATGTAGCGATTGCCATTGCCCTTTTAGCACTTCTCAAAAATAAGTCTTGAGAAAATGAGAAAATCAAAACAAATTTATGAAGTAAAAAATAATAATAAAAAGTTGGTTTTGTTACTCATATCCTTGTGCTTCTTTGACTGCAATCACTGCACGGTCTTCGGTAAACGTACCGCCTCTGCTACGCTGATGTTCGTTGTTGGTGACCAGGTCACGCCCCATGCCTCACAGCGTGTCTGCTTCTGCCTGCAGTCTGCGCATCAGTCAATCCCAGGTATGCGTGGCTACGAGAAACAGAATAAACCGCGAGCACAGCGCTCACAAACACACGCACACATAAGACATAGAAATCTGTGTAAATTTTAAATCAATCATAACAGAGCAGTGAGAAAGCATACACAGTCATAGGCTTTAATCAGGTCTCTTCTGCGCAACCGATACCTTGTGCGCAACCAGGCTTTACACCGGTCTTTAACAGGTTACTCCGAAACCTATGAAAGGTATATGCTTACACACAGCACAAGAGTACACAGAAAATATAGAAAACGTACACAGTCATTCACAGCTTTAGGCTTTACTCAGGTTTCTTTCTGCGCAACCGATACCTTGTGCGCAACCAGGCTTTACATCGGTCTCTAACAGGTCACCCCGAAACCAACGCGAAACGTTTAGGCTTTATACAGGTCTCTAGTCAGCGTGGGCCCCGCTGACGCAACCCGTCACCCTCACACGTCAAGGTCACCTCAATACCACGTGCACATGGCTTTACATGAGTCTTTCCAAAAACGGTGAATAAAAACACATCGTGGTCACCACAAAACCACGTGAATGGCTTTACTTGGGCTTCTCCCAACGACTTTACAGAAAATACTTAAGCAAATACTTAAGATCCCGATGCACACGACGCCTTGGCCACAGACGCTGACGTCCTCCTCCGCACGCTTCGGGACACCTTGCACCTCGCAGGATACGACGCCAAACGCCATCATCCTTCTGCAGCGCACGCCTCCCAAGCCAGGCCTCAGCACGCCACAGCTAGCACACACGTGCCTGTATTTTCCTCTGTGAACAGAACCATAGAACGCAAGCACCTTTCCTTTGGATTTAGGGTCCACAGCACCTTATCGGCGCAGTCCCAACCTAAAATATCAGTAACACACTAAACAAGGCATAGATGTCTGACATCTACGTATATCGCATTTAGCCTGTTTGTAAGAATTTACCAACAGTAAAGTACAACAGCACTGTCAGACCCGGGAATCGAACCCAAGACTTAGAGACAGCAAAATCATAAACTACCAGATCTGGGAATCGAACCCAAGACTTAGCGATCTCAATACCATAGACTGCCAGATATGGGAATCGAACCCAAGATTTAGCGAACTCCATACCATTGGGGTATGTCAAATAAAGATCCAGTTCTCCAGAACGGTATGCTTTAAGCGCATCAAGTATCGTTCCGGAGGGCATGGTGTTGTTCTGCTCACCTCATCGATCATAAATTCCACGCTACATGTAAATGATTAGCGTATTGCACCCATAGTCTACTTTTGGACAGTAATTAGGTTCAAAAAGAATACCTCTATAAATGGCTACCATTTTAAGAACAGTGTGCAACTTACGCCAGTGCGGCTGTCATTACCACACGGTCAACCCTGCAGCTGTTTTTCTTACTTCGGTGTCTGGTCATCACGGCCACGAGACAATCGCCAATGTGCAGCGTTGTCAGCGGTAGCGACCAACGCCGCGCCGGTGCGTTGCACCAGCGGCTCCGCGCCACCGTCGCGTGTGGCGGCTCCGCGCCACCGTCGCGTGTGGCGGCTCCGCGCCACCGTCGTGTGGCGGCTCCACGCCACCGTAGTGTGGCAGGTCCGTCGTCACCGTGGTGTGGCGGCCCGTCGCCACCGTGGTGTGGCGGTCCCGTCGTCACCGTGGTGTGGCAGCCCGTCGCCACCGTGGTGTGGCAGCCCGTCGCCACCGTGGTGTGGCAGCCCGTCGCCACCGTGGTGTGGCAGCCCGTCGCCACCGTGGTGTGACAGCCCTGTCGCCACCGTGGTGTGGCGGCCCCGGCGCCACCATCGTGTGGCGGCCCTGTGCCACCGTCGTGTGGCGGCAACGCCACAGTGGTGCGGCGGCAAAGCCACAGTGGTGCGGCGGCAAAGCCACAGTGGTGCGGCGGCATAGCCACAGTGGTGCGGCGGCATAGCCACAGTGGTGCGGCGGCAAAGCCACAGTGGTGCGGCGGCAAAGCCACAGTGGTGCGGCGGCAAAGCCACAGTGGTGCGGCGGCAAAGCCACAGTGGTGCGGCGGCAAAGCCACAGTGGTGCGGCGGCAAAGCCACAGTAGTGCGGCGGCAAAGCCACAGTGGTGCGGCGGCAACGCCACTTGTGCAGCGCCATCACCACTCCTGCAGCGCCAACGGCAGAATTGCCTTGGCGACTAGTACTTACACCTTCTGTGAACAGAATTTCAGGACAAGACACAATAGTAGGCCTATTTAATATCCAAATCGCCTGTACGATTAACCAGACTAAAACCGCTCAGCCGTCCTTAACAAAACATAACCAAATCTAACCCGATTTCAAATACGATTATTAGTCAACAATGAGCCAAAAACAGCACTTTACAAATTCCAATGACCGATTGAGACTAACGATAAAAACACCTTCAATAAAATCCGGTTTTACTGCCATAATTATTAACAACCGCACACTAGCAGCCAGAACTCAAATCTACCCACTCGAATCTACCCACTGCTTCAAATAACGAAACAAATTAAATAAATAGACCGAACAAAACCAATACAACAATCACATGAACAAAATCACTCACAATCACAAACTAATACCGAACAGTAAAGACACTTATACCGAATAGCAATGGTAAAGACATTTTTACAAAACAAAGTTGCAATTTTGAGAGTAGCCGTCAAAAGAAAACTATTACACCCGACTACCGAATATCACCTAACTCGAAACCTTAGACGTGTTCTAGCAATAGTGGTTACTATTACCATAACAAAGACTAGACAATACTGACATGAATCATACAACCTATAGGCATCGCGAATAATTTTTGATAAAACATCAACTACCCGCAAATGAATTTTTTTTCCGAGAATAACAAAAAATATGAAAATAATAGAAACGAATATAATAAAATGCATCAGAAAGCGAAGCGGATAGGCCAGAATCCAATCCCACTTCTGATGTTAGAAAACCCTAAGTAGAAATAAAAATAAAAATACGAAAATAACATACCAGATGTTGTTTAATGGCACTAGCACAGAATTTACATATTGACAGGTAATTATAAAAATGTGGGGACTACCCCAAGTGGTCTCCTCCATCCCCAATACACCACCCCAACAACTCCTTTGATTTTATAGTTACCCGTCAAGAAATACACCGACATAACAATTATAAACAATACGACCGCAATAAAACAAATACTAGTGACAGAATAACAGAGTGACAGAATGACAGAGTGACCGCACTATACGACTACTGGAACAACTTTTCAGCACGAGATCAAATAAATGAATGTCCCTGCACCGCTAGAGCAGTGCCTTATATACGCGTTCGGTGCGTTCGGTCATTCCACCATCCTACCTTACAATTTTTATTTTCTGAGGGTTTCGGAATATCTAACAATCTGTTAATAAAGCCACTCAAAATGGTTTCATTGTTATTTTTGATAAGAAAGGTTGTACTTTTTTTGATGCTTCTACTTTTCTTATACAGGTGATGCTCTGTTGCACGGCTCCTGTTGTGGTGGATTGTATACTTTAGATTGTACAGTAAGTTTACCCAAACCCTTATCAGCGTTCGAGGTACAGTGTGATGTATCAAGCTATCGTTTGTGGCACAAACGTCTTGGTCATTTATGTCGTATAGGATTACATACACTTAGCAGAGGTAATCTAGGCGTCATGTACAAAGAGGTTGATAAAGAGCCCTGTATAGCATGTATAGAAGGCAAGCAAGCTAGAAAACCTTTTAAGAAAATACGTTACCACAAAGCGTCTTCTAAATTAGAGCTGATTCATTCGGATCTTTGTGGTCCAATGACTGAGAACTCTTTCCAAGGAAATAAATATACTCTAATTTTTGTAGATGATTTTACACGCTTGATTTTTATATATTTTCTTTCTTCTAAAAGCGAGGTTAAAAATAAGTTCTGTGCTTTTAAAGCCATGATAGAAAGGGAGACAGGTTTGAAAATTAAAACATTGCGATCAGATAACGGGACTGAATACGTCAACAAAGAATTTTCTGACTATTTAGAAAGTGAAGGCATTCAACACCAAACAACAGTTCCGTACAGTCCTCAGCAGAACGGGGTATCTGAAAGGACGAACAGATCCATTATAGAAAAAGCTCGTTGCATGCTTTCTGATAGTTCTCTTTCCAAAGGATACTGGCAAGATGCGGTTCAGACAGCTGTATATTTAAAGAACAGATGTCCTCATCGTAGTCTCAACGGTCAAACACCGCTTGAAGTATGGCATGGTAAGAAACCAGACCTCTCTCATTTAAGAGTTTTTGGTTGTCGCGCAATGGTCAAGATTCCAGATAATTTAAGAAGAAAATTGGACTCTAAAGCGACACAATATACATTTGTCGGATATTCAAAAGATCCACAAAGTTATTATTTTCGTGAACCAAGTTGTCCGAGAAGATTGGTAAAAGCAAGAGACGTTGTTTTCTTTGAAGATACTTTTCGGATTTAAAAGGTCAAAATAAGGAACATCCTATCCTTCCTATTAATCCTTCTAACACGTTTGATATATCTTTGTTGGATACGGTTGCAAATCAAAGATGCAGTCCTTTAATATCAAAAGAAAACATTATTGGCGAAGTTGTTGATGGTGGTACAGCAGATATAGAACTGGAGGTAAATCTACCTGATGATGAAGCTGATACTACAGTACTGGAGCTGGATGTCGATCAGGTTCAGAATAATTCTGATTTTCTTACAGCTGATGACAGTTCTGATGAGGAAGATTTAGTAAATCAGTCTGTAATGGTTCCTGAAGACCGATATCCACTCAGAAACAGACTTGCTAAACTTTTTGATGCAAATCTCATTAGTCAAACTGGCTACTCTGATGAACCTCAAAGCTATAAAGAAGCTATCACAGCAGGAGATAGTTTGCAGTGGAAGTTAGCAATGGAGAACGAATATAACTCACTAAAGAAGAATAATACTTGGATTTTAGTAGAAAAACCAAATAAAAGGGCGATACCATGTAAATGGATATTCAAGATAAAAAGGGATGCCAATGGTTCAATTGTAGAATATAAAGCGAGACTGGTTGCCAAAGGTTTCAATCAAGTTTGTGGAGTTGATTATAATGAAACTTTTTCACCAGTAGTTCGCAATTCATCTTTACGCACCCTATTAGCATTGGCAGCTGAAATTAATCTGAATATGCATCATTTGGACATAGACACAGCCTTTTTAAACGGTATTTTAGAAGAGGATGTTTGTATGCAGCAGCCTGAAGGGTTTTTTGAGCAAGGAGCGGAAGAAAAGGTTTGTTTGCTTAAAAACTCAATATATGGTTTAAAGCAAGCTGCTCGAGCCTGGAATGTGAAATTGGATGAAACTCTATCCATTATAGGTTTTAAACGAACCTCTGCAGAACCATGTGTTTACTTAAAAAGGTTTGGCAATGAAGTAGTGATTCTCGCTGTCTATGTTGATGACCTTATAATCTTCTTCTATCTATATATATAAAAGGATAAGTCCTGACTGACTGATTGACAGACAACGCACAGCCTAAACCGCTTGCCCTAGAGACTTGAAATTTGGAGAGTGGATTCATCACAATACGTAACCGCACACTAAGAACGGAATTTTCAAAATTCGCATCGGAAGGGGTCCAAAAAGGAGATTTTATGGTTTATAAAAACGGGTGGTACTAGAACCTTGAAATTGTACACGTAGATTCCTTAAAGAAAATAAAGAGTTACCCGTTTTAGCATTTTTCAAAAAAAAATATATAGAAGGAGATACAGGACCACAAACTTGCCTAACTGACTAATTGACAGACAACGCACAACCTAAGCCACTGACCCTAGAGACTTGAAATTTGGAGAGTAGATTCATCACAATACGTAACCGCACACTAAGAACGGAATTTTGAAAATTCGCATCGGAAAGGGTCCAAAAAGGGGGTTTTATGGTATATAAAAACTGGTGGTACCAGAACCTTGAAATTTCACACGTAGATTACTTAAAGAAAATAAAGAGTTACGTGTTTAAGCATTTTTAAAAAAAAATTATATATAAGAAGATACAGGACCACAAACTTGCTGAAAATATTATTTGATTATTTTTTTAGCAATTCTCATTGTTTTACGACACAACATGAAAGAGTGTTATAGGATAAAGTGAGGTTTAAGAAATGATGAGGGTCTTAAAGTCAACATATGACCCCTAAGTTAAAAATCTCGCGAGTGGTGTCTTTTAAAAGGTAATTGAAAACCGTTTTTAGGGTTCCATAATATATAAAAGGTAAAAAAGGAACCCTTATGATCTGACTTCTTCTGTCTGTCTGTCCGTCACACCTATATATTTCAGGAACCGCTGACGCTACCGTTTTGAAACTTCGAATATTTTTAAATCTTTCTTACCCAACGTGATAACGTTGGGTAAGAAAGATTTATTTAATTAAAAAAAAATATTTTCCGTTTATTTTTTTAGAGTCGAAATGGGTCATCAAAATTTCAAAGTGAGACTACTATATCTGTATCATATGAAAGTGCTTCATGCGCACATCTCAAAACAGATTTTTATTTTGGTTTATGTTATGCAGTTTTTGGCAGATAATAAAAAAAAAATACCGCCTCCTTATCTCCGAAGTTTGTGGAGGAAAAATTTGAAATAATTATGGGTAATATATCTCTATCTATATTTTACAGGAAAAATAAAATGATCGTTCTGAATAGTACAGTTTTTTATTAATACTAAAAAACCTCGACAAAAAAGCTCAGTTTTTCGATTTGTTTTTTTTTTTATATCTGAGGTGTTAATTACATTAATAGTAAAAACCCTCGGTGCGCGAGTCCAACTCGCGCTTGACTGGTATTTATTTATGATGTAAATGGTAGGTATGCCCTATATCAAGGGTTTTAAAACTTAAATACGACATCGATGTTTAAAATTTGAATTTGATATGACTTTAAAATGGTAATGGGAAAAGATTATAATGTTTATAAACTATTATGCTAACTGCTGTGTTAGTGCGAGTGTGGTTTCTAAATGCACGCAAGGTTTCAATTCAATACGAGGCTGTCGAGTGTTCGCAAACGCGCGTATCCTTCACCGCGCGAATCTCGTTAGTCATTTCAAATCTCATTAGTCAAACTGGCTACTCTGATGAACCTCAAAGCTATAAAGAAGCTATCACAGCAGGAGATAGTTTGCAGTGGAAGTTAGCAATGGAGAACGAATATAACTCACTAAAGAAGAATAATACTTGGATTTTAGTAGAAAAACCAAATAAAAGGGCGATACCATGTAAATGGATATTCAAGATAAAAAGGGATGCCAATGGTTCAATTGTAGAATATAAAGCGAGACTGGTTGCCAAAGGTTTCAATCAAGTTTGTGGAGTTGATTATAATGAAACTTTTTCACCAGTAGTTCGCAATTCATCTTTACGCACCCTATTAGCATTGACAGCTGAAATTAATCTGAATATGCATCATTTGGACATAGACACAGCCTTTTTAAACGGTATTTTAGAAGAGGATGTTTGTATGCAGCAGCCTGAAGGGTTTTTTGAGCAAGGAGCGGAAGAAAAGGTTTGTTTGCTTAAAAACTCAATATATGGTTTAAAGCAAGCTGCTCGAGCCTGGAATGTGAAATTGGATGAAACTCTATCCATTATAGGTTTTAAACGAACCTCTGCAGAACCATGTGTTTACTTAAAAAGGTTTGGCAATGAAGTAGTGATTCTCGCTGTCTATGTTGATGACCTTATAATATTTTATAAAGAAAAACATTATTTGATTAATGTAAACTAATCAAAAATAGATTAGACTTCTAATAAAACTAAAATATCATTTATTAACAATTCCTAATTGTTTTGTGCACCTTAAATGTGCTGTAGACCCTAAAGGTTTTGTTAAAATGTCTGCTGTCATTTTATCACTTTCTAAATATTTGACTTCTAATAGACAATTAACAATTTTCTCTCTTATGAAATGATATTTTGTATCTATGTGTTTTGTCCTGTTATGATGGATTGGATTAAGAGCAATTTTTTGCGCGCTTTGACTATCACAATACAACGTCACCTTATCAGCGTTACCAGTTATATCAAAAACTAACCTCCTAAGAAAAATTCCTTCCTTAGCGGCACTAGTCAACGACATGTATTCGGCCTCTGTCGAAGACAATGCTACCGTCGGTTGCTTCTTGCACTCCCAACTAATAGGACCGCCTGCTAGCATGAAACAGTAACCTGTATAGGATCTTCTATCATGCAGTTTGCCCAATCCGCATCACTATATCCACATAAGGGTTTATCTGTCTTCCTGTAAACAATGGAATAATCGATAGTACCTTTTAAATATTGTAAAATCCTTTTAGCTGCCAACCAATGTCTCTTATCGTAACAGTTATTGAATTGACTCAAATAACTTAGAGCATAAGCTATATCTGGCCTAGTGTTCACTGATATGTACATGAGGCAACCTATTAAACTTTGATAAGGATAAGTACTATCACAATGCCGTTCACCTTTTGAAAGCTTGTTATTCTCTAGTGGTGTAGACTTTTGCTTACAGTTTTCCATACTGAATCGCTTTAAAACCATTTCAATATATGTCTTCTGGTTAACACATACCTTATTGTTCTTGCAATTAAAATTCAAACCAAGACAATATTTTAATGGACCTAAGTCCTTTAGCGAAAAATGTTTCTTCAAGTCATTTTTGACAATGTCAAATAATGTTTTTTCTTTATAAAATACTAGCAGTCCCCCGCGACTTCGTTCGCGCAAAGGTAGTTAATGAAGAAATACCGACCACATTCCTAAGAATTGGACTAATACCTACTGATAATGTCCTGTCAAAAGAAACTCAACCCGATAACATGTTGCACGACTTGGGAATCAAAATCAGGTCCAAGCGAGCAATGGTCGTACTTGCACCCATTGTCACTAAGGCAGTCCAAATAAAAATGTAAAATCTTAACATCTATACTACTTATAAAATTACTGGTCCTGACTGACTGACTGATTCATCAACGTACAGGCCAAATCGCTGGACCTAGAAAGCTGAAATTTGGACAGTAGGTTCTTCTTAAGATGTAAGCATCCACTAAAAAAGGGTTTTTGAAAATTCCACTCCTAAAGGGTTAAATGGGGTGGTAAAATAATAGCGGGCGTAGCCGCAGGGAGTTGCTAGTTAAATATAAAATATTTTCCCATGAACTTTTAAATGACAATAAACTTGGGAGGGAGGGGGTCAAATAGTGAAATTTGTTATAGATATTTTTCCGAATAATAAACTAAAATACACGTAGTTGTCTGTTTAAAGCATCCAACACTATGCCGAATGACACCATAACCCACTCACTATGTTTTTAGGTTTCCATACCTAAAAGGTAAAAAGGAACCCTTATGGCGTACTTTGTCTGTTTGTCTGTCACATCTATATATTTCAGGAACTACTGGCGCTATCGATTTGATATTTAGAACAGTTTTAGATCTTCCTTTTTGGATAAGAATACTTACCGCAAATTAAAAAAATATTTTATTTCTTTTACTTTCTTTTTAATGGGGGCCGGTGTCAAAATTTCAAAGAGGCTACTATATCAAGTGGGATATCATATGAAAGGGCTTCATTTGCAAATTTCAAAACAGTTTTTATTGGTTTATGTCTCGTGTTTTTTTGACTTATAACCAAAAATGTCACAAAAATACCACAGTTTCTAAGTAGTACAGTTTTTTAGTAATCCTAAAAAACCTCGTGAAACAAACTTTTTGTGTTATTTGAGGTATAAGAGGAATAGTAAAATAACATTAATTTGTGCAAAGAAGATATAGAACCCCTCGGTGCGTGAGTACGATTCGCACTTGACCGGTTTTTTTTAGTTTTTTTTTGGTTCGATTCTGTACCTAGCTTCAACGTCATAAACTAAATTAGTTTTTGTTAAACTCTTTTATAGGGTTAATTTAGATAAATTTGGTTGGGTTAAGTTCGGTTTTTTACTATCTGAGGTATTAGAAGAATATTAAAAAAAAACATTTATATGTGCAAAGTAGGTATAGAACCCTCGGTGCGCGAGTCCGACTCGTACTTGACCGGATTTTTATTTGGTTCGTTTCGGTACCTAGCTCCGAACCGGAGTATCTTACCTACTAAAACGCCCCGTACTCAATGGACATCTAGGGTAGGGCCTGTGGGCCCTACCCTAGATGTCCAAACGTCCAACCGACAACTGCAAAGGTTGTGCGTTATTTGTCCGGGCTTATGGCTGAGGAGCAAGGCGGCAGCTTTTTTTTTTTTAGGCGGCAGCTTGACGCGGGTGCGCGCGGTGCAGGATACGCGCTTCAACCGACAACTCCAAAGGTTGCCCGTTATTTGTCCGGGCTTATGGCTGAGGAGCAAGGCGGCAGCTTTTTTTTTTTTAGGCGGCTGCTTGACGTGGGTGCGCGCGGTGCAGGATACGCGCTTCAACCGACAACTCCAAAGGTTGCCCGTTATTTGTCCGGGCTTATGGCTGAGGAGCAAGGTGGCAGCTTTTTTTTTAGGCGGCTGCTAGACGCGGGTGCGCGCGGTGCAGGATACGCGCTTCAACCGACAACTCCAAAGGTTGCCCGTTATTTGTCCGGGCTTATGGCTGAGGAGCAAGGCGGCAGCTTATTTTTTTAGGCGGCTGCTTGACGCGTGTGCGCGCGGTGCAGGATACGCGCTTCAACCGACAACTCCAAAGGTTGCCCGGTATTTGTCCGGGCTTATGGCTGAGGAGCAAGGCGGCAGCTTTTTTTTTTAGGCGGCTGCTTGACGCGGGTGCGCGCGGTGAAGGATACGCGCGTTTGCGAACACTCGACAGCCTCGTATTGAATTGAAACCTTGCGTGCATTTAGAAACCACACTCGCACTAACACAGCAGTTAGCATAATAGTTTATAAACATTATAATCTTTTCCCATTACCATTTTAAAGTCATATCAAATTCAAATTTTAAACATCGATGTCGTATTTAAGTTTTAAAACCCTTGATATAGGGCATACCTACCATTTACATCATAAATAAATACCAGTCAAGCGCGAGTTGGACTCGCGCACCGAGGGTTTTTACTATTAATGTAATTAACACCTCAGATATAAAAAAAAAAACAAATCGAAAAACTGAGCTTTTTTGTCGAGGTTTTTTAGTATTAATAAAAAACTGTACTATTCAGAACGATCATTTTATTTTTCCTGTAAAATATAGATAGAGATATATTACCCATAATTATTTCAAATTTTTCCTCCACAAACTTCGGAGATAAGGAGGCGGTATTTTTTTTTTATTATCTGCCAAAAACTGCATAACATAAACCAAAATAAAAATCTGTTTTGAGATGTGCGCATGAAGCACTTTCATATGATACAGATATAGTAGTCTCACTTTGAAATTTTGATGACCCATTTCGACTCTAAAAAAATAAACGGAAAATATTTTTTTTTAATTAAATAAATCTTTCTTACCCAACGTTATCACGTTGGGTAAGAAAGATTTAAAAATATTCGAAGTTTCAAAACGGTAGCGTCAGCGGTTCCTGAAATATATAGGTGTGACGGACAGACAGACAGAAGAAGTCAGATCATAAGGGTTCCTTTTTTACCTTTTATATATTATGGAACCCTAAAAACGGTTTTCAATTACCTTTTAAAAGACACCACTCGCGAGATTTTTAACTTAGGGGTCATATGTTGACTTTAAGACCCTCATCATTTCTTAAACCTCACTTTATCCTATAACACTCTTTCATGTTGTGTCGTAAAACAATGAGAATTGCTAAAAAAATAATCAAATAATATTTTCAGCAAGTTTGTGGTCCTGTATCTTCTTATATATAATTTTTTTTTAAAAATGCTTAAACACGTAACTCTTTATTTTCTTTAAGTAATCTACGTGTGAAATTTCAAGGTTCTGGTACCACCAGTTTTTATATACCATAAAACCCCCTTTTTGGACCCTTTCCGATGCGAATTTTCAAAATTCCGTTCTTAGTGTGCGGTTACGTATTGTGATGAATCTACTCTCCAAATTTCAAGTCTCTAGGGTCAGTGGCTTAGGTTGTGCGTTGTCTGTCAATTAGTCAGTTAGGCAAGTTTGTGGTCCTGTATCTCCTTCTATATATTTTTTTTTGAAAAATGCTAAAACGGGTAACTCTTTATTTTCTTTAAGGAATCTACGTGTACAATTTCAAGGTTCTAGTACCACCCGTTTTTATAAACCATAAAATCTCCTTTTTGGACCCCTTCCGATGCGAATTTTGAAAATTCCGTTCTTAGTGTGCGGTTACGTATTGTGATGAATCCACTCTCCAAATTTCAAGTCTCTAGGGCAAGCGGTTTAGGCTGTGCGTTGTCTGTCAATCAGTCAGTCAGGACTTATCCTTTTATATATATAGATAGAAGAAGATTATAAGGTCATCAACATAGACAGCGAGAATCACTACTTCATTGCCAAACCTTTTTAAGTAAACACATGGTTCTGCAGAGGTTCGTTTAAAACCTATAATGGATAGAGTTTCATCCAATTTCACATTCCAGGCTCGAGCAGCTTGCTTTAAACCATATATTGATTTTTTAAGCAAACAAACCTTTTCTTCCGCTCCTTGCTCAAAAAACCCTTCAGGCTGCTGCATACAAACATCCTCTTCTAAAATACCGTTTAAAAAGGCTGTGTCTATGTCCAAATGATGCATATTCAGATTAATTTCAGCTGCCAATGCTAATAGGGTGCGTAAAGATGAATTGCGAACTACTGGTGAAAAAGTTTCATTATAATCAACTCCACAAACTTGATTGAAACCTTTGGCAACCAGTCTCGCTTTATATTTTACAATTGAACCATTGGCATCCCTTTTTATCTTGAATATCCATTTACATGGTATCGCCCCTTTATTTGATTTTTCTACTAAAATCCAAGTATTATTCTTCTTTAGTGAGTTATATTCGTTCTCCATTGCTAACTTCCACTGCAAACTATCTCCTGCTGTGATAGCTTCTTTATAGCTTTGAGGTTCATCAGAGTAGCCAGTTTGACTAATGAGATTTGCATCAAAACGTTTAGCAAGTCTGTTTCTGAGTGGATATCGGTCTTCAGGAACCATTACAGACTGATTTACTAAATCTTCCTCATCAGAACTGTCATCAGCTGTAAGAAAATCAGAATTATTCTGAACCTGATCGACGTCCAGCTCCAGTACTGTAGTATCAGCTTCATCATCAGGTAGATTTACCTCCAGATCTATATCTGCTGTACCACCATCAACAACTTCGCCAATAATGTTTTCTTTTGATATTAACATACTGACTGAATCTTTGATTTGCAACCGTATCCAACAAAGATATATCAAACGTGTTAGAAGGATTAATAGGAAGGGTAGGATGTTCCTTATTTTGACCTTTTAAATCCGAAAAAGTATCTTCAATGAAAACAACGTCTCTTGCTTTTACCAATCTTCTCGGACAACTTGGTTCACGAAAATAATAACTTTGTGGATCTTTTGAATATCCGACAAATGTATATTGTGTCGCTTTAGAGTCCAATTTTCTTCTTAAATTATCTGGAATCTTGACCATTGCGCGACAACCAAAAACTCTTAAATGAGAGAGGTCTGGTTTCTTACCATGCCATACTTCAAGCGGTGTTTGACCGTTGAGACTACGATGAGGACATCTGTTCTTTAAATATACAGCTGTCTGAACCGCATCTTGCCAGTATCCTTTGGAAAGAGAACTATCAGAAAGCATGCAACGAGCTTTTTCTATAATGGATCTGTTCGTCCTTTCAGATACCCCGTTCTGCTGAGGACTGTACGGAACTGTTGTTTGGTGTTGAATGCCTTCACTTTCTAAATAGTCAGAAAATTCTTTGTTGACGTATTCAGTCCCGTTATCTGATCGCAATGTTTTAATTTTCAAACCTGTCTCCCTTTCTATCATGGCTTTAAAAGCACAGAACTTATTTTTAACCTCGCTTTTAGAAGAAAGAAAATATATAAAAATCATGCGTGTAAAATCATCTACAAAAATTAGAGTATATTTATTTCCTTGGAAAGAGTTCTCAGTCATTGGACCACAAAGATCCGAATGAATCAGCTCTAATTTAGAAGACGCTTTGTGGTAACGTATTTTCTTAAAAGGTTTTCTAGCTTGCTTGCCTTCTATACATGCTATACAGGGCTCTTTATCAACCTCTTTGTACATGACGCCTAGATTACCTCTGCTAAGTGTATGTAATCCTATACGACATAAATGACCAAGACGTTTGTGCCACAAACGATAGCTTGATACATCACACTATACCTCGAACGCTGATAAGGGTTTGGGTAAACTTACTGTACAATCTAAAGTATACAATCCACCACAACAGGAGCCGTGCAACAGAGCATCACCTGTATAAGAAAAAGTAGAAGCATCAAAAAAAGTACAACCTTTCTTATCAAAAATAACAATGAAACCATTTTGAGTGGCTTTATTAACAGATATTAAATTAGTGTTTAAACTAGGAACTAAAACTACATTTGAAATGTTCATAATTTCTTTACCACGTTGTGTGTCTAAATTATTTACAATAGGGACATTACCTATTCCTGCACTAATTAAGGTATCTCCGTTTGCAATTGTTACCTTAGTAGTAGGAAAATGTCTGATGTTTTCCATCCAATCAGATCTACCAGACATATGTGTACTAGCTCCAGAGTCTACGTACCATTTTTCTGTACTGATTTCTCCAGCAGTATTTAAAGCACTAAATAAGTTTGAAATATCACTTCTGTCCTGATTGGAGCTGCCCACCTTCGAATTTTTGTTCAATGGACAATCTGGTATTTTATGGCCAGGCTTCTTGCATTTGTAGCAAACTATTTTTCGAATCTTTTTAGGCTTTTTGCAATAGACATTTAAAACTGCATTAGACGTAGATGGTTCCTCAGACTCAGTTGACCTTGAAAACTCTGTTAATAGTTTACATTTTACCAGTTCACTTGATATCTGTACAGTAGAATTTTCCAATGCCATTATTAATGGATCGAATCTACTTGTCAATCCTCCTAGTAGGATCGCAGCTAAAGAAGTATCCTCAATAACTTTTCCTATGTCTGCCAAATCCTGTGCCGTGGACATTACAGCGTTTATGTACATCTCCATACAACTAAAATCATTTAAATTGTACCTGTACAATTCCCGCTCTAAGGCTAATCTACGACCCATAGACTTGTCCTCGTAAGCAGCTGCTAAAGTACTCCAAGCTTCCTTTGCACTCTTACTATTTCTAACGTGCGTGATAGATGGACCGTCTAAAGTTAGGCAAATCTTGGCTAGAGTTATCTCATAATTTCTTGTTCTTACTCCTTCGGCAGTCTTATCCGATTCAGGATATCCTACTATACAATTCCATAAATTCTCATGAAGAAGATACATACGCATTTTAAATTTCCACGTCGTATAATCGTTTCTGCCTTTTAAAACTATTCCAGGTAGGGAATGTAGGCTAGATCCTGGTTTATTGTGATCGCCCGACATTCTGAGAACTTTTGTTTTTTTTCTTGTCAGTCTATTCTGCGAATTTCACTTTTGAAAAATGGTGAATTTACACAATAACACAACGACTTCAATAATTTATAACAAATTAGCTCATTTCAAGCTTTTTCGTGCTGATAACGAATGTTGAGAAAAATAAACGTTGGGTTCGTTAAAACCTATAATGGATAGAGTTTCATCCAATTTCACATTCCAGGCTCGAGCAGCTTGCTTTAAACCATATATTGATTTTTTAAGCAAACAAACCTTTTCTTATGTTGTAAAACCTTATTTTATATGGTTATTATATGGATAATGTAAATAAAAAAAATAGTCTTCTATGACATTTCTTTAAACCTTACTTCAATAAAATCTTTTAACGAACCCAACGTTTATTTTTCTCAACATTCGTTATCAGCACGAAAAAGCTTGAAATGAGCTAATTTGTTATAAATTATTGAAGTCGTTGTGTTATTGTGTAAATTCACCATTTTTCAAAAGTGAAATTCGCAGAATATACTGACAAGAGAAAAAACAAAAGTTCTCAGAATGTCGGGCGATCACAATAAACCAGGATCTAGCCTACATTCCCTAGCTGGAATAGTTTTAAAAGGCAGAAACGATTATACGACGTGGAAATTTAAAATGCGTATGTATCTTCTTCATGAGAATTTATGGAATTGTATAGTAGGATATCCTGAATCGGATAAGACTGCCGAAGGAGTAAGAACAAGAAATGATGAGATAACTCTAGCCAAGATTTGCCTAACTTTAGACGGTCCATCTATCACGCACGTTAGAAATAGTAAGAGTGCAAAGGAAGCTTGGAGTACTTTAGCAGCTGCTTACGAGGACAAGTCTATGGGTCGTAGATTAGCCTTAGAGCGGAAATTGTACAGGTACAATTTAAATGATTTTAGTTGTATGGAGATGTACATAAACGCTGTAATGTCCACGGCACAGGATTTGGCAGACATAGGAAAAGTTATTGAGGATACTTCTTTAGCTGCGATCCTACTAGGAGGATTGACAAGTAGATTCGATCCATTAATAATGGCATTGGAAAATTCTACTGTAAAGATATCAAGTGAACTGGTAAAATGTAAACTGTTAACAGAGTTTTCAAGGTCAACTGAGTCTGAGGAACCATCTACGTCTAATGCAGTTTTAAATGTCAATTGCAAAAAGCCTAAAAAGATTCGAAAAATAGTTTGCTACAAATGCAAGAAGCCTGGCCATAAAATACCAGATTGTCCATTGAACAAAAATTCGAAGGTGGGCAGCTCCAATCAGGACAGAAGTGATATTTCAAACTTATTTAGTGCTTTAAATACTGCTGGAGAAATCAGTACAGAAAAATGGTACGTAGACTCTGGAGCTAGTACACATATGTCTGGTAGATCTGATTGGATGGAAAACATCAGACATTTTCCTACTACTAAGGTAACAATTGCAAACGGAGATACCTTAATTAGTGCAGGAATAGGTAATGTCCCTATTGTAAATAATTTAGACACACAACGTGGTAAAGAAATTATGAACATTTCAAATGTAGTTTTAGTTCCTAGTTTAAACACTAATTTAATATCTGTTAATAAAGCCACTCAAAATGGTTTCATTGTTATTTTTGATAAGAAAGGTTGTACTTTTTTTGATGCTTCTACTTTTTCTTATACAGGTGATGCTCTGTTGCACGGCTCCTGTTGTGGTGGATTGTATACTTTAGATTGTACAGTAAGTTTACCCAAACCCTTATCAGCGTTCGAGGTAAAGTGTGATGTATCAAGCTATCGTTTGTGGCACAAACGTCTTGGTCATTTATGTCGTATAGGATTACATACACTTAGCAGAGGTAATCTAGGCGTCATGTACAAAGAGGTTGATAAAGAGCCCTGTATAGCATGTATAGAAGGCAAGCAAGCTAGAAAACCTTTTAAGAAAATACGTTACCACAAAGCGTCTTCTAAATTAGAGCTGATTCATTCGGATCTTTGTGGTCCAATGACTGAGAACTCTTTCCAAGGAAATAAATATACTCTAATTTTTGTAGATGATTTTACACGCATGATTTTTATATATTTTCTTTCTTCTAAAAGCGAGGTTAAAAATAAGTTCTGTGCTTTTAAAGCCATGATAGAAAGGGAGACAGGTTTGAAAATTAAAACATTGCGATCAGATAACGGGACTGAATACGTCAACAAAGAATTTTCTGACTATTTAGAAAGTGAAGGCATTCAACACCAAACAACAGTTCCGTACAGTCCTCAGCAGAACGGGGTATCTGAAAGGACGAACAGATCCATTATAGAAAAAGCTCGTTGCATGCTTTCTGATAGTTCTCTTTCCAAAGGATACTGGCAAGATGCGGTTCAGACAGCTGTATATTTAAAGAACAGATGTCCTCATCGTAGTCTCAACGGTCAAACACCGCTTGAAGTATGGCATGGTAAGAAACCAGACCTCTCTCATTTAAGAGTTTTTGGTTGTCGCGCAATGGTCAAGATTCCAGATAATTTAAGAAGAAAATTGGACTCTAAAGCGACACAATATACATTTGTCGGATATTCAAAAGATCCACAAAGTTATTATTTTCGTGAACCAAGTTGTCCGAGAAGATTGGTAAAAGCAAGAGACGTTGTTTTCATTGAAGATACTTTTTCGGATTTAAAAGGTCAAAATAAGGAACATCCTATCCTTCCTATTAATCCTTCTAACACGTTTGATATATCTTTGTTGGATACGGTTGCAAATCAAAGATGCAGTCCTTTAATATCAAAAGAAAACATTATTGGCGAAGTTGTTGATGGTGGTACAGCAGATATAGAACTGGAGGTAAATCTACCTGATGATGAAGCTGATACTACAGTACTGGAGCTGGATGTCGATCAGGTTCAGAATAATTCTGATTTTCTTACAGCTGATGACAGTTCTGATGAGGAAGATTTAGTAAATCAGTCTGTAATGGTTCCTGAAGACCGATATCCACTCAGAAACAGACTTGCTAAACGTTTTGATGCAAATCTCATTAGTCAAACTGGCTACTCTGATGAACCTCAAAGCTATAAAGAAGCTATCACAGCAGGAGATAGTTTGCAGTGGAAGTTAGCAATGGAGAACGAATATAACTCACTAAAGAAGAATAATACTTGGATTTTAGTAGAAAAACCAAATAAAAGGGCGATACCATGTAAATGGATATTCAAGATAAAAAGGGATGCCAATGGTTCAATTGTAAAATATAAAGCGAGACTGGTTGCCAAAGGTTTCAATCAAGTTTGTGGAGTTGATTATAATGAAACTTTTTCACCAGTAGTTCGCAATTCATCTTTACGCACCCTATTAGCATTGGCAGCTGAAATTAATCTGAATATGCATCATTTGGACATAGACACAGCCTTTTTAAACGGTATTTTAGAAGAGGATGTTTGTATGCAGCAGCCTGAAGGGTTTTTTTGAGCAAGGAGCGGAAGAAAAGGTTTGTTTGCTTAAAAAATCAATATATGGTTTAAAGCAAGCTGCTCGAGCCTGGAATGTGAAATTGGATGAAACTCTATCCATTATAGGTTTTAAACGAACCTCTGCAGAACCATGTGTTTACTTAAAAAGGTTTGGCAATGAAGTAGTGATTCTCGCTGTCTATGTTGATGACCTTATAATATTTTATAAAGAAAAAACATTATTTGACATTGTCAAAAATGACTTGAAGAAACATTTTTCGCTAAAGGACTTAGGTCCATTAAAATATTGTCTTGGTTTGAATTTTAATTGCAAGAACAATAAGGTATGTGTTAACCAGAAGACATATATTGAAATGGTTTTAAAGCGATTCAGTATGGAAAACTGTAAGCAAAAGTCTACACCACTAGAGAATAACAAGCTTTCAAAAGGTGAACGGCATTGTGATAGTACTTATCCTTATCAAAGTTTAATAGGTTGCCTCATGTACATATCAGTGAACACTAGGCCAGATATAGCTTATGCTCTAAGTTATTTGAGTCAATTCAATAACTGTTACGATAAGAGACATTGATTGGCAGCTAAAAGGATTTTACAATATTTAAAAGGTACTATCGATTATTCCATTGTTTACAGGAAGACAGATAAACCCTTATGTGGATATAGTGATGCGGATTGGGCAAACTGCATGATAGACAGAAGATCCTATACAGGTTACTGTTTCATGCTAGCAGGCGGTCCTATTAGTTGGGAGTGCAAGAAGCAACCGACGGTAGCATTGTCTTCGACAGAGGCCGAATACATGGCGTTGACTAGTGCCGCTAAGGAAGGAATTTTTCTTAGGAGGTTAGTTTTTGATATAACTGGTAACGCTGATAAGGTGACGTTGTATTGTGATAGTCAAAGCGCGCAAAAAATTGCTCTTAATCCAATCCATCATAACAGGACAAAACACATAGATACAAAATATCATTTCATAAGAGAGAAAATTGTTAATTGTCTATTAGAAGTCAAATATTTAGAAAGTGATAAAATGACAGCAGACATTTTAACAAAACCTTTAGGGTCTACAGCGCATTTAAGGTGCACAAAACAATTAGGAATTGTTAATAATTGTATACTTTAGATTGTACAGTAAGTTTACCCAAACCCTTATCAGCGTTCGAGGTACAGTGTGATGTATCAAGCTATCGTTTGTGGCACAAACGTCTTGGTCATTTATATCGTATAGGATTACATACACTTAGCAGAGGTAATCTAGGCGTCATGTACAAAGAGGTTGATAAAGAGTCCTGTATAGCATGTATAGAAGGCAAGCAAGCTAGAAAACCTTTTAAGAAATTACGTTACCACAAAGCGTCTTCTAAATTAGAGCTGATTCATTCGGATCTTTGTGGTCCAATGACTGAGAACTCTTTCGAAGGAAATAAATATACTCTATGATTTTACACGCATGATTTTTATATATTTTCTTTCTTCTAAAAGCGAGGTTAAAAATAAGTTCTGTGTTTTTAAAGCCATGATAGAAAGGGAGACAGGTTTGAAAATTAAAACATTGCGATCAGATAACGGGACTGAATACGTCAACAAAGAATTTTCTGACTATTTAGAAAGTGAAGGCATTCAACACCAAACAACAGTTCCGTACAGTCCTCAGCAGAACGGGGTATCTGAAAGGACGAACAGATCCATTATACAAAAAGCTCGTTGCATGCTTTCTGATAGTTCTCTTTCCAAAGGATACTGGCAAGATGCGGTTCAGACAGCTGTATATTTAAAGAACAGATGTCCTCATCGTAGTCTCAACGGTCAAACACCGCTTGAAGTATGGCATGGTAAGAAACCAGACCTCTCTCATTTAAGAGTTTTTGGTTGTCGCGCAATGGTCAAGATTCCAGATAATTTAAGAAGAAAATAGGACTCTAAAGCGACACAATATACATTTGTCGGATATTCAAAAGATCCACAAAGTTATTATTTTCGTTATCAGCACGAAAATAATAACTTTGTGGATCTTTTTTATCAACACATAGATACAAAATATCATTTCATAAGAGAGAAAATTGTTAATTGTCTATTAGAAGTCAAATATTTAGAAAGTGATAAAATGACAGCAGACATTTTAACAAAACCTTTAGGGTCTACAGCACATTTAAGGTGCACAAAACAATTAGGAATTGTTAATAAATGATATTTTAGTTTTATTAGAAGTCTAATCTATTTTTGATTAGTTTACGTTAAGGGGGAATGTTGTAAAACCTTATTTTATATGGTTATTATATGGATAATGTAAATAAAAAAATAGTGTTCTATGACATTTCTTTAAACCTTACTTCAATAAATCTTTTAACGAACCCAACGTTTATTTTTCTCAACATTCGATGTTGTAAAACCTTATTTTATATGGTTATTATATGGATAATGTAAATAAAAAAATAGTGTTCTATGACATTTCTTTAAACCTTACTTCAATAAAATCTTTTAACGAACCCAACGTTTATTTTTCTCAACACTAAACAACCCAGCGGCACTCCCGCATCGTCTTCATGGAGGGGAACTGGGAAACTGGCAGAGCCTTATCATCCAGTCCCCCGCCGACGACCGCCCGCCTTTACAGCGGGCCCCGCACGCCCCTCCCTACGAGGAGGGGCCCGGAAATGACCGCGAGTGCTCGGTCATTCCCGCCAACGGTGGTGGTGAACAGTGCAGTGCAGGAGAAGGCGCCCCCGCGCCAGTCTCCCGCTATTCACCACCGGGGAGGAGAAGACGCTGATCGTACAGCCGTCTTACTCTTCCCCTTCTCCGCCTGCGGAGCGGCGCCGCGAGGGGATCGTCCTCCCGCGCGCGCTCCGCTGCCTCTTTCTGCGAGATCACGTCCTCGCAGAAAGAGGCGACCGCCGACCAGGCCGCCTCGCTCCCCAGCATGGACAGAACCACGCCGGGCAGCGAGAGGTCCGGCCCCACCACCGCAGTTAGACCGCGGCGCAGCTCAGACCAGGCCGGGCACACCTCGAGGGTGTGCTGTGCCGAGTCCTCCGCCGCGCCGCAGACGTGGCACGCGGCGGCCTCCTCCCTCCCAATCCGATGCAGGTACGACCCGAAGCATCCATGCCCGGTCAGCACCTGCACCAGCCGGAACGAGAGGAAGCCGTGGGGCCGCTCGAGCCATCCCTGAAGGACTGGCCCGAGCGCGTCCAACGTTCGGCGGCCGAAGGAGGCAGAGGCGAGGTCCTCAGTCCAATGGTGGACGATTGCGACCCTCGCCTCCCGCCGGACGGCCTCCCGCTCCTCCGCGGCGGGGGGCGCATTGAGCGCCCTACGCCGCGCCGACCACTCGTACACCCTAGCCAGCACCCACGCCTCGATCTCCCAAGGAGGGGTGCCGGCCAGGGCGCACGCCGCCGCGAACCCCACCGAGCGGTAGGCCCTCGCCACCCGCTGTGCAATGGCCCTTTGGGGCCTGCGGATGGCGGAGGCGTTCTCCCTCCTGTGGAGGGAGTCCGCCCAGATAGGGGCCCCGTAAAGGGCCATACTCTTGAGGATGCCGGCATACAGCTGCCGGTATCGCGCCTTCGGCCCTCCCAGGTTCGGGAGGAGCCACGAGAGGGCCCCCGCTGCCTTCAGCAGGCGCGTCGACAGCCCGCTGAAATGCGGGCCGAAGCGCCACCTGCTGTCCAAAACAAGGCCCAGATATTTCATCTGGGCCTTCACCCCTACTTCGACGCCCGCTACAACAATGCGGGCGTCCGGGGGGACCCGCTGCCGAGGCCCGTGGAAGAACACGGCCTCTGTCTTATGCAGGGCCACCGTCAGCCCTAGGCGGCGGTTCCTCCCTGCGACTAGGGATCCGCCAGCCGAGGCCAAATTGGCCGCCTCCCTAAAATTCCCCCCTCGGGCAGTGAGGAGAGTATCATCCGCATAGCAGATGACACTCGTGCCACGAAGGAGGGACCCGCGAACTCACCCCAACTTGCCCCAACTCGCCCCAACTCACCCCCAACTCACCCCAACTCACCCCAAATTGCCCCAACTCAACCCCAACTAACCCACTCCACCCACTCACCCACTCCACCCACTCACCCACTCCACCCATTCACCCACTCACCCACTCACCCACTCACCCACTCACCCACTCCCCCACTCACCCACTCACCCACTCACTCAGTGACGGCGTCACATGAGCGCTTTCATAACCTTAACAAAGGAGATGTTCCATTTTGGGCCACCACTATGTACACTACATGGAAAAATAGGAAAAACATAGGAGAGTTTCATAGAAATACTTGTAAATTAATTTGAAGCAGAGTACAATTGTACATAAATGATTACTTATGGTGTTATTTGGTATGTCCACCCTGTTTTTAGGGCAGCCATGACAGGTGCGTTTGACATTAGTTTACTACTTGACAGTTTATGCTATAGGTATGACGTTTCGTAATAGATTGTTTACGCGAGTACATATTGTATTTCGGTGTTTTTAGTGATTATTTAAGTTTACGGACATTAATTGATTGCTTCTTTCTTGGCCCGGGGCTTTACGGTATTGATTATCGGCTGTCATTTGGATTGGAATCAGTCGTATGAGTGCAATTTCACAACAAGTTCAATTGCAGGTATGTTCAGTTGTTGTCAAAATTATATTTAAGGTACGTATTTCCGGTCCATCATATTACTGTGTGGTGTTGCTACAGTAGTATTATATTCTCTTTTGTGTTGCTCTCCTTGACCAAGATATCTTAAATGTACAAGAAAACGAAGCAATATTAAAAAAAGAGAACATTACAAAACAGTTACTATATTGCATAGTTATATATTCATATAGTGTACATGGTGCTGGCCCAGGCTCCATACATTTCTGGAACAACTCCTTTACGCCTATCGCCTATCGTTTAACACCTATCACTTAACGCCTATCGCCTATCACCTATCATTTAACGCTTAACGCGTTATGTGATAACATTTTTGGAAGTCGCAAGTTGACAGCTGACAGCTGACGAGTAAACAGCTGATTTTAAGTGTGTTATTGATTTTATCACCGAATTATGTGATAACATTTTTGGAAGTCTTTTTGTATAATATTAGAATATTAGAAAAGTATAATTACTATGAATTTCTTGGAGAACATTACCTTCCGTCGCAACCGCACGCGATCGGAGCCAAGCAGTGATGATAACGAAATAATATCTCAAACAATGGACAACACCACAAATAGCATGCCTGACATGTCACAGGATGAAGATGACAAGCAAATACAAAAATTAACAGCAGAGATTGAAAGGTTGACTTCGGAATTAAATAGTGCACACAAGAAAATCGAAACACTTTCGCTAGAAAATAGTAACCTGCGAAAAAGCAATGAAACTCTGATGAATAAAAATGAACTTTATAAGAAAATTGCTAATAGTCCCGCTAAACATAAAACTATGACTCCGAAGAAGAAAACAAACTCTAACAAAAAATCTACCTCAAATATTCAAGATAAATCTGAAAATAGATGCACACTATCCTGCCCGACCGAAGACAATCTGCTACCATTGAATAAAAAACACAAAATTTGTATAATAAGCGATGAAACTTCTAATAGGATCTATGATTTTATGGATGAATCAGCACGGTTACGTAATTATGATATTTGTCACTATCATAAACCTAAATGTGGATTAAGACATACTCTGGACAATATTGATAAAAAGGTTCGGGGCTTTACAAAAACAGACTATTGTATTATCTATGTTGGGGAAGAAGATTTCAGAAACACGTATAATTATATAGATCTTGTTAGGTTTATTCGCGATAAGTTACAATACCTTACTCATACAAACTTCATAATATGCTTGCCAACTTTTAAATTCATGGTTAATTCAAATGTAATGTTTAACAGCCGTATAGATACTTTTAATAATCTTCTTTGCATGGATGTGGAAACGTGTAATTATGCGTATATTGTAGACTCTAATCTCAATCTGCCATATACCTATGATACCTACAACCAACGGCACGGGTCTTTAAATAATAAAGGCTTTAGAATTGTTTTATCAGATTGTTTTATCAGATCTTATACTAGATTTAAGTAACCTTAATACTACGCTCCCCCCAGTTGGCTGTACCCAGGAAAATGGAACAGATATCTTAAAATCACCACCAAAACAACTAACAAATCGTCGGCTTACTGCAAGAACTCATTAAGTGACATTATCAAAACTTTGAGTTAAGCCACTAATAAGGTTTCGTTATAGTGTTTGCCCTATATCATCGTACGTATGAAAAAGTTAAAGAAAATTAAAACACCATTATATTGCTGAATACTTCTAGTATTAAATTCAAGATTATTTTAAATATTACTTGTTAATATTTTTTTAATAGTTTTTTTTTAAATAAATAAAAATAAGCTTAGTGACTTTTTGCCATTGCGGCTTTGATCGAGGTTTGAATTAAGTATTTCTTAAAATTGATCTGATAACTAATTTTTAATAGAAATAATATATGATTCAGTATCGAAAGTTACAAACAAAATAATCTTTATCATTAACAAAACATAATATAAATCCTTAAAACAAAAAACAAGGACAATATTACGCTAAAACCACATAAAACATTGGATTAGCATTAAATCAGTCAAAAATAATAACAATGAATAATAAATGAATGGAAAGTTCATGAAATTGTTGAAAAGTGTGCTCTTGTAGAGCATCAGTCATCAGAGTTCTCTTCTTCAGTAACAAACTCATGAACTTCATTAACTGGTAAAATCCCTGTGTTTTAGGTTCCTATGGTTTCATAGTTCCATTATTGTTCTTTTCTTTTTGTTATAAATAACGTTACACAGATCGATCATCGTAAAAACTTGCATAAGGCGCATCAGATTTTCTATTTCACTATGGATGAAGTATATGTAATTGTATTCCGCTCTTAGGTTACAAGCGCGGTTACTTTGTGCTGACATTGAATAAGTTACTAGTATTAAGTAAACGCTGTAAATTAGAGACACTTCAATAAATGACATCAAACTGGAAACATGTCTTTTAAATAACTACTGGACTATACACCAAGATCACACAATATCATATGGCGACCTAATGCCACTTACCATGGAGTTTCATATCTAAATAATTTAAAGATCAAGAGCCAAGACAGAATACGGAAAAAAAAAGAAGACTATATTTTGAAAAAACGAACATGGGGAAAAACTACTCAAAAGAAGAAGTTATTATCGCCCAGAACGCGAATGGTGAAGCTAACGCTACTACGCAACAGAATCAAGCTTTTGTGAATACAACAGAAGTTCTGCTTATCACCCTCGTCATATTTTCAGTAGTTGTTTTTATATACTTCGCGATCAAAAAGTGTCACCAAAGAGCCGTCAGAACATTGAGAAGAGAAATTAATGCAATGGCGCTGCAAGTCTCTCAGCCTAACTTATCATCAACGGTATAAGCCCAAGAAGAAGAAGCAACGAGAAGAGGTGTCCAGGGATAGCCCGGCCCGAAGAGGTGTCCAGGGATAGCCCGGCCCGAAGAGAGGTCCAGGGATTACCCGGCCCAACTCAAGACGATGACCGCATTCCACTCCAGAACATGAAATTGGAGACCCACGCCACGCCGCGTTGCCATCACCGCGTCGCCACGTTGCACCGCCGCGCCGCCTCGCCGCCGCGCCGCGCCAGCGTCACACCATGCAATATGACTCCGCGTGCACATGTGCCGCGCCATGTTAGGTACATAAAGTATTTGTAAGTTTAAAGTAATAATGTCTATATAATGAATACCTACTAGTTTAAACCATTTAATAAGCCTTAGATATATTTTTTCTTTTGTTTTGCATCAGTATCATGATACGTGAATTAACTCGTATACATAATGAGTTAAAGAATATAAAAGAATATTTAATTAAAGTCGGTCCTGCACGAAGAAAGTAATTCTTAACGACTTTCATTTATTACCCACAAGTGGCCACGCGGGGGTTAATAGAATGATAAATAACGTGAAAAAATATTATTACTGGCCAGGAATGAGTCGCGACGTTGCTAATTTTGTGAAAAAATGCAGAAGTTGTCAATTACATAAGTATACTAATCGAAGCGTGAAAGAACCAATGGTTATCACCTCGACAGCGAACTCAGCGTTCGAACAAGTTAGTTTAGATCTAATGGGTCCCTTAGGTATAGATAATTATAGTTATAAGTATATATTAACTATACAATGCGATTTGACTAAGTTTATAGAAGCATATCCATTAAAAACAAAAGATTCGGAAACAGTATCCAGAACTTTTGTCAAAGAATTTATTTTACGCTATGGTATACCAAAAGAGATAATTACTGATAATGGAATAGAATTTATGTCTCAAATTATGACAGAAACATGTAAATTGTTATCTATTAATAAACTTAACTCGACTCCATACCATCATGAAACCTTAGGAGCACTAGAAAATTCACACAAACAATTAGGTACATATCTCAGGATACAGTATGAAAATAACAAAACCAATTGGAGCGATTGGATTCCGTACTGGAGCTTTGTTTATAATACAACAGTACATACTATGACCAAGTATACACCATATGAGTTAGTTTATGGAAAATTATGTAGCTTACCAAATAATTTACAAAGAATTGTGGAGCCATTATATAATGGCTCCACTGTGTATATAATTACGGTGATTATCCTTTAGAATTAAAATATAGACTACAAAAAGCCAATGCCGATGCAAAGCAAAATTTATTAGATTATAAGGACCTAAGGAAATTTATGTATGACAATAATTCAAACCCAATTGTTTATAGGACAGGAGATTTAATTATCTTAAAAAATCAAACTGGTACAAAATTAGACAGTATTTACACAGGTCCTTATATTGTAATTGAAGATTTGTCACCTAATGTTAAGATATGTAAGAATAATAAAGAATACTTAGTTCATAAGAATAATACAAAATTGTTTTATGAATAAATTTTATAGTAATTTTTAGTATTTTTAAGTTGTTATAATTATTAACTAATTGATGTTCTAAAAAAAAATGTATTTTCGATCATTTTTAACCGACTTCAAAAAAGGAGGAGGTTCTCAATTCGTCTGTATATATATTTTTTTTTTTTTTATGTATGTTCGCGCATAACTCTGGCAATTATTAACCGATTTGAAAAAATCTTTCTTCCATCCATTCTTCAATCCATTGATTGGGTCCCATAAAAAAATTATTGCTTAGTAATAAGTAGTTCCTAAAAAAACAAGAATGGTGACTGCGCACTGAGAGTTGCTAGAAAGCCTATATAGATGACGTTTTAGTCGCTCGGACTCGCTCGGTCGGACAAAAATGGTCATAACTCTGGCAAATATTTACCAATTTCAATGATTCTTTTTTTATTCGAAAGAAGAAACCACTGTATTGAATCTGTATGAATTTTATTACAACCGGATAAGAACTTCCTGGAGGACCATGAACGATGTGGAGGAATTTATCTGGTAAAAACCATAAAACTGATGTTCTCCATTACATTGCTCTGACAATTATGAACCGATTTCGATGATTCTTTTTTTATTCGAGAGAGTAAACTACTATGATGTTTCCATGCAAATTTCATTACGACCGGATATTATTTTCTGAAGAAACATGAATTATGTAAAACTATGTAGACGATAATGTGATCATAACCTACCTAGATAATTTTACGGTTTTCGATGGTTCAATCTTTATATATGAAAATATCACTAAAAAGTTTAAAATAAAATCTTTTAAAAAAAAAATTGAACCGACTTCAATATCACTGAAAAGTATAAAATAATTTAAATATTATTGAAGTTGGTGCCAAATATACACAGCAGGTACGCTAACACCAACTTCAATAATATTTAAATTATTTTATACTTTTCAGTGATATTGAAGTCGGTTCAATTTTTTTTTTTAAAGATTTTATTTTTTCCCTTTAGCAATAGGGGTAATGATGAGACTTTTTCGGGGGAGATGAAGTATAAGTAATTGTATTCCGCTCTTAGGTTACAAGCGCGGTTACTTTGTGCTGACATAGAATAAGTTACTAGTATTAAGTAAACGCTGTAAATTAGAGACACTTCAATAAATGACATCAAACTGGAAACATGTATTTTAAATAACTACTGGACTATACACCAAGATCACACAATATCATATGGATACTGGCGATGAGTGTGTCCAGACTCGAGATATTTGTGTTCGATAAACTCAAGGTGCGTTGCCTAAACCTAAACACAGTTCCAGGCACAACAGAAGTTATAGGTTGCTATTTTGACCATCGCAGGTATCAGAGAATATAGATATAGGTACTATAAACATTGGATCCAAAGATAAAATGCTGTGTACTTACCACATGACTTCCTTTTTTTCCATCTACTTCACACCACCGATAACATAGGTCTTCATTTGAAGAACAAGTTTTATAAAGGAAAGAAACATTATTAGTTGGTAAATACAATACCTACCTTTTGTAAATTCAATGTAATGGAATTAAAGCTTTCATCTTCATAAGCCCAATATTATCTAACTGATTAGCATCTCGACTTTGTAATTTTACATAAACATAAAACATAAGCTAGCGTTTGCCTGCAGTCACACCTGGTGGAAAGCGGCAATCGAGGATTGTAAAGCACACACTAGCTTATTAAAAGCCTAATCATTGTAGTCTTGAAGTCACCTACATTAAAAACGGGCGGGAAAACCGACGCAGGCAAGCCTTTCCAGTCATAAGCTGTCCTTATTATAAGTGAAGAAGCAAATCGCTTAGTCCGGAGTACGGACTTAATGCACGTTCACCATGTGGTGTACGAGACGCACAGCGTTATATAACGTTGCATACGCGCTGCGCGTCTCGTCATCCGATGATAGAAGGTGGGAAAAGTCATGCAATTCCTGCGCTTACTCTCCTAGAGTATCTTGTAGAATACCAAGAGGCTGGCTACACTACGCCTATTTTATAAGCTATGCAGATTGACCTCCATATTAGTGGAGGGGATTAGTGGAGATCTGGATTACCATATTCTGGATACCTTAGCGCGCCTCTTCACTAAGTCCAAAGCTGCTTGATGGCATTTTGCAGCACCAACCCATTATATGACTACAGTATTCCACACACGACCAGACTTAAGATTTATTAACAGAAGCTGTCCCGGTATGAAGTACCGTCGGACCTTTGCAAGCTTTCTTGCAGCTACTTAGGCCTTTGGACACAAACTATTCCTTCCTTGGTCTCATGAGACGCATGTTTTGGCGAAAGAAATTTCATCCAAACTTATCGAAGTCTCAGGAGACCGCCGGGCTGGTAGCTTTTTCTGCCAACGTATAAGCTTGGCCATACAAAGGGGTACTGCCGCCAGTCTTTTAGGTACCCTTCCCTCCCAGTGCGGCAACTTTGAGGAAGTTTTTTACCTAGTTTAAGTGTACATATTTGTAAATAAACTGTAAATATTTAGTTTCAATAAATTATGTACATTTTCCGACGATTAAAATCAAATAATTTAGATACGATCTTCATCAGTGTTTAGTGAGCACTTTAATTTACCTTTACAGTCTTCTGGCTTAGGCTGTGGGTGACCAATATTTCTTTTGTGTATTATATCTATAAGTATCTTATTTTTTTACCATCTAGTAGTCTTAATTTGTCCATACGAATAAACTTAAGCTTTAATATGAATTCATCATCACCAGCCGGAAGACGTCCACTGCTGAACATAGGCCTCCCCATTCGAACGCCACAATGACCGACAATTGGCTATTTGCATCCACCGGTTACCTGCGACGCGCACAATGTCGTCTGTCCACCTAGTGGGAGGCCTACCCACGCTGCGTCTTCCGGTTCGTGGTCGCCACTCGAGAACCTTTCTTCCCCAGCGGTTATCGGTTCGCCGAGCAATGTGGCCTGCCCATTGCCACTTCAACTTGCAGATTTTAAGAGCTATGTCGGTGACCTTGGTTCTTCGGCGAATCTCCTCATTTCGGACTTTGTCGCGCAAAGAAACTCCGAGCATAGCTCTCTCCATAGCTCTTTGTGTGACTCTGAGCTTATCCAAAAGGCCAACAGTTAGGGACCACGTCTCAGTACCATATGTCATCACTGGCAACACACACTGGTTAAAAACCTTCGTCTTTAGGCACTGCGGTATTTTGGACGAGAAGATTTCGCGTAGTTTCCCGAACGCTGCCCATCCGAGTTGGATTCTTCGGGCGACCTCTTTGTCGAAGTTGGACCGACCTACCTGGATAGTTTGTCCTAGGTATACATAGTGGTCAACAACTTCGAGTGTATCGTTCCCAACAACTACCGGTACGGGTGCAACATGGACATGAGACATGATCTTCGTCTTGTCCATGTTCATTTTAAGACCCACCTGTTGGGAAACGCTAATGAGGTCGCTGAGCATAGTATTGAGGTCCTCCAGCGACTCTGCCATAATGACTATATCATCGGCAAAACGAAGGTGAGTGATGTATTCGCCATTGATATTGATGCCGAATCCGTTCCAGTCCAAGAGCTTGAAAACGTCCTCCAATGCGTTTGAGAACAGTTTCGGAGAAATAACGTCTCCCTGTCTCACACCACGCTGCAATGGGATTGGTTTCGTGCTCTCGTCCTGTAGTCGGATCGACATGGTGGCGTTGCTGTACAAACACTTCAACACTTCGGTGTACCTATAGTCAATGTGGCACCGCTGGAGAGACTGCAATACTGCCCAGGTCTCGATTGAATCGAAGGCTTTCTCGTAGTCCACAAACGCTAGACATAATGGCCGATTATACTCCTCGGTCTTCTGTATAATCTGGCAGAGCGTATGTATGTGGTCTACGGTGCTAAAGCTAACACCAACTTGAATAATATTTAAATTATTTTATACTTTTCAGTGATATTGAAGTCGGTTCAATTTTTTTTTTAAAAGATTTTATTGAAGTGAAACTTCTTATGCGACTTCCAAAAATGTTATCACATAACGCGTCAAGCGTTAAATGAAGCACCTTAACGCGTTATCGCTTAACGCGTTAAGTGATAGGTGTTAAACGATAGGCGATAGGCGTAAATTTGTTAAGGTTATGAAAGCGCTCATGTGACGCCGTCACTGAGTGAGTGGGTGAGTGGGTGAGTGGGTGAGTGGATAGTGAGTGGATAGTGAGTGGATAGTGAGTGGATAGTGAGTGGGTAGTGAGTGGATAGTGAGTGGATAGTGAGTGGATAGTGAGTGGATAGTGAGTGGATAGTGAGTGGATAGTGAGGTGGATAGTGAGGTGGATAGTGAGGTGGATAGTGAGGTGGATAGTGAGGTGGATAGTGAGTGGATAGTGAGGTGGATAGTGAGTGGATAGTGAGTGGATAGTGAGTGGATAGTGAGGTGGATAGTGAGTGGATAGTGAGTGGATAGTAAGTGGATAGTGAGGTGGATAGTGAGTGGATAGTGAGGTGGATAGTGAGTGGATAGTGAGTGGATAGTGCGTGGATAGTGAGTGGATAGTGAGTGGATAGTGAGTGGATAGTGAGTGGATAGTGAGTGGATAGTGAGTGGATAGTGAGTGGATAGTGAGTGGATAGTGAGTGGATAGTGAGTGGATAGTGAGTGGATAGTGAGTGGATAGTGAGTGGATAGTGAGTGGATAGTGAGGTGGATAGTGAGTGGATAGTGAGTGGATAGTGAGTGGATAGTGAGTGGATAGTGAGTGGATAGTGAGTGGATAGTGAGTGGATAGTGAGAGGATAGTGAGTGGATAGTGAGCGGATAGTGAGTGGATAGTGAGCGGATAGTGAGTGGATAGTGAGCGGATAGTGAGTGGATAGTGAGCGGATAGTGAGTGGATAGTGAGCGGATGGTGAGTGGTTAGTGAGTGGATAGTGAGTGGATAGTGAGTGGATAGTGAGTGGATAGTGAGTGGATAGTGAGTGGATAGTGAGTGGATAGTGAGTGGATAGTGAGTGGATAGTGAGTGAGTGAGTGAGTGAGTGAGTGACCGCCGACTCCGCCGACTCCGTTGACTCCGTTGACTCCGTTGATTCCGTTGACTTTGTTGACTTTGTTGACTTTGTTGACTTCGTTGACTTCGTTGCGCGGGGAGGTGGAATAGAAAGAGACAGAGCGAGAATGAAGTTTCACTTCTTCCGCGCGAAGGGACTCTACGCACGCACATTTTTTTATTGTAAGACGTCCTTTGTCAGTCAGTCAGCATTTTGTCAACCAAGTTGTCAACAACTCAAAAATATTTGTATGTCATATTGACAAAACATAGCGCACTCTTAGTAATAGCACAGTAATAGATAAGACCTATTTGTAAAATACCTATGTTTAACAAAAAAATGTGCGTGCGTGGAGTCCCTCCGCGCGGAAGAAGTGAAACTTCATTCTCGCTCAGTCGATCGGTCGGTCGCAACTCAACTCAACTCAACGCAACTCAACTCAACTCAACTCAACGCAACTCAACTCAACTCAACTCAACTCAACTCAACTCAACTCCACTGAAACGCACTGAAACGCACTGAAACGCACTGAAACCCACTGAAACGCACCGAAACGCACCGAAACGCACCGAAACGCACCGAAACGCACCGAAACGCACCGAAACGCACCGAAACGCACCGAAACGCACCGAAACGCACCGAAACGCACCGAAACGCACCGAAACGCACCGAAACGCACCGAAACGCACCGAAACGCACCGAAACGCACCGAAACTCACCGAAACTCACCGAAACGCACCGAAACGCACCGAAACGCACCGAAACGCACCGAAACGCACCGAAACGCACCGAAACGCACTGAAACGCACTGAAACCCACTGAAACGCACTGAAACCCACTCACCCACTCACTCAGTGACGGCGTCACATGAGCGCTTTCATAACCTTAACAAATTTACGCCTATCGCCTATCGTTTCGTTATCGTTAAGTGATAGGTGTTACCTATCACTTAACGCGTTAAGGTGCTTCATTTAACGCTTGACGCGTTATGTGATAACATTTTTGGAAGTCGCATAAGAAGTTTCACTTCAATAAACTAATTTGAATTTGAATTGAACATAACGCGTTAAGCGTTAAATGATAGGTGATAGGCGTTAAGTGATAGGTGTTAAACGATAGGCGATAGGCGTAAATTTGTTAAGGTTATGAAAGCGCTCATGTCACGCCGTCACTGAGTGAGTGGGTGAGTTGGGTGAGTTGGGGTGAGTTGGGGTGAGTTGGGGTGAGTTGGGGTGAGTTGTGGTGAGTTGGCGTGAGTTGGAGTGAGTTGGGGTGAGTTGGGTGAGTTGGGGTGAGTTGGGGTGAGTTGCGGTGAGTTGGGGTGAGTTGGGTGAGTTGGGGTGAGTTGGGGCGAGTTGGGGCGAGTTGAGGCGAGTTGGGGCGAGTTGGGGCGAGTTGGGGTGAGTTGGGGTGAGTTGAGGCGAGTTGAGTTGAGTTGAGTTGAGTTGAGTGTGTGTGTGTGAGTGAGTGAGTGAGTGAGTGAGTGAGGGACCGACCGAACGACCGATCGACTGAGCGAGAATGAAGTTTCACTTCTTCCGCGCGGAGGGACTCCACGCACGCACATTTTTGGAGTGAAACTTCTTATGCGCCTTCCAAAAATGCTATCACATAACGCGTTAAGCGTTAAATAATAGGTGATAGGCGATAGGCGTTAAGTGATAGGTGTTAAACGATAGGCGATAGGCGTAAGTTTGTTAAGGTTATGAAAGCGCTCATGTCACGCGCCACTGAGTGAGTGGGTGGAGTGGGTGAGTGGGTGGAGTGGGTGAGTGGGTGGAGTGGGTGAGTGGGTGGAGTGGGTGAGTGGGTGGAGTGGGTGAGTTGGGGTGCGTTGGGGCAAGTTGGGGTGAGTTGGGGCGAGTTGGGGCGAATTGGGGTGAGTTGGGGTGAGTTTGGGCGAGTTGGGGTGAGTTGGGGCGAGTTGGGGTGAGTTGAGTTGAGTGAGGGACCGAACGACCGATCGACTGAGCGATAATGAAGTTTCACTTCTTCCGCGCGGAGGGACTCCACGCACGCACATTTTTGAAGTAAAACTTCTTATGCGACTTCCAAAAATGTTATCACATAACGCGTTAAGCGTTAAATGAATTGCCTTAACGCGTTATCGCTTAACGTGTTAAGTGATAGGTGTTAAACGATAGGCGATAGGCGTAAATTTGTTAAGGTTATGAAAGCGCTCAAGTGACGCCGTCACTGAGTGAGTGGGTGTGTGGGTTTCAGTGGGTTTCAGTGGGTTTCAGTGGGTTTCAGTGGGTTTCAGTGGGTTTCAGTGGGTTTCAGTGGGTTTCAGTTGGTTTCAGTGGGTTTCAGTGGGTTTCAGTGGGTTTCAGTGGGTTACAGTGGGTTACAGTGGGTTTCAGTGGGTTTCGGGTGTGTGGGTTGAGTTGAGTTGAGTTGAGTTGAGTTGAGTTAGTGTGTGTGTGTGTGTGTGTGTGTGAGTGAGTGAGTGAGGGACCGACCGACCGACCGATCGACTGAGCGAGAATGAAGTTTCACTTCTTCCGCGCGGAGGGACTCCACGCACGCACATTTTTTTATTTTATTATTATTAATGTTGAATTAATTTTCATTGAACCATTAGAACCTGGTCATATGAATTCATTTTCGATTAGTATTAAGTGTGACGTGGCGACCGGGAGATGCCTACTCTAGAATTATACGACTATTATGTTAATACAGCTTCAAAAGATTTTATCCATAATTACAGAAAACCAGACCAGACTGTAATAGGGATTTACTTCAAACTTTATTATTAAATTCACCGTAAAATAAGTACGCCATCAAAATAATGTCTTATTTGGACGCTGAGCTGAGTGGCTTTCAACGCGTATTTTAGAATGGGCATTATTAGCAATAACGAAACTCGTATTGTGATATGATATATATTGTTCATTTTTTGGTATTAACTTTACGAATAATAAAATGTAGAAAACATTTAAATTAGAGCCAATTCCATGAATGTATATTGGAAAGAGTGGCTGTTATTATCATGTCGTCTGGCGAATCAAGAAACACTGATGATCACTTTTTTTTCAATAACTTATGACGAGACAAGAAGGGCATCATGGTAAGTGACACGGCCACCCATGAACAGCTGCGGTGCCGCGGTACACTGCCGCTCGTCACCCGCGACATTGGTTGTAAGACTTTCAGAATCTAGTAATTTCATTACTTCCAGTGCTCTTCACATACACAGCAATGTTTACACACTGCTTGGGGACTAAAATTGGACACTGCAGTGATATTCATCAGTACGGTCCCTTGCACAAGCGACATACCATTTAGTAGTTAGGTACAATTGAATAGATACACTAACTGTAATACTTACATACACGTTCAGGTTATGTTCAATACGCAACGCGCGCTCTGTGTACAGTCAGCTGGAATCATTACACGGCGTGTTTTGCATGTTTTCATAAGTTTGTTCCGCGGGCCGAACTCGGGTAGAAGAGCCGAGCGAGTTAGCAGGTTGTTAATAAAGTTGGCCAACTCCGCGTGTTTGGCGGCTCTTTTATGCACGTGTAACTCCCAATTGAGTGTGAACAGGATTGCTGTTGCTACGGCTCGCTCCACAAGATACTAATATGAAAACTAATGTCTATGTTCAAATATGAACGAAAGGAGTCACCAGAATAAATGACCTGCCGCTCGGGGATCCAATGAACGGTACATCTCCACAGCCATTGCTCACTCTTAACTCATTAAGGCCCGCATTAATAAACCAATCTCAGCTGAGATTCGGCATTTGAGTACGAACTTAAGTTGCTGACATAATTAATAAATGAGTATTGAGTCAAGGTTTAAGATGCTAGCCTCAGCTGAGTTAGTGTTGATTAATAAACAGAACATGACACTTGAGTGTGTTGATTAATAAACAGAACATGAACATGAGACTCAATCATTGTATTATGTTGCTGTGTGCTGTCCAAAGGCTGAGTGCAGTCAGTTCGTGACTTAAGTGCGTGTATTTAAATGCGGAGGCGGTTTAAATATTAAATGCGGTGGGTGTGCTCAGACTATCTATATATATAAAAGAAAGTCGTGTTAGTTACTTCACTTATAACTCAAGAACGGCTGAACCGATTTAGCTGAAAATTGGCAGGGAGGTAGTTTAGAGCCAGGAGAAGGACATAGGATACTTTTTATCCCGGTAGGTTAAGGTTAAGCAACGTTAGGTAAGGTCATTAAATAGATGGGTGAACCGATTTGTATGATTTTTTTTTTGTGCATATCGGGTAGGTCTGAGAATAGGTCATAAAGTATATTTCATACCACTAGGTTAAGCAACATAAGGCCAGGTCATTAAATTGATGGGTGAACTGATTTGTATGAAATTTTGTGTGCATTTCGGGTAGGTCTGAGAATAGGTCGTAAAGTATATTTCATGCCGCTAGGTTAAGGTTAAGCAACATAAGGCAAGGTCTTTAAATAGATGGTATGAACCGATATGTATGAAATTTTGCGGGTAGGTCTGACTGTCTGAGAATAGGTTATAAAGTATATTTTATGCCACTGATACCATGATTGACGAGGATATATAGAACGAGAGGAGGGTGCAAGAGAGGGAGAGGGGAGGGGAGGGGGATGGAGTGAGTGATCGGAGGAGTTAGGTGGAGCAAGGGGGGGAGTGAGAGGGAGCAAGTTGGGAGAAGAGAGAGGAGGGAGAGGGTTCAGAGAGGATAACGGGGAGAGAAAGAGGGGAAGTGTGACGGGGACCGAAGCGGGATGGGAGAGAAAGAGCATAGAATTAGATTTTTCTTATAAGAGAGACAGATGGACAGAGATAAATCAAGGGAGTAGGGAGAAAAGGGGAGCAAAATGTAATTAAAGCGCGGGCAGAGCTGCGCGGGTCAGCTAGTATAAATATATTTTTAGGTTAGGTTATGAAATTAATTATTATTTACAAAAACTAGGCTAAAATTATGATATTTTTTGTATATTACAATATCGTTTGTCGAAAATGTATATTAGAGAAATTTAATACTGACTTTAATTAACAATAAAAAATATTATAATGAATTTTTGAAATATATCATCATAATAACTCATAACTGCTACTAGAATAAAAAAATGTGCGTGCGTGGAGTCCCTCCACGCGGAAGAAGTGAAAGTTCATTCTCACTCTGTCTCTTTCTATTCCACCTCACCGCGCAACGAAGTCAACGGAGTCAGCGGAGTCAGCGGAGTCAGCGGAGTCAGCGGAGTCAGCGGAGTCAGCGGAGTCAGCGGAATCAGCGGAGTCAGCGGTGTCAGCGGTGTCAGCGGTGTCAGCGGAGTCAGCGGTGTCAGCGGAGTCAGCGGAGTCAGCGGAGTCAGCGGAGTCAGCGGAGTCAGCGGAGTCAGCGGAGTCAGCGGAGTCAGCGGAGTCAGTGGAGTCAGCGGAGTCAGTGGAGTCAACGGAGTCAACGAAGTCACTCACTAACTCACCCACTCACTCACCAATCACTTACCCACTCACTCACCCACTCACTCACCCACTCAGTCACCCACTCACCCACTCACCCACTCTTCCACTCTTCCACTCACCCACTCACCCACTCACTCAGTGACGGCGTCACATGAGCGCTTTCATAACCTTAACAAATTTAACGCCTGTCGCCTATCGTTTAACACCTATCATTTAACGCCTATCGCCTATCGTTTAACACCTATCATTTAATGCTTAACATCTAATGCATAACATCTAACGCATTAAATGATAACATTTTTGGAAGCCGCATAAGAAGTTTCACTCCAATAACTAAAATAGAACAGGGTGTCTAGTACAGGCTTTATAGTTAACGAACTCGATAAAACAATAATAATACTCTGTGGATCAAACTGTAAGTTTTCCCGCTTTTCTCCATACATTTCACACCAGCGCCCCTAGCGTTAACTAGTAAAATATATATAAATATAAATAAACTAGTAAAATGTAACAACAATATCGTCCATTCCGTGTGACGTAACGCTCTCAGAATACTCAGATCAGGCTCACAAGCTTAGCATCTGGATTAAACCCGATTTTAAACAAATAAACATATTTCGATCGCATTGTTACGATGCCACAGACTAACAAACAAGCCTATGTGCAATGGTATTAAAAAGTAAAAGGTGGTAGGTACGTAAGTTATAGGCGATCGGAAAATGGCGGAAAAATTGTGAGCTAATTACCACAACTTGAATCAGTAGCACATCACCCTTGGACACCATCCACGGAAGCATTGACAGTGTCACTTCATTTTAATTTTATTGAAGACACTAGCTGAACCGTGCAGCTCCGCCCGCGCTTTTATTACATTTTGCTCCCCTTTTCTCCCTCCTCCCTAGATTTATCTCTCTCCATATCTCTCTCTCTTATAAAAAAAATCTAATTATATGCTCTTTCTCTCCTCTCTCTTTCCCCCTCCCGCTTCGGTTTCCGTCACACTCCCCCTCTTCCTACCCTGTTATCCCCTCTCTGAACCCTCTCCCCCTCTCTCTTCTCCGAACTTGCTCATTCTCAGGGGGGAGCCCCTTACTCCACCTAACTCCCCCGATCCCTCACCCCATCGCCCCCTTCTCGAATCCCCTCTCCCTCTTTCTCCTCTCGTGCACCCTCCTCTCGTTCTATATATCCTCGTCAATCATGGTATCAACGGCATTAAATATACTTTATGACCTATTCTCAGACCTCCCCGATATGCACACATAATTTCATACATATCGGTTCACCCATCTATTTAATGACCTTGCCTTATGTAGCTTAACCTTAACCTAGCGGTATGAAATATACTGTATGACCTATACTCAGACCTACCCGATATGCACACTTTCATACAAATCGGTTCACCCATCTATTTAATGACTTTACCTAACGTTGCTTAACCTTAACCTACCGGGATAAAAAGTATCCTATGTCCGTTTACTGGTTCTAAGCTACCTCCCCACCAATTTTCAGCCGAATCGGTTAAGCCGTTCTTGAGTTATAAATAGTGTAATTAACACGACTTTCTTTGATATAATATATAGATTAAAGTTCTATAGTTATTGTATGTTCAATTTCACCGATAGATGGCGCTGTTCATAATGTAAATCACGCTAACATCGTAAATTACTGTCTAATGATATTCGATAATGAAAGTTTTAAGTTTTCAGCATCTTTTATTGTTGCGACTGTAATACATACATAATCTAGTTTGGATCCGCTCGGGATTTACAGATTTTAACTTTTCAAAGATATAATGTCATATGGCTATCAGCAAAGTACTTAGAACCATACAGAAATCTAATGAAAATGTCCTGGATGTACCGGACCGGCTTACCCCTTACAAAAATTGACCCTTCGCCAATGCCATATCTTATGCAAACTAAATGTCCGCTCAGTCCCTATTGTATATAGCATATTAATACATATCTTAATGATTAACTGATCAGTCTTTCCTTTGTATTCACATACAAAAGAAATTACGTGGTAATATGTGCAAGTAATGTTTCACTGCTTAGCCCCTATGAAACATAGCGTGATGTTTTATATACCAACTTACACCTTGACTTCTACACAACACATCAGTGAAAATCCTATCAAAATCCATCCACGGGTTTTCAAATGATACCTGGACGAACAGAACGACGGACAGACAGACAATAATTCCAAAAAAAATTGTTTTGGCCTGTATGTCGATAGTATAGTACAGACAGAAATTTTGGAAAAATATTCAATGTACAGAAAAAGTGCTCTTTGAGTTTTATTATAGACTGTTTTATGTCATCATGAAATAAACTAGTTTACAGGGCATCTTTAACTAGTTTATCGATTAAGACTAGTTTATTGGTGAAATCTAGGCAAAACGTAAGTAGTTTGCGAACGTCGACTACTGAAACTTTTTGTCAACGGTAAATGAAATGAAATGAAATACATTTATTCATCTATCTATACTACTTTAATAAAACTCAAAGAGCACTTTTTCTGTACATTGAATATTTTTCCAAAATTTCTATGTGGGAATACTATACTATCGACATAGAGGCCAAAACTATTTTTTTTTGAATTATTGTCTGTCTGTCTGTTTGTCTGTCTGTCTGTCTGTCTGTCGTTCTGTTTGTCCAGGTATCATTTGAAAACCCGTGGATGGATTTTGATAGGACTTTCACTGATATGTTGTGTAGAAGTCAAGGTATAAATTGGTATATAAAACATCACGCTATGTTTGATAGGGGCTAAGCAGTGAAACATTAAGTGCACATATTACCACGTAATTTCCTTTGTATATGAATAGGGTAATTATAGACTGATCAGTTAATCATTAAGATATGTATTATTACGCTATATACAATAGGGACTGAGCAGACATTTAGTTTGCATAAGATATGGCAGTGGCAAAGGGTCAATTTTTGTAAGGGGTAAGCCGGTCCGGTACACCCAGGACATTTTCATTAGATTTCTGTATTGTTCTATGTACTTTGCTGATAGCAATATGACATTATATCTTTGAAAAATTAAAATCTGTAAATCCCGAGCGAGTCCAAACTAGATTAGGAAAGAAATAGGCAAGGGAAAAATACCATTTCATTTCATTTAAAAGCCAGCGGTTAGGTCCGCTGCACCACCAAGGCTACATTTGTATAGGTAGGTAGAAATTGAGAATACGAAATTGCTAAATTTTTACTTAGGTAAAAGACCTAAAATGACTCGAAATAATCTAACACAATAAAATGTACAACTACAATTACACACAATGAACAGCGCTCCCAAAAAGCTTATAGCTTTCATTATCGAATATCATTAGACAGTAATTTGCTTTGTTAGCGTGATTTACATTATGAACAGCGCCATCTATCGGTGAATTTGAACATACAATCACTATAGAACTTTAATCTATATATAAAAAAAAAAGTCGTGTTAGTTACACTATTTATTACTCAAGAACGGCCTAACCGATTCGGCTGAAAATTGGTGGGGAGGTAGCTTAGAACCAGGAAACAGACATAGGATACTTTTTATCCCGGTAGGTTAAGGTTAAGCAACGTTAGGTAAGGTCATTAAATAGATGAGTGAACCGATTTGTATGAAAGTGTGCATATCAGGTAGGTCTGAGAATAGGTCATACAGTATATTTCATACCGCTAGGTTAAGGTTAAGCAACATAAGGCAAGGTCATTAAATAGATGGGTGAACCGATTTGTATGAAATTTTGTGTGTATATCGGGTAGGTCTGAGAATAGGCCGTAAAGTATATTTCATGCCACTAGGTTAAGGTTAAGCAACATAAGGAAAGGTCATTAAATAGATGGGTAAACCGATATGTATGAAATGTTGAGTGCATATCGGGAAGGTCTGAGAATAGCTCATAAAGTATATTTAATGCCGGTGATACCATGATTGACGAGGATATATAGAACGAGAGGAGGGTGCAAGAGAGGAGAAAGAGGGAGAGGAGATTTGAGGAGGGTTGAGGGATCGGGGGAGTTAGGTGGAGTAAGGGGGGAGTGAGAAGGAGCAAGTTCGTAGAAGAGAGAGGGGGAGAGGGTTCAGAGAGGGGACAACAGGGAGAGGAAAAAGGGGAGTGTGATGGAAACTGAAGCGGGAGGGGGAAAGACAGAGGAGAGAAAGTGCATATAATTAGATTTTTTTTATAAGAGAGATCTCTCTCTCTCTCGATGGAGAGAGATAAATCTAGGGAAGAGGGAGAAATGGGGAGCAAAATGCAATAAAAGCGCGGGCGGAGCTGCACGGGTCAGCTAGTCTTAAATAAACTAGTATTCACTTTAGAGTGTTTTATAAACTGGTTAATCGTTGACGATAAACGGTCTCGTTTCATCGACGGTAAATGCTACTACAGCATATACTATCCCGTCAACATAAGCCCCCGCTAACTAGCAGTAGTGACCAGGACCAGCTGATACCCGCTGTGTAGAGGTGTCCGAGCATGACCCTCCACCAACCCATGGCCCCACCGACCGTCCGGTCATACGGGCCGAATCGCGGGGGAGATACGCGCGGTACTGCTCGTAGGCTCTGTCCACCACGCGCACTGCTTGACTCCCTACAAATTCTGATCTATTCCTGTGTCCCATTTTGCATTCTGCCCTTTCTGGGGCTGACACTACGTATACAGCTTCGTCGCCGCCTGAACCACTAGCCATTCTCCGCGCTGCTTCTGACTAGGTGCCATTCGTGCGCAAACCTCCTAAGCCGCTGAAAGTTCGCCGATGAACTCACGAGATCGCCGTAGTATATTGGACCCTCCTCATCGCGTACTATACCATTCATCACCTCTCTTCTCATCACCTCATACAGGGGACAGACCCACAGCACGTGGTGCAAGTCCTCATCTTCCATACCGCACTCACACATACTGTCCTCTACCAGTCGCATCTCATTCAATCGCTTCCTAAAACACCCGTGCCCCGTTAGGATCTGGGACGTCTGACGGTCAGGCTCCACCCAATGCGCTCGCAACCGTACCGCTATATCCGGAAAATACCGGTATAGCTCCCTTCCTTTCTCCTCATCATCCCACCGAGCCTGCCACGCTTGGATCGCTTCCTCCCACAGCTCGCGTTTCCGCCTGCTCAACTGCCCGGCCGCGGCCTGGCGCTCCTCTTCCAACTTACCGACACGGATCACCTCCAGGTCTGCGGGTGGTAAAGCAGCTAATACTGCAAGCGCAGCCGTGCTGGTCGACCGATACGCTTTGGTCAACGGGTGTCCGAGCAGTGAAGTCGGTCAGTTGGCACTCCTCGGCTGGACGACCGGCGCGGCACTGGCACCGGCAACGGCGCGGCGGCGGCGGCGGTAATCCCCGCTCGACTGACACGACTTCATAGTTTGCATGGTGCCGGTCTAAACGCTTATAAATTTAGTACAGACTTCATTTTCCAAATGTGATTCGATTTTGCGAAAGAGAAATATTATAAAATATTGATTTCGATGATTCATTGTATGGTTGATTATATCATACTTACAAAAAATTTAAAAAGACGATATGACTGGATTTAGTCATATCTTTTTTTTTTTGTTGTTCTAACCTTTAAATGAATACGTAACGTAGGTATTAATTAGCTTAGTTCATGTATTAGTTTATTTTTAAATGTATTCAACCCGAGTTCGTAATAAAGTACATAGGTACTATGCCGAGCAAGCCCACTGTATTTTATATTATGAATATATTGATAATAATAATACATCCCTGCGCTGATGGCGGTGGCACATTAGAAGCGGCCGGTGAATGAGATGGCTTCGATACCGGCGCGACGCGGCGGCGGCGCGGCGGCGGCGGCGGCGGCCGACATGCGGGCACGACCTGTGGGGTCCGTACATACGCTGCTGCTAGTGCTAGTGAAATATTATTTCGAAAATTAAAAACTTTTTTTGATAACCCGAAAACGATAGCTGAAGTAAGTAGATCATTAATAAATGTTTGTGGAATAATAATTATATATCCTAGGACACGACTATCTGATACTTATTTTTTTTTTTAGTTCTTGTCACTATCACGTGACGTCACCAAGAAGGTCTCAACGGAAGACCAGCGCTGGTTGTGTTGTCGCTACCAGCAATATGCTGAGTTGTGACCTTTTTGTGACACATTGTTTATTTTTGTTTTTTCTGTTTTGTTGTTTTTTTTGTGTGTGTCACGAATAAATGTTTTCTTCTTCTTCTTCTTCTTCTTGATACTGAACATGAAGATATATTATTAAAGTGAAACTTCTTATGCGACTTCCAAAAATGTAATCATTTAACGCGTTAAGCGTTATATGAGAGGTATTAAACGATAGGCGATAGGCGTTAAATTTGTTAAGGTTATGAAAGCGCTCATGTGACGCCGTCACTGAGTGAGTGTGTGAGTGGGTGAGTGGGGAAGTGGGTGAGTGGGTGAGTTGGTGAGTGGGTGAGTGGGTGAGTGGGTGATTGGGTGAGTGAGTGGGTGAGTGGGTGGGTGAGTGAGTGGGTGAGTGAATGGGTGAGTGAGTGGGTGAGTGAGTGAGTGAGTGAGTGGGTGACTCCGGTCCGCTGACTCCGCTGACTCCGTTGACTCCGTTGACTCCGTTGACTCCGTTGACTTCGTTGCGCGGTGAGGTGGAATAGAAAGAGACAGAGCGAGAATGAAGTTTCACTTCTTCCGCGCGGAGGGACTCCACGCACGCACATTGTTTTTTATTTTTTATACAGTCTATTGATGAGACAAGCGAGACATTCCCTTAATGGTTAGCGATACACCTGTCTATAGACCAGTGCCGCTCGTCACCTGAGATATTGGTTATTAAATCTGTTGTGTCCGGTAATTTTACCAGATATAAGTGCCCTTCACACTGATACACAGCATGTTTACACACCAAACTATGTTTACTTTATCCCCAGTACTGTTGCTACAATTCCTTGTACGAGCAGTCGTATTCTATGGACTACCTCTATTAGGTACATCCAAAGAGGACGTAATAAGAAGAGTCGGAACTATTCATTCGATATTTCGATATATATTCGATATTTTAAGTACAAAGTTTTGCTAATCTAATATAATTATCCAGTCTGATAACCTGAAAACATCAGCTAAAGTGGCTCCATCTAGTGTTCATAGTTAAAACTAAATACATTGAAATTAAAAAAAGAATAGTTCGTCTAATTTTACATTCTTTTAATCTTAATTTTCTTCAATTTATGAAATAATTTAAGGTAAATAAGAAAATAATCTATACTTATAATAAAACTGTAACAGCAGGTCCAATTCTGTACATTGAAGATATTTTGAAAATTATAAAGCCGAATGTATTTTTTTTACTTTTGTCTGTCTGTCTGTATCTCGGCTGAGCATCACGCTGAAACTACTGGATGGATTGAAACGAAACTTGGCATGTTTTGAGTTAATACTCCGAGGTAGGACATAGGACTTTTTATCCCAACATTCGGCACGGTTCCCTTGGGAGAGGGGACTAAAGTCAAAATGTGTACTTGGTTATACGCTTGCTCCGATTTAAAAAAAAATTCATTATAATTATAATAAATATTTGTAAGGGAACACTCAGAGACAGTTGTTAACAATGTTTGGAAATCGATCAGGTTAAGCAACGTTAGGTAAGGTCATTAAATAGATGGGTGACCGTTTAACGCCATTTGAACTAAACGTCTCCGTGCTTCGCAGGGCAAGTACAAAGTGGGTCCAAGTTTTTAACCGACTTTAAAAAAGGAGGTTTTGTAAGAGTACAGAGATAGAGATAGAGATATGTCGCATAGAGATGCGAATGTATATTATTGATAGTTTAGTTAACGTAAACACAGCGCGGGCGGAGCTGCGTGGGTCAGCTAGTACTAAATAAAATTAAAGAAAAAAAACCTTTAATAAAACAAGCTTTTATTATTTGTTATTACAATTAACTAAAAAGTTAAAAATAAATTAATTCTAATAAAATCGTGCTACATTGTGATAGCAAGAGGAAAGAGAAAAGGTGCTAAATGTTCTTAATTATATTGTTACGTCGCAGGGTTCTTGAAAATGCCGTTTGCTTTGTGAAGATGATTTATTTCCACACACACTTAAGAGTACAACAATATTACAGTCCAGATCGCAGGTATATCACTCAGAGTCCGTTATCACAAGCTTTAGTCGTTCAACTTATCACTTCACTGAATCGCAGATATGTCACTCGGTATCGCAGCGTATCGCACACTGTATCGCGTTGAGATTCTTCCGGGATCGCAGCGTAGAACACACTAACCCATGGTCGGCTCGGCGGCCTATTTTATATGGGACTATGCCTTTCTGGAAGGTTCGCCAGTTGTAAACAAAGTTGTAAAACTTGGGGTGATAGTAGCGTTCGTGGAACCAATAACAATATTTCAACAATGGGCTTAAAGTTCTAAATACCCTAATAAAAGGAACAATTAAACAATAAAGAGTAATAGAAACAATACCGGGGTTCACGGAACTGATAGTAAACATGGAACAATAGGCTATTGTCTTAAAACTAAAAACGTGGGAATTTTATAAAACAAAAGACGTCTCGATATTTCGACGCTAGTCCAGAGCTGTAACAATACCATCAAAATGTAACGCGCTTTTATTAGAGTAAATTTATTTTAAAGTTTTTAGTTTAGCTGGTAAAAAGATTCGTTTCAAAACAACTTTCTTACAATGATTTGAACCCGAGTCTAATATCTCGTCATCACAGACAGAAGTCCTTAACCACCGCGCTAATAATACGTACGCGATCGGATTGCAAAACAGGTGTACCTACTTAGAATATTTACCTCTTCGTCTTGAATATTATAAATTGGTTGCGTTATTTTTATTATTATTATTATCAAGTTGCTGAAACTTTGTACCTAAACAAATCCATACAATTGTTTTGTTCTATGGAGTTGCGGTGGCCTGGTTACATCTACATATATAATGTAATGTATCGTATAATGTCGGTTTATTTACGACTTCATATTTTTTTACCGAACCGAAACCGAACTGAACTGTTTAATTCTATACTTTTAAGTTCTGAAACGCCCATAGAATGGTCGGAAGCAGATATCATACTTATATATAACTAGCTGACCCGTGCAGCTCCGCCCGCGCTTTTATTACGTTTTGCTCCCCTTTTCTCCCTCCTCCCTAGATTTATCTCTCTCCATATCTCTCTCTCTTATAAAATCTAATTATATGCTCTTTCTCTCCTCTCTCTTTCCCCCTCCCGCTTCGGTTTCCGTCATACTCCCCCTCTTCCTCTATCCCCTCTCTGAACCCTCTCCCCCTCTCTCTTCTACGAACTTGCTCCTGCTCACTCCCCCCTTACTCCACCTAACTCCCCCGATCCATCACCCCCTCCTCGAATCCCCTCTCCCTCTTTCTCCTCTCTTGCACCCTCGTCTCGTTCTATATATCCTCGTCAATCATGGTATCAGCGGCATTAAATATACGGGTATGGGTTCACCCATCTATTTAATGACCTTTCCTTATATTGCTTAACCTTAACCTAGTGGCATGAAATATACTTTACGGCCTATTCTCAGACCTAACCGATATGCACACAAAATTTCATACAAATCGGTTCACCCATCTATTAAATGACCTTGCCTGGTATGAAATATACTGTATGACCTATTCTAAGACCTACCCGATATGCACACTTTCATACAAATCGGTTCCCCCATCTATTTAATGACCTTACCTAACGTTGCTTAACCTTAACCTACCGGGATAAAAGTATCCTATGTCCGTTTACTGGTTCTAAGCTACCTCCCCACCAATTTTCAGCCGAATCGGTTAGGCCGTTCTTGAGTTATAAATAGTGTAACTAACACGACTTTCTTTGATATAATATATAGATTAAAGTTCTATAGTGATTCTATGTTCAATTTCACCGATAGATGGCGCTGTTCATAATGTAAATCACGCTAACATCGTAAATTACTGTCTAATGATATTCGATAATGAAAGTCATTAGCTTTTCGGCTCGCATCTTTTATTGTTGCGACTTTACAGTCGGATAGGTATTGTATTACTACAATACCTATCTATACACTACCTGGACTTGGGGAGTTTCATTAAAATTTCATGAACAGAAATATAATGAAAATGTCCTGGGTGTACCGGACCGGCTAACCCCATACAAAAATTGACCCTTCGCCAATGCTACATCTTATGCAAACTAAATGCCAGTCATATCGTATTGCCACGTATACGAACTAATTATGGTAGACATAATTTAACATACTCGGGAGCACAATTATTCAATAAACTTCCAAATACTGTAAAGCAAGCGACTTCGCTGAGCAGTTTTAAGAAAAAGCTATTAAATTATATTATGTCCAATAGTGAATCATTTTTTTCATAATCGCTTATCTCTTGGACCACAGCCATAAATGCAGGCAGCGCACTCGCTTCTACTTCTCCGTACGATACTTTTATTTGTAAGTACCCCGCACCGGATTTTTTATACACACATCAAAAGTGTCTAGGGATCAACATATATTTTTGCAATAACTTTTCTCCTGATTGATATTAATTAAAATTTTCTTTAAGGATTCATCAAATAAAGTGTTTTCGTTTGTCACAGTAACGATAAACCAAGTCACCTTTGCATTAATAAAGAAATTTGCCATTTTCCTAATAAAGGGATTTTTGACATTTGAACCACTAACACAAAAGTTCGAAAAAAAGACTGAAATAACAGTTTTCTTTAAAATTTTATTGGGTAACTTAAACAATTAATAATCCGTGTTTCTACCGCGAACACTAACAACACAAGAACATCGGTTTGGCATACTCAAAATGAGTTCATCCAAATCACGCTGTGGAATGGCCGCCCATGTTCGTTGCAACAACAAAAAAAGGTCTTCTTGCGACTGGATACCCTCCATATTCGGCAGAGCTCTTCTCTGTAGCATATCCCATGCATGCTCAATCGGGTTCAAGTCTGGCGACTGAGCAGGCCAGGGCAGGACATAGATGTTAGCTGCGGCGAAAGTCTGTCTTACAACTCTTGCGGTGTGCGGTCGTGCATTATCATGTATTAACTGAAATAAGGGACCGATTTGCACTTGTAGAGGAACGATGACGTCTGATACAATCGTCTCAGCATAAATTTGAGCGTTGAGGTTGCCTCTGATCCAAATCAACTCAGTTCTTCCGCCGATCCAAATACCCGCCCATACCATGATGGTTCCACCACTATAAGGATGGACTTCCTGGCAGGATTTTAATCGCTGTTGGCGTCCAGGGGTTCTCCAGTGTCGTATACGTCTTGTATCCGGTCTCATACCAAAACGAGACTCATCAGAAAAGCACACGAAACGCCATTGTTCTTCTGCCCAATTTCTGTGTTCAAGAGCCCATTGATATCGAATCCTACGATTGTGCATTGCTATAGGTGGTACCCGTAGCGGTCTTCGGGAATGAAGGTTCACTTCATGCAAGCGGTTTCTGACTGTTTGGTCGCTAATTAAGTTCCCTGAAGAGAGATGACACCGCAAGAGTTGTAAGACAGACTCTCGCCGCAGCTAACATCAATGTCCTGCCCTGGCCTGCTCAGTCGCCAGACTTGAACCCGATTGAGCATGCATGGGATATGCTACAGAGAAGAGCTCTGCCGAATATGGAGGGTATCCAGTCGCAAGAAGACCTTTTTTTGTTGTTGCAACGAACATGGGCGGCCATTCCACAGCGTGATTTGGATGAACTCATTTTGAGTATGCCAAACCGATGTTCTTGTGTTGTTAGTGTTCGCGGTAGAAACACGGATTATTAATTGTTTAAGTTACCCAATAAAATTTTAAAGAAAACTGTTATTTCAGTCTTTTTTTCGAACTTTTGTGTTAGTGGTTCAAATGTCAAAAATCCCTTTATTAGGAAAATGGCAAATTTCTTTATTAATGCAAAGGTGACTTGGTTTATCGTTACTGTGACAAACGAAAACACTTTATTTGATGAATCCTTAAAGAAAATTTTAATTAATATCAATCAGGAGAAAAGTTATTGCAAAAATATATGTTGATCCCTAGACACTTTTGATGTGTGTAACTTTTTATGTATAAATAATGTTCTCATGTAAGTGACATTGTCTTAATGAGAAATAAATATCTTTGAACCGAAATGACTGCTCAGTCCCTATTGTATATAGCGTAATAATACATATCTTAATGATTAACTGATCAGTCTATAATTACCCTATTCACATACAAAGGAAATTACGTGGCAATATGTGCAAGTAATGCTTCACTGCTTAGCCCCTATGAAACATAGCGTGATGTTTTATATACCAACTTATACCTTGACTTCTACACAACACATCAGTGAAAGTCCTATCAAAATCCATCCACGGGTTTTCAAATGATACCTGGACGAACAGAACGACAGACAGACAGACAGACAATAATTCCAAAAAAAATTGTTTTGGCCTCTATGTCGATAGTATAGTACCCCCACATAGAAATTTTGGAAAAATATTCAATGTACAGAAAAAGTGCTCTTTGAGTTTTATTATAGTATAGACTAGCTGACCCACGCAGCTCCGCCTGCGCTATTTTTAAGTTAACTAAACTTTGAATAACAGACATTCGCATCGAATACATAACCTCATTTTTTATAGTCGGTTAAAAACTGGGACCCACTTTTTACTTGCTCTCCGATGCACGGACCCGTTTAGTTCAAATGGCGTTAAGCGGTCACCCATCTATTTAATGACCTTACCTAACGTTGCTTAACCAGATCGATTACAAAACCTTGATAACAACTCTCTATGAGTGTTCCCTTACTAATATTTATTATATTATAAAGAAAAATTGATACAATCGGACCAAGCGTATAACCAAGTACCCGTTTTAACTTTAATCCCCTCTCCCAAATGAACCGTGCTAGATTACGGGATAAAAAGTATCCTATGTCCTACCTCGTAGTAAGATCTCAAATCATGCCAAGTTTCATTTGAATCCATTCAGTAGTTTCAGCATGATGCTCAGCCGTGATACAGACAGACAGACAGACAGACAGACAAAAATTAAAAAAAATACATTTTCGGCCTCAGTATCGGTTATAGAATGCCCTCCAAATATAATTTTCAAAATATCTTCAATGTACAGAATTGGACCTGTTACAGTTTTATTATAAGTATTGAAGAAAAGGGCGATCCAAAAAATATCAGCAACTACAGACCAATTAGTTTGTTACCAAATATATACAAACTTTTCTCATAGATTATCTATCTATATCTATACATATCTATACATATTATAAAACAAAGTCGCTCCCGCTGTCTGTCTGTCCCTATGTATGCTTAGATCTTTAAAACTATGCAACGGATTTTGATGCGGTTTTTCTTAATAGATAGAGTGATTCAAGAGGAAGGTTTATATGTATAATACATGCATAATATAGTAAAGAAAAACTGATAATTTTAAAGGTTTCTAATGTGATGTCGTAAATAAACAAATTTTTTTGAGCTTAAGTTGCAAACTCTGGCTGAACCCTACGAGATAGATCAAAATAATGTACTACAGTATTGTACACCTTAGCAAGGTCTACAAAAAAGTCCGCGATGGTATATGTTTATCTCTTAGTGATAACCCACAATAATCATTTTTTATCCTTTACTTTTTATGAGAAATAATTAACTATTAATAAATTGTTGTTAGCGTGAATTTGTCCCTTCTTTAATATAACGTAAACTACAATAATATTTACACCAATGAAAAAATTGCTGTGAACGTTGTTCATACCGCTATGTTAAGGTTAAGCAACATAAGGCAAGGTCATTATATAGATGGGTAAACCGATTTGTATGAAATTTTGTGTGCATATCGGGTAGGTCGGATAGATGGGAGACGGCGGCGACTCCGAGGAGGACGGTGACGGGGTTGCGAGCCCCGTCCCCGTGATCATGGTGCCAGGTTTAAGGGGGCTATAATGCGCACTGAGGGGTATTTGGTGCAGATCTCACTGGAGGGCCCAGATTCCCCCTCTTATGTGGCGATGCGACAGCTGCAGGGGTTTAAGTGGGTAAGAATCCCAGATACCATGATTGACGAGGATATATAGAACGAGAGGAGGGTGCAAGAGAGGAGAGAGAGGGAGAGGGGATTCGAGGAGGGGGTGATGAGGTGAGGGATATGGGGATTAAGATGAAGCAAGGGGGATTGAGGGGGAGCAAGGTGGGAGAAGAGAAAGGGGGAAGGGGTTCAAAGAGGGGACAACGGGGAGAGGAAGAGGGGGAGTGTGACGGGGACCGAAGCGGGAGGGGGAAAGAGAGAGGAGAGAGAGAGCATAGAATTAGATTTTTCTTATAAGAGATGGAGAGAGAAATAAATCAATGAAGGAGGGAGAAAAGGGAAGCAAAATGTAATAAAAGCGCGGGCGGAGCTGCGCGGGTCAGCTAGTACATATTATAAAACAAAGTCCTCCGCCGCGTCTGTCTGTCCCTATGTATGCTTAGATCTTTAAAACTGCGCAATGGATTTAGATGCGGTTTTTCTTAATAGATAGAGTGATTCAAGAGGAAGGTTTATACGTATAATACATGCATAATATAGTAGAGAAACACTGATTACTTTAGAGGTTTCTAATGTGATGTCGTAAATACACACATATTTTTGCGCTTACATTGCAAACGCTGGCTGAACCCTACGAGATAGATTAAAATAATGTACTACAGTATTGTAAACCTTATCAAGGTCTACAAAAAAGTTCACGATGGTAATGTTTATCTCTTATCTCTTACCCACAATAACCATTATTTATCCTTTACGAGAAGTAATCAACTATTAATAAATTGTTGTTAGCATGAATTTGTCCCTTCTTCAATATAACTTAAACTTCGCTAATATTTACACCAATGACAAAAAGCTGTGAACATTGTTCAAACCGCTAGGTTAAGGTTAAGCAACATAAGGCAAGGTCATTAAATAGATGGGTGATCCGATTTGTATGAAATTTTGTGTGCATATCGGGTAGTTCTGAGAATAGGTCGTAAAGTAAAATTCATGCCGGGTTAAGCAACGTTAGGCAAGGTCATCATTATATAGATGGGTGACAGCGGCGACTCTAAAGAGGACGGTGACGGGTTTGCGAGCCCTATTCCCCTGATCACGGTGCCAGGTTTCCGGGGGCTATAATGCGCAGTGAGGGGTATTTGGTGCAGATCCCACTCGAGGACCCAGGTCTCCCCTCTTATGTGGCGATGCGACAGCCGCAGGGGTTTAAGTGAGTAAGAATCCCAGATACCATGATTGACTAGGATATAAAGAACGAGAGGAGGGTGCAAGAGAGGAGCGAGAGGGAGAGATGATTTGAGAAGCGAGGGATAGAGGGATTAAAATAGAGCAAGGGGGATTAAGATGGAGCAAGGGGGGAGTGAGGGGGAACAAGGTGGGAGAAGAGAGAGGGGGTTCAGAGAGGGGACAACGGGGAGAGTAAGAAGGAAAGTGTGATGGAGACCGAAGCGGGAGGGGGAAAGAGAGAGGAGAGAGAGCATATAATTAGATTTTTCTTATAAGAGAGAGAGATGGAGAGAGAAATAAATCAAGGGAGGAGGGAGAAAAGGGCAGCAAAATGTAATAAAAGCGCGGGCGGAGATGCGCGGATCAGCTATTAAATAATAGAATAAGTCCGATAATAGAAGCAAAACAACCTGTAGAACAAGCAGGCTTCAGAAAGGGGTACTCAACTATCGACCACATCCACACCATCGAGTTAATTATAGAGAAATATCAAGAGCTCCAAAGACCTCTTTACATAACTTTTATTGACTATCAAAAAGCCTTCGATTCGGTCACACACACAAGTATATAATATGGGAAGAACAAGAGGTGCCAGATAAATACATAAATGTGATTAAAAGTATATACAATAACAATAAAGGAAGAATAAAGCTCGAAATCTTAGGCCCCGCCTTCCATATAAAAAGAGGACTAAGACAAGGGGACCCACTCTCACCAACTATTTTCATAGCTATTCTCGAAAACATAATTAACAAGTTGGATTGGAGTAAAACAGGACTCTACACAAAAGGCGCCTACCTAAGTCATCTGAGGTTCGCTGATGACCTGATACTTCTGTCAGAGACAGCCAACGAGATGAAAAACATGATAGAATCTCTACAGCAGCCGAGTGCGAAAATTGGTTTGGAAATGAATCCAACGAAGACAGATAATGACTAACTCACGAATAAGACCTATAACTATTAACGGTGACTTAGAATACGTGGACAATTATATCTACCTGGGAAAAAGAATAAGTTTCGAGAAAAACAGCAACATCATAGAAATAGAGAGACGGGTCCAACAAACCTGGAATAAATACTGGAGCTTAAAAGAAATATTTAAAAATAACTTACCAATAACTCTCAAAGCTAAAGTTATGAACTCATGCCTACTACCAAGCTTAACTTATGGTAGCCAGACCTGGAAATTCTCTACAAAAGCTATGAACAAAATTAATACATGTCAAAGAGGCCTAGAGCGAAGCATGCTAAACATAAAGAGAATGGACAAAATAAGACACACAAAGATAAGAGACATCACTAAAGTCACAAACGCTTTGACCTTTGCCCTAAAATTGAAATGGCACTGGGCTGGGCACGTAGCAATAATGTCTGAAAGAAGGTGGACCACACGAGTTACACAGTGGAAAGGACCACCAGGCAAGAGGGGGAAGGGGAGACGATCTTAAAAGATTAGCTGGCATAAACTGGCGCTCTATAGCACAAGACCGACAAAAATGGGCATCTTTGGAGGAGGCCTTTACCCAAACCGGGATTCCTGTTAATTTATAAATATTTTTAAACACATACCTATATTACTAACATAATTTAAGCTAACTTACTAATAAAAACCTAATTTTGTGTTTACTGTAATATTGTATTTAACAACTAATGTAAAACAAGAATTAATAAAGGTTTATTATTATTATTTACTAGCTGACCCACGCAGCTCCGCCTGCGCTATGTTTACGTTAACTAAACTGTTAATAACAGACATTCGCATCGAATACATAACCTCCTTTTTTATAGTCGGTTAAAAACTGGGACCCATTTTTAACTTGCTCTCCGTAGCACGGACCCGTTTAGTTCAAATGGCGTTAAACGGTCACCCATCTATTTAATAACCTTACCTAACGTTGCTTAACCCGATCGATTACAAAACCTTGATAACAACTCTCTGTGAGTGTTCCCTTACGAATATTTATTATATTATAAAGAAAAATTGATGAAATCGGACCAAGCGTATTACCAAGTACCCATTTTGACTTTAATCCCCTCTCCCAAAAGAACCGTGCTAGATTACGGGATAAAAAGTATCCTATGTCCTACCTCGTAGTAAGATCTCAAATCATGCCAAGTTTCATTTGAATCCATTCAATAGTTTCGGCGTGATGCGCAGCCGTGATACAGACAGACAAAAATTTAAAAAATTACATTTTCGGCTTCAGTATCGGTTATAGAATGCCCTCCAAATATAATTTTCAAAATATCTTCAATGTACAGAATTGGACCTGTTACAGTTTTATTATAAGTACTAGCGACCCGCCCCGGCTTCGCACGGGTGTAATTGAGAAAAAAAAAGAAGTGAATAATTTAAAGCTACTGCCTTTGATTATAGAATTTCTTGGAATTATTTATCAGTTTGTAGCTGACTTTTCGTAACGCAATATGAACAATTTTTGTATAGAAGTGACGCGTGAAAGGGCTACGTATAGCTGACTGTCCATGGGCAAAGTACTCAACGCTTGAATCTCTGAGCTTGTGATTTGTTAATTGTATTTATAATTTTAGAAACTGCAGACGTGTAACGGGTGCACAATTTGAGTGGATTAAGGACACCATTTCTTTGAAACCAATTTATGGAAGCAATACGGGCTTCCTTGTTCGGTTTCATCGTTAAGACGTAAACGGGGGTCAACCGGGGAATTCTTACCCACTAAAACCCCCGCGGCTATCACGTCGGCACATTAGAGGGCGGACCTGGGCTATCTGTCGGGATCTGCACCAGCTGATACCACTCAGTGCCTTGACTTTGAACCCGCCGCCGGAGAGGCACATTATAGTTCCTCGAGAACCTGTCATGGTGCTCACGGTTACAGGGATCACGGGGAAGCCTTTAATGGGATTTACCCTGTTGGTGGTCAACCGGGTATGTAGGTTTCTTATAAACTAAAGCCCCAACGGCCGTGCAATCAGCTCATAAGAACCCCTTCTTGGGCTATCCGGTGGGATCTGCATCATTATACCCTCAGTGGCTTGCCTTTGACCCCGCCACCGGGGAGCACAATAAAGCCACCTGGGAACTTTTCACCGTGCTCACGGTTACAGGGGTCACGGGGAAGTCTTCAATAGGTCCCCGGGACCCTATTGGTGGTCAACCGGGTTATGTAGGATTCTTATACACTAAACCCCCAACGGCTGTTAAATTAGTACATAAGTAGGAGACCTGAGCCATCCAGTGGGATCTGCACCAAGATCCCTCAGTGGCTTGCCTTTGAGCCCGCCACCGGGGGGCACAATAAAGCCACCCGGGAAACTATCATCGTGCTCAAAGATACGGGGATCGCGGGGGAAACCTCCAATAGGCCCCAGGATCCTGCGGGCGATCGACTGCAGTATGTGTCCCCCACGGCTGTCCACACAAAAGAGTGTGCACCGTGTACCCCTCAGTGCAAGGCAAGGGCCTTTGAAGCCGCTGCCGGGGGCGCATTATAGCCCTCCGGGAATCTGTCACCGTTGTCACAGTTTAAGGGAGTAGCGGGGGAAACATCCAATATGTCCCCGGGATCCCGTGGGGAAGTCAAACTGGGTATTTGGGATTCTTACCCACTAAAACTCCCGTGGCTATCACATCGGCACATGAGAGGGAAACCTGGGTTCTCGGGTGGGATCTGCACCAGGTGTCCCTGACTGACTGACGCGGACGGTCCCGGTCAGTCCCACTCAGTCCCGGTCAGTCCCACTCAATCCCGCTCAGTCCCGGTCTGTCCCGCTCAGTCCCGGTCAGTCCCGGTCAGTCCCGCTCAGTCCCGCTCAGTCCCGCTCAGTCCCGGTCAGTCCCGCTCAGTCCTGGTCAGTCCCACTCAGTCCCGGTCAGTCTCGCTCAGTCCCGCTCAGTCCCGGTCAGTCCCGGTCAGTCCCGGGCTGTCCCGCTCAGTCCCGGTCAGGCCCAGTCAGTCCCGCTCAGTCCCTCTCAGTCCCGCTCAGTCCTGGTCAGTCCCGCCCAGTCCCGCTCAGTCTCCCTCAGTCCCGCTCAGTCCCGGTCAGTCACGGCCAGTCCCGCTCAGTCCCGCTCAGTCCCGGTCAGTCCCGCTCAGTCACGGTCAGTCCGAGTACCACACCGTACCACACCGTACCACCATGTCCCTGGGATCCTGTGGGGGATTCTTACCCACTAAAACTCTCGTGGCTGTCACATCGGCACATGAGAGGGGGTTCTCCGGTGGGATCTGCATCAGCTGTCCCTCAGTGCATTGCCTTTGAGTCCGCCACCGGGGGGCGGGTATATTATATCCCGGATATTTACCTACTTTATAATATATGGAATTAATGAAATTCTCTAGTACTTGATTGTTAACTATGTATCTCTTTAGGTTTAGTCAATGTAAGCTATGTAAGTTTATTTACTTAGAAAAACTTAAAACCTTCAATGAAAAATTATCTAACCGATGGTGAAAATCGCTGCGTGGTTTAGGAGGTGCTATCCGATATAGACAGACTCGGATAGCGACTTTGTTTCACACTATTTAAAGATACTTTGACGTCGTTGGTCCCCAACACCAGCCAACCTATAGAAAAAACCCTGACTGACAGACAGACAATAATTCCAATAAAGTTTTGGCTTTTTTTATATCATACGTACAATAGGTACATGCATATTGTATTCCTACCCAAACAGATATTTAGAAAATATATTTTCATTATTTTATTTTTAGTTTGTTATATTTGCGAAACAAACAAATGATACCACTTATTACTAAATATAAGATCCAATAGTACAAAAATCAATTCAGTTTCCACTAATAACTAAATCATAACATTAGAGAGAAGTTAACTACGTATGCATGATTTTAAATATTAAAAAAGTATTAAATATAAAAATATATTAGAGATAAAAAGTGCCGGAGTCAATATGAGTTAAATATTTAAAACATCGAATCTTAATATAAATAAAAAAATCAAAACAAAGTTTAAAAATACAAAAAAAATCCGCACACGGGTAGCGAACCCGGACAGTCCGCACTTAGAGGACGCTTCCGTAACCACTTGGCCAAGGAACTTTTATTATGTCTTTCGAATTATCGTATCTTATTGTGGTAATATATTTGTACCGCCATCGGTTGAGTAATAATACTTCTTTTTTACCCTGTAAAGGGATAAATTATAAAAAATATGAAATACTAATTCAATTAATTTTCTTAAGGAATGTCTGTGCAAAATTTCAAGTCAATAGGACCAAGGAATCGCGTTCTCCCATACAAACTTTGCCCCCCTATTTGACCCCCTTAGAGGTTGAATTTCACAAAATCGCGTCTTAGTGAGCACCTACGTCTTAAAAGGAACCCCCATGCAAAGTTTGAGACTCCTAGCACTTGTGGTTTCTGAGATTTCGTGATGAGTGGGTTTTTGTCTACTCTTTTATATAATAAGAAGATAGATTATTATTTTTTTACCTATTAGATGTTTCCTCTATTTCGTTATTAAATTAATAAAATCGTACATCGTTTCTACACGTGCGCTACGGGACCCTAATCAGCAAAAAACGTCCACAAAAGTGGCCTTTATTCTTTAATGTGTTCTCTATTTTCCGTTGATATTCGCCGGCAGCCATCAATATTGCGAACTGGGGATTTTACAAATCCGCGTCCATTGAAAACAGACCCTCTTACGAGATGTGCACCGCCACCCCCCGCGTCCCGCACCCTCCTCCACCGTGGATATTCCATATTAGATACTCACTGTTGCCGGTTTTAGGGAAATATTCAAGCTTTAGAAAGACTTTGGGGGTGGATTTTTTATAGAGACACGTCGTAAGATACCATTTTTTGGATTCGGTTAGCACAAAATGGTACATCTCAATTGTCATACTCTAAAATAAGGAAATGATGCTTGTTATGACCAATAAGACCTTCAGAGTATACCTAATATCCTTGTAGACGTGTTTTAACGTACTGAAGAATTTACACAATTTTATTTTTTACTGTTTTGTATTCAAACGTTTCTTTTGGGTTAAAAGTACTAAAAATAATTATGATTAATATTACGCAAATGAAAGTTGACTTTTCAAAATTGATGCGAAAACTAACTTGATGTGATGTCACTCAATAATAATTTCGCGATTTTCTCTTTGTACACATATCTCATTGTACACGTATGAAATTGGCTTATAGCTGATGGAGTGACGACACTTGGCGTTGATCGGTGTTATAAATGATGTCTCAGTCTATGTAACTGAAAATATAAATATTATGTGCAGAAAAATAATCTTTTAATACTTATAAATCTTTCTGATTTAACTTTTTATAACTACTATTATTTGATTTGCCTCAAATCAATGTTCCCTCGTCTCATCGAAACCGGAGATATTGAGAGAGCTCGAGAGGTTTTACGGACAGTGGTACACCTCGACACGAAAACCCATTGCCCGAACAGCTCAAGACACCAGAGCCCAACGAATCCGACACTACACTGAGGACATCCCAGACATCAGCTTGTACGAGATTAGAATGGCTCTCAAACAGCTTAAAAACAACAAGGCGCCGGGTGAAGACGGAATCAAACAGAACTTCTGAGAGCGGGTGGAAAACCGATACTTTTAGTCCTACGCCAGAAGCATGGCACAAGAGTGTGGTATTGATTTTCTTCAAGAAAGGTGATTAGTGAAGAATTATAGACCTATCTCACTACTGAGCCATGTGTACAAGCTGTTTTCGAAAGTCATTACGAACCATCTCGAGCGCAGGTTTGATGACTTCCAGCCTCCCGAACAAGCCGGGTTCCGAAAAGGTTTTAGTACCGTAGACCACATTCATACGCTTCACCAGATTATACAGAAGACCGAGGAGTATAATCGGCCATTATGTCTAGCGTTTGTGGACTACGAGAAAGCCTTCGATTCAATCGAGACCTGGGCAGTATTGCAGTCTCTCCAGCGGTGCCGCATTGTCTATAGGTACATCGAAGTGTTGAAGTGCTTGTACATTAACGCCACCATGTCAATCCGACTACAGGACGAGAGCACGAAACCAATCCCATTGCAGCGAGGTGTGAGACAGGGAGACGTTATTTCTCCGAAACTGTTCACAACCGCATTGGAGGACGTTTTCAAACTCTTCGACTGGAACGGATTCGGAATCAACATCAATGGCGAATACATCACTCACTTTCGTTTTGCCGACGATATAGTCATTATGGCAGAGTCGCTGGAGGACCTCAATACGATGCTCAGCGACCTCAGTAGCGTTTCCCAACAGGTGGGTCTTAAAATTAACATGGACAAGATGAAGATCATGTCTAATGTCCATGTTACACCCGTACCGGTAGTTGTTGGGAACGATACACTCGAAGTTGTTGACCACTACGTATACCTAGGACAAACTATCCAGTTAGGTCGGTCCAACTTCCACAAAGAGGTCGCCCGAAGAATCCAACTCGGATGGGCAGCGTTCGGGAAACTACGCGATATCTTCTCGTCCGAAATACCGCAGTGCCTGAAGACGAAGGTTTTTAACCAGTGTGTGATGCCAGTGACGACATATGGTACTGAGACGTGGTCTCTAACGGCTGGCTTTTTGAGAGAAGTTCAGAGTCACACAACGAGCCATGGAGAGAGCAATGCTCGGAGTTTCTTTGCGCGACAGAATCGGAAATTTAGAGATTCGCCGAAGAACTAAGGTCACCGACTTAGCTCTCAGAATCTGCAAGTTGAAGTGGCAATGGGCAGGCCACATCGCTTGAGAGAGTTTTGGGAAAAATGCGTGTACTTATGTAATAAGTATATACATATATTTATTATGTAGCACACAAAACCCATACATTGATATTCTTAACACACATCTATTTATGTTTAACGACTTTCATTCGCGTAACGGGCGAGGTATTGACTGCACAGGACTGCAGAGGTCCTGTGTTGCAGCCATTAGAGTTGTTGCAATAAAAAATATAAAAGTAAAATAGTCTTTCAATCGCAAATCGCGCGATACGCGATTATGTCGATGTAATCGCGAGCACAATGGACGGATCGCTGGGATCGCGAGTCATTGCTCGACGCCACCGCCGCGCCGTGTGGCCACAAGCCGCGCGCCACGCAGCGGGCGAGTTCGAGCTGTGATTATGATAAGTCTATTACACAAACAGTCTTAAGTCTCCTCCCGTTGGGTGTCGTACGAGGCGACTAAGGGAAAGCGGCCAGCAGCGTCTTTCTATTGGGTTACTTATCACCTGTACTTGTTGTAACTTTTGTTGTTGACGGGGAGGAATCCTTAAAAAGGTTCTTAGTCCAGTGATCTGGTCAAGATTAAATTTAATGAAAATACCGAGGTATCTTCGAAAAAATACTGAAATGTACCGATCAAGTGCGAGCTCGACTTGCGCACCGAGGGTAGTTAGTTTCCTATTCATCTAACACCTCAGATAGCAAAAAGACCAAACTGCACAACTAAGTTTGTTAGTCAAAGTTTGGAAAAATTGTGCTACTTGTAAACTTAGTTTTATTGAAGTGAAACTTCATAAGCGACTTCCAAAAATGTTATCACTTAACACGTTAAACGTTAAGCGTTAAGCGTTAGTTTTGTTAATGTTATGAAAGCGCTCACGTTACGCTGTCATTCAGTGTCGTTCAGGACACTGAATGACGGCGACCGATGGGACCGAACGACAGTTCGGTGTACTGACTGACTCGGACTGACTCGGACTGACTCGAACTGACCAAGACTGACCCGGACTAACCCGGACTGACCCGGACTGACCCGGACTGACCCAGACTGACCCGGACTGACCCGGACTGACTCGCTCCTGGGGAGGGGGAATAGAATGAGACAGAGCGAGAATTAAGTTTCACTTCTTCCGCACGGAGGGACTCCATGAACGCACATTTTTTTTTCAAAAAAATAAACTAGTAGTTTATTTTATTGGAAAAAAAATGCACTTACCTGTAATCATTTCAGATTTTGCGTCAATAATAAAAGAAATGACCAACCAATGTTTTTTAGTGGTCCCAAGATTTTGTTCATACACAAAATTACTTCTTACATACGGACCTAACTATCCATTCATACAACTAATAAAAACTTAAAGGCCAGACTCTATTTCATTATGCATTGTGTGTAACAATACAACGCAGCAGCCTGTAATGTCTTGTCTCTAATATATTGATCAACGTTCTTAAATGTAATATAGAATATGTTTGGAAAAGTCCCAGAACATCAATATTCGCAAGGACAACGGCTTACAGTGTTAGCATATTTTTTCCCCAAAATATAATGAATAATACTGACTTCCAGCAAAATACCGATAAAAATACTGATCTTCAAAAACGACGTTAAAAATACTGAAAAGTATTTTAATATTGAATCTGGTCACACTGTCAGTCTCCATAGGGGCAGAGGCCGAGTGGGATTTTTAGCAACTACAACTCCCCGTTGGCCTTTATCGACGCTATATGGAGATAAACCTGGACCCTCCGTTCGGACCCTGCCAGAGTGCTTGCTTTTTGGCAGAATATATTGCTAAGTTATTACAAAATAATTTTTGGAGCGCCATGTAACGGTAAAAACATGACTTTCGTGCACCAATTCTTGGCCGGTTCGTGGCCACGCGTTATCGCGCTAGGAGCATGGCGTAAAATTAACACATACATGTTAATCCCGCGACCGCAGCGGGGTGGGCAGTGGCACGGTGCGCACATTGTCCGGTCCGATAGATAAACACACAGTTAAATTTAAATTTCATGCTTTGTACCTCCGTCTGTCAATATGTATGTCAATCAAGATTCGGTTCAGATTATGTTGAGAGAGTTAGTTTTTGATGGGGATGCAAAGAAAATAATCATGTAATAACGGTGAATGAATGCAAATGTAAAATGATATCAAATTAAATAATAATAAATAATAACGTCCTCTTGGCCGATACGACCACAGCGGCCAATCTTTCACAAGATCAGCCATCTACGCGGGAGATATTATATTGCACAAGTGCTTGCGTGGACTCAAGTGCTCTCTCTTCCTTTACCACTCACAATCCGATGGAACGGAAAGCCGACACGACCGGCGAGAGGTCAGGTGCAAGAACGACTTTTACATGCCCATCCAACGCATGTAATTTAAAGTAAGATTTACAGACAATCAAGTAATCAGCCTGCATTGTTCTAGCCAGTAAGGAACAACGATACAAAGTGGTTGCTCTCGAACCCGTGACCTCCCGGGAGCAACCAACGGCTACCAACCAACTAGGTATAGGTGATTTATTCCGTGTAAGCTCTTTGTGTAAGGGATCGTCCAGGTAGGTAAGCAGTGTCTGTTTTTTTTTTCTATTCTAAACATTTATGTGCTCCGACGTGAAGAGCACTGTAGCCGGAGGACTTCATAACTAATGTCTCATGTGACGAACGCCAGTGAAATTAAAATATCTATGTTGTCACGTAACGTATAGGTATGTAGCTAGCGGAGAGAAGAGGTGTACCTAAGGGAAGTGGTAATTACAGGAATAAAAACACACCAGAACCCCTGGCCTGGTTCGGTTCACACCAAACAGCAGGTTTCATTTACGCGCTGTATTGTTGCTGCTGGTTAACAAGAGCCTGCCGGTGTGAGAGGATTACGGCATCGTGTTTGTTGGTGCCGGCTGATCCGTATCAATAACTTGATGAAAGTATGCATTTTTTTCTGTAATACAGGGGATTGTCGAACGCTTAAATAAATCCATACAGTGAACTAAACAGAAAATCCCAGACCGTAGGCTGGCTTTCATTCGAATCATATCCATTCACGCGACAAAATCCAATTCCATGAGTTAAATGGAACTACATACTTGAAAATCTGGACAAATTGCAAAGTCCGATGTATGTTAAAAATAAATCTACGTTATAAATGCAAAAAAAAAAATAATAATAATGGATAAAGAACCAGTCAAGACGGCGCAGTGAAATGTGATTTAGTTTCCAAAAATAAAATATATCTGCATTATTGCGTTAAAAATTGTAGAAACATATTTGAGAGCACAACACAGCACAGCAGGGTGCCACGGGGACATAGTGCAGCACTAGCAGTACGAACACTCTGTTTTATCATTCAAATTACAATGTTAGGTAAATATTTATTCAACTTTTAGGGGTAAGTTTTTCTATGTACATATACTAAATCGATTTAGTGTTGTCGTTTATTGTGGCGTTTGAAGGGGAGGCCTTTGTTCAGTAGTGCACGTCTTCCAGCTGATGATGATTATGGTAATGACATACATAATCATATTTTGATCTACAACTGAAGGTATCAGTAGCACACACACATTATGCAGGTATCACCACAGTTTCAACTATTCTATCGCAAAGCAGCAATGTGTAAACATTTTTGTGTTCTGGTGCGATGGGAACTGAGATGTATTTACGAGGGAGCACAATAATAAGCAGTAGTCCGGACTAGCGTTTATTTCCGACTGATGAATAATGTGAGGAAACTACCCACTACATATTGCATTATTGTCGTACACTACAACCCTCCACCACTGTTGGATCTCGTTATTGAAAACTTATTATTTACCAAAATGCACTTGTAGCAGGCTGGATTTCCTTATCCTTCATCCTTTCCCTAGTGCGCCTTATATAGAAAAAAGAAGAAGTGTGACGTGAATTTGTCACCGCCGGAAAAAAAAAATATTTTCTTGGCGTGATCGCTATGTTATATAAAAATAATAGATACATAAAATAATTAATTCCGCCCATTCAATAATTAATTAAACGCAAAAGAAGTGACAATAGCAGCAGATACAGTCATCTAATCTGTGGAGCAGCAGACGCCGCCATCATCGCATCGCAGCCGGTCAAAGGTAGGGCGCACGTTCCGTTCCTTACAGCAACTGCGATTTATTCCCTTTGTGTTCCCTGCAGTTGCTAACTTCCTGTGTCCCTGCAATCCAGTGTGCTGCGAGTGTAGTATAGCTTCTTTTGTCCGCGTTTTTTTTAATATATAATTATACATTTATATTTATATACAGTCCATTCGAAAATTGCTTGTAGGAAAATTTTGAAATTCCTTAACCCGCCATTTTTTGGTCACTTCGGCCCTGATAATGAATCTTAGATTTTTCCGAATATAATTTGTGCTTATACTATTATAGTAAAGCAAATGATATGGTTATTCTTAGCCACCGCTTACAACTTACGTACTATGTCTATATACGTATAATTTAACGTAATTGGTATTGAAATAATTATCAAATTTATTATTTTAAGTCGTATTCTTACGCATCCCGCATTGATAATTGTTTCATTCCATTACATAATCGCATTAGAATACTCTTATTCTACCTATTATACCCATTAATATTTTCTATTGAGAGTGATTTCGCATATATTTATTATAGTGCAAAATTAATTGCAACCGCATCAGCTGTCAACGTAGTGCGCGTGTGTAGCTTTTGTTTTAAGGTCACGCCTGAGCGATCCCTCAATACTCGCAAAAAGGATTTATTATAACGCGTTCGGAGTAATTAAGGTTACATCATATATGCGTTCAGATGTATTAAGGCAACTTCACACATGCCTTTGAAAATTCATAATTATCTTAATTTTGAATTTCTTGTATTTACCAACTGATTGAGCATTGTTATAGTTCAACGGTGTTTTATGACTGATTTAACAGTGACATAAAATATATTTTATTTGTGTACCCATTTTTAATTAACTAAATATTAATAATGGGGAAGGGTAAGAAGGCAGATAGTGAGGAAGAGTTTGAAATATCTAACGAGGATCATGTCCAGTTGACTATCCTGCGCTCTAAGCGCGATGTATTATTTGCCAGGCTGCAGTCTATATATGATTTATCTAAGTCTGCTGCTACCAATGAATCCCAACGTGAAGTTTTCCTGTATAATGTGAGTAATATTGATACTTTGCGTAGTGAGTTCGAACAAGCGACAGATAAATATAACACATTTAAATTGCAAATAAACCCAGAGGATAAAATTGATTATCAGGCATGGCTTTCATTTGAAGAAATGTACTGTTACATAAAGCGAGTTATGTCACAAGTAGACGCCGCTAGTAGTAAAAGTCACAATCAAAACTTTTCTTCAGCATCGAAATCCAAGCCTAAGTTGCCTCCTATTGAGTTGATGTCATTTAATGGAAACGCTCGCAATTGGCCACTATTCTACCAGCAATTTAAAAGTGTTATACATGACAATGCGGATTTATCTGATGGTGATCGTGTTTACTATTTAGTTGGCAAGTTGACTGACAGCGCAAAGTCTGTGTGCGCTGGTTTGCCACCAACCGCCGAGAATTATAATATAATTTGGAATGCACTTATTGATAAATATGATGACCCTCGCGTATTGGCTGGTAGTTATTTAAACCAGTTGTTAGAATTTAAACCGCTGAATATTAACAGTGCTTCAGCTTTTGAAAGTTTCATTAATAATTTTAATTCGTCTGTAGAAGCACTTAAACAACAAAAAATTACTGATTTATCGGATTTTATATTCTTACACCTTGCGTTACAAAAATTGGATTTAAATACGATCAAATTATTTGAAACAATGTATCGTAAACAGAAAATTCCATCATATGCTAATCTAATTGAATTTGTAAAGGAGCAAAGCAAGATTATGTCTCGTTCTATTGGGCAAAGATTTTCAGTTCCAGATTTCGATAAATCACGTAATAAAGTTCCAACGCCAAAACCAACTAAGTCTTTTATTAACACTGATATTAACCTTACAAATAAAGTGAATAAAGTTTCTTGTACCCTGTGCAAGAATAGCGCTCATGAGCATCTGTATCAGTGTCCTGTCTTTATGTCAAAAACACCATATGATAGGTTTATTTACGTAAAAAATAATTCATTTTGTAATAACTGTTTAAGTTGCAAACATAGAACTTTTAAATGCACTTCGCAAAAATATTGTTCCCACTGTTCCGCTAAACACCATTCATTATTACATTTTGGTGAATTAAATAATTTTAATAATTGCACTTCCAATAGAAGTGTGTCCGCTCCACCTCTACATGTGACTCGCGGTGTATCTCAATCGGATCATATATCCGCAACACCTGCAAATAGCGACTCTATGTCTAATAAGAATAAGGTCGACAATCAAGTGAACGTTGCACCTACCGCTATACACACTTCTGTGTGTAACGTTTCGCGCGATCATTCTGATCGTTCTTTATCTACAACTCTATTAGGAACCACAAAAATAATTATTATTGATAACAATAATCAGCATCATATTGTAAGATGTTTGATTGACCCAGGTTCGCAAAGCGATTATATTGCATCTGCTTGTTGTAAGCGTTTATCCCTTCAAGTATCGACACAAAAACGGTTTACTGAAGTACAGGGTATCGGTGGAAGTTCACAGCGTATTCTTGGCGTAACTGATATCAAATTTAGCTCGCGGTTTGGTAACTCCACTGTGTATTCTATCAAACCGTTAGTAGTGGACAATATTACAACACACTTGCCAGACTCTTACGTTGATACTTCAAGCTTAGATTACTTGAAAAATATTCCACTCAGTGACGATTCCTATGGCGTACCTGGACCGATTGAAATATTGTTGGGAGTAAATATTTACTGTCAAATTTTATTATTTGATCGCATTATGCGTAATAATAATATGCCTTCCGCTATTGAAACTACATTAGGGTATATCGTAATGGGTAATACGCCTGTTGTTATGACACCCAACTTATCCCGCACTTTTTGTTCATTCACTCAAGACTCGCTTGACAAAGTTTTAGAAAAATTTTGGACCCTTGAGGCTAATAAATTTTTGAGTCCTGAAGAGGAAGAATGTGAAAATATTTTTATTTCCACAACTACCCGCAATAGCACTGGCAGTTATTCTGTAGTGTTGCCTTTTAAAGAAAGTCCTGATAAATTAGGTAACTCTTACATTACAGCTAAGAAGAGGTACTTGTCTCTGGAAAATAAGCTAGACAAGTCACCTGAGTTACGCACTCGATATAATGATGTCATTCGTGACTATCTGGATAAGGGTATAATTTCGCGTACTCCACCAGAGGAGTGCATACAGCCAGGTTTTTATCTACCGCACCATCCTGTTATCCGCGAAGATAAAGACACTACGAAGTTACGTATTGTGCTCGATGGTAGTGCCAAAACGGATGCTGGGGTTTCTTTAAACGATATCTTACATACTGGTTGTAATCTTCAGGCTGATATATTCCGTATTCTTCTTAATGTTCGTATGTTTAGTGTAGCATTTTTTGCTGACATACGGCAGATGTACTTATGTATTGAAGTACATGGTGCATACCGCAGATATCAAAGAATTTTGTACCGGTTCTCTTCCGATGAACCGCTAGATACTTTCGAATATAATAGAGTCACGTTTGGTTTATGTTCTTCACCATTTTTAGCGATGAGAACTTTGCGAATGTTGGCTAAGGATGAGGGTCCCAAATACCCACTTGCCGTGGATGTGTTGGAAAGGGATACGTACATGGATGATGTATGTTCTTCGGCATCTTCTGTATCTTTGGCGGCTGATATAGCCTATCAGCTCATCCATATGCTTAAGGCCGGGGGGTTTGAGTTGGCGAAGTGGGCTAGCAATTCTTCAGAATTTCTAGAACACATACCAGTGTCTCAACGTAAGTCTGAGTCAATCTCTTTTGACAGTGACAGTGGCTTAAAGATTTTAGGTCTACGTTGGCTTCCTGCTTTTGATAAATTTGTTTTCTCCACTTCACCTCCTCAACTAGTAGGCACAAAGCGTGCAATTTTATCGGCTACTGCCCGTCTTTATGACGTCTTAGGTTTGGTTGGTCCCGTAATTTTATATTCCAAATTATTAATCAAAGAGCTATGGCTTCTCAAATTGGGATGGGATGACATACCTCCCCCGCATATTTTAAGCTTATGGCATCACTTTATTAGTGAGTTGCATCTAATTTCTGAATTAGACTTCCCGCGACATATGGGAATTGAACCTGGTTGTAAATTGTCGTTGATAGCATTTTCTGACGCCAGTGAGAAGGCGTATGGATGCGTCATTTATACTCATGTTACTATAGGTGATCGAGAACCAATCGTTCGTCTTATTTGCTCAAAATCACGCATTGCTCCAATTAAAACTGTCACAGTTGCTCGATTGGAACTGTGTGGTATCGTTCTTATGACGAAATTATTGCGTATGGTGTGTGACACATTATCGCAACGATATCCTGTTGATAGTATTTATGCTTTTTCTGACTCTGAAGTCGCACTGTGTTGGGTGAAATCATCTCCGCACAGATTTAACACATTTGTTGCTAACAGAATAGCACAATGTCAATCTTATATTGACCCTGAAAATTTATATTATATTCCGGGTGTGCAAAACCCCGCAGATGCTTTGTCGAGAGGCCTTTTGCCTTCCCAATTAAAGGACCATCATCTATGGTTCAATGGCCCTTCATGGTGCACTCTACCTATTAGCGAATGGCCTATTTCAACTTTCTCTCCAAGTTCGGTAGCACCACTAGAATCAAAAATTGTCACTTGTGTAACCGCTAGTGTAAAGGAAGATCCAATATTATTGTTGAGTGATAGGTGCTCTTCATGGAGTAAACTGCTCCATTGTGTGGTTTATGTTTTAAGATTTTTGAAACAACTGCCTCGCAACGATGTAATTACCGCTAATGATTTAAATACCGCTGAGATATATTTAATAAAACATATCCAGCATTTTTATTTTTCTAACGACATTAAGAATTTACAAACTGGGAAAGCTGTTTCATCCGCTTTGCGTAAGCTTAGTCCATTCATATCTTCCGATAACTTATTAAGAGTTGGAGGACGTTTAAGTTATTCTTCACTTAAGTATTCTCATAAGCATCCTGCTCTCTTGCCGAGAAAGGGACATGTGATTGATCTTTTAGTTGATTATTATCACCGCACTTATTTACATGCTGGGCCTCAATTATTGCTCTCAATAATAAGGCAAAGGTTCTGGATTCTGTCGGCTAGACGCATTGTAAAACAACGCATACATAAATGCAATACTTGCTTTCGTATGAACCCAAGGCCAACTTTCCCTATAATGTCTGATTTACCTGAGTGCCGTTTAGAACAATGCAACGCATTTACTCATACAGGGGTAGATTATGCTGGCCCTTTGTATATTACAATGGCTAGGAAGCATGGGATTCGCAGTCAAAAGGCATATCTTTGTCTTTTTATATGTCTGGTGACGAAAGCTGTTCACATCGAATTAGCTTCTGATTTAAGCTCTGCCACATTTTTAGACGCGTTTAAACGCTTTTTGTCAAGACGTGGTCCATGTAAATTTTTATATAGCGACAACGGCAAAAACTTCATAGCTTCAAAATCGTATTTAAACGAGTTGCATGACTTCTTAAAGTCTGATGATTATTATAAAACTTTTCAAAATGAGCTTATTAAAAACCGCATTATTTGGCGTTTTAATCCTCCCACCGCCCCACATTTTGGAGGGATCTGGGAGGCAAATATAAAAAGTGCCAAGGCTTTACTTTTTCGAGTTATAGATAAACAAATCCTTACTTATGAGGAGATGCTTACGATTCTTAATCAGATAGAATGTGTTCTTAATAGCAGGCCACTTTATCTCCTAAGTTCAGATCCATCAGAACCCACAGCTCTTACTCCTTCACATTTTTTACATACCGCTCCTTTGGCATTCTTACCAGCAGCGGATGTGACCAATGAGAGAGCTAATTTACTGTCCAGGTTTTCTTTGATGGACTCGATTGTCCAGTCTTTTTGGAAGAGGTTTCGTTCTGAATATCTTCATAACTTACAAATGCGAGAAAAATGGAACACTCTTACCAACCCTGTAGCTGTAGGTACGATTGTCATAATTAATGTTGATAATGCGCCCCCTCTGCAATGGCCATTGGGGGTTATAACACGATTATTTCCTGGTAAAGATGGAATTGTTCGTGTTGCAGAAGTGCAAACTAATTGTGGTACCTACGAGCGACCTATAGTACGGTTGTGCCCGTTACCAACGCAGTAGCATTTTTACTAATAATTTTATTATATTTATTATTTAAGTTTAGTAATTTATGTTAGCGACACACAGGTTGTAAGCGGTGGTAACTAACCAGTTTTTTTGTTATTTATTTTAGTTGAAGACTGATATAGTCAATTTAATATAGATTTTAGTAGTCTATATTTTTTGAAGGGATTCCTTCAAGGCCGGGGGGATGTTGGATCTCGTTATTGAAAACTTATTATTTACCAAAATGCACTTGTAGCAGGCTGGATTTCCTTATCCTTCATCCTTTCCCTAGTGCGCCTTATATAGAAAAAAGAAGAAATGTGACGTGAATTTGTCACCGCCGGAAAAAAAAATTATTTTCTTGGCGTGATCGCTATGTTATATAAAAATAATAGATACATAAAATAATTAATTCCGCCCATTCAATAATTAATTAAACGCAAAAGAAGTGACAATAGCAGCAGATACAGTCATCTAATCTGTGGAGCAGCAGACGCCGCCATCATCGCATCGCAGCCGGTCAAAGGTAGGGCGCACGTTCCGTTCCTTACAGCAACTGCGATTTATTCCCTTTGTGTTCCCTGCAGTTGCTAACTTCCTGTGTCCCTGCAATCCAGTGTGCTGCGAGTGTAGTATAGCTTCTTTTGTCCGCGTTTTTTTTAATATATAATTATACATTTATATTTATATACAGTCCATTCGAAAATTGCTTGTAGGAAAATTTTGAAATTCCTTAACCCGCCAACCACTATTTAATGTTACGTAACATTCGTACATACATAATATACTTTGATTATATAATAATATATGTATTTTAAGATAACCATCTCTTTAATTTTACTATAACATTATTAATTACTTAAATACATTACATTTTATAATTAATTTGTTTGGCTATTCTACATTGCCTAATTGGGCGGGCTTTGGGCGATACCGGTACGGGTGGTAGTGACGGTGGCGTTGCAAACTCTTCAACGACCTCCATCTCACTCTCTGTGATGCCTGGCGGCGAAGAAAGGTCTTTTCTGCTTGGCGGTGACACTGAGACCCTCGGCTGCTCCGACGGTGTTCCGAGAGGGGTCTCGTTGGATGCTACAGACTCCGGCGGCCGTGTAGAACCTGTGGGAATTACAAGCGAACCCCTCGACCTACGCCTTAGCTGATCAATGTGCCTATGTATCTCTTTACCACTACTATCCTGTACCTTAAAGTTGCTCGGACCTTTCGAATCAATTATGGAACCCGGCAACCATTTTTCGCTCTTCAGGTACTGGCGGTACCAGACGTCATCACCGACGCTTACGGTCCTTTCCGTCCCCCCGCACCTATAACTTGTCGCTGTTGCGCTTGACGCACCTTGACTTCCCGATCTGGTTTCAATACATCCAACTTAGTTCGCAAATTTCTGCCCAGCAATAGAACGGCGGGGCTCACTCCTGTCGTGCAGTGCTCGGTATTCCGATAGTACAGCAAAAACGTATTCAATGATCTTTCTATATCTTTTTTTTCTAAAGTGGATTTTTTTATTACCCTTTTTAATGTTTTTACGGCATTCTCTGCGGCCCTATTCGATGAAGGGTGATAAGGTGCTGTAAATATATGCTGAATGCCATTTTCCCGAATGAATCCCGCAAAGTCACCGCTAGTGAAAGGTGGCCCGTTGTCGGTTACCACTTGTTTTGGAATGCCCCACCTACTCCACAACTCGCTCAGTTTAGCTATCGCATAGCTCGCTGCCGTACTCGGAACCGGAAACACTTCTATCCACTTTGACGTCGCGTCGACAACTACTAAATACGTTCTGCCGGCTATGGGACCCATAAAATCCAAGTGCAGCCTGGTCCACGGCCTCACCGGCCACGGCCAGGGGCGCGGCGCGGCGTGCGGCGGCGCGTCCGCGTGCGCAGCGCACAGCTCGCACGCGCGACACTCGCGCTCCACCGCCTCGTCGATGCCGGCCCACCACACGTAGCTGCGGGCCAACGCCTTCGATTTCACGATGCCCATGTGTGGCTCGTGAATTATTTTTAATACATATTCTCGGCAACCCTCCGGAACCACGACCCTGGGGCCACAGGGCGCAACCTAGCTCTTCGTATAATTCCCTTCTTCTATTAAAATAAGGTTGCAAGTTGAGTATGTCGCATTGTTCGGGCCATCCATTACGTACGTAATTTAACACCCTGCTCAAAATCGGATCTCTTCCGGTTTGTTTTTTTACGTCATCGTATTCTAATAACAGACTATCTTGTGCAAAATGAAGATAAGTTTGCTCGGGTATTAATTGTTCGGTTTTACTGTACGAGCCGTTTCGCTCCGGCAGGCGCGATAGCCCGTCCGCGCAGTTATCGTTAGTTCGAATATATTCTATATCGTAATTGTATGCAGACAGTATCACGGCCCATCGTTGCATCCTACTAGCTGTCATCGTAGGTATGCCGGCGTGAGGCCCTAAAATCGACACTAAGGGTTTGTGATCAGTGCGTAAAATAAATTTCCTCCCATAAATATATTGATGAAACTTCCGCATACAGAATACAATAGCGAGTGCTTCGCGGTGAATCTGCGAATAATTTTTCTCTGCGTCGGTAAGAGACCGTGACGCGTAAGGCCTCGTTTACGGAAACGCGGGGCGTCGCGCGTCGCGTGTGGCGTGGCGTCTCGCGGCGCGTCGGACGTTTTTACTGTTTACGTAGCGGCGGCGCGTGTAGCGGCGCGTATCATCGCACGCGTAAACACAAACTTATAGCAATATATGATGCTGTTTATAGAGACGCGGGGCGGGAAGAGTGGCGGTGCCCGCCGCTGCGCCCGCGGCGGGCACCGCCGCGTGCAACGGCGGTGCAACTCACTTTTTAACATACAATTTTCTTCTAAAAAAAAAATCGATCATATCATACTCCATTGCGATGGTGACTACGTCTGTGTTGCACGATTACCAAATAGACTGGCAGAAGGTTCCGCCACAGGCATCGCTTCATCGAGAATCACCGCTGCGTGCGCCGCCGCGATGAACGCCGCGTGAGACGCGGCGATGCCATCCGCGGGCGCCGCCGTAAAACACGCGCAAACGCGTGTAAAATCCGTAAATGAGGCCTAAGGCCTCATTTACGGAGACGCGGGGCGTCGCGCGTCGCGTGTGGCGGCGCGGCCCGCACTAAATTCAAATGTAGGGCGTTGTATGAGTGTGTTTACGGAGAAGCGATTTTACACGCGTTTGCGCGTGTTTTACGGCGGCGCCCGCGGATGGCATCGCCGCGTCTCACGCGGCGTTCATCGCGGCGGCGCACGCAGCGGTGATTCTCGATGAAGCGATGCCTGTGGCGGAACCTTCTGCCAGTCTATTTGGTAATCGTGCAACACAGACGTAGTCACCATCGCAATGGAGTATGATATGATCGATTTTTTTTAGAAGAAAATTATATATGTTAAAACGTGAGTTGGACCGCCGTTGCACGCGGCGGTGCCCGCCGCGGGCGCAGCGGCGGGCACCGCCACTCTTCCCGCCCCGCGTCTCTATAAACAGCATCATATATTGCTATACGTTTGTGTTTACGCGTGCGATGATACGCGCCGCTTCACGCGCCGCCGCTACGTAAACAATAAAAACGTCCGACGCGCCGCGAGACGCCACGCCACACGCGACGCGCGACGCCCCGCGTTTCCGTAAACGAGGCCTTAGCCACCGGCCGCTCGCCGCCCCGACCCGGCTGCGATAGTACGCCGCCCACCCCGCGCGCGCTCGCATCGCATGTAACTATAACCGGTTTCGCGGGATCATAATGTGCTAACACTTCTGTTCCTTGCAAGACGCATTTAATTTCCCTAAAAGTGCGTTCGCACTGTTCATCCCAATTCCATTCTACCCCTTTACGTAATAAGTTGTTTAAGGGCGCTAATAGTGAACTGAAATTCTTAATAAACTTCGAAAAGAAGTTCACCATACCTATAAAAGAACGCAACTCGCTTACGTTTTCCGGTTTTTGGATTTTACTTATCGCTTTAATTTTTGAATCATCCGCCTTGACCCCGTCTTTGGACACAACATAACCTAAATACTTTACTTCATCCACTAAGAAAACGCATTTCTGTTTCTTTAACTTTAACCCATTATCGGACAACCGCTGCAAGACTAATTCCAGTGCCTCTAAATGTTCGTCTTCTGTTTTTCCCCCTATTATCACGTCGTCCAAGAAGACTTGCACATTAGGTATATTTCCCAACAGACTAGTCATTATTCGTTGGAAAATGCCCACACTCGATGACAACCCGTAAACTAATCTATTGTACCGGAAAAGACCCCGGTGTGTATTGATAACCGTGTACATTTTCGAGTCATCCAACTCTATTTGGTTGTAGGCTTGGGACAAATCTAATTTACTAAAGAATTGTGCCCCATTGAGGCCCACTAGCACATCTTCAATTCGTGGTAGAGGATATCGATCGACCAGCAAGACGGGATTGAGTGTCGCCTTATAATCCGCACAGATTCGTAACGTACCGTCAGCCTTCGTTACCGGCACTAAAGGCGATGCCCAGTCGGAGCAGTCGACGGGCTCGATGACGCCGGTGCGCAGCATGGCGTCGAGCTCGGTGTCGATGCGCTCGCGCAGCGCGTACGGCACCGGGCGCGCGCGGTGGAACACCGGTGCGGCCCCGTCCCGCACCCGCAGCGTAGCCCTTCCACCCGTGTACCGCCCAAGCCCACCACTGAATAGCTCCTTATATCTGTCAAGAATTGTACCGATACATTTACTTGTACACAACCCATACACATTACTAATTTTATCTTTGTCACATTTCATCCTAGGTACGGTTATATTTAATTCGGCCAGCCACTGCCTACCGATTAAGGATGTAGTACCTTTTTTTATGATGAACAGTTCTAATATTTTTTCTTGATCGACATACCGAACCTGTGGCCGAATAATACCTAACGGTTTTATTTTACTACCGTCGTAAAACTTTAAAGTTGTATCATCATTCTCTATACATATGTGCGAAAAGTATTTCTCATAGGTATTACTACTTATACATGAAATAGCTGTCCCTGTATCGACTTCCATATCTATCGTTTTACCATCTATACAAATTGGTAGACTTACTGCCTTATAATTATTTAGTCCTATAAGATTCAAATTCTCCTCGATGTTTTCACCGTCCTCCTCGCTCGATTCGCGACCGGTGTCACCGAAAAATACGCCGTTCGGCCGCCTTCCGCGATAATGTGCCAGCTCTCCCCGCGACGATTCCGCTTTGTAATTTGGACACACTCGACGCAAATGCCCCTTACGTTGGCACTTGTAGCACGTAAATTCGCGGAAGCGGCAACTAGTGTAATCATGGTTTCTTGCTCCGCAAGCTCCACAAGTAGTTGACGCTGGTGTCCTCATAGAACGAAGGGCTCCTGCCCCACACGCCAACGACACCGCCGGGCCCGCTCGGCCCGGACGCCTGGTCCCACTGCGTCCCGCTTCCGACGCAAGCGCATTCACCGCGCTCGTGTTGCTAGTGTCCCCGGAACTTGCCAATGGAGGCCCGTCTACTACGGCCGCGTCTCTCTCCGCTGCTTCCAATGAGCTAGCTAACTTCACTGCCTGAACGAAAGTCACCGAGTCATCCTCCGCAAATAACCTTTGCCGTATAACGTCACTGCGAAGACCGCACACAAATTGATCGCGCAGATTTTCGTTTAAGTTGGCAGCAAATTTACAATTCCGGGCCAGCTTCTTTAACTCGGCGACATAAGCAGCCACGTCCTCTCCCGCTCCTTGCCTCTTCTGTCTAAACCGGTATCGCTCCGCCAACGACGATGGTGTCGGTTGTAGATGTTGGCGCATAAAATCGTCGGCTTGTTTATAAGTCAACTCGGATGGCTTGTTTGGGCTTGCGAGATTAACGAGCAATTCGTAAGCTTCGTCGCCCATAGTCGCTATTAAGGTTGGCAGCTTTAACTCGTCCGTTACTTTGTTCACTTTAAAATACATGTCCAACCTGTCAACGTAAGAAGACCATTGTCCCGTTTTCACATTAAACTCACTGACTCGGCCTATCGACATTTTTATATTTGTTTTTACTCGTATGCACGCTTTCTATGAGTACAAAATATCACTCGTCGTCACTGAGATGTATTTACGAGGGAGCACAATAATAAGCAGTAGTCCGGACTAGCGTTTATTTCCGACTGATGAATAATGTGAGGAAACTACCCACTACATATTGCATTATTGTCGTACACTACAGGAACTCTAGCTATTAGAAATATTAGCCTCAAGATACTTAATATAAGTGCAAAAAATGGATGCGTTGGCAGGTGAGTCGTTGTTATCAGGTAAACATACTCCTTATCACGTTACTACGGTTCACAAAAAACAAACAGAATTTTAGTTGGAAATATTTTCAGTCGAGGCAAGGGGTGATATCTCCATGGTCGGTAAAATTTTCATGTAGGGGTTGATGTGCAAGTTTCTAGCTCCCATGGTGTCTTGTGGCGGGTGCCAAGATTGTGCGTCACCAGCCATACTTATACAAGTTAATTGCGTTTGAAGGCTTCGCATGTGGTAGGAGCTAGTTTGTTTTAATATAAGCTAGCACCCCTGATGGTAAGTGTGGCTGGGGAACGACAGTAAACTCTGCCCTAAATTAGGTTGAGCGCCCGAAACGTGGCGGCGATACACCTCTGTTGACACCTTCAAGGAAAGCGTGAGGCTATGTTTGTGTTGTTATAGGCCTGGAGTTCAATTCCATTGAGCCGCGTGTTAAGAAGAACAAAATAACATGTATTCCTGTGATCAGTGCGCATGAACAGCCATCGATACACATTTGAAACACCTTCAAAGGCGTATTTAATGGACCGTCAAACAGTTTTCTTCCTTCTTTTTCCCATTATAAAAGGAGAAATGGCCGATTAGAAGCAATATAAACAGGATTGCCACCTCCGCCGCGCCGCCCTGAAATATAAGCAGTGGAAAAACTCAAACCAAACACAATTTACGAGGATAAACATGGAAGCTTAATAACACTTTATAAGACTTACAGATATCCGATAATTTACGTGTTTAGAAGTCTAAACAACTCGACCCCCATTGTTACGGTGATTGATACAACATCGAGGCCAAGTTACACTGGTTGTTTCATTTTATGATGAACTCTACATTTAAGTAAGTTAAGTGATGGCATAGGTCAAGTTTTAATGTCTATACTTAGGAGCTGTTTTGGAGTGATAAAATAATGCGTTAATTAGTTAAGTGGTTAGGTAACAAAGTATATTACTGATAGCTTAGTTGTAACGAAACGTCGCGAATATTAGAAAGCTGCGGAACGCCCAGATTCAAAACTTGGGTTTTTATTTACTGCATAAAACTACATATATAACATGGGAGTTATCACGACCTGTTGGGCAGGCTACACCAATGTGCCGTTATCGTCCAAGGGGCATACAGAGTAAGATTTATTATCAAATGAAACGTGATAACAACATATTGACAAATATGTGACAATAGGTAAAAATGTCGAACTGGCGGAGCGCTGATTGTCTCCGTGTAACCCAATAAGCTAATCAGCTAACGAGCACAAGTTGCCGGGCGGGTGTACATGTGTACATACGTACCCGGGCCACCGCGGGCGCGTGGCTCGCGCGGGACCGCGTGCCGACGCCCGCGCATTGTTGTTTACCCGTTTGATTGGCGTACATCGAACGCGTATCGTAATGAGCTGTTTATATGGGCACACCGCCGTCACATCAACAGTATTGAACGTTTTCGGTGACATCCACTGCTCGTTTCCGATACAGGACAGAATAGACGACGCAGACAAAAAGGTTAACGGATACTTAATTGCAGAAGTTGTCGTTTGAGTTAGGAGAGTGTTATGGTACCGTGGTAGAGGTCCGACAATGAGTCCCAGTTATGTGAGGTCACGCGTAAGGTATAAAAAAGCTGGCGCAGTTTGCTCGGCGCTCGGATACGATCTATGTATTATAAACAAATAAAACACAGAGTGTTTTTCTGTTTATCCCACGTTTTACAGCTGCACAGCGTTCAAGTGAAATTGTACGCGTCTATTTAATGCTGGGAATTATTTTGTGGTGACATTCTCGTTTGTTCTATGGCGACAAATTAAATTACAGTAACCTTTGTTTAAATGAAAAATTATTTACTCGTTTTGTTTAGTATTATTGTTCTCGGAAAGGGCGTTCAGTCGACGTCCGTGTGTGCGACGACATCACGAGCCACGTGTAAATGTGGAAGCTTTATAATTTAAGATTAATTTAAACATTTTCCGGAAGCAAAATTTTCCGATGATGAGGTTTTAATGGAACCTTTCAGGTTCCACCGATGTGGATACACAACCCTGTAATCTGTATTTGAATTATTAACCTGTAACAATTTTAATAGCTTGGACTACAAACAAACGACCTGAAAACATAAGGCTTATACCACAAGTGACTTCATTTAAAAGCCATGTATATGTTTCTATACTGCAACAGGATATCCGAGATGTTTAAATAAATAAGTTTAAACTTTTGGTAAAAAGCCGTCGAAAAAGGCTTATATGAAATCTCGGATTAGGCTGCGTGAGCTTGACCTGCCTAAATCATACGAGCGTACAATTTTAAGATTTATATTTTTTATATACGTACGAATACGGAGGTATTCGTACGTATATAAAAAAATATGAATTTTAAAATATAGGTAGTAGCAGGCTTAAAATATAGGTCTTAATCTTAATATAGGTGCTCCCACTGCTATTATATTATAAACTAGCAATTTCCTGCGGCTTCGCCCGCTATTTTTTTACAGAGTTTACACACCAAGGGTTGTTTTTGAAAATTCGCGAAACACGTATTGATTTATTTTATTTAGAGACTCTTTTCAGTTAATTTCAAGTCAATCGAACCATACAACAAAAAGTTTCATACAAAAGAAAACACCCCATTTAACCCCTTTAAGAGTCGAATTTTCAAAAATCCTTTCTTAGTGGATGCTTACGTCATAAGAAGAACCTACTGTCCAAATTTCAGCTTTCTAGGTCCAGCGGTTTGGCCTGTGCGTTGATGAATCAGTCAGTCAGTCAGTCAGGACAAGTAATTTTATATGTATAGTTGTACAAAACAGATATATAATAAAAGCACAAAAAAGTCCGACTGCAAACAAACAACATGGGCTTAAATTACATTATACATACATACTATCGAAAAACATAACCCTCCGCCTGGGCATTGCCGGATCTCCGGAGCGGCCGCGTGAGAATCCGGTGTGAGGTGCCTCCGTGGGGCCTATACCTGAATTTGACTAGACTTAATCAATAGGTTTGTGAATTATGTTTTTTACGCAACTTAGTTCTCTACGCTCTCCCCTCTCCTAAGAGAACCGTGCTGGATTACGGGATAAAAAGTATCCTATGTCCTACCTCGTAGTATTAACTCAAATCATGACAAGTTTTATTTGAATCCATCCAGTAGTTTCGGTTTTCCAGTAGTGGTGCGCGGCCATGATACAGGCAGACAGACAGACCAACAAAAAATAAAAAAAAATACAGTTTTGCCTTCAGTATCGGTTATAATATGCTCACAAAAAATAATTTTCAAAATATCTTCAATGTACAGAATTGGACCTGTTACAGTTTTATTATAAGTATATAGAATATACATTTACGAACATAATTGATGGCGATCGATCCGATCAAATAAAATAAAGTTTCTAGTCTATTTAAGTTTAATTTATTATCTAAAAATACTTTATTATATATCAGCTCATATTTCTTACGCTTGCAAGAAAAATAGGTGTAATGTAATCCACACATGAAATATTCAGACATTCAAATTTCATATTTTTATTGAATAAAATTGTAAGGACGACTTTTATGAAGCATTCTTGAGTATGAAAGATTTTATCAATTTTTATACTTTTATAACCGAATTCAAAAAGGAGGCGGTTCTTAATTCGTCGTGTTTGTATTTTTTTAATGCATATTCACATTCACTAATGATTCCGCCAAATATGGACTGATTCGGATGAGTCTTTTTTGTACCGAGGTTCCACCAAGATGGTCCCACACAAATTTTATTACGAACGAACCAGGAGTTCCTGAAGGAATATAGGATAAAGCTCCGTGGGCTTGAACTGGCTAACTCATGCAAGCTTAGAATTTTAAATTTGTAACACCATATAAACTGGTGGATAACTGATCGATAAATGATGGCTGCTGCACAAGTCAATTAATTGATGATATGAATAACATGTTAAAGTGCTTTGTGTCTTGCCTGACGAGGCACTGCTTAACAGCAGAAGTTAAATGTTAATGAACCAACACAATAATTCAGTATGAACTACATATTACGACCGATTAAGAACTTATTAGAAAAACATGAGTGATATGGACGAATTTACCAGAAAGTCGATATTCTTCACTACATTAATCAGACATATAGGTATGAACCATTTTAGATGATTATTTTTTTAATCAATCATTCCATACAAATGTTATCACGACCGGAAAATACGAACCTAGTTCTTTAAGACACATGAATTATGTATTTATTTATAAGTGTATATGTCTGAATTTATGTTAATTAATGTAACTGGTTCAATTACAGTTTTAATTAACAATAAATCAAATCAAATTATAATAATAATAATCATTTCTTTACTCAACAAAATCTTATTAACTAACACTTCTTAATTGCAATTGTACCTTAAGTTACAATTGTTACTTACAAAGATACAAGTGCAAGATACAATGTAGATACAAGTATGTCAACATAGTATCGTACATTAATTCAGCAATAGAACCTCATCATGGCTTTTTCGACACCTTCCTCTAAACTAAGTATAAACTTGTAGTTAGAGTGAAGGGATCTTACTCAAGTCAGTTAGTTTGTCTCTAAACATGCTTAGTAGAATGTGAAGAAACATCTACTGGTATTTTTTACCATAAATACATTATGACACAACAATTAAAAACAACGTTTAAAGATGTGATGATGTACTATAAAGATATGCTGATGTATGTAAAGCCTAATTACATATTATATTTATTTAGAATATTTAAAACAACTGAGAGGTGTGTGACTGTGTGTGTATAATGCGTGTGTTGTCGTTGAACCAGTCTGCTGGTGACCACGGCTGGTGTAACCCGGCCAAAATGTCAAGCCTAATATAAGGTAAATCGCGTTAATTCCCGATTGAAATCATGCTAAATAATGGAACACAAAAGTGTAAAACTACATAACTGATAAGCGCTTAATACATTACAAGCCTTCTTAAGTAAGTATATCCCTGAGCCCTGAGCGCTATAGCAACGACCTTATTTTATACATATTTTAATTCAAGTAATCTTCTTTTTTACGCCTGGCCCCCGTCACACAGAACATACCAGTAGTAGGTCTGTCTGTCGGTCGCCACTGTGTGGCACGTGTAAGCCGCTGTTCGGCCTCATGTCGGCCACGTGTCGGCCAGATGTCGGCAGCTAACGATAGTTTTTGCTCGGCCTTGAACACCCATCGCTGGATTTTTATCGGCCTCTTAAAGGTCATCTAAGTGTATAAGCTATCTTGTAGAACATTAAACATTTTTTTATCAATAAGTTATACGACTAGGTCTTTACGTAATGATTCAAACAAACGTATCTGGTTCCTTCTAAAATGATTCAATGATAAAAAGAGCCTAGGATTGTTTGTTTTTCGAAATCAAACGTTCTTTTACTTGTCAAATGTAATCCATGTGTCATGTCGGCGTTGTGTTTTCTTTTTCATCTCTTATATTTACTATGTATGTGAACTCTCGTATATTTATATTGTAATATCTACATAAATATTATAATTTTATAGATATTAGTATTTTGGAAGATTGAAACTCAATTTTTTGATATGGATAGTTATGAAAGTTGAAGAGTATTGTCATGCAAAGTATCAATTGTTAATATGTTTATTTGAGAGAAAGAGAGAGAGAGAGATAGCGAAACAAAGAAATTGTGGAAAGTTCACACTAAAAATCGATTTAAAATGTGTCATCACAAAAGTGTGACTTAAAAGTATATACAAAAGTCAAGAATTAGGAGACTAATAAAACTAAGTCTGCAATTCATCGGTGTATGGGGAGACATACATATAATATAATTTACATGCACTTTAAACACTAGGATTTATAGTATTTAATTAAGAAGAAAAGAATTAGTTATATCGTTAAAGCTCCTAAGCTAGAATTGCAGCGTATAATCCTGCACGTTGCTGCAATAATTCAATATTTCGAGAATCCTGACGTTGATAAATTCTATTGCATTTCCTCTACGTCGACGCGGCCGAGCTGTGTCGCGACTAATGTTACAATTAACAACGTACTATTAAATCGTTGATTAGAATGATGTTGCCAAACATGTACACTCAAGTGCATACACGGCACTGGAACTTTATTTAACGAATTAATATAGTGAAAACATCGCCCGACTCGCTACGGCGTAATGAGCGAGGCCCGCGTCGCTACGCGGCCGCCCGCCCAGTAGTCAACGGGGGCGCGCTCGGAGCGGACGCTACGACGCGCTACGCCGTGCTACGACGCGCTACGACACTACGACGCGCTACGATGTCTACTACTTAGTTTGCCGCACCAATTTATTCTTAAAATACAATTAATTACATGAACAGTTAGCTCTTGTGAATACTTAGTGCGATCCCAGAACACTTCTCGACAATATTCGTGTAGTTAATGTTTGTATCTTAAAGTAGTTTCACGAGTGTTTTGTAACAAATGTTCAAGATGAAAAGGATTTGTCACCTCATATTCCGGCTGCTGTTTCTGCTTGACGGTAAGTTTTTGTATAAAGAGTGAATGAAATGTTTGCGTGGAGTCGACTGTGATGAGTGCTGCCGTAATGTACGCGGTTTCAATTGAAATGAATCAGAGCGTGAACCGTTTGAAATATATTGTAAACATATAGTTATTAAGCGGCGAACGTAATTAGGTTTTTGATGAAACTCTGCTTATTGCCTATGCTTATTTAAAGCATTATGTAATATAAAATATACGCAGTTTTGATCCATATTGCTTTGAAAAGAAAATCTTACTTGACTGTTAGTTTCGTGAACACGAAGAGGATTCACTCGAGACCAATAGTGGTTATTACGGCGATTGTACATGCCGTTATTGCTGAAATTGGTTTCGTCACACCATACAATGTTACTCAAAAAATTAGGGTTACGGTCAATTTCTCTTAGCATGTCTTGATAAAATTGTAGTCGTCTCTCACAATCCCCAGGATGCAATTTTTGTACCAACCGACCATCGCGATAACATTTAAACTTATACTTTTTCAGCACTTTAAGTACGCGAGTATGGGTTGTTCCAATTACTTCGGCAGCATCTCTGCTTGAAGCCTTCGGATTTTAAAACATTTAGATCAAAATCGAAGTTGTTCTGCTGAAGAGTTTGCCGTCGCTTTTTGAAACTACCCGTATTCTTTAAATTTTCTACCATTCTTTTCAGTACAAACCGAGTTGGTGCCTGTCGATCTCGATATCTCTCTCCATACCACCGCAGAGCACGATTCACATCTTTGTTATTTAAAAAATAAGCTTCCATTAAATCAAATTGTTCTTGATAAGCCATTTTTACCGTGACACAAATATGAAATGATTTGTAAAAACAATCAAATGTGAATAACAGATGAAAATCCATTTTCAAATGTAACATTCCATATTTAAACTACGACACACACGGAGTTATGTCGCATCTAAGAAAGGAGTCTGCATTACAAACACGTGCAAATTGCAATCGTCTTATCTAAATAGTAATACGTCATTTTAATGGATAAATGACGTCAATAAAAATTATTAATTAATAACATAAGTAAACAGATGGATCTTTGAGTAAAAGTGCTTTAACTTGATCCACTGAATTAATAATTTAAGATTTCATTGTTTTCCTTTTATTTAATTTATGAAGTTTGTTAGAGAGATTTGATCCTTATAATTGACCCTAACGATCGATGCAATAAAAGTACAGGGTGCAACTTTTAGAGATTTTAGTCAGTTCGATTACCGGGTGCGGCAAGCGAATTTTTAAAAATCTTCGAATGCAGTTTTCTTTCTTTTAAAAAATAAAGGAATGTTTTCTTTGAGTAAAATTTTCTATCTACAGTATTAAGAGTACTTCCCCTTCAGGTGGCATTACAAAATTCCACCCTGTTATATACCATATAAGCTACCCATGACGGATTCTCCTAAACGGTTCCGAAGTAAATATTTAAGTAAAAATGCATTATGTTTTTACATTCTATACAGAAAACATGTTGACTTCAGAGTTGTATTATTAGAAATAATAGACCCTCAAATTTATTTAATAACTCCTCTCTAAAGTCAATATAACTGCTCCGGTGAAGTTAAAATAGGCAGAAAGGTTGAGGATGGTTATTTTATTATTGATGGTTATTATATTATATTAAATGAGTGAACCGTAGAGTGAACGGTGTGTAGCTGTAGTGCTAGTGTAGCCCGAATGACACGAAAGCCGCGACCATTTCTTGCTAAGCTCTGCAACTTGTAATCCCAACTACATTATTGGCTCTGCAAGTTTCAGTTACTTAGTTGAATTTTAGTTAATAAGAACTGTTAAATGACTATCCCTAAACGGTATAAGTAAGGAATTCGATTTTGATTTTCCGTTTTAATCCAAATTCCTAACTTAATCATAACAGCTGCAGTTAATATAGATTAATGTTAAGACCAAAGCGACTGCTGAGTTATCAAATAAGTAAAGGAGGTCACATGTATTGTAACATTTTAGACGTTTTTGAGCAAACAAAATTTTTAGTACTACAACATAATTTAAGACAAGAAGAAGTAAAGACTAGGAAACGACCAGAAAACCTAAGACTACTTCCTAGAACATTTGTGCTTCCTAAATACAATAACACATATGGTACAAGAACAGTGGATTATGTATTGACTAAACTTATGAACGAATTACCTGATAACATTATTGATTCCCTAAATAGTTGTAGTAAGGATGTTGTTAAGCGCAAGCCTAAGTACTATTATCTGGGTGTACAAGACCAAATTGCTCACTAGATCTCTATTTATACACACATTATGCATTGGACGAATGACTACATGCAGATAAACCCATTGAGGTTTGCGCTATGTAGTTTTAATAGTGTTAAAGCATGTAATGGAGTAAATTGAATAATAAAAAAAAAAAAATAATGTACGGCAGTTATCGAAAAAGTAAAAATTCAAAGTAAGAGCGCAGATAAGTCGCTCCTCTGTGGAACTCTGTCAGTTGTATTAAACTGCACAGAGTCACGTCTATTATATTACGTGTATACTATATATTATAATGTTATATCTATATCAGCTGTAAAGCTATCTAAGGAAAATACAATAATCATTACAAAATTTAAAAGTGACAAAATAGCTATATCTCCATCTTCTACTGCTGATCGAATATCGCTTGTACAATAACGTGCCTAAAACGAAAACTGGACGGGAAAGGATTAAAAAGAGTTTTTTTTTGTAAAGATAAGAACTAAACTGTTGGAAGAAAACTCATTTAATGAGTTAAGCTCGTCCATCTTTACTTTTATAAATGTTTTGTATGTGTTTCTGTGTACAATAAAGAATAAATAAATAAATAAACTTGTAATATACGAATAACTTCAGAATGCAAAGGAATTGTAAAACAAAGATGGGAAGATACTCTCAGAAAGAAGCAAAATATTTTTGCAAAGACGAATCATGTTTTCGTCTCCACACACATAAGGAAGTCTGTAAGTAATTATGGAAGTGTCCACTATGCACATAATTTTCATATCATCAATGTAATAAAGAGAAGGCCCTAGTGAGCAACTAACTTCTTACCTGTACATTGTGAACTATTAGGTACATGTTTATTTATATATATATATATATATATATATATATACATATATATATTTCTATATATTATGTATATATACCATAAATAATACCAGTCCATGTTGTATATAATGTAAATAAAGGTATTTTTTGTGAAATAGGTATTTTATTATAGTTATTTTATAAGTATAGTATCTTATATAATATATATATTCATTGAAATATGTATTAGTATATTCTACTATTTTTATATATGCATAATGTGTTGTTAATATATTATTTATTGTTTGTCTACTTTGTATTATTACTGTGCACTATACTGCAGTTTTATTTTAGTATAGCTCCTTTTACAAAGGTTGTCTGGAAGAGATCGCTTTGAGCGATAAGACCGCCTTTGCTCACATTAAGTTATGTAACTGTTTCATGTATTGTTCAACAAAATGTGTGCAATAAAGTATTATTCTATCTATCTATCTAAGGTCCTCTTAGCTCTAACATCAAAACTCAGTAAATTGGCTAAAATATAGGTTATTACCTATCTTTTACTCTATTGAGTTAAAATACAGATCTTCCAAATTATACAATCCAGCATCATACCATCGGAGAACCGAAGGAATTTTACTAATCCAACATGTCATTGTGTTTACTTATACTAATTAATCTTTGTTATTTCAACCATTTTAAAATATACACACATTTTGCCAATAAATACTACAAAATTAAAATACTTTATGATTTTATATGGATTACGTTTGAAGATACTCTTCCGATGCTTTGTAATTGAACAGCTGAAGGGCTGAAAAATATTATTTTAGTAAATTGGCGTCCTGCCCCGCGTCGCGCCCCATTTCGCTGTTATCTCTTGCAGATGAAACAATGGCAAGTCATTGGCTTTAGATATTGCCGTATCCAATCTATTCAAGTCGGAGCTGTGCACAAGGAAACCCAGAGATCGGAATTTTCATCAAAATTAAGAAAAAGAAATCTTGTATATAATTCGTCTGATAAGATTATCTACAGTTGAGTAGCGACGCCTCTGTACTTGTGTTATACTGACTTGATTCTTAAAATTGGATAAAGTTAATTCATTTCTCAGTAGCTCATATTGAAATCATATTGAAATAAAAATATCATTGCGAAATGTTGGCAAAGTTAATTTTATTTGACCTAATCTTGGACTTGATTAGAATAGAATAAAAAGTTGACTAGGAAACTCACCCAAGCAGTCAAGCTTATTTATAATATATTTGAGCAAAGATGATATACGTAGGTATAATATGTACTTTTATACACCCATGTTCCACTTAGCCCACCAGCTATCAGGTTGTTAGCGTAAACACGATTCTTTACAAAAATATTATATTATCAAGCGATCTATGTTGGTCAGTCAAGTCAGTGTTGATGACATACTATGTAAATTCTTTGGCTTTGATACCAGAGAGTTCACTCGCATTTTTATATAGCATTTTCTCCTGTACAACGTTCATAGCTAATATTTTACTATAGGCGCTAAAATCTAGTAATAATTTCTCATCCGCTTCCTCCAAATTCTTTTCGTAGAATTATAAATAGGTCCATCAAGTGCCGGCTAATCAAAAGGTGTTAAATTCAAAAGCTGACCTTTGTATACATCGATATACTATACCAATTAGATTAGCTGTCACGAACAAAATGACATCGAAAATGTGGTCGCGGTTACATTTATTTACACAACTATACACGTAGCTAGAAATTGTAGAAAATAGTTTTAAATAATTCGGAACGTCGGACTAATAGCAGCCTTCACATGTAGTAATAAAGTCTAATTCTGTATGCAGTAATGTTGGCACATAAAACCTTTACATCGGAGACAAAGAAAAATCAATAAAACCGCCAAAATTATACGAAAAAAAATTGTTGTTTTGACTGTACTCATTTAAAAGAAAATCTTAACCACTATAAAATAAGGTTCAAAACAGGTGTGTTTCCATTGTGTGTGTACTGACTTACAAACTTATCCGTGCTGGTGGCAAAAATGAGAACTAACTTTTTTATTATGGTAATGACGTGTAGTTTAACAGTTTCGTATAGACAGTGGCGACACGCCTATCGGCAACATTAATTTTGTCAGTCTCTAGCGGAGAAAATATCAAATAAATAATTTTTATTTCGTATTATAATGATATCTTAGTTATATTTATTATTTAAACTAGTAGTAATAAGAAAACGAAACGAAAAAAAATTTCCCCATCTGCAATTTTAGTATTACGATAAGTATTATATTATTTGGACAGTTTATAAACGCGCAATAAGGAATTTCGATACATCCTGTTGTCAGCTCGTACTAATTTGAAATAAGCGACAGCCTCTCTATTTTCGTGACCACTTTTCGGGCCGTGACAGCTAATCTTGTTTAGATAGTATATCGATGTTTGTATATAATGTAAGTTAAATAATAATAATAATAATAGTCCCCGTGGGGTGTCCGGGTAAGAATAGCACCCACCCATCTCCTCCCGTTGGGTGTCCGTAAAAGGCGACTAGGGGAAAACAAGACGACGGGCAGCAGCGTCTTCTTATTGGATTACCTACCACCTATACTGCGATCCCCAAGCCGCCTGCCAAGCGTGGGGATTATGGCAACCCCTCCCTTCTAAAGGAGAGGCCTATGTTCAGCAGTGGGCGTTTTGGCTGCTGCTGATGATGCTGATGAATAATAATAATAAATACTCTTTATTGTACACCAAAAGTTACATGTGAATTGAACAATGCGTTGAAGATGTCAATGTACAAAGGCTAAGCAAAGTAAGTAAAAGCAAACAAGTAAGTAAGTTTAAGCTAACAAGGCCCAAAATAAATTGTTTTGATATCTAAATGGACCACAAAATGCTTATAGAATCGTAGGTTTATATCAAAATGTACTTACTGATTATTATTTAGATAGAAGTCCGTACAATATGGAGAACAGTAAGGGACGATTTTTTTTCATGTATATAGTCTCAATACTATACGGATTCCGTAACCAAAACTTTAAACAGAGCCTGTATGGCGACACTTCAATATCTCTCCGAGAGTCCCGACACCTTTTTTTTTTTTTTGACGCGGGGGAAATCTTCGAAAGATTCCCGGGAGCTGTGGGGCTCGACCGGGGTATGTGGGATTCTTACCCACTAAAACCCCCGCGGCTGTCGCATCGGCACATGAGAGGGCCAGGGCTCTCCGGTGGGATCTGCACCAGGGGCCCCTCAGTGCCTTGCCTTTGAGCCCGCCGCCGGGGGGCGCATCGTAGCCCCCCGGGAACCTGACACGGTACTCACGGGGACGGGGTCGCAACCCCGCCGCCGTCCTCCTCGTAGTCGCCGCCGTACTCAATGAACGCTCAAGGGGCCCACACCCCGAGCGTCCAGCGACTCCGAAGGAGTCCCGACACCTATACTCAGTCATTACTATCGCTTTGTATGTACGTCGGGCACTGGCCGTATTGTTACTGAGGTAAATAAGGTTCCAGTACTAGTGACGAGGAGTTCTCGTGCTGGTGGGTGAAGGGCTTAGATTTGTCGCTAATTATGGACTGGAATAGCCTGGCTGTGCCGTTCAACCAGTCCGGTTACAACGTGGGTGTCTACAAAGCTAGAATGAATAGGCTTTTTATATACTAGCGCGCTTTACCATTCCCGAATGTAGCGCCGCTTTCTATCAGCTTAAGCACCAGCCTGTACGAAGTAAAACACATCGGAAAGTTATAAAGACATCAGAAGTTATTATCCAGTAAATGTAACGGCACTAATGTGAGTGGACGGAGCGCGTCACTCGTTACATGTAGCGACGTGTGGCCGCCGTGTGGCCGCCGTGTGCGCTACCGATGTGACATGTTCCTTATTACCTATCGCGGAACCACCAGTTTACACGTATGTACGGATCGACATTTTACCGACAAGTAACAAAAAAATATGACAGCTTTTCCAGGAAAGCGTGTGTCAAAGGCGTAAATTATTTTACGTTTCGCTAAAGATGTTTAGTTCCATATAATAGGGATATTGCTCAGCACTCAAAATACGCGCTTTTTCGTGGAGAAACCAGCGGAAACCGCCTCTTTATTTACCAATTTACCGGTATATTGGTATTTAGTTAAATCAGTTTTGTATTTTGTATTAAAATTCTAGCGATTACATTTGCTGCCGCTACTAGAGACGATTTAGACTTTAGACGCAAATGAATGTTATAGTAGTAACTTAATGGTCTATTCCACTTTGATCACCTAGGTGATATCACCTGGGTCATTAAAGTGGAACAATTTATTCCACTTTGATCACCTCGGAAATATTTTTTCATAAAGTTTTCTTAAACAATTTCAAATAACTTTGATTGTTGTTTACCAGAATCTGTAAGATTAATAAATGCATTTTTAATTAAGGTAAATGTAATGGAATCTAATTTAACTTAGCTGGCTAGTTATATTGCAAGAACTAGCTGACCCACGCAGCTACGCCTGCGCTATTTTTACGTTAACTAAACTTTGAATAACAGACATTCGCATCGAATACATAACCTCCTTTTTTATAGTCGGTTAAAAACTGGGACCCACTTTTTACTTGCTCTCCGAAGCACGGACCCGTTTAGTACAAATGGCGTTAAACGGTCACCCATCTATTTAATGACCTTACCTAACGTTGCTTAACCCGATCGATTACAAAACCTTGATAACAACTCTCTATGAGTGTTCCCTTACTAATATTTATTATATTTTATAGAAAAATTTATAAAATCGGACCAAGCGTATAACCAAGTACCCGTTTTGACTTTAATCCCCTCTCCCAAAAGAACCGTGCTAGATTACGGGATAAAAAGTATCCTATGTCCTACCTCGTAGTAAGATCTCAAATCATGCCAAGTTTCATTTGAATCCATTCAGTAGTTTCGGCGTGATGCTCAGCCGTGATACAGACAGACAGACAGACAGACAGACAAAAATTAAAAAAATTACATTTTCGGCTTCAGTATCGGTTATAGAATGCCCTCCAAATATAATTTTCAAAATATCTTCAATGTACAGAATTGGACCTGTTACAGTTTTATTATAAGTATAGATATATTCAAGCGAATGTAAGCCCAATTTGTTAGCTTTCCTACTGCATTATAGGAGCTGCTAAACCACAATAAATATGAGAAATCGGTAGATTTGTGGAAGGTAATAATGTGATAAGGCGACGCGAGCTGCAACTATGCAATTTTGCTGCACGTGTTGCCAATGCTGGCGATAATACCTTCGACAGGCGGCGTCGCGGTCGCCGTGAAATTACATATTTTTAGCACACGTGTGGCTTACGTATTGTTATCTATATATGGTGTAGTTTACGGAACAATACGCCTATCCAATAGCAATCTCAGATAGAACAATCACAATACTAGTTTAACTGTTCTTCGTTTGTAATACGTTCACTAATTACTTTGAAAAGGTTTTTTTTATTAATAATAAAACATGTTTCAGTGATTTAATTATTAATTCTCCTTTTTAAACTATTGCATTGATATAGATATTTTTACGCACGATAGTGGCGATACGAGTGACACGTTTGTCTGATTGTAAGCGACTTGACCGAACTACCACACGTCACCTGAGAGAGTAGTTATTCTCTCGAACAGAGTAGATCGAGCTTTAGTATTCTCAGAGACCGGACGCAGCAATGTTTACAAACTGCTGCTTAACTCTTGCACGAGGGGCCTAACCAGGTGGTTTCCAGGTGGTAATGCACAATGTTAAAAATTGGTGATTATATAACCAGAATCAGATAAAAAATTGTCTGATACCTAATAGATTTCTAGTACATATTAACAATAAACTCAAATTGTTTTGTTATTACACGTGATCCAGAGGTTAGCAACTGTAAAATCAATAGTAAGTAAATACATTTAATAGGCGTTATTAATCTCAATGTTTCCGTAGTGGCGCGGGCGTGCTCGGCGCGGCTCAGCAGTTGTTTTATTGCGACGGTAATTAGGGCGATCGTGTCCGGCACCGCGTTGCTTAGCAACCGAGATGAGCAGGACTGCCGGCTGCTTACTGATTTGAAGTACGACAGCGGCAGTAGTCGCTGGATTGGTGACGAGTTATTTTAGAGTACCCAGTTCGTTATCATCCTCATCGTCAGCCGGAAGACGTCCACTGCTGAACATAGGCCTCCCCCTTCGAACGCCACAATGAACGACAATTGGCTATTTCCATCCACTGGTTACCTGCGGAACAATGTCGTCTGTCCACCTACCCAGTACCCAGTTCAGTTATAGGTAACTGGGTAAAAATGTAGAGGCAAAAAAGTAATCGATATGGTGTCTGAAGTCGTATGTTATTTTCTGATACAGCTTAGTGCTGCCTTTCGGCTGATAATACTCCGCCCACCCGTGGGCATCGTATGCCACTCATCACCCAACACCGGACCGGGAGTGTTGTGTCTCGCTGAAGAAGTAAAGTAATATAAAATTTACATTATTGGTTTTTCACAGTATATTTTCTAGAACTGAAAATATCATAATTTTTTGATTAATTTAGATTTCAATTCAATAGCGAATCTGCTAAGCAATATCACATCAGTATTTATGTTATAATTATTATATAAGTACGCATACATATAAGTTTCATGCAGATACAGAAATTTAATAAAGTACCCAGTGTATTTTATTGAAGGTGGAACGCACCGGCATGGCGTTACGAACCTCCTCTGTTGGCTGTGTGACCTCGCGCTGCGGGGACAGGCTTCAGCCACTCCAACCACTCCAGCCACTTCAGCCACTCCAGCCACTTCAACTTGTTTGTTTTCCTGTTAAGCTTTGACTGTGCCACTTGAGTTTAATTTTTCTTTGTTTTGTCAAATACTATTAAGAGTCTACATTTAATATTATAATCTGTTTGTTATTATAATTTGACTGTACTTTTAGTTTGATTTGAGATTTTAGAACTCATGTAGGGGTTTTCAAAATAATTCTCAGTGATGTTTATGCTCTCAGAAACAATTTGGCCGTCTACAAAATCGGTTTTTTAAAGTCGCATTTTTGTAGACTGCTCGGAGCAAGCACAGTGGATTGTCTTAAGGGTGTAAGTGTTTTCGTCCCATATACTCAAAGAAAGCTGAAGCAGCATTTCCTCAACGAAGTTGAGTATTACCTTTCAAGACGGGGATTCGTAATAAATACAAATACTTATATCAAAGTTGAGAAAGCGTCGTGGATTAGGTACGGACTAAATAAACCTTTCAAGACTCATAACAAAGGAGCGAATACACTTACTCTGTTGTCGGAAATTATTTAAGTATTTACGTAATTTAGTAGAGTCAAGCACGACGTTCGCCTGATGATGGGAAGTAGTACGCATGCTCATAGACAATTGCTCTACCCTGCCGCTTGAGATATAGGTTAGTTAATAAGTCCAGTAATCCACTACAGCATCTAGCCACAATGGCTTTATCGCCTCAACACTGCAATGTTTATAAATGAAATGAAATAAAATTTATTTCGTTCAGCACTGCACATACATCAAGGAGTAGGTACTGCATACTTAACCTACGCGTGTATCGAGCATGCTGCCGCACTCAACGAAAAAGGCGTCACTCGGCATAATGCTAAGACACACAAGTGTCCCAGCACTGTTTTTCAGTGACGCCGTCCTCGGAGCTCGTTTACACACTGATGCTTTGCGATACATCTACTAATTATATTATGTTCGTATTAATCACCGTTCGCGAGCACTCGCGCCATAATATGTCTAAATTGTCACATTTTACCACTAAATACATAATTACTTTCACATAAAATGTCTCGTTCGGACGCAATCTCCATATACCTAGGATGTGATTGATGAGCTCCGAAAAAACACCGATTCACATCGGGTCGCGGGCGCCGGGCTCCGGGCAGGGAGCGGCGGATGGCGGGCAGGAGGCAGGGGGCAGGGGGCGACGGAAATCAACGTTATTATTTGAAAATTAATCATTGCGGACGAGGAGTGGTATTATAATGTCACAAGGCGCTGCGTTTGGTTCCCGAGTCGGACAATGTTATTGGGAATTTCTGACAGAACATTCTATGTGGTGGTCACATGTTTAGATAAAGGTACCGATTCTGTTGTCATGCACTAGACTAAACTAGTCTAAATTTTAGTTTAGTCGTGTCAAACGATGATTTCTATTTAGAGATAAATGAATTAAACTAAATTATAGTTTGATAGAATATAATTGGTTTTAGTTACTCAACTTAGTTTTAAAGGTATTTTGCTATTATGTTGGGTATACTTTATGTCAAATTACGCCTAATATTAGAAACTTCAAACTATAATCAGATCAAAATAGTAGATACCTAAATGATATCGACTAAAATAAACAATCTTAAAGTAAAGTATGCCAATCTCCCTCCAGTTATTTATAATGGTATCACTCTTACTTACAGCAAGGTTGTCAAAAACCTTGGTGTACTCTTTGACAGCACTCTTTCCTGGTCTGATCATATCTCTGAGACTAGTCGTAAATTTTTTGCAGCTTATGCGTCGCTTAAAAGGTGGAAAAATCTGCTCCCCGTGAGGACAAAGGTTGAACTTGCGCAATCCTTGCTTCTTCCTATTTCGGATTATGGTGATGTTTGTCTCATTGACCTTAACGAGGACTTATTGAACAAACTCCAGCGACTTCAGAACCTGTGTATTAGATTTATCTATGGGCTGCGCAAGTTTGACCACGTATCTGAGTACAGGAGTAAATTGAAATGGTTGCCCATTCGTTTGCGGCGTGATGAACATGTTCTGATCCTATCTCAACCAAGGTAACCTCATGAAGATGGAGGCTAGACGCTCACTTCATTTTGCCTGTCTCCTTTTCGGGGTTGTGAAAACCAAGTCGCCTTCCTATTTGTTTAATAAAATTCAGTTTTCACAACGTCCGGTCAGATTGGCTACACGCATTGCTTGTCCTAGACAAAAAACGGCTGTATTTCGTGGTAGTTTTCGGTATGCGGCCAGTAAATGTTGGAATAATTTGCCTCCACCGTTAAGAAACTCTGCAACAATTGCTACGTTTAAATGTAAGTATAAAAAATATCTTTTGTTACAGCAAAATATATAATTATTCTCATTAACTGGCCGTAATTTAATTTAATTTTAATTAATTTTATTTATTTTTAATTTATTACTTAATTAATAAAACTAGAAACATAGTGAATGTGCCACCTACGTTTGTCTGCGCACTTTAATAATTTTAATAACATATCTTTAAATGTTGTTTCCTTGCATAGTTGTGCTGTAAATTAAGCAAAAAGAGCGGTGTAATTGCTTTATGTAACTGCTACGGAGGTGTCCACGGAAGACCAGCGTCGTGATGCCAAATAGGTGTCGCGGCATAATGCTGAGTGAGCTCCTTTTTAACGACTGATTGTTTTTATTTTATGTGTACCTACCAATTGTTATTTTACGTCGTTAAATAAATTTATTTCCATTCTATTCTATTCTATTGTATAATGTTCTGTATAACCCGCTTTCCCCTTCCTACCTTAAGGAACGTTTCCAATTTCTCGGAGCTAGTCATAATGTTATTTTGCGTTCCAAAACGGATAATGTGCTAAAGGCTCCTTTTACTCAATCTGGCTATTACGGGGACTCTTTTACTATTAGAGCTACGCATTTGTGGAACGATCTTCCTCCTTACGTCCGGCATTCCAAGTCTCTGCCTATCTTTCGGAACAACCTGCATAAGCATCTTCTTGCTAAATCCCTAGTGAGCAACTAACTTCTTACCTGTACATTGTGAACTATTAGGTACATGTTTATTTATATATATATATTTCTATATACTATGTATATATACCATAAAGAATACCAGTCCTTGTAGTATAAAATGTAAATAAAGGTATTTTTTGTGAAATAGGTATATTATAAGTATAGTATCTTATATAATACTAGCTGACCCGCGCAGCTCCGCCCGCGCTTTAATTACATTTTGCTCCCCTTTTCTCCCTACTTCCTTGATTTATCTCTCTCCATCTCTCTCTCTTATAATAAAAATCTAATTCTATGCTATTTCTCTCCCCTCCCGCTTCGGTCCCCGTTACACTTCCCCTCTTCCTCTCCCCGTTGTCCTCTCTGAACCCTCTCCCTCCTCTCTCTTCTCCCAACTTGCTCCCTCTCACTCCCCCCCCCCTTGCTCCACCTAACTCCTCCGATCACTCACTCCATCACCCTCCCCTCTCTCTCTCTTGCACCCTCCTCTCTCTCGTTCTATATATCCTCGTCAATCATGATATCAGCGGCATAAAATATACTTTATAACCTATTCTCAGATCTACCCGCAAAATTTCATACATATCGGTCCACCCGACTCTCGTGCACGTAACTCAGAGGTTCTCAGATTTTGTTGTGCAAGGCGTTGCGAACGTTCGACACTCGACTCTCGTGCGCGTACCTGAGAGTTTCTCTGACTTTGTTCAGCAAGGCGTTGTGAACGTTCAGGTGAAGATTTTCCCATACGACGTATTCTTGCTGCCCGTGCTTGAGAACTATGTTTAGAAAGTTGAGACCTGGCTCTCTTAGGCATTTTCAAATGTTTAAGAAAATGCTAATAGCGTGTAATATTCTAGCTCTGAAAAGAACTGTTGTTTAGCCCTGAAAAGAACTGTTGGTTAGCCCTGAAAAGAACTGTTGGTTACCCCTGAAAAAATCTGTTGGTTAGCCCTGAAAAGAACTGTTGATTAGCTCTGAGAAGAACTGTTGTTTAGCTCTGAGAAGAACTTTTGCGTAGGTGTAGTTTTAAGAAAGAAATATAAAAAAAATCGCACGACAATTATTAGAATTCGCGCACGACCGCTGCGTAGGGAGCCGACCTCCCGTTTGAGCCGCGCGGGTACCTTACTCATAGATCTAAACTCCCCTCCCGCATGCGCACCCCCTTCTTGGTGACGCTCACTTCGCAACGGGCCGTGCAGCAGAAATCTTTTAATTTATAAGCAGTAATATTTTAATTTCGCCATAACTTCAAAACCAAATGTCCAATTTTAATCATTCACAGACCAAATATTATCTACATAAACTGTACTTAATGATGAAATAATTTATTTTGATAAGGATTAATAGCATGAGTAAAATAAATGCGTTTAAATGTAGGCAAAACAAAATTTAAGATTTTTAAATAATAAAAATGGTTGTTGGGCCTCACTCGACATAGATACGCGCGTGCGCCGCGGACTTTTTTGTAGATATTTATAAGATCTACAATTAATTAGAACATTTTATGGTTCTATCTTTTATAGTTTAGGCAGCGTACGCAAAATAAGTAACTTTTCTGGTTGATTTTTTACACCTTGTGTCCGAAAAAACCCAAATATCTTACGGAACCCTATTTTTTTCCAAAATAAAATTTAGCCTATGTTACTCGTGGATAATGTAGCTTTCGAATGGTGAAATTTTTTTTAAAAACGGTCCAGTAGTTTTTGAGCCTATTCATTACAACCAAACAAACAAAGTTTTCCTCTTTATAATATTAGTGTAGATATATATTCATTTAAATATGTATTAGTATATAATAATATTTTTATACGTAATATATGCATTATGTGTTGTTAATATATTATTTATTGTTTGTCTATTTTGTATTATTACTGTGCACTATACTGCAGTTTTATTTTAGTATAGCTCCTTTTACAAAGGTTGCCTGGAAGAGATCGCTTTGAACGATAAGACCGCCTTTGCTCACATTAAGTTATGTAACTGTTTCATGTATTGTTCAACAAAATGTGTGCAATAAAGTATTACTCTATCTATCTATCTATCTTAATTTAAAGTGTTAAACACGGCAATATTTGTAGCAGGATGGAAGGAAATCTGGTTGCGGAAACTTTAAGGAATTTTTCAAATATCTTCAAAGTAGCCGAGAAGTTTAAAAAAATATTTAGATTTCCCAAAGCTGGGGCATTTGATTAATATTTTAAATGACCCTTACCTAAATGAAGGCTTCGTTCCCAAACATATAAAAATTTGTATCTATATTTCACCTTTAATAAGTACTCGTTATTCCTATTTCTTTCTCAAATTAATGAAACAAACAAATATCTACTTATGTAGGTACCGTTATATAAGTATCGTAGCTGGAATTATTTTAGTTTAGTTTGGTGTAGTCAGATGAACAAGAGAATTCATTTCTCCTAACACAGTTTGACCAATGAAAACCTCACTATCAATTGCAATCAATCTATTCTTACGGAAATCTTCTAGTATTCGCGTAAATAAAAGACAACATTATGCCTCACTATCAACTCAATTTAGTAGCTGTCAAAATCAAATTAAGTGATGACTAAATTTAGTTTCAATGAACAACAGAATAGGTTAAATGATTTTCTAAACTTAATTAAAAATTATTTTGGTTTAGTTTAGTGTAGTCAGATGGACAAGAATCGGCACCAATATCTAAATAAAAGTAGCGTTATAGTGATAGTCAAGTAATAGTACTAGGCGCATCTCGTTTTACACTGACACTATAACGTACGTCCACTACTGAACCATGAACGATAGTTAGCCATTTACATCCGACGGTTGCCTGCGCACAATGTAGTCGGTCCACCTAGTGGGAGGTCTGCCATCGCTGCGTCTTCCGGTTCGTGGTCGCTACTGGAGAACCTTTCTTCCGCATCGGTTATCGGTTCTTCGAGCGATGTGGCCTGCCCATTACCACTTCAACTGGTGACGTTGGTTTTTCGATCTCCTCATTACGGATCTGTCGCGCAAAGAAATTCCGAGCATAGCTCTCTCCATAGCTCGTTGTGTGACTCTGAGCTTCTCATAAAGGCCAGCATTTAAGGATCACGTCTCAGTGCCATATGTCATCACTGGCAACACGGACTGGTAAAAAACCGTTGTCTAGTTTCATACGCCTGTCCATAATTTGAATAAAAAACAGTACTTTTTAAAGTCGATAGTATTATTTTATCTGTAAAAAAGACGCACCGCAGGGCGGCGACTTATCGACTCTCACGCAAAGCCGGCCGAACATAAAAAGGTCTGCACTCAACACTCACAAGGTATCCGTATAATCCGCGGTGATCTGAGCCCTCGGCTCCGCCCGCAGCCGCCCGGGTCGCGGCAATTTGTGACGTCATAAGTGTCTTTTTAAAATTATACTACACACGAAAACCTCCACCCCGTGACCGGTGACCTCTATCCCATGCTGTACATAATATGTTATATACATAATATCTAATATTATAAGAACTTCTTCTAGATTTAATTGAACTAGTATTTAATTAATGTGAATGGATTTAATAACGTCATACTGGACGTACTGCCGTCCTTTAACTAGAAGGCCGCTAAGCCCAAAAAGCTAATTCTGAGATAACGGCAAAAAACGCGCCAATCGTTGTTTCTCAAAAACTATCATACTTAGATTGATGCCTTGTGAATTCATCATTGGCATTTATTTTAGTACATACTTTTGTGATCCTACCAGTCTAGAAAACTCTTTTCATTACTCTTTAAAACACATTTTTACTTATTTAGTCAATTTTTTTTTTAGATTTAGCTTCTAATTACTGTACTATAAAACCGTTAACCTTACCTTAGTGGCTTTATAGTTAAGTAATTTTCTTAAAATTGGAACCTTTATAATGTTCGTATAATTTATTCAAAAATGCTTAATTACAAAGTTGTTAAGTGACCTAACTACTTTATAGCCAAGACATTTGCTCAGAATTAAGTTAACAGTACCTTCTACAATGAGCGGCTTTGGTACCTTAGATGCTTTTAAGTTATTTATTGTTAATGGAAAAGGAAACCTTTGTAAAAGTTACACTAAAGTACTTAACTAGAAGGCGGCAAAACATACTTCGCCTGGGGTTAACTCCTTGATAAATAAGTATTCCTAAGAAAAAAATTCAGAAAATAAAGAGACATGCTTAAAAATCAAATGTTTAATAAAAACAAAAGCTAAACGGAACGTTATTTGAAAATAAAACTTTTAATTATAAAAGCGTTTACAATTAAAATTACATATAAGGTCTTACAGACTACAGTTTGGCACGGATTTAACTTGAATTTTAAGTATTGTACATACTATTTATATAAGTAGGTAAATTAGCCCTTTAGGGCACTATCGAAATATAGTAAAAAACAACATCAGTCGTATGGTTTAAAAATGCACTGATTAGTCAGTTCTTCTTTTTGTTCATTTTTAATTATTAATATATTGGGGGAAAAGTCTTTTCGTATTTTGCATGTGCATATATATTATTGAAGAAAAGGTGTCTGGTTGTACTTTTTGTATGTAACTGGTTTTAATGTCAATAAATATAGGACATTAAGAACAAGAAAATAAAAAGTATAAAACACTTTTCCGCCATCAATTGTTTTTCTGTTCGCCAGAACGAAAAATAAAAATAACAAATTTCTGTCTTAGATTCACCTATTCAGGCGTGAAAACGTTGTGAAGTTTTTGAACTTAATGCAGAGTCAGTAAGAGTAGCACAAATTTGGTTCAAGCGTTTTCAGTTCGAAAATTTTGATGGTAAAGATGCAGCTTGCTCTGGTCGCGCTCATACAGATAATGTTAATGCCATTTTTGAAAAAGTCAAGCAAAATCGGCATATTATTAGTTACGAAATAGCCGAGGAACTGAGGATTATCCACAAAACAGTTGTGACCCATTTGAAAAAGTCTGGCTATACAAAAAACTGACGAGATTTATGTACCACACTAGCGCACTGCAAAAAACTTAATGAATAGTGTACTCATTTGCGATTCTCTATTGAAACGTACAACCGAACCATTTTTCAAAAGATGGCCCACTGGTGAAAAGTGGATCACTATACCTACGACAAGAACGTGCGAAAAAGATCACGGTCAAAGGGTAGTCAATATCCACTAACTGTACCGAAACCTGGTGATGTTGTGTGTATGTATATCGTTCATTATACGCTTTTATCGCCGGGCAAAATCATCGATTCGGATCTCTTCAGCCAAAAATTAATGACTCCAGCAATAAATTGAGAAGAAACTACCAGAATTGATTAAAAGAAAAAGTAAGACAAGTTTTATCACGATAACGCTAGACCACACACAACTTTGGCCACGAATCAAAAATTATGAGAGCTTGCAGTTTGCATCCTCAGATTTCCAGCTGTTTCAGTGTCTTTCTGAATTATTTTGGTATTATTAGGATAACATCAAGAGAAGACTGTCAAAACTACTTGTCGCATTTTTTACAAATAAAACCGGGTAACCTACAAGATTGCAACAAGTTATCGAACAAAATGGCACTATGTATATTATAGTTAAATGCAATAAAACTTTGAAAATAGAAGTTTTGAATTTATATATAATATACGAAGAAAATTTTAACGATCGTATATAATATTGTTATAGGATATAATTAGATTAACAATATTTTTATATTAAATACTAGCAGATGATACCAGCAACTTAATATGTTTGGTAACTTCTAAATAACAAACTGATGCAGGTGAATATATTTGTATATGCTAGTATTTAATATAACCGAATATATTATTCTTTATTCTTTCAAAGAAAGACGTAATCTTTAAATCTTAACCTTTTATCTACTCTTAGGATCGTGGGTTCAAATCCAGTACGGGTTTCTTCTCAAGTTTTTGAAGTGCTCTCAAGTGTTGCCAGTGATTACATATGGTGCCGAAATATAGTATATGGCCTGTTAGAGAAGCTCAGAGTCACACAACGTGCTATGGAGAGTGCTGTGCTCAGAGTTTCTTAGCGAGATAAACTCCGGAATGAGGAGATTCGCCGAACAACTAAAGTCACCGACACAGCTTTCAGAAGTGAAAATGGGCAGGCCACATCGCTCGATGAACCGATAACCGATAGGGAAAAAGGTTCTAGAGTGGTGTCTAGCTCGTCACCTCAGGCTCTTCAGGCGGAATGGTTACCAATAAGTAAGTCCAGACCACCCGTTGGGCTCCCACTCGTCCCGCTTACCACCGGATAAATAAAAAGCGAATGACGAAAAACTGCCTTTAAACCAAGTATTGTGGGTTGATTTCTTTTAACATAGTTTATTAAGAAGAAAACACTGTATCATACTTGGCTAAAAGAGCGTTAAGTGAGGGTAGCGGCAAATTAGTTAAGTTTTATATGAAAGCTGTTTTTTTGTGTATATACTATAAAGAAGTTAAAGTTTGTTTACGTCTATTAAGTCAAGGATAATCGGATAACATTTTTTTAGTTAAGTATTAGACCAGAAAATAATCAACACATTTGGCAGCTAAGGTATGTTAACGTACATCAAACGAAGGAATGTAGGCTAGTGGCTTTCAAGCGAAGGACTCATCAATAAATGAGTCAATTAACGGCCTACAATTTTTTTATATCTCTGGAGCTATTCACAATTACGAAACGATTCTTAGATGGAAATGTAGAGAATTTTGCGCTGTATCACTTTCCATTTTAAAGTCAAAATCGACAGTTTGAGGGTTAACGGCCTTTTAGTTAAAGGACGGCAGCGTATATCCAATGAAATCAATTCTATTCTTACATACAGTTCCAGTTATTAAATAATTTCGCATTGCAATACAATATGTCCACGTATTAACCGCTAAGCAGTACAGAGGGCCGCTCGTAAGACGGCAGTAAAAAGGGACACTCGTAAAATTCAAGGAAGGGATAAACGCGTCCTTCGGGGCTTGTAGACAATTTGTTACCGATGGTCACTGGATAGACTAGAAGTCAGAACTGACCCTTGTTGCCATCAGCATGGTCTCCTCAGCTCGTAAACGTGCCGTTGCTAGGTGAGGGTCACGTCTAACACAGATTATAGAATCTATAACATAAAACAATACAATACAAATATTCTTTATGTATTTTTGGATAAATAAGTAATTTATTTTTATTGTACATCAAAATACAATATACAATTTAAAATGAAAATTGCAATGTGATAACTTATTTTTTAAAATAAACGATTTAAACTAAACCTCTCACGGCCTCCGTATTGGCCATATCGCTATAGATTATCAGACTTGGTATCAATGATAGATAGGAAGATGGTAAAAATTAACTTACATTAAATATAGTATAGTTTACGTCAGTTTGTATAAACCACACGCAGGGCACATTATCTGTTTGCTGGTTAAACCTCAACCTTATAGAAAATACTAGCCTTACTGTGCTATAGAAGCTAGGCAATAATCTTTGAAGATTCGTTGTGCTGGTGACACATTAATAGGGGGTCCCTCTTGCTACATCGTGATATTAGTGCGATATTTACTTGCGACGGCGGAGGGCCTAATGGGAGGATCCTCCGACCGAGCGAGGTGTGATGCTCGGCCAGGGCCGAAGGTAGCCGAAGCCTCGCCGACATTTGTTGTTGGAATGTTGATGACGGAGGAGAAACTTCGTTTGCGAGATTCAGGTTCCGGTGGTGGCGCTATCTATCTTGTTGGATGTGATACTACTCGCTTTTTATCGCGTCGCTGTATCACATTTGGCACCACATTTGGCATCTGGTTATGTCGAGTCACCACATTAACACTAATAGTCTTAAACTTTTACTATCACTTTTTGTAATGATATTTTCTTTTATGGGTCTTCAAGATCTGACAATAAATAAATAATAATATAATTTAACGGATTATGTCACGAATTCTAATAAAACAGTATATTGGCGTGATGATGATAGATCATGTTACAGGTCCGCAATTGAAAGTAAAGTGATACATTGGCCGATGAGGCCGGGACTCAGAAACACTTCATTTGTAATTCTAACCTCCGCGGCGCGCCGCTGACCCGCCATTTACGCACTCGCACGGCTATCACAATAGCCGACATTGCTTGGCCAATGGAAGCTTATTAAGACTTCGGAATTTATTTTTTGTGTAAGTGAATGTCTCTTCAGATAGAAAGTTGTCGCATCAGAAGTAAAGGTTGTATGTGTCTTGATGGTTTTACATAAAATGCCCCCCCCCCCCCCCCCTACGGAGGCTTTTGCACATCTATGTATATCTATAAAAATCAATGCTACTTTTCGTTGTAATTTTATAACTCAAGAACGGGCTCACCTATCCAAACCAAATGTTTAGGCTTTGTTCGGACTATTTAGTAGATGGTTTATGTGAAGTTTGCACAAAATCGGTAGAGCGGTTCTTCATTTATTACATTTTTTTGTAACATGGGATTTTGCTGTCAAATTGAACCTTTTTTCAGAATTGACACTTTTTTCTGTGTTGATATGTCATTCATGCGGTAATTTCATTTTGGACGTGCTTCGATTAAAGCAAATTGTCAGCGATAATTATTGCTTTGTGTATATATTTTTTGTTCAAATGTAATATGTATATAATGTGTGCGTGTACTTTTCTCAGTTTTTTAGCGAGCCGTCGGTGTTTCATATCGTTTACAGGCTTTATTTGAATTAAATTGTCAAACGCATTTACACAAACGGAAAGTTTTGAACTGTTGAAGTGAATTACATGGATGCATGTGTGTTTCTTTATTTGAAAAAACATATTGTGTACCACTATTAATGTAGCAATTTGTTTTTAATTTAATTTATTCTTTTTTAATTGAAGGAAAAATGCCACAAGTAAGACGGTCAAATATAGGTCCCAGAACGCGTAATGCAAATGACCATGATTGACGGACGAGGATATATAGAACGAGAGGAGGGTGCAAGAGAGGATATATAGGGAGAGGGGATCTGAGGAGCCGGTAATGGGGTAAGGGATAGGGGAAGTTAGGTGGAGCAAGGGGGAGTGAGAGGGAGTAAGTTGGGAGAAGAGAGAGGCGGCAGAGGGTTCAGAGAAGGGACAACGGAGGGAGTAGAAGAGAGGGAGTGTGACGGGGGCCGAAGCGGGAGGGGGGAAAGAGAGAGAGATTCTTTTCTTATAAGACAGAGAGAGAGATGGAGAGAGATAAATCAAGGGAGCAGGGAGAATAGGGGAGCTAAATGTAATAAAAGCGCGGGCGGAGCTGCGCGGGTCAGCTAGTAATACATAATATGTTACAACTACCGGATCGTAACATTTTATGGAACTCGTTAGTCTTTGTTTACTAACATTTATTGTATTACTATTTACTTGCATGACTGTTTGTTTCCTGAATAAAATAAAATAAAGTAATGCGGCCGCTGCTGCGAAGATCCGGCAAAAATTGTTACTACCAGCTGACTGTGGTTTCACTACTTACTGTCAGGTGGAATAACTAGAATAACTAGCTTTATATAAAGTAATAAAAACTTTCAAAATAAAACATCAGGTCGTAAATGTGTTACGCCTGTGGGACTATTTTATTAAAAAAGTTTCCACAACAGTTACATTTCGTATTGTTGCTATTATTCCTGTATTCATTGATTCACCCTTTGTTTTATATCCGTCAGTGGTAAATTTTATTTTATTACATAAAACCGTAATAAAAGAAGGTAATATAGTCTGAAACGTATGAAAATAAACAGACGCGCATACATCTCAAACACAAAAATATCAAATCTCTGTGTTGTAATATTAATTACACAAGCCGCTCTCGTTTAGATATCGTGAGGATTGTTAGCCGATATCGTCGGAAGCCCCGACACATATACCCCCCCCCCCCCCCGCCCTTCCATAGAGGCGCGCCGTGACCCTTAGCAAACTTTTATGCGTGTTTATTGAGAAGATGGACCGATATTATAGTGACTACGTTCTCAACAGGATAGCTGTGAGGTTGTTGTTGCTCGACGCTAATGTGTTTGCTCTTATCTCTGAAGTGGACGCAGCTTGTCTGGGATAGCGATAGAATCTATGGTATTTGTGAAAGAGTACACTAAATGAAACTTATAAACGGTTGATATACCAGGATGTAGACGTTTATAATACATGCTTGAATACATGAACGCTGGCTCCACTTCTGGCAACGAGCATTCAACGTATTACCTTAATCTTGTTTTTGCCAATATAGTGGCTTGTTTTTAAGTTACTCAGTTACACTATGATTCCGCACAAAATACAGTCTTCTGCCTTTCAGTACAGTGCACGAGAATTGACGTGGTTCAAATAACGTCAAAGGCTGAACAATTGCAAAACTCCTATGCTTCCCATTCCAATTCAATCATCTTTTGCTTTTTACTTTTAAAAATCTATAGAATATTTAAATTTGCAGCGAGAGAACCCCTCCGGCTCGGCGCTGAAACTTGTCAATTAACATCGTTACCGTATCCTGTGCATCGGTCCGCGAACGGGAAATGAAACTTGTTAAAATGAGATGATCCGCGCGCGCGGGTGCCGCCATACCGCGTGCCGGCGCGACTCGACGCCATCAATATGACATTAGCTTCAACTTAACGCAACTCGGATCATGAACCCCGGAACAGCCTCCCGGTACCCTCGGAGGATATCGACCCTCTTTACTCAGATTGGAACTTGAAAGCTTTCATTTAGCGTAATTAGGGCACAAGTAGACATATTCCATTTTGTGTGACAGTTAACCTTTTTGTAACCAATTTTCTTATTATATCAGTTTGGATTCGATCATCAGCCGATAAATAATAAGATCGAATGTTTGAGGTCGGTTCACTTAAATATAGTATTCAGATCACACGTGTGGGTTAGCTCATGTTTCATTTATCAATACCTATTTAAAGGTAAGAAGGAAAAATACCCAAAGTGCAAGAGAATATATAAATAGTTTTAAAACAGTGAGCGAGCGTTTTAAAAGGAACCCTTATGAGAATCAAAGTGAATAAAACGACAATGAAATTTGAATATTCCGTTGACTCGCCGTAGAATGAACTGTTATTCAAGACTCGGTCGTGACTACGTTCACACTTTGCTTTCTTTATTTTTACCATGTGACAGTACCTAGTACATATTGTCTCCTCGTATCTTGTTAACTGCTCGTGGGGTGGCCGGGTTAATGCGTGGACATATTCTATTACAATACGAAATTATAATACGAAATAACTGTAATATAATATATTACAATACGAAATAACTGGAACAGTATGTTACAAGTTCCCGTGGGGTGTCTGGGTAAGAACAGCACCCTTCCATCTCCTTCCGTTGGGTGTCCGTAAGAGGCGACTAAGAGAAAACAAGAAGATAGGCAGCAGCGTTTGTCTATTGGATTACCTACCACCTACCACCTACCACCTACCACCTACCACCTACCACCTATAGGTAATGCGATCACAAGATGCCTGCCAAGCGTAGGCATTACGACAAGAATCTTGCTCACAATCTTCACAACGAGATACCAACTAGACACACATGTACGAACTATCTAAGTGATGAAAGTCATAAGTGCAGCTGTTGTGCGCGAGTCCCAGGTTCAATTACCAGGTTAGAATAAAATCTTTTTTAAAAAAAATTGAACCGACTTCAATATCACTGAAAAGTATAAAATAATTTAAATATTATTGAAGTTAGTGTTAGCTTACCGGCTGTGTATATTTGGCACCAACTTCAATAATATTTAAATTATTTTATACTTTTCAGTGATATTGAAGTCGGTTCAATTTTTTTTTTAAAAGATTTTATTTTAAACTGTTTAGTGATATTTTCATATACTATAAAAATTGAACCATCGAAGACCGTAAAATGATCTAGGTAGGTTATGATCACATTATCGTCTACATAGTTTTACATAATTCATGTTTCTTCGGAAAAAAATATTCGGTCGTAATGAAATTTGCATGGAATCATCATAGTAGTTTACTCTCTCGAATAAAAAAAGAATCATCGAAATCGGTTCATAATTGTCAGAGCAATGTAATGTCGAACATCAGTTTTATGGTTTTTACCAGATAAATTCCTCCTCATCGTTCATGGTCTTCCAGGAAGTTCTTATCCGGTTGTGATAAATTTCATACAGATTCATTACAGTGGTTTCTTCTTTCGAATAAAAAAAAATCATTGGAATTGGTAAATATTTGCCAGAGTTATGACCATTTTTGTCCTTAAAAAGCGACCAAAAAGTCATCTATATAGGCTTTCCTGCAAGTTTCCTGCGCAGTCACCATTATTGTTTTTTCAGGAACTACTTATTCGGAAGCAATATTTTTTTATGGGACCCAACTAACGGATTAAAGAATGGATGGAAGAAAGATTTTTGCAAATCGGTTCATAATTGCCAGAGTTATGCGCGAACATACATAGAAAAATAAAAATATATAAATAGATAGATATATATACTCTTTATTGTACACAAACTCATAAAATAAAACACATAAAAACACTTAAAAACTGAAATATGTACAAAGGGCGGCCTTATCGCTATTCGCAATTTCTTCCAGGCAACCTTATATATACAGACGAATTGAGAACCTCCTCCTTTTTTTGAAGTCGGTTAAAAAGTGATGTTCGCATTATTAGTAGCTTGCTCATTACATTTTTAAAACATAAATACTGTATTCCAATTATTTTATTTCTGCCGATCTATTCAGAGTATGTTTAGAGAATAAGCGTATTTTTTTATATAATTTAACCCTGACACAAGAAGGAGAGGTTTTGACCCCAAAAACTACCTCTACTATAAGACCTGTGTCTTTTTGTCTATAGTATCGTAGATGGTTAAATGAATGCATGATAGAAATGTGATTTTCACTTGCGAAATGTTTTCTCAGGGTCAATGAATTTATTGTATAAGATAACTCCTAAATACTAGTAGAACTTTGATAGTGAGAAGTTGTATGCATCTACCTATACGATACCCTATTCCATAGTACAAATGGACTTGTATCGTAGTTAACACGTAATCTTCGTGCGAGCCGCGTCCCTGAATCAAACCGAGTAGCTTCAAATGTCAGTTTATCTTCACTCAGCCATACAACAAATATCCAACCGACATCAATCGGCAGCGACGGGCGACGGGCGATGGGCGGCCCGACCGTTCAGGAGACGACGCGAGCATTCCCTACGTGTAAATAACCAGCGCCGAGCTGAGGGCCAAGGGCCGAGGGCAGGCGACGCAATAAAAGGGCACAACACAAACACGGCTCCAAATCTCTTGTCCTAAATGAATTCCTGGACCCTTCACAGGGGCTTTGATAGCGAGGATGAGCGCCGAGGCGGGACGATCGCTCGTACAACCGTGTCTTTGTACGTGTTGATTCAAATACATAATGTTAATGACGATAAAAGTGAGCGTAACATATGACAAGCCCTTAATTTAACACAGGATTTAGATACTTGTTGGTTCTGTTAATATCTTACTTAGTCATCACCATGCATAATCCCTTGCAGGGCATGTAAGAAGAATCAAAGAAAACTGTTACAAATCACAGTTTTCGTTAATGATACAAGTACTTTAGACTACTAATAACTTTTACATATTAATTAGATATAAGTCATGTAAAAATACTGGTTCAAAGATTTAAAAACAGTATAATCAGGTATTTGAATCTTGTCTGATATAAAGTAGTTTGTCTACAAACAACCAACAAACCTAAGTTGACATACAATATTTAAGTCCATCGTTATGTCTGTCACAATGTGAGTGCGAGGTTTCAAGTGTTGACACCATTTGGGTACTCCATTGAAGCGTTTTAAGATATTTTAGGGACTCTTTATCGCATCTCTGGCATCGAGTATGTTGCCACATGGTTGCCGCACTGTCAAATGCCCTTTGATTGAGCTGCCAAGTTGGCAAACATGTCAGGTCAGCTGTTTTTTATTTCTAGCGAGGCGTAAGCAACATCTAGCGTAAGTCAAGTAACCTTTGCCTAACACGTTTAAATTTGTTTGAAATATAAAAAAAAAACATAATCCTCTTTTAGTCAATCTTACGAAGATGCGGTTAATAATATAGTTTGAAAGAGAGGTATATCAATATACCCATATTAATTAATAATATATTCAAAATAATACGATCAAGTTGAGTCAAGAGTATAATTTGGTCTTTATTGATAGATCCCATCCCATCCCATGACCCCAAAGACTCATTCGATTGTTGGCCTAAATCGTTTCCATCCAAATTACATTCTTTTGAAACAATATTATGGATTTTATGGACCGTAATGGTAATGGAATACTTAAATTGGTTTATTTTAATATAAAATAGCATACATTTCATCTAATTACCTTTCTTCATATTATGTCAAATGAAAAATGTGCCACTTCTCACATCGTTCATACTATACCAATGCACACGAGCATAATATCCGTCGATACTACTAACGGTCTTGCGAACGTAAACTCAACACTTCATTCAGATTTATTAGAACGAGCGTTAAGCGCTCGTTCTAATAACGACCAACATTGCAAAAACAACTCTCAAAATGTTACAGTTTGGTCCTCAACTGGAGTGCCCTCAGTCGGGCTCGTTGACAACCCGTCGCCAGCCCGTGTCGGCCTCCTGTCGGCTCCGTGTCGGCCTCCTGTCGGCTCCGTGTCGGCCACATGTCGGCTCTCGAACACGGTGTGTTAACACATTGACAAATGGGAATGATTGAAAAGTAATAAATAATGGGCTGATATTTAAAGGTATTTTATGTAGAATTTGAAATTGATTACGATTGATTGATTGATATAAATAAACATTCAAGATAATGGCTTATTTACCAACATTTTATCACAATTTTGTTAAGTGAATTAGAGACGTGCATACTTATATAAAAGTCATCATCATCATCATCACCAGCCGGAAGACGTCCACTGCTGAACATAGGCCTCCCCCTTAGACCGCCACAATGAACGACAATTTGCTATTTGCATCCACCGGTTGCCTGCGACGCGAACAATGTCGTCGGTCCACCGGTCGGTATATAAAAGTGCTTCATAAATACTTTTGCAATACGCTATTGTAATATATTTCTGTTTATTTTCTTGTTCACTAGAAATATAAAATAACTGATTAATTGTATTATATTGTGGCTAATCCGTGTTATTAAATGATTCTTGGTCGTTTTTCCGCATTTAATAAAATAGAGTCTGTTGATTAGATTTCTCGATATTATATCAAAAATAGTTTTTATAAAATACAAGCTTATAAGCTGCTGTTCCTTCGTTGTTTCGTTTTTCTTACGCTTCCTTGCAAAATTCAATAGATTAGTCTCAGTTCATTGAAGTTCCAACGATTCTTCTAAGAAATATTATTGAATTGAAAATTGGCCCAATAAGTATATAAGAGGATATTATAAGCCATTTTACTAAACTTTTAATAATAATCTGTTAGGCCATCCATTTCCAACCAGTAGATTATTGGAAAGTTATTTTGGGTAGATTGGGTTTCGGCAATTCGATAAGTTGGTAAATAATGTTGACGAAACTATTATTATGGAACGAAAATAACTGCCAGGTGTCTCCGAATAGACGAACATACCACCGCGGGTTTAAGGATATTGCTACAACGCAGAAATGTAGAAACATTGCTTTATCCAGTTAGTCTTATAACTAAGCATAACACTGCACGGCCTCAAGATTCTGTAAGGTCTTTCTGCAAAGATCGGACCAACAATAATAACTAAGAAGACCTGAGGGTACCAAAGGATCGGGATAATTGGGATAAGGATGTTCAACATCTCAGTCCTCCCGTGACCATTGGTGCTAACGCAGCAATCGAAATGTGTCGTCGGGGAAGTAATCTACTTAAATTAAACCGTGATGGACCGATAACGGATTTTTATTTCCATGTGTAGAATTAACGTAAATAAAAGACAACATTATGTTTCACAGTTCGGTCCTTAGCAACTTATAATGTTTACTTATTGTAGTTATGCGTCCATACTACTAGCCTTGCACGGTGTTATTTAGGTTCTTTTTTTTTTTTTTTTTTTCGGGTACTTTATTATTTTATGACTTTGCCTACCACCACCACACTGACACTCCTATAAGACGGCCCACCCGCAGTTTATCTTCATTGTTTGTTTCCGTGCTCAAGCCTTCGCACGTCTCCAATCCAAAGCTACAAGTGTATTCAGTATTAAATAAAAAGTGAAAATCAAGAACCGGACAACTGAGAGGCGACGCCGCGATGTCGGGACAACGGAGAGGTGCCGCCGCGGTGGTGACGTCGGACGTCTCTTCGTGCTTCGGGAAATGGATCGTCGTGCACTATTGTGTTCGTACGAATCGAGCTTCCATACCGGGTCGTCTCACACGTACATTAAGAACACATTTATGGTTAACAGCGATGCCCCAACAGGGGTAGTTGTCACCCCATCAGCGGGTATTGACGTTATCGCTGTGTTCAGACGATGCGAGCTTCCAATACCAGGGTCGTCTCTGTCGTAGTGTTGAACACGTTAACCGTATAGTGCGTTACACAAAAGCCGTTCACCGTTATAGTGCGATACGTCCGCTCTGCTGATGTGAGTATACATATATATATGAGTATTTACGGTTAATTGCGATGCACACACCCAACATCGGGTAATTGTTGTTTTCGCTGTGTTCATACGATGCGAGCTTCCAATACAACCAGGGTCGTCTCTGTCGTAGATAATGAACACCTTTACCGTCATTGTGCGATACACAATGCTCATGTGAGTATAGGTCTTGCTGCTGGTATGTCAGTATGACATGTTTACGATGTTATCTTTACGATACCTGTTTCCACGCCGTGTCGTCTCATTTGTACAAACAATGTACAGATGTACGAATAAATGCGTTGCGCATTCCTTATTCCGGGTAATTTTTATGACTTATGACTTAACGCTGTGTTTAGTAAATGCAAGCTGCCAATACAACTGGGAACATATAATCCGATCATTATCATTAGCCAGAAAAATTCCACTGTTGAATATACGAAGACGTCCATCTTGGAACGTCATAATTAACGATAATTTGCTATTATCATCCACCGGTTGCCTGGGATTCTTACAATATCGTCAGATATAATTCGATGTGTAGGTACTCCTAATTAGCGGAATGCGTCGTGCGCCACTCGACGAGATGAGTAAATAATTAAAAACTTGTAATAATAATTATAATAATAATTCACAGTAGAATGAATTCAAGACTTCATAGTTCGTACTGCAAAGTGGTATCTAGCAGAGCCGAGGGGGACTGGCCGCCGCGGGCTTGAAGCTCGACGAGATCCTGGCCGGCCTACAGCCGGAGCATCCGTGAGTGCCACCGTGGAGCTGCAGTAAGTAGCCTCTGAACTTATGGGACAGTACGCCGCGCCGGCCGCCTCCTACACTTATTATAAATACCTAAGTACTTAGTGGAAAGTAACTATTGATAAATCTGTTCTAGAGAACATAACAATATGACGAATTTAGCTAAATTAATTACCTTTACGGTATAACTTTATGAACAAGTTGCAATATTTGAATGTGACAATATTAAGGACGAATTTTTGTCATACATAATTCTAATTTCTACATTTATTGCTATAAAAGATTGAATACTACATTTAAATCTGTGTAGTAAATTTATAAAGTTCAATATTTTCTAAAATATACATATATATATTCAGGGTGTTTCAAGAACCCTGTCCAATCACAGTGAGTGTTATAAAATATCTTAACACGATCATATTTACGTAATATTTTTTTTATCTAAGGTATATATTATTATATACTTAGATAAATAAAACCCTATAAACAGCGTTCAAAAAAAAAAACCCTGTTTGTTTACCGAGGTTATCACTCAGTGTCAAAATACGATTATATATTACATAATCCTTTGCTAAATATATCATAAAAATAATATACATGATCTTAGTATACCTACACAGTTAAAAAAAAAAAAAAAAACATCCTGTTTGATCTTTGATATTATTATTCAGAATTCATACGATTATACTTATGTAATTTTTTGTTGAATATTTCATTGGATTTTTTCTGATATTATATCTACCAGCGTTGCGAATATTCCTCTTATAAGTTTGATGTGCCTTTTAATGTGTAATACACCACATTCAAGTTTGTTTTGAGTAACTTATATGTTTTTTCTACAATATACACAAAACTATCTAGTTTACGCTCTCTATTCAATGTCTTTGCTTCTTAAGATTTTTGAGATCGACAAAATAATTTTACACCGACCATATTATTAGTTTTTACTACCTTTTAATTTTGATTGTTACTATATTTTTGGAGATAGGAACTATTCTTGAGTTCAAATATATTAGTTGTGTTTACTAGTACGTCACTATTACCATCCCTTAGTATTAATAATTTAAAAAAAAAAATATTGTTGGGTAATTTTAATTTTTTTTTTATGCCCTGGTTGCGGGTTCGATTCACACGCAAAACACATTTTTCTGCGTGAACATGCTTATTTTGAGCGTTATTTGTCTATACAGAATATAAATCATAACTTGGCGTATTTGTTAAAAAAAAAAAAAAAATACATTAAGTACACCAGAAATAGATATATTTGTAATTTGGAGGATTTACGAGTTCTTCCTATATTTAAAAAAAAAAAAAAAAATTGTTGTAACACAGAACTTAAATCCTTTTTGGAACAATGACTAGATACATTTAAAATTAGGTTCGATATCTAATGAGTGCATTAATTAAAGATTGTGACTGCGAAATTGGTAAATAAGTTATACTTCTTGACTGAAAAGACATTCACGCAATTTCAGGTTGTGGTTATCACCAGTAATCAGCAATAACGTTAGGGTTATTGGCGCCATACGGGCTGTATATATATTATAAAATAAAAATAAAAACTTTAAGTTCATTATATGACTGTTGTACATAATACCCTTTATGAGATAAGCTAACGGTCATTGACATTACAATCAGCTGACAGCTGGTAGATACATATGAGGGTAGGTGACACAATAAATAATATTTGGAGGGTATATCTCCTTATCTACCCTCAACTTATAAAATGTGACATAAGTCTTGACCCATACATATGAGGGTAGGTGACACAATAAATAATATTTGGAGGGTATATCTCCTTATCTACCCTCAACTTATAAAATGTGACATAAAGTCTTGAACCAATACTTGTTTTCCAAAAAAAAAAAAAAAAAAAAAAATATATATTACGCAGTAACTTTGAAGTGCAACTAATTAATCATAAAGATACTTTTACTATTATGGATGAAATTAATACAGGATTGTTCATTAATTACAATTTATTGCTTACCTATTGTCAAAGTTCAATAATGTTTCGGTTATGCATCATGTTAATTAAATAATTAATTTAAGGTTTTTTCTATCTATTCTATGTGGCCTGTGTGGTCTTTGGGAACATTTACGTTCACAAACTGATATTTACTTACATGTTACCCTTATTATATTGTTCAGTTATTGATTATCTTATTATATAAAAGAGTAGACAAAAACCCACTCATCACGAAATCTCAGAAACTACAAGTGCTAGGAGTCTCAAACTTTGCATGGGGGTTCCTTTTAAGACGTAGGTGCTCACTAAGACTGGATTTTGGGAAATTCAACCTCTAAGGGGGTCAAATAGGGGGGCAAAGTTTGTATGGGAGAACGCGATTCCTTGGTCCTATTGACTTGAAATTTTGCACGGACATTCGTTAAGAAAATTAATTGAATTAGTATTTCATATTTTTTATAATTTATCCCTTTACAGGGTAAAAAAGAAGTATTATTACTCAACCGATGGCGGTACAAATATATTACCACAATAAGATACGAACATTCGATAGAAAGAATAAAAGTTCCTTGGCCAAGTGGTTATGGAAGCGTCCTCTAAGTGCGGACTGTCCGAGTTCGCTACCCGTGTGCGGTTTTTTTTTGTATTTTTAAACTTTGTTTTGATTTTTTTATTTATATTAAGATTCGATGTTTTAAATATTTAACTCATATTGACTCCGGCACTTTTTATCTCTAATATATTTCTTATATTTAATGATTTTTTTTAATTTAAAATCATGCATACGTGGTTAGTTTCTCTCTAATGTTATGATTTAGTTATTAGTGGAAACTTAATTTTTGTACAATTGGATCTAAGGTAAAATATCACGATATATGCATTAGGGACTGAGCAGACATATAACAAGAATATGATCAAGTAATTCGAATAATAGAGAGTAGCCGTGGTCTGGAGGTTACGGAAGCGTCTTCTAAGCACAGCAGGGTCCGGGATCAAATCTCTCTTTGGGATTTTTTTTGTGTACTTTTAATCATTTTATTTTTGATCATTTTGTTATTTTTTTTATTTTTCTCTGAAGGTTTTTTACTGAATTTATTTAGAAGTATTATCTAAGTAAATAAATTTAATTAGCTTACGTAAACCTAAAGAGGTACCTACATACTTAACAATCAAGTACGTACTAGACATTCTATATATCATTCGTTCCATATAATATACGGTAAATCTGGGATATAATATGCTTGCCCCCTGGCGGCGGACTTAAAGGCCAGGCACTGAGGGACACCTGGTGCAGATCCCACCCGAGAACCCAGGTTTCACTCTCATGTGCCGATGTGACAGCCACGGGAGTTTTAGTGGGTAAAAATCCCAAATACCCAGGTTGACTTCCCCACGGGATCCCGTGGACATATTGGATGTTTCCCCCGACAGCGGCTTCAAAGGCCCTTGCCTTGCACTGAGGGGTACACGGTGCAGCCCTCCTCTTTTCTGTGGACAGCTGTGGGGGACACATACCGCAGTCGATCACCCGCAGGATCCTGGGGGCCTATTGGAAGTTTCCCCGCGATCCCCGTATCTTTGAGCACGATGATAGTTTCCCGGGTGGCTTTATTGTGCCCCCCGGTAGCGAGCTCAAAGGCAAGCCACTGTGGGATCTTGGTGCAGATCCCACCGGATAGTCCAGGATAGCTCCTTCTTATGTACTGATTTAACGGCCGTTGGGGGTTTAGTGTATAAGAATCCTACATAACCCGGTTGACTGCCAATAAGGTCCCGGGGACCTATTGAAGGCTTCCCCCGTGACCCCTGTAACCGTGAGCACGGTGACAGGTTCCCGGGTGGCTTTATTGTGCCCCCCGGTGGCGGGGTCAAAGGCAAGCCACTGAGGGTATCATGCTGCAGATCCCACCGGATAGCCCAAGAAGGGGTTCTTATGTGTGTGAGTGGTTCGGTGTGGTGCGGTGTGGTTCGGTGTGGTGCGGTGTGGTGTGGTGTGGTGCGGTGTGGTGCGGTGTGGTGCGGTGTGGTGCGGTGTGGTGCGGTGCGGTGTGGTGCGGTGTGGTGCGGTGTGGTACGGTGTGGTGCGGTGTGGTACGGTGTGGTACGGTGTGGTACGGTGTGGTGCGGTGTGGTACGGTGTGGTAGCGGGACTGAGCGGGACTGAGCGCGACTGAGCGGGATTGAGCGGGACTGACCGGGACTGACCGGGACTGACCGGGACTGAGAGGGACTGACCGGGACTGAATGGGACTGACCGCGACTGACCGGGACTGAGCGGGACAGACCGGGACTGACCTGGACTGAGCAGGACTGACCGGGACTGAGCGGGACTGAGCGGGACTGACCGGGACTGAGCGGGACGGAGCGGGACTGACCGGGACTGAGCGGGACTAAGCGAGACTGACCGGGACTGACCGTTCAGCGCTCCTGGGGAGGGGAATAGAATGAGACAGAGCTAGAATGAAGTTTCACTTCTTCCGCGCGGAGGGACTCCACGCACGCACATTTTTTTTTTTGAAGTGAAACTTCTTATGCGACTTCCAAAAATGTCATCATTTAACGCGTTAGAAGTTATGCGTTAGAGGTTAAGCGTTAGATGTTAAACGTTAAGCGTTAAATTTGTTAAGGTTATGAAAGCGCTCATGTGAAGCCGTCACTGAGTGAGTGGGTGAGTGGGTGAGTGGGTGAGTGACTGAGTGAGTGAGCGATAGTGAGCGATAGTGAGCAATAGTGAACGATAGTGAGCGATAGTGAGTGATAGTGAGCGATAGTGAGTGATAGTGAGTGATAGTGAGTGATAATGAGTGATAGTGAGTGATAATGAGTGATAGTGAGTGATAGTGAGTGATAGTGAGTGATAGTGAGTGATAGTGGGTGATTGTGGGTGATAGTGAGTGATAGTGGGTGATAGTGAGTGATAGTGAGTGATAGTGAGTGATAGTAGGTGATAGTGGGTGAGTGAGTGAGTGGCAAGGTGTCGTAAGGCGTCGGACGGTATTGTACAGTGTCGTACAGTACAGAGCGAGAGTGAAGTTTCACTTCTTCCGCGCGGAGGGACTCCACGCACGCTCATTTTTTTTCCTCAATTACACCCGTGCGAAGCCGGGGCGGGTCGCTAGTATAAAATAATTACGAAAATAGATTTCAATTTCAGTCATTGTCTAATGGTGAGGTTTTGCATATTTCCTTTAAAATTGTTTTTGTAAGCTTGGTGCATTTGCGCGTTTTTACAAGACAATGATTATTGCCACTGTTGACAGGTTTTGAAGCGAGATTTTTCTCGATTCGACCTTTCTATTCTTACATACTTAACCTTATAAATGGATAATTTTGCTTGCGGTTCCTCCGCAGTATAAATTACGATTGGTCAGGGAAGATAATCTACTTTATTACGGGCTTAATACTTACGTCTGAATTTTACTGTTGTCTACGTGTAATATAATATTAGTGTTATAAGACTCGTATCAAGGTTGTTGTTAGAAAACTCATTTGATATTTAAAACAAAAAAGGAAAAAAAAAAAAATCTAGTGCATAATATTATGTAATGTTGTTTTTTGATTATAATAATTGCAGAGATAAATGAATTTGGATTTTTAGGGCATATCTTGTATTGCCTATTCTATTTTATTTTATTGGGGAAAACAAACAGTTATATATTTTAGTATCAGTACACAATATGCATGCGTAGTATAGCCAAATGTACAACCAACAACATTCCCCAAATCATAATAGCTAATATTCACATTTTATAGATCATCACTCTAAACATCCTACAATAAGTAAACATTATAAGTTGCTAAGGACCGAACTGTGAAACATAATTAAGGATCAAACGAACTTACCCTTACGTGAAGTTCGATCATAATTATGTGAACAGTTCGGTCCTTAGCAACTTATATACTCCCCTCCCTTTTACATATCACCCGTCCCAAGTATAAAATGTGAAATGTTTTTCCTACTCTAAACATAATGAAGATAAACTGCGGGTGGGCCGTCTTATAGGAGTGTCAGTGTGGTGGTGGTAGGCAAAGTCATAAAATAATAAAGTACCCGAAAAAAAAAAAAAAAAAAAGAACCTAAATAACACCGTGCAAGGCTAGTAGTATGGACGCATAACTACAATAAGTAAACATTATAAGTTGCTAAGGACCGAACTGTTCACATAATTATGATCGAACTTCACGTAAGGGTAAGTTCGTTTGATCCTTAATTATGTGAACCATATTAGACTTAAACACTTGAAAGTACGATGCTGTTGTCTTTCTGTTCAAGGCTTGTCGGGTAGTCCGCTTGCCGCTCGGGCTGAGCGTTCGACGCCAAGAGTCCTTCGTGATGACTTCCATTATTTTATTCACAATTTGTTTAAGTACTATAGTAAACTGATAACTAAATTATAAATATACTTATAGTTGAATCACGAAATATGTCGTGTTTTTGGCTTGTTACATATTATATTTTCAGGGAGATGTGGCTGATATTGATGACTAATGGATCATTTATGATGGCTGTACTCGTACCATTATCTACCAAACATCAGTCAACATATCATTTATTATAGTCCATAATATTCTATATCTAAGTATACACAGAACCCATATGGGTAAATGTTTACCCATAAACTTTATCAGGGCCTGATGAAAAATGTATTGTAATAAAACTTTAACGCACACATTGCAAATAATATTCATACATATTTTAATAGCCTAACTTTTGATTATATTTACTGGGACCCATATTTTTTGTTCATGGTAAATATTTTTATTGTATTGTTTTTATTGTTTGTTTTTTTGTTAAACCCAGAGACTGAACCCAGACGGAGTTACGAAATATTGTAATTTCGAATACATAATAATAATAAAATATAATAATAATACCAGCCCTTGTTTATGTCCCACTGCTGGGCACGGGCCTCCCTTCAAGTTGAAGGGGCTTAGGCCATAGTCCACCACGCTGGCCAAGTGCGGGTTGGCAGACTTCACACGTATTTCGAAAGCTAGTTAGGTTTTCTCAGACATGCAGGTTTCATCACGATGTTTTCCTTCACCGAACGCTAGTAACAATCGCACAAAGACGATTCGCACATGATTAATTAAATAAATCAGAGGTGCGAGCCGGGGATCGAACCTGCGCACCTCGTTTCCAAGGCAAGCGCTCGCCCACTGAGCTGTTACAGCTTAATTTCGAATACATAATGAAACGAATTTCGCGAGTTTGTTATCGTTCCAGTCAAAAGTATTCGCTAAATTACCTATTCAATTAAAATGTGTGCATAGTTTAAATGTTACGATGTTAAGTTGATTTTATTCAAATTCTATAAATTTGTTAGTTAACTTACTAAATTAATTAGATAAGAATACCACCTTTTATATGATTTTTTTATCTATTTTGAAACTAGAAAATAAGAATTGTTACTGTAGGTTTTTTCCTAGAAGAAGCTAAAGAATTAGCTGAATTATATGTAGGTACTAATGAATTACTCCTAATTAAAGTAGGTACCTATCACTAACCATTTAGTTCAAAGAAAAAATCATATGGAAAAGAAAAGAAAAGAAAAGAATTTATTTATTCAACGACACATCGAAAATAAAAAAATAAAAGTCTTAAAAAATAAAACCTTAAATGCTATCTGTCGTTGAAAGGGTGCCCACTCAGCATATGTCATTGCTCCTATAAGGTGCAACAACGCTGGTCTTCCGTGGACACCCGTGTGCGTGCCATGCCGCTGCGACAAACGTGAGCGCGTCTGCAAAGAGGATATTATATACTACCGTAAGACGCATCTGTCGCAACTGCACGCACACATAATTACCTACATCTAAACATACAAAAACTATTTTAAAAAAATAAAAACCGACTTCAAAGTAAATTATCTAAAAAGCATAAAATAACGAAAATATATTGAAGTCGGTGCTAGCACATCATGTTAACTAACACTAGCACCAACTGACACCGACTTCAATATATTTTCGTTATTTTATGCTTTTTAGATAATTTACTTTGAAGTCGGTATTTTTTTTTTTTAATAGTTATTTAACACTTTTTAGTGACTTATTTTACCAAAATAGGTATCAGCACTATCACGCAACTCCAACGTCTACGTTACAATAACTTACTGAAAACATAAAAAGTTTATATCTCTTAAACTACTTGACCGATTTTGATGAAACTTGTACTCTACCCTAAGTTGAAAAATATTCTAACTATTGCAAAAAGAATTTTCAAAATCGGACTTGTAGTTTCTGAGAAATCCGTGGACAAACCTACATACATACATACATACCTACATACATACATACATACATACATACATACATACATACACTAATAAAATTTGGTAAATTGGTTTAGAAGCCCACATAGACTAACATATATTAATATAACGCATTTTTATCAATATTACATACATACGCGTCGAATAGAGAACCTTCTTTTTGAAGCCGGTTAAAAATAAATAAAACAGACAAGACATAGTGCCGGGACGCCCGAGTGCCGCACGCCGCGTACTCGCGCGTCACGCCACGTCACCAAAATGGCGTTCAAACTGGTTCTTTAGTGTGGTTATTTCACGAGTTCGTACATTATAGTGAAGATCGTCTGCAATTTCACAGCTAATAAATCAAAACTAAGATCAACATATAAGGGCGTGTGCAGGTAGGAAAGCAACGACTGATAGCGCAGGCAATTTCCGTAGTACGGACCGATCGAGCGCCGATAAACGCCGACACACGTTCCGATAAATTCCGATCAAGGAGAGGTCGTTCGTGTCGGGCTTGTCGTTTTGTATACTAATTAATCTCCTCCTGGCTGATACGCGGGATATATTATGCATTCCCTCTTTCTTCACTATCACAATCCGATGGGACGGAAGACCGACACGACCGGGAGAGGTCAGGGACAGGACCGACACTTTCCAGACAATCAGAAGAGGCCTGTATTATTCTAATCAGTAACGAACAACTACATACAATTGTTGCTTCCCGCGGGATTTGAACCCGCGACATTCGGTTTACAAAGCAAGCGGTTTCCTGCTGCGACACCGTGAGGCTGCAGCTATTTCAATACTACATTGAATTTGGCTATTCGTATAATACAGATCTCCCAGTTTCAACCAGCTTTCATTTGTAGTGGTATCGGCGCCGATAGCGGCTGGCTGGTCAGCGCTGGCTGCCGTCTTTCTACCTGAACACGCCCTAAAGCCTAAGAATTGGGAGTGTGTGAGGGACCGAGAAATATACCTTATATACATGTTTGAACGTTACATTGACGTAGTATATACAAATAATATATTTTCACTTCTACCAAGCCTTACGCAATAAAATAAAGGTCACTGCACATTAAACCGGACCATACCATGACCGTACTGTGAACGTATCTGGCATAGAAAAAATAACGGTATTAGTGACTGTATGGTACGGTTAGGTGCACGGCATCGGAATTTTGGCTGTACCAGGGTATACATGAGCGTAGCCTTATGTTGCCTAACATTATACACAACTTTGGTTGTGACATCAGGAGTCGTATAATTACATGGACCTTGTGGCGACCAAGGTGAACTGCCGTGCGTTCAAGCATTTTTGCCATACCTATTACTTGCTAGCCTTCGTTAGTCCCCTTGTAAGGGTCTTCCTTTTTGAGGTTGTATCGACCTTGTGTTAATTCATTGCTTGTCTCCCGCTCTGCAAAGGAGAAGTATAATTAATACGCAAATAATATTTGTTTAGCTAGATACGTTCTTAGCACGTCACGGTGGGGATAGGTGTAAAGGGCAGATGCCTTTAATATTAAAGAACCAGAATGTTTGCATTCTTAAATTAGTAATGGCTGACGTCATTTCACGTCAACATTAAGACAGGTGAGACGTTTTTATTACAGAGTTTAGTATGTGAGGCAACATTGCGGTATCGCGGGGCGGGGCACACGAGGCCTAGTAAATACGTTTTATATAAAGGGCATTATCTCGAATGAGGTCGAATGGGCCGTTTAGGTGAAACATGAGGTTGGAAACTTTGTTGATTAAATAATAATATTGTTTTATATTAGATACATTCAGTTTATGTTATCCGTTTATCCTACCCATACGGTCACGCGGTTTGGTAAAAGATGATTATAATTTCTCCAGTGTAAGGACTTATTCTTATAGCTGCATTGTCACTTGCTATCACGTAGCACTGTGGTAGAACACACTAATAGAACAGAAATAACATATTATAATATTATTAATTTCTTTGGGTTCTTGATATTATCCGCGACATGTCAAGTTATTATAACATCTAAAGCGGGTTTCAGACTCGGTATACAATAGTATAGCAGTAGGTCCTTCTTTGCTATACTATATAGCTCAATAGAGCTATATAGTATAGCAAAGAAGGACCTACTGCTATACTATATAGCATGGCGTTCACATTACGCGATATTATCGCAAGCATTTATAGTTTATCGCTCGTTTCGCTTGCGGGACGTCCGGGGGGGGTGGGGGGTGTGAGGGAGGAAGAAAAGGGGGCCGCATGATATAGCACAGCATGAACTCAGCAGATCGCACCAATTTATAGCGTACCTATAGTAAGCCAATAACATATAGTACAGTACAGTGTGAACGTGTCCATAACAATGTATGGTGCGCGATATTGTTATGCTATGAGCTATATACTATATGCTATTATATTATAGCGTAATCTGAATCCAGCTTAAGTGGTTGAAAATTACTTAATATTCTATTAATTATCATTAGCAGCAGCCAATAGACGTCCACTGCTGAACAAAGGCCTCCCCCTTCGCAAGGAGGGCTCGGTATAATCCCCACGCTTGACAAGCGTCTTAGGGATCGCAGTGTAGGTGGTAGGTAATCCAATAGAAAGACGCTGCTGCCTGTCTTCTTGTTATCCACTATTCGCCTCTTACGACACCCAACGGAAGGAGATGGGAGGGCGTTATTCTTACCCGGACACCCTACATATTCCATTACATTCACACATTACATATTTTATATATTTTCCCGTACGATATACGCCTAGTTTATTAAAGTAATGTAATCCTTTATAAAAAGCCTGTTACAAATAATCAGATTTCCCCACTCAAAGCACTCAAATAAAAAGTCCAAGTAAATTTGTTGCCGACACGGTTATAGAGAAATGGAACATATTTTGATGCGATTTATCATAAATTGGATGGAATAGTGTAGTGCACGGCGGCACGGCGCGGGATGTGTTTCGTTTCGTGCCTTCATTGTTATTGTAATGCCTCACATGTGTATGGCAATATTGGATTTATTACCGTGGCATGGGTACGTTTGCAAAGGGAAATATATAAGTAAAAGTTATAGCACTGGGTCGTGTCTGTCCATAGATGGGTGACCGTTTAGTGGCACATAAAAAAGTAGGTCCCGGTCGTCATCTCAACAGCAGTCGTAAAGCCAAGCAAGATGGCTAAGGGCAGCTTGAAACATGGCTACTAAACCATGCAATATGCAATGAAAAGACCTGATATCCACGTCTGCAATACTACACGTATCATCATTATGAAGTAAACAAATAGTAAAAAAAACACTGAACATTTTTCAATATTGTGTTGGGTGCGTGCCGCGTGGAGCGCGTGTGATGTCGTGGTCAGCGAGGTACGTATTTACATGGTTTATACATATCATCCCGACATTTACCACATAGAGTGAGCACACGTATCATGTAGTTTATTTTATTTTTGTTTACCAACACTTGTCTGCAAAAAAATACAGTTATACAATACAAAATACACGGTGCTACTAACGGTGACCGTTAATCAAATCAATAAATGCTTGTGAATTATATATGAACTACTCGTACATTATCAGACAAAAATGCTAAATTTAAGATATTGCTCTGTGTTTATCATCCTGGTTCCTCGAACTATGTTGGTCTTATACATATGTATAATGGGGCTACACATAGTCTCAAACTACATAATAAAAGACCTGCTGACCGGAGAACTGAGCATTATAAAAAGAAAGCTCCAAATACTATACCTGGCTTGGCTATTTAACCCAAAACCTCACGATCGCAGTAGCCGCATTTACCCACTGCATCAGTGTAAGTCCCTTGTATAAGTCTAGGTAGGTATCACCGCAGTGTCAGATATTCAGCGGCTAAGCAGCAGTGTGTAAGCATTGCTGCGTTGCGGTGTATCTGCACCAGGCACCCCTCAGGGCCCTGCATTAGTGTCCGCCGCCGGGGGTGCATTATAGCTCCCCAGGAACCTGTCACGACACTAACGGGCACGGGGGTCGCATCCCCGCCGCCTTCCTCCTCGAAGTCGCCGCCGTACTCAATGGACGTCTTGGGCACAAACGTCCAGCGACTCTGAAGAATATAAGTCTAACCGAGCCTAATTCATAGTGCCTACCGCGGTCGCACATGGTAAGTGGAGATGCCACCCTAAATAGAGTGCACTTACTTATTAACAAAACGAGGAACAGGTATCACTGTACTGAGACCAGTAAGCACGATCGATGGTCTCTCAGCCGGCAGTCGATCGTCTCTTCACGAGGCTTCACTGGCTGTTATACCATTACCTAGAATTCTACGTTAAAACAATATTTCTAAAGACAATAGAACATTTTATTGGTATTCTTTTAAATTTCAGTAGACGGCCGGGAGAGTTTTGTAAATATTAGAAACATAAATTATACATGAATCATATCGCGTTCAATATTGAAGTGTGACGATAATCTATCTGTAGTTATTAAATAAATTTTCATAAAACAGAGTCATTTATGGTAATATTGTAAAAATTTCATAAATCGGGATCACTTTAAAATGACGTATTAAAGGTAGATGGGCGGGGCACGGCGCGCGGCTTGGCCACCAGAATATTCGGACGATGTTAAACATATTTTGGCTCAGACATTGTACACTTTTATTATTCTCGATACATTAATTTGTCATCATATTTCATGCCACGGTCACACGAAACCGCCTCAAGTATTTTTATGAAATTCTGTATTGAGCGAACAATGCTCTGTATATTGATAATGATAATAATATCGTCGCCTCAGGGATCGATCAATCATAAAATGTAAGTAATTGGACTAGAGATATACTTTCATGTTACTGACAACCACGCAGGTGTGCGCCGGCCAGTTAACGAGGGCTGGTTGTGCTGTCAGCAAACTTCTGCCTATTGTTTTTAGTAATGATGGCTGCTGCTCGAGTCAACTCGTGCGCGGGTGCTGCTTGGGGGGACTGGTCCGACTTCTATCCATTTGGCCTTTTAGTTTGTCGTAATTTATTGTTTTTCTTCTTTTCTCCCTTGCTTTATGTTTCGAACGGCAGGACACAATATCGCTAATGTCGATTCATTTGTAACAAAACAATGTTTAAAAAAAAATGACAAGCCCGCTGAGTTTCTTGCCGGATCTTCTCAGTTGAGGCCGCGTTGTGATCCGGTGGTAGCTTCTAAAAAATGACGATTCAAAAGTGCTAGCGTTAAGCCTATTTGAAATAAAGATTTTTGAGTTTTGAGTTTGAGTTTGAGTAAGTAAGTAGTAATAAGTAAGTCTAACCCTCTTTCACCAAAACATAGCTGGCCTCTTGAACAAACTGGACACTTTAGAATTATGTATTGATAATTTCAAGCACGAACACATAGAAGTAGATATTATTTGCTTAACCGAAACCTTTGTAAAAGCAGGTAGTCAAGCCAATATACGTCTAAAGAATTTCCGTCTTACTAGTTCTTTTTCAAGATTAAAAGAAAAACGAGGAGGAGTATGTATTCTGGTTCGCGAACCATTGCCATTCAATGTGCTAGATATTTGCAATGATTATTCAACGGAAAAAGTATTTGAGGTATGCGGTATACAAATCCAGTGTATTCAGTGTACTATATTGTGCGTGTATAGAATTCCAAACAGTAATGTTGACATAAAAACTTGACATTCTGTTGCATAAAATCTTAAATAAAAAAAGCAAAAAAATCATACTTGCAGGCGATCTTAATATTGATACCTTAAAATCAGGGAAATCGATAACACGATTTAAAGATTTGATGTTAAACTATCGTCTTACATTACACATTACTGACGCCACCCGACATCAAAGTTGCATAGATCATATTGCTAGTAACATAGAGAGTGCCAACGGTAGTATTCATAAATTATATCTTTCAGATCATGAAACGGGTCAAACACTAAAATTTCCTGTATATTGTAAACCTGAAAGATTAACGTGTTGGTACATCGAAAAACGGAATTATAATAGCGATAATATACATAAATTTATTGAATGCCTATCGAGCCTGACTTGGCAACATGTAATTGATGAAAAAGATATAAATTTAGCATTTAATGAATTCCATGACATGATCTGCTTGATATATAATCTATGTTTTCCGGTTGAAAACCATAAAATTCATATTAAATCTACAACTCCGAAATGGATAACAAAAGGAATTAAATGTTCAACTAAAACTAAAAGAGAATTTATTAAAGTATGAATAAAAGTAAACAGTGGTGTAACAATTCCATGTATATTTCCAAGTCGATCAAATTATAAGAACAATCTTCCAAACACAATGGTTACCTAGCAACCTTAACATTCCCTCCTTTTTATAAGTCTGAACTCATTGCAGAATGTTCTAAGTTTCGGCTTAAATATAGGCTTCGTAAGCATGTCTGCTAACTGCTTATCTGTAGGCACATGCTCAATACTGACTTCGCCTTCAGACACACATTGTCTTACATAGAAATGCTTCAATTTTATGTGTTTGGTCCGACGATGGTACTGATATGGGTTACTTGCTATTTTTAATGCAGATTCATTATCAATGCGTAGTATTGGAGTAGTATACGAATTACATAAAATTTTAAATAATCTTTTCATCCAAACTATCTCTCGACACGCTTCGCTGGCTGCCACAATCTCAGCTTCAGTGGATGATAATGCCACTGAGGTTTGCTTGTAACTTCGCCAGGAGACCGCCGACCCTGCGAACATGCAGATGATGCCACTTGTGGAACAACCAGTCTTTGAGTCACCACCATAATCAGCATCACTACAATTCCATGTATATTTCCAAGTCGATCAAATTATAAGAACAATCTTCCAAACACAATGGTTACCTAGCAACCTTAACAGAATTAAGATATCGTTGTTATAAAGATAAGACGCTAAGTAATAGAAATAAATACAAGACATACAGTTCAATATTAAGAAAATGTATAGTTAAAGCTAAATCAAATATAAATTCGACATATTTAAAAATATCAAAAAATGTATGTAAGGCTACATGGAATATAATTATAGGTACAGGCGATCAACAGTGACTTAATAATATAGAAGAAATTGAGTGCAACGGACATTTAACTAAAGAACCGCATGCGATTGCTGAAGCGTTCAACAATTATTTCATTGACATGACAAACAAACAACCGACATTAAGATTTATAAATTTTAATAATTACCCTACAAAAATTAAAAACGTATGTGACAGCCTGTTTTTAAAACCAGTAACTGATACTGAAGTGATTAAAATGATTATATCCTTAAACAACACAAAATCGGTAGGCTTTGACGGCATCTCAACTCACATCCTAAAGCAATGTGCACCTATTATTTGTAATATTTTAAAATACTTATTAAATCTATCTCTTGAACAAGGAGTATATCCAAAACGACTAAAATTGTCAGTAATTAAACCACTACATAAACAAGGTAATAAGAAAAATTTAAATAATTATCGGCCAATTACGCTAATACCCATTTTTGGGAAAATATTTGAAAAAGTCATGCACAAACGGATCAACGACTTTATAGATAAACACAAAATAATACGAGAAGAACAAAACGGATTTCAAAAGAAAAAATCTACAACTCTCGCCGCATTCCAATTAAATCGTAGCATAGTAGAAAATATTGATAAGAGAATACCTGTTTCAGTTATTTTCTTTGATATGAGTAAAGAAAGCATTTGATTTTGTGGACCATCAAATTTTATTACATAAATGTGAGACTTACGGTATTCGAGGACCAGCTTTGAGTTGGCTAAAAAGCTATCTCGAAAATCGTGAGCAATATGTAGAGTTGAAAAGCTTAAATGAATCTTTAATGTCTTTAATTGTAAATCAAGCTGTCGTAATAAGAATATCGGCGTACCTCAGGGCACTATATTAGGACCGTTATTATTTTTGTTATACATTAATGACCTACCATTGATTACACAATATAGATGTGTTCTTTTTGCTGATGACATATCTCTCATAATTGAAAATAAACTGAAAAATAATGAGTTCGATGAACTTCTTAATAGGGACATAGCATTAATAGTTAAATGGTTAAATCACAATAATTTTAATGCAAATATCTCTAAAACTAAATATATTAATTTTTGTAATGATAATTTTAATTATAATGTGACATGTTGTAATGAAAGATTAAAAGAAGTTGACGATACTAAGTTTTTAGGTATTACTATTGACAAGCACTGCAATTGGAAATCACATATAGATAAAATATGCCAAAAGCTCAATAGTTTTGTTTTTGCTCTTAAAACATTAAGAAGTACTTCAGGACAAAAAACTGCCTTAATAGCGTATTTCGGATATGTGGATTCGGTCTTGAGATATGGACTTCTCCTGTGGGGCAACTCAACAGATGTTAATAGAGCCTTCATAGTTCAAAAAAAAATCATTAGGGCAATATGTGGTGTACACCCCCTCACCTCATGCAGACCTTTATTTAAAAAACTAAAGTTAATGACACTAACAGGCTTATATATTTACCAAGCAGTTAGTTTTGTAATAGAACATAAAATATATTTTAATTCTTACAAAGACAAGCTAAATTCTGTAATAAGGTATAGGGACCCAACAATATTAATAAAGCCACAGTGCAAAACAGCCTTAAACGAAAAGAGCTGTTATATTATGCTTATTAAAATTTATAATAAGCTTCCTAAAGATCTCAGAGAATTACCTACGAGGCAGTTGAAGACAAAACTATATCAGTGGCTCCTGGAAAAATGTTTTTATAGTATCAATGAGTACTTCCTTTGTAAAATAAAGCTTGAGAAATAAGATATTATAATTTAAAATTTTTATGACAACTATGAAATTGTATTTTTTTAAAATTATTATTATATTATTATTATTTTAAATTTGGGTATAACAGATTATAACATTATATTAATTCAATTAGCTACAAGTTTGGATGTGACTTGATATTTAAGTAATGGTTTTCAGTTAAGTTATAAGTATGACATTTTCCAGTTTTGACATTGTTAGAATCTATAATTAATTTATATATTACTTTGCATGTCATTTAATGGCAAATGTGTATCGCTCGCTATGTTTTAATGTATCTACCATCTTTATACGCACCACATTTATGTAAATAAATTGAATTGAATTGAATAGTATATTAACACCCCCTACACTAAAGGTGCCATCCTTGTTGTTAGTCTGCTTTCTATTTCATATCGGAGATTAGTAGAATCTCAATCGTACTGAAACTATTATATAAATAATATGTTTGAAGCACGAAAAGGTGAGGAGTAGTGAGATGACACCTTTACACGAATCTTAAAACTTCATTCCGCAGAAGCACCTCGAGATTTAAGAGCAAATTGTTCCTTAACATCCAATTTGTCCGTGGAACCCTAGAGCACCGGGTTCCCCGGCTTTATTCATAAATATGGAAGTATTTTCTTGTCTATTGTGCCTAGACTTGAGGCGAGAAATGCCTCACTCCTGGGCTGGGATTACAGCAATATGCAATGAAGGCAGCCCGTAATGTGATGTTTGTTGCGTTCGCGCTGTTTTCGCATTTTTTCCGATACATTGCGTGCTACGTGTGAGCGCCCCCGACACCACGCAGTGTGACGCGCGTTGGGAGATGAAACTATATTTTCACGTGTGTTTACGAGTCTTGCTTTGATTAAAGCATACATTTTTAATACGCATTATCTGGGCAGACGGCTCCGTGTAGCACGAGCGGTTCAAGAATAGCATTTTGACTTTCATTTACGAAGTCCAGTCGCCCAGTCTTAGGCAACCAATCTTTATCAATCTTTGTTTTTATTAATATAATATTGATATTATACTAGCTACCCCGCTCGGCTTAAATGTCGTTTTAATATAAAACACCACACCACACACATATTATAAACCTTTCGGAATAAATTCCCTAACAAAGTGATAATGGACATCGTTTTAAAAGCTAAGCCAAGCGATGTTGTGTAGATGGAACTGGCACTGTATAACGGATTATTTCGCGGTTTATTATTATTTCTATGCTTCGCAGCATTCAGGATTGTATTGTTTAGAAGATGTAATCGAATAAGCAAATGATAAGCACAGTTTATTTATACTATTTAGAAATTATTTTTGTCATATTAATGGAAAACCTAAAACGTTATCACTATTTTTGTAAAACAAACAATATAAACTAAGCGCAGGGACGTAAACCACACACAGTGTAAGTCCCGGTGGCTGCACGCACCATTGTTGCTCAACTTAAGTGTGTATTACTTTAGTTGCTGGATTAACTTTGGCAACGTTAATTTTAGTTGGCAAGTTAACATTACTCCTGGCGGAATAGCAGCACGCCATGTTGTGGCCGACTACTCGGACCTACTTGTACATAATTGTTCAATTTAGCATATATATTTTACAAGTTACTGTGGTATATTACACAACTCATCTCATATAATCTTCCTGTTTTTTATACAACTTAGGAGATGAATAGGAATTCTTCTAAACATGTGTGCTTTTATCATCCAAAAAACTTTGTAACTTTGTTCGTAGTGCAGAAGGAGGTGGTTTCCCTTTCCGGTCGAGTCGATCTTCCGTCCCATCGGATTGTGAGATAAAGAGAGTATGCAAGTAATCATGCACTCTATATACAATTGCATGTGGCAGTAGTGGTCAGGAAAATATAATTATTACTGTAGAGTAAAATTAAATTACGATTTAGAACCCGCACGCACTTAATATAAACTTATAAACTTATGATATGATGATAGCAGGTATGGACTCTTGGTACTGAATGATAAGATAAGTAATTCTATTGTTCATTGTTCGTGGCTGAGTGTAGGCGGCGCCACGCTTGTGTGTACCTGGACTGTTCACAGTTCATGCTGTGTATCTTCTTAACACCCTGGTTGCTCGGCAACCAGACCTTAACCTCTTCCATACTAAGCTCCGTGAATTTGATTGCTAATCATAAAAGTTATTGTACGTTACTTACTACTAAGCGCAGCAAGAAGGTTTTTGTTTTTAAAATACAACATAAATAACACATTACGAATATCATTGAAAGCGAACCAGCCAGGGTCAGAGCAGAGTGCCAAAGCCGAGGAGGTTCGCAGACCATAGTCGTTATTAAACATTTAATTTACAAATACATATAATTAAATCTCAAAATAGTTTTACAAATAGAAAATGTTCTTATAAATTAATTACCGTTGTTCATGTCTGAATAGTATAACTTTTAAATCCATACTTTATACTACTAATTATTTTCTTTTAAGTTAAAAAAACTTTATCTTAATCAGGAATTGTATTCTGCAAATATCTTTATGATTTTAGGTAAAACATTTTTAAGTATACACCTTTTTTACGCAAAGAAACACTTTTTATCTGAATAGGCGTTAATTACTTAACCAAAGATAAATTTAGATAAAAACATGCGACGTTTTAGTGAAAAAAAAAAACACTTGGGTAATGCGAAAGAAAGCTTTTAGGGATTATGTTGTTTAAATGTTCAGTGGGGAGAGGGGGGGAGCCCCCTCTAAGTAAATCAGATCAAGGCGGGGTCGCTGTACGAGCGAGTCAATAATAATAAATTATGTATTTTTAAAAGACTTTTAAAAGAAGCAGCTTCTTAATATTATATAGATGTTAAGACTGTATTTTTGTTTGTTTGTATATTACCTCATATCAGAGTATCTATCGTTTGTTGTTCGTAGTACCACCAGTGGTACCTCTAGTGGTACCGCGGACGAAGGTGGCAAGCAATCATGCCGCCCCGCCTGATGGTAAACAGTCACCGAAGCCTATAGACGCTAGCAACACCAGAAGAATCACTAGCGCGTTGCCGACCCTTAAGACAATAGATAATAAGTCTTTGTGTCCTGTAATTTCACCAGCTACAGTGCCCTTCACACCGGAACACAGCAATGCTTACACTGCTGCTTGGCGGCAGAATATCTGACACTGCGGTGGTACCTGCCTGGGTGGTTCCTTGCACAAGGAACCTACCACGTAAAAAAATATATTATCAACATTATGTTAAATTAGAAAAAAGTGTAAATATTATTACGTAAATATTACATTGGAAACAAAGAATAATTTGTTGCATTGGATTATATTTTAATATCCATCCATCATATTTATTGGATGACGAAGTTAAATTAAGTAAACTACATTTTAGATGTCGGTTTTGTTTATTCAGTTTCATTCAATTTGTATTCAGTGCACAGACTGTGAAGAATAGTAACGTGTCCCGGGGACATGAAGTCTGATATTTATGTTTTTAAAAACTTTCATCATTGTTGTTGTACCGATCAAATTAGAACCGCTTAAGGGTATGCGGTAACCGCCGATACAACTCAGTTCTCCCATAATATTGGATGTTGAAAATGTTCCAAACGTCGGAAAAGTAAAAATAGAGTTGATGAAATTAATAAAACAATTTCGTTTTCAAAGGAAATAATATTAGAAGTCTATCAAAACTGGACTAGTTATTATAGAAATATGTTTTCAAACTGAAGCAAAAGATAAATTTCTATTTCTATTACAGACACTAATTTAATTAATATATTGATTTCCAATAACAGTGAACATTTTGCCTTAATTTTATTAAATCTGTCAATTACGTTTAGGCTATTGTATAAAGCTCATGGGGCAGATTTAGTCAACAGTTTAATTTAGTTTTAAATTATATACCATTTAGTCCAGACCATAAAATATATAACACGTTCGAGAATTTGTTTTCTTATCGTGCACTCTATCGTCGCCATTTAACAAACAAGTTAATCTTTGATGAATAAATAGTCCGGTGAAATCCTTCAGATATACCTACCACCACTTATAATAGCACTATTATTGTAATGTTACTTTTTCGATAAAAAGTGACAGAACTATAAACTACGTATATTTACATCTCTACCTCGTGTCATAGTAAATATAAAAAAAAATACTATGTGTGCAATTCATACGTGGTAGAAGTGAAACCTTAAAAAAAAATACAGTCGCCTTTTCGTTTCATCGACTTTATCACTTCAATAATACCGCTTTAGTCGTGGTAATCCCCCAGTTGTCTGTATCTAATTAAGAAATAACCACAGCACATACTTGCGAGACACTAATTAGGTATTCATTAGTATTTTATGTTTGTATTCATCTAAATTGGGCGAGTGATCCGGGCAGCGCTCCGCCTCCGCCGACCGCAGCGGCGCGGCCTCCTACGATAATTGGGATCGAACATTCGCAACTAACGAACAAACAAACCGCAACGAACATTGATCCGTTAATCTGTACACCAGAGGACCGGGGTGTCATGTGTGATCGACTCTGACTCAACCCAACAACTTGCCTGAATATTTTTGACACAATTTAAATATATTATTTAGTCAAAGGAGAACTTGCCTTACTTATGGAATGTATTCTCAGAGTTTTTCGCTTAATGAGTAAGCATTTAGAGCTAGTTAATTATGTTACCAAAGTTCTATGACTCATAGTAACAAGACAATAAAAATGCTCGCCTGATGCCGCGATGCTCGCGTGCTCGGGAATATGTTGCGTTCTATTAGTATGCGTCACCTGAGACATTGAAGAAGAAGAAGAAGAAAGAAGAAGCAATCACAGAAAATAAAAGATAGTTGCAAACATGATCAGTATTGATCGCCGGTCTGTTTCCTCGCAGTGAGGCCACATCCTACCAAATCGTTCGAATTAAATTAATTACCTCAGCAAAGCGACGCCTAACTCCTGTTTAGGAGCTCTTAAAACTAATCTCGGGATTTGCTCCGCGAATAATTCCATTTTGAAAGGTAATTGGTTCCCACCGTATCGACACGGCGACGGTTCGTTCTAACTTGGATCACTTAGATTCTATTACAATTATTGAAATCGAACAACTAAACAGAAATTGTATTTTTAACCAGCTTCAAATAGAAGGTTCTCTATTCGACGCGTATGTATGTAATATTAATAAAAATGCGTAATATTAATATATGTTAGTCTATGTGGGCTTCTAAACAAATTTACCAAATTTTATGAGTGTATGTATAAATGTATGTAGGTTTGTCCGCGGATTTCTCAGAAACTACAGATCCGATTTCGAAAATTCTTTTTGCAATAGTTAGAGTATTTTTCAACTTAGGGTAATAATAATAATAATATCTTGGGACAATCCACACACGGTCATCCGATCCCAAACTAGGCAGAGCCTGTACTATGGAAACCAGACAACTGATATTAATACTTATATACTTCTTTTTTGTAAATACATACTTAAATAGATAAACAACACCCAGACACTTGGCGGGAATCGAACCCACGACCCATCGGTTAGCAGGCAGGGTGTCTGACCACTAGACCAAGGGGCCCGTCAACAACAACGGAAGTAGAGTACAAGTTTCATCAAAATCGGTCCAGTAGTTTAAGAGATAAAAACTTTTTATGTTTTCAGTAAGTTACTGTAACGTAGACGTTTGAGTTGCGTGATAGTGCTGATACCTACCTTGGTAAAATAAAAGTCACTAAAAAGTGTTAAATAAACTATTTAAAAAAAATAAAAACTGACTTCAAAGTAAATTATCTAAAAAGCATAAAATAACGAAAATATATTGAAGTCAGCTGGTGTTAGTTAACATGATTAGCTAGCACGACTTCAATATATTTTCGTTATTTTATGCTTTTTAGATAATTTACTTTGAAGTCGGTTTTTATTTCTTTTAAAATAGTTTTGCAAGGTACTTTTAATACTAAACACTCTATCTGTTTTATTCTTTTATTTGTTTTATCAAATAATGCGTTCAATTCAATAATCAAAGATCAATAAAAATATCTTATATCAATGAATTCGCTAGTTAAGCCGTTAAATAATAATAAAAAAAAATAAAAAAAAATTTTGAAAATTCGTGTTTGCGGTCGCTATAACCAAGATGGCAGTCATAAAAAAATCTGTAAAATTCTGAACGCTATATGTACTAAGAAGAATTTCAGTATACGAGTATACAACCATAGTTTTGTTGGATGAAGTAATACAGCATGAGGAAACCTTGATAGCAACTCAAAGTACTTTAATTAAACTTTAATGTAATGAGTTTATTATGGAAGTCATATTCTATACATAAGAACTGGTGACAGTAGTCTTAATTAACACCGAACACTTCAAAAACTTCAAAACCACCTATAAGGATTTGAAGTTACAATATACACAAATGTTGAATTGAAATATGTACTTCAAGAAGACCACGTCATGGAAAAATTCGTGTTCGCCGACGCACACCGATTAATTAATATTTCCAATAATCACTGCCAAATACTTTATAGTACATAATACTCGATTCCGAATATTTTAATCTCCATGAAGCCCTTAGTATTATAATTGGATGGTATTGTTCAGGTGTGTGTACAATTTAATTAAATTCTGCTTTTAAACTACAGTGCTGCAAATTAAACTGATCCTGTTCGAAGGACCACGCTTATTAGTTCACTATAATAACAATATCTTGGAACAATCCACACACGGTCATCTGATCCAAAACTAGGCAACAACTGATGTAAATAGTGATATACTATTTTTGTAAATACATACTAATATATCGTTAAATAAATAACATTCATACACAAGACAATCATACATGGTAATGGATAACATTATTTGTCTTGGGTGGGAATTAAACCCACAACCAATAGTGCCAACTTACCGAGCCAAACATATTTCACCTTGAGCGCACCCTATTCAGTCAACAAGCCTTAGACTATTCGTCCCACTTCAAATTTGTCCTCGGTGCTTCCAAAACAACATGACAGGAAAACAAAGGCTTAAGTCTTCGGGGACGTGCGTGGTCCACAAATACACTGCCCCAGAGACTGCGACTTGCGAGGACCGCAAACTTTCCTGAGGTCCACTGTGGCCGAATTCGGACAATTTGTTATAGTCAGATTTAGGGTTACAGCGACGCGGCGCGGGGCTGGGGCTGGGGGGTGGTGTGCGTGTTTCATAGCGGAGGTTCGCCACTATTTTGTTATGCTAAGTATCACAGACAATGGGATCGTTCTCGTTTTACTTGGCACCGTTGAATTTGGGAATTATACTTGACTAATGGAATATTTATATCTTCACAGACGGGACAGTGAACTATATGTTTTTATTTGTGCCAAATACCCACCTTTTTTATCGCGGGGGAAACCTTTAAAAGGTCCCCGGGAGCTGTGGGGCTCGACCAGGGTATGTGGGACTATTACGTACTAAAATCCCCGCAGCTGTTGCATCGGCACGTGAGAGGGGACCCCCGGGCTCTCCGGTAGGTTCTGCACCAGGGGCCCCTCAGTGCCTTGCCTTGAGCCCGCCGCTGGGGGCGCATCATAGCCCCCAGTAAGTAGAGTAAATTATATTGCTATACAAAATGTAAAAAAATATAAAACAAGTACTCGCACTAAATTGTCATAATGGTAAAGGATACTTTATTCAATACAAAATACTTAAGAAAAGATATTGTATGTATATACCCCAAAAATAAATTTATGAAAGTTCTTTAAATAAAACCGTATTTCTAAACCGAATCACCTTTATTATTACACGTAAAGATAAGCTGAGAGCGCTGTAAAGGTCCCGCGAACAATTCTATATAATAAACGTTACTACGTTAAACATCAGTACAAAATTTGAAGAAGCAAAATTGAAAATAATGCTGCGAGTGGCTGGAATTAATAAATGAACTTGTCCCCAAAGATCCGAGTCATTTTGCTCGAGATAATAATATCAGCCATTATAGGGAGCTATTAACATAATAATACGAAGTCATAGCCCGTTACCTGGGGCCACTAGAACAACTAACTTAAACGCTGTCACGATGGTTTATTTAATTGTTCACACAAATTAATTATAACAATTAAAATGCTTCAAGCGGAAATAAAAGCTTAATTATTTTATAGAATTTTTATAGATATTAATCGTAACTAGACATCGCCACTTAGGTGTGATGCGGCTAAATGCCAGTCTATACTATACCTCTACCATGTAAACAGGAACTCTATGTCTACGTAGGGGTCCCACAGCCGCACAGAAATTACAAAGTTATTGAACGTGGTTGTATGTCTCTCCCTCTGTCCTCTGAACTGTATCTATAAATTTCTATTTTTTTTACTTTATGACTCAAACATGTCAAAGCCAAAATTTGGACTCTACTTGTATAGGACCGCTATCCGTTACTGTTTTCTTCAATATGACATGTACACAAATGCTACTTGCTCGGGAGATTATTATTATTGCAATAAAAAGTATATAGCTTGCCAAACTACAAAGCATTTTGTTCACAATATGTATTGATTGCTGAGGCATAAAAATAGACTGTCTATAACAGATTATCTTCATTGAAATTTGAAAACTCAAATCAATTGAGTTATAATAAATGTTGCGGTTGACAAATTTAATTTTCTTGTCTGAGCTATCAATCTTCAACCAAATTGAAAATGTTAATAGAATGTTAAGGTGAAACTAAAAATAGTGAATACTTTGTCAAAGTAATAATGAATACTTAAAATATTTCAAGATTCGTTGCCCGCAGCCTACGTCGTAGCCGTGACTACGCCGCGGTGCTACAGCTACGTCGTAGCCGTGTTACGCCTCGGTGCTACGGCTACGTCGTAGACTTTAGAATTCGTGGACATAAAATTAGTTTACAAAATTAGTGGACTTAGCGGTGGGTGAATAAGAAAGTATACATTTAGCACTAGTATCAAGTAGTGTTAAAATGATACCTTTCTGAATTAATATTTAAAAGGGATATGTTTGGACCAAAAATTATCTATAGGGACCTGAATGAAGATTCATAAAAGTAATAAAATAATAATACTATTATAGTACGTAAGTAGTAAAATAATAATCATACGATTATTACTGAAAAAATGAATAATTTGGATAATGTCTTTAAACTAAGCCATCCATGTCCAATGAGAACCATACAATGAACCAGTGGCGACCAACTGTCATGTCACTGTGACGTCCGATTATAATAATATACAGATATAGTTTAATAATTTCAAAAATTATACGATGCCAATAGGTCAATTGTACCATAGATGAAGAAAAGGAGAAAGTTGAGTTTATTTTTTCACATTTATTGTAGTATTGCTTTAATGGCAAAACATTACTAAGTTAATCACTTTTGTACATATAATACTTGAAGGGGGAACAATATCAGGCCTTGTATCTACAGTTTAAAACATGAAACTTCGTTAACTATTATTGTATCCGCATGTTAAGTAAGGCTGCGTGCACGAGCGTTAACTAGCATCGTAAACATCGTTTATGTGGGCTGCTTATAAAACTGGTGTGATGGTAAATCTGGATTGTAATGACGTCACCGTTATGACGCCTAGTACATGCTAGCCACGCTGTAATGTATGTGTACATAGTTATGTACACATACATTACAGCTATGTAGTTACATAGTGTTGCCAGTTTAAGTGACTTTTATCACCGTTTTAATTGATATAACGGTAATGGTTACATTTCCATCTCCGTCGTCTTCTTCTTTTTGTCCATTGTGCAGGAGATCATCCAGTTGCACTGCAGCTTCAGATATTCTAAGTAGCAGAGTAGGTGGGTAGCAGAGTCTAAACATAGCTGCTCCGGTGTGATAGGTACTGTAGCTGAAGAGATGACAAGCTCCAGGCCACTAACTACTACCTAATACTACTAATAAATCATTCTTATTCTTATTATTCACGGCCACAAAAATGACGCACAAGTGTTATTATTGGTTTAAAATACATGTCGCACGTGAAGGCCACGACCACGTGTGGCTCACAAAGCCGACGCCGACCGCTGTCAGACCGCCGTCGCACCGCCGTCGCACCGCCATCACACCGCCATTACACCGCGAACAAGAGCACACGCCACGTGCCGCGACACAACAATAAACGACGATGTCACGTATTATTTGAACTTGTTACTACTTCTTTGTCGGATGCTAACGATATAATGGGAAGGTTTTCGGGTTGCTATGAGAGACTTTGTGAAGATCTATAGTGATATGTGTCGCAGAATACTTGAATTACTATAACGGAGACTGGAATACGCGATTACTTAACACGAGATTCCCTCGAACAACCATTGCCTTAACAAAATATGCTTCAGAATAGGATCAGGATAGTCCCTACCTACCTACAGTGGCCTCCACCTTCCCCTTATAGCCACCCCTGACCGACCAGCTACTATCATAACCTTCAACTGTCAGGGAACCGTCACCAGAGTGTGGCTCATAATGACTACAGTAATCGGCTACACAAGCCGGAAGTTCACCAGGTCTATCACTGTTAAAAGTAACAATAACATAGAACTTCGACCCGCTAGCTATTTCACAATAGACCTTCCATAAAGACTCACAAAAGATCAATACGAATTATTATCACCAACGAAATGCGCCCGCGGAGATCGCACGACAGGACGCTTCGGTCTCGAGTCCGTACGAGAGAATGACCGCGTCAGTAATCAGTAAGGCAGCACCCACTTTATACTGCCTAGCGGTTGCCTTTCACTTTCCCCACCACTCGCCGCACAGTGTGGCGCAGTTTGTTTGAATCTAAATCCTTTACCCCGACATATATCGTAGAAAATTAATCAGCGTGCGTCCAGAGAGCGATCTCTAGATAGAGGTTATGGTCATCGCCGTGTGCGGCCAATGAGATCGCTCCAAGTGTGACAGGAATTGCAATATAACGAGCTTGTATACCTACCACTATAGTGTGTAGGTACTCTTATATATAATGTTAAACAAAATAAACAGTTCATCATCATCAGCAGCCGAAAGACGTCCACTGCTGAAACCCCCCCCCCCCCGGGCCTGCCCTTAGAAGGGAAAGGTTGCCTTAATCCCCACGCTTCGCAGGCGCCTTGGGGATCGCAGTAGGTATCGGTAATCCAATAGAAAGACGCTGCTGCCCGTCTTCTTGTTTTCCCTTAGTCGCCTCTTACGGACACCCAACGGGAGGAGATGGGAGGGCCCAATATCCCACGAGTCAACATACAACAACAAATAAATATTTTATCACGTCAAAAACATTTAATATATAGCAAACTTAACATTAGCTTACAAAAAGCCTACATTTCTCATGAGACTTTTAAGACCGTTTAATGAAAGCGAATATTCGAGGTCTGGGCGGCGCCCCGAGGTCACACACGCCACCCGCTCTAGAATGCCTTTATTCCACTATCATGACCAAAAACATTTTTTATTGAAATTGAAATATTTTTTATACAAGATGTAATATTGTTAACCAATATTTGAACAGTGTATAATGTGCCACGTCATACGTCATAATCACGTTTTTGTAAATATCATAAATCATTATTTTCTACGTAATTTTCCACGTAATTTAACACACAGTGCACTAAGTACGTATGGTGTAATTTTACTGTTAAATTGTGGAATGTACGAATTGTGTGTCATTACCGATTGACGATATTTGGTCGTGCGTTACAAGTTAAGGAAATGAACTACATTTTCCTTGTTACGACATCTAAAAGCCCAACAATAGGTTTATTCCCCCGCCACTGCGAACACATATAAGAGTATCCACATAAACGCCTGTATACATCAACAAAAGGCTTACAAATGAAAGCCAAAAGAAGCTACGTAGTTTCCTAAAACATTGGGGAACCAGCTGGTATCGGTGAGGTAGCGGGGGTGCGGGGGGATGCGGGGGGTGTGTGGACTGGCGAGGGTCGTGTATGTTTAGGGTTGATGGGGGTTGACAAACGTCACCACGGAAGGGAACTACTTTGTATATGAACTGTTTGGTGCGTTTTGATGTGGATTAAATTGTGCCCTTCACGATGGGGGTACAACGAGGTTGTTGCGGGGACAACGCCACAAAGGGTACTACAGTTGATGATAAGGGAAACTTAATAAAAATAGCATTCATCAAAAAATATGGATGTAAACTAAGGGAATTAATATTATTGTAGCTTTGTTGAGGTGGAGTTATATAAAGGTTATTGACTTCAATCCGTAATTCTCTTGCATCAGGGATCTACCAGCTCCTTCTGTTTCTATTCTCCTAGACAACCTTCGAAAGGTAGCCGGTCTCGGTCCCTACCGACCGATGGAGCCTAGCTTTTGTATAATTAATACTGCCCGCATCACCGCTGTGGGTAGACTCTGGCCACTCCGTTTATATTACTGAACATACGCGCCGTCAAACCTTTTTCCAATTATTACGAGGAAACCACAACATCTACATTACAAAAGGCTATATACCAAATATAAGCCAAACGTATTGAACTTCGTACACAATAAGTACAATAGTTCCATCCGGGCCGGACGGTCGCCGGACGGTCGCCGGACGCTCGCCGGACGCGGGCCGGCCGGCCGGCGGCCGCAAGCATAGATACTCTGCCTACCTACATGTGCTGACGGAAGTGGGATGGGTGCTTATTGAATGAATTTCAAATATTATTCTGACTGAGGACATTGTGAGCTAATAGCTTTTTTATTACTATAAAAACAACACTAAATATACAACAAGTTTGATTACGACCAACATACCCTGAATTTGTTCAAATCTTGTACTTGTGATAAAAAAAATGTTATATACGTTCTAGGTTTTAAAACATCGCATGACTGATGTCGGATACTGATGATTTTTAAAGAAATACTTAAATACTTTTAAAGCTGTTTGTTATAATTTAAAAAAATATTGTTTTACACAAGTTAAGAAACAAGTTGAATTATACTTCGTTTATTTCACGAAGACAAGACTGATTTACATGCAGCAGACGAGAGATTATGCTGCCTAAGTCACATATTTAAAGATATAAATACATATTTTTAAAAATAAAATTAACTATTTTGACTCATTTCTCTGCAATGGCATGCAACCGGTCGCCATATTCATTACGTGATTTTGTGATGCCTGAGTCACACGTAAATTTACCTCCACTTAAATAAGTAAATCAAATAAGAATGGATTTAAAGAAAATTTCCGCTAGTGAAGATATGGTATCATCGTAAGATGTGTCAGCATAATATTGGTAAATTCTTTACTTGTTGTAGTTTTCATAAAACTTCAAGGTGAGTAAAAAATTATATCTCAAAGTACAGACTTGAGTGATCGGTCTCTCCGAGTTGTTGTCGACGGTTGTTCATCGGAGCAAATGACAACTAATGCCGGAGTTCCTCAGGGGTCAGTTCTCTCTGCAACCCTCCGATGCTCATCGTATGGTTGCAGAGATCACCACTTAATCTTAGATCAGATATACCATTTCGACCTCACAATTTCAATGTTATGAAAATATTTATGCATATTCTACCTACTTTGTGTTATGAAAATGTGTTACCTAACCTACGTGAATACACAATACACGTATATAGTGTACGGAAGGTGCCATGAAATAAATAAATATAATTATAACCATACTTTTCTGTGATGTCTTTTTTGTGTGGTATTTGTGAATAGCTAGAAGCTGTCATCGTCTTCGGATTTGGTCAAGAGACGTTAGTCGTGTTGTCCTCACGTAAACCGTGTATGGATCATATGACATATGTACCTATACAATGTTACCTATGATGTGTATTCATTGTTTAATCCTCACGTAAATCGTGTAAGGATCATTTGACGTCTAACTACACTGCTTGGCGCATTCATCGTTTAATCCTCACGTGGACCGTGTAAGGATCATTTAACGTCTATCTACACTGCGAGGCGCATTCATCGTTTAATCCTCACGTGGACCGTATAAGGATCATTTAACGTCTATCTACACTGCGAGGCGCATTCATCGTTTAATCCTCACGTAAATCGTGTATGGATCATATGACGTCCAACTACACTACAATGTGCAATTTAATCCTCATGGACATCGTGTAAGTATCTCGTGTAAGTATCAGATATCCAACTACGTTGCAACGTGTACTCACTGAATCCTCATGTAAACCGTGTATGGGTCCTGTGACAAAATGCACAATATGTGTTTATTGATTGATCCTCATGTAAATCGTGTATTGTTCCTATCACATCAAAATACCTTACAAAGTATATTTATTGTTTGATATTTACGTAAACTGGTTATAGGTCTTATGACATCGAACTACCTTACAATATGTATTATTGTCGGATTCCCCCGTATACCGTGCATAGCTCCGATGGATGATGATAACAATCTTTAATGCTTTGTATAGTAGATAGATAGATAGACACCAGACATAATGTCAAATTGTCAGGCACATACTGCTAGATATGAATTTTATGAACCCCAGCTAGGTATGCGCCACCTGAGGAGGTAGAAAATAGAACGAGATATAGCAAAGTATGTCTCCCAGTAAGTGTAAATCAAGTAAAAAGGTATAAATAATAATAATAATAATAATATAATAATAATATTCGGTCGGCGGTCAGTCGCTGTTGTGAACGGACGTGTCGCTAGACATTAAAATAAAATATTACTCAGTAGTGTCTCAGTGTCATAGAAGAATATACCGTAACTTATAAAACTTAAAGCTTATACTACGCGATCGCATCGGTAAGAATATAAATTCTAAGTTACTACTGGTTCGGTAAAAAAAAAGTATATGCAAGAAAAACAGATACTTATCTTAATATGATGGAGAGAGATATTACTGGAGATAAATATTCATACCAGCCAAATTTAACTGAAGAATGTGTAAAATATCCAGCAACAAGGAAACGTAAACAAACTCATGATTACTCAGACCTTCGAAATGAATTGTTTGATATGTTTAAGCTGTGGTCAGAACAACAGGACGTAAAACATAAGGAATTGATGAGTACTATCTTAGACACAAAGAGACAAGGTGAAGAAATCAAAAACATTTTGGAAGATAACAAGAAGCAAATCAATGAACTGAAAATAAACCAAGACTCCCTGATTCTGCAACAAAGTGAAGCGGCAAGGAGAATTGACCTTTTAGAAAACGAACTGGAAGAGATCAAAAGATATCAGCGTATGAACATTATGGAAATAAGTAACATTCAGGAGTCAGATAATGAAAAACTTGATGAAATTGTTGAAACACTACATACGGTTGTCCAAGTACCTTTTAATCAAGATTCTGTTAAAAAGATATATAGACCTAAAGGTTTAAATAAAATAATTGTGGAATATAAAGAAATAGAACAAAAGAAGAAAGTCATAAATGCTGTTAAAGATTTCAATAGGAAAAATCAAAATAAGATTAACTACGAAACCTTGAAATTAGGAGCTGGTAAAAATCCCATTTATGTCACTGATTCTCTGACACCTACAGCTAGAAAATTATTCTTTTCTGCGCGCCAACTTGTTAAATCCGATATATATAAATACTGTTGGGTTTCTGATGGAAAAGTAATGCTACGTAAAAAAGAAGGACAGATGGCTATCCATGTTAAGACGCAGTCCCAACTTGAACAACTTATACGCAAGACTACACGAGCATGACTACTTAGTGACACTCCTTATGTTTTATGTTTCTTTCTATATTTTTCTTGCATGTTTTTAGTATTGGTTTTACCAACTTATAGAATATTTTTTATTAATTTTTGCTCAGTGATGTCTTCCCTTTCTGTACTCAGAAAGTTCCAGGATAATCTTAAGATTTTGTGTTTTTTTAATAGTTTTAATACTAGAGTTTGTAGATTAAGCATGCAACACAGCGCATTTTCATTGGTTCGGCTCGACGCAAAGTCCTATCACACTTACATCCCAGTAACACATCGTTATCAACCAAGTATTTTCACTATATTTTGTTTTAACATGTATGATGACAATGGCTGATAATTTGGACTCTATTATTGCCGACGTTGATAAAAATATCAATGTTGGTAACTCAACCTTGGTTGATAATCCAGACGATTGTGGTGTAATATTCGATACTGCTTCAAAAGGAATTAAAATGATTGTGCAAAATATTAGGAGCCTTAATAAAAACTTTGAAGATTTCTCAATTTTACTAACCAGATTAAAGGTAGACTTTGATTTGATTATTCTTACAGAATGTTGGTTGTCTTGTGTACCTCAAGTGCCTATTCTTCCTGGATATATTAGCTTTCAAACAAAAAATCATACAAATCAAAATAGTGGAATAACAGTCTATGCAAAAAATCACATGAATGTAACTGTTTCAGATACCAATTTGAAAGATGCAGATTGTCTTGTCATTAATATTAACAAAAAATATGCTGTAATATGTATCTACCGCTCACCATCCTTCTTATCAATTGACAACTTCACTATATCCCTCGATAAACTACTGTCGGATCTTAAGAAATATAAACATATTATACTGACAGGTGATATTAATATTGATATAAAAGAAAACAATGTCGACCCTAAGTCAATCACCTACTTGAATCTTTTAGCGATGCATGGACTTCTACCTGTTCATATGTTTCCTACGCGGGGTGAAAATACCCTGGACCACTTTTTCTGTCAAACCAACTTAAAATGTAATTGTATAGTATGCCATACTTCAATTACGGACCACAGCACCCTTCTAATTCACATCAATAATCTTCTTCCAATAAAAAAATTACAACAAAAATATTACAAACGCATTGATTACGAAAAAACAATGTCTGAACTAAATAGTTTAGATTGGAGTATAATAACTACTGACAATGATCCTAATACAGCGACCTATAAGTTTTTAACTATCATTAAAAATATTTTAGATAAAAATACTACCAAACATAAAGTGCCCCTAAGACAACGTATTATTAAACCCTGGGTAACTCCAGGCTTATTACGATGCATCAAATTTAGAGATAAATTGCATTGGAAATATAAAAAGAATCCGGACGATCAGGTACTTAAAATTTCATACAACAGATATCGTAACTATTGCAACAACTTATTGAAAAAAATAAAACGAGCTTATGAGAGAAAAGAAATAAATAAAAACACAAACGACATTAAAAAAACTTGGAGTATTATTAAGAAAATATGTAATTTAGATACTAATAAAACAATGCCAAATGAGTTACTAAATATAAAATCCACTCAATTGGAATCGCTAAATTATGTTAATAACTACTTTGTTATTTTTGTTAATATAGGTCAGCAATTAGTAAATGATATAATAAGCCAACAAACAGTAGATACAAATAAGCCCCTTATTCCTAACTCAAATAATAATCCTTGTTCATCACTAGTGCTCCTACCTACAACCGAACAAGAAGTACGTAAAGTCGTACTATCTCTCAAAAATTCCCCTTCAACCGGCTGGGATGGTATTTCAGCAATTTTCATCAAGAAAGCCATAGATATTTTAATTAAACCTATTACGCATATATGTAATACTTGCATTGAAAATGGAATATTTCCAACCGCATTAAAGAAAGCAATAGTAGTTCCTATCTATAAATCAGGTGACAGAAGCAATGTTTCGAATTATAGGCCAATAGCATTATTGCCTTGCTTATCTAAAATACACACATCAAAAGTGTCTAGGGATCAACATATATTTTTGCAATAACTTTTCTCCTGATTGATATTAATTAAAATTTTCTTTAAGGATTCATCAAATAAAGTGTTTTCGTTTGTCACAGTAACGATAAACCAAGTCACCTTTGCATTAATAAAGAAATTTGCCATTTTCCTAATAAAGGGATTTTTGACATTTGAACCACTAACACAAAAGTTCGAAAAAAAGACTGAAATAACAGTTTTCTTTAAAATTTTATTGGGTAACTTAAACAATTAATAATCCGTGTTTCTACCGCGAACACTAACAACACAAGAACATCGGTTTGGCATACTCAAAATGAGTTCATCCAAATCACGCTGTGGAATGGCCGCCCATGTTCGTTGCAACAACAAAAAAAGGTCTTCTTGCGACTGGATGCCCTCCATATTCGGCAGAGCTCTTCTCTGTAGCATATCCCATGCATGCTCAATCGGGTTCAAGTCTGGCGACTGAGCAGGCCAGGGCAGGACATTGATGTTAGCTGCGGCGAGAGTCTGTCTTACAACTCTTGCGGTGTGCGGTCGTGCATTATCATGCATTAACTGAAATAAGGGACCGATTTGCACTTGTAGAGGAACGATGACGTCTGATACAATCGTCTCAGCATAAATTTGAGCGTTGAGGTTGCCTCTGATCCAAATCAACTCAGTTCTTCCGCCGATCCAAATACCCGCCCATACCATGATGGTTCCACCACTATAAGGATGGACTTCCTGGCAGGATTTTAATCGCTGTTGGCGTCCAGGGGTTCTCCAGTGTCGTATACGTCTTGTATCCGGTCTCATACCAAAACGAGACTCATCAGAAAAGCACACGAAACGCCATTGTTCTTCTGCCCAATTTCTGTGTTCAAGAGCCCATTGATATCGAATCCTACGATTGTGCATTGCTATAGGTGGTACCCGTAGCGGTCTTCGGGAATGAAGGTTCACTTCATGCAAGCGGTTTCTGACTGTTTGGTCGCTAATTAAGTTCCCTGAAGAGTGATGAAGCCTCACGGCTAACATCATGGCAGTTATTGTTGGAGCTCTTCGAGTTAAGATTTGAATATATCGGTCTTGTCTCCGTGTGGTGCAGCGATACCGTCCTCCATGGCGCTCAGCCACGGTACCAGTGCTTCGGTAACGTGTCCAAAGTCGACTGATAACACTCTGACTTGTATTCAGAGCTAAAGCCACAGTACGTTGCCGGGAACCAGCTTCTATCATTCCCACGGCTCTGAGCATTTCTTCCCTGCTTAAATGACGTCGCCGCTCCATAATAACGTTGGTTTTAATCAGTAGTAGGGAAACAGTAGCACTAATAATGTCTTCAATGCGTTGTATGTTTTTATAGGGAAAATATTGACAGCTGATTTTCATCTTTTACTCGAATTTGATTCACAGTTCCTGATTCAAATTATGAAATGCACCAAAAAGGATCCATATAAATTTATAAAATCATAAATTTATTACAAAGCCACATCTCAATCTCAAGAAATCCGCTTAAAAATGCTTGATCCCTAGACACTTTTGATGTGTGTAGTAGAAAAACTAGTAAATAGACGTCTTCTCAGTTATCTAGAAACACACAATCTTATATCTTGTAAGCAATACGGATTTAGAGAAAGAAAATCTACCTCTGATGCAATAGAACGCCTTGTCACTCATCTCACTACTAAACTAGATAAAAAACAAAAATGTTTGGGCGTCTTCCTAGATGTAGCAAAGGCCTTTGATACTGTTTCTCTCCCTAACTTACTAACCAAGCTAGAGTATATGGGAGTAAGGGGTCTACCACATAAACTCCTCTCGGACTACCTGTCCAACAGAAGCCAAGCAGTTAAAATCGACGATATGATTAGTGACAGTATTCCCATTTACTTTGGTGTTCCTCAAGGGTCCGTATTAGCCTCAACCCTTTTTTTAATCTACATAAATGATTTACTCAACCAAAAATTAAATAATGCTGAAATTATAACTTTTGCTGACGATACCGCTATTATATTTCATGAAAACACATGGGATGGTGTTAAAAACATTGCTGAAAACGGACTAACAACTATTATGAAATGGTTTAACAAAAATACTCTAACATTAAACTTATCTAAGACAAAATATATGACCTTCACAATAAAAGATAATGATCAACCTCTGCAAAATACCTTTACGTTAAAAGCACATGTCTGTAACTCTAAAACTTCTAACTGCAGCTGTCATATTATATCATCTGTGACTTCAATAAAATATCTCGGAATTATACTAGATGCAAATCTAAATTGGAAAATACAAATTGATAACCTTACTTCTCGGTTAAGAAAACTGATTATACTTTTTAAAAAAATTCGGCATATAAACGACTATACAACAATCAAATCTGTTTATTTCGCATTATGTCAATCTATTGCAACATATGGAATAATAGCATGGGGAGGTGCAGCAAAAACTATTTTGATCAAAGTAGAAAGAGCGCAGCGAGCAATAATCAAGGTAATTAATTTCAAGAACTTTAGGTACCCGACAACCGAACTATACAAAGAATACTCAGTTCTCACCATTAGGCAACTACACACATCAAAAGTGTCTAGGGATCAACATATATTTTTGCAATAACTTTTCTCCTGATTGATATTAATTAAAATTTTCTTTAAGGATTCATCAAATAAAGTGTTTTCGTTTGTCACAGTAACGATAAACCAAGTCACCTTTGCATTAATAAAGAAATTTGCCATTTTCCTAATAAAGGGATTTTTGACATTTGAACCACTAACACAAAAGTTCGAAAAAAAGACTGAAATAACAGTTTTCTTTAAAATTTTATTGGGTAACTTAAACAATTAATAATCCGTGTTTCTACCGCGAACACTAACAACACAAGAACATCGGTTTGGCATACTCAAAATGAGTTCATCCAAATCACGCTGTGGAATGGCCGCCCATGTTCGTTGCAACAACAAAAAAAGGTCTTCTTGCGACTGGATACCCTCCATATTCGGCAGAGCTCTTCTCTGTAGCATATCCCATGCATGCTCAATCGGGTTCAAGTCTGGCGACTGAGCAGGCCAGGGCAGGACATTGATGTTAGCTGCGGCGAGAGTCTGTCTTACAACTCTTGCGGTGTGCGGTCGTGCATTATCATGCATTAACTGAAATAAGGGACCGATTTGCACTTGTAGAGGAACGATGACGTCTGATACAATCGTCTCAGCATAAATTTGAGCGTTAAGGTTGCCTCTGATCCAAATCAACTCAGTTCTTCCGCCGATCCAAATACCCGCCCATACCATGATGGTTCCACCACTATAAGGATGGACTTCCTGGCAGGATTTTAATCGCTGTTGGCGTCCAGGGGTTCTCCAGTGTCGTATACGTCTTGTATCCGGTCTCATACCAAAACGAGACTCATCAGAAAAGCACACGAAACGCCATTGTTCTTCTGCCCAATTTCTGTGTTCAAGAGCCCATTGATATCGAATCCTACGATTGTGCATTGCTATAGGTGGTACCCGTAGCGGTCTTCGGGAATGAAGGTTCACTTCATGCAAGCGGTTTCTGACTGTTTGGTCGCTAATTAAGTTCCCTGAAGAGTGATGAAGCCTCACGGCTAACATCATGGCAGTTATTGTTGGAGCTCTTCGAGTTAAGATTTGAATATATCGGTCTTGTCTCCGTGTGGTGCAGCGATACCGTCCTCCATGGCGCTCAGCCACGGTACCAGTGCTTCGGTAATGTGTCCAAAGTCGACTGATAACACTCTGACTTGTATTCAGAGCTAAAGCCACAGTACGTTGCCGGGAACCAGCTTCTATCATTCCCACGGCTCTGAGCATTTCTTCCCTGCTTAAATGACGTCGCCGCTCCATAATAACGTTGGTTTTAATCAGTAGTAGGGAAACAGTAGCACTAATAATGTCTTCAATGCGTTGTATGTTTTTATAGGGAAAATATTGACAGCTGATTTTCATCTTTTACTCGAATTTGATTCACAGTTCCTGATTCAAATTATGAAATGCACCAAAAAGGATCCATATAAATTTATAAAATCATAAATTTATTACAAAGCCACATCTCAATCTCAAGAAATCCGCTTAAAAATGCTTGATCCCTAGACACTTTTGATGTGTGTATTTATAAAGACGATTATACTCAAACAACACAAATATCCCAGACAAGTTTTTAACAACCGAAGGAAACACGAAGTTTACAAGGTTCCCTTTTGTAGAACAAGTTTTGCACAGAGATTCTATCCCTATTTAGGACCATCAATATATAACAAAACCAATCAGTCCTATTTTATATCAAATAGCAGTCATTTTATATGTAAAAAAATTATACAAAAACATCTGTATATGATGGACTATGAGTCAACTGAATCATTGTTAAAGAGCGCTGTTTAAAATTTAGGTTTATTTTATTTACTTACGTAATAGATTTTAATTTAAAATTTTATTTTTTCTATAGAATATAATTAATCTTACCAACTACGCAAAAGTTACAAGTAAAACATTTTTATAAAACTATGGTACACAGAGAATCTATCTACTTTACTTAGCGAGAAGGAAATATAGTAGCGATTACTTAGTTTAATTATCTATGGTTTAATGTTAGCTTACTATTCTACAAAACTAATATTATTGTTCTTTATACATATATATTATTGAATTTAATGGTCTGTACGTAATTAACGCAGACAGATACATCGTACTGAAATTTTAATGTATTCACAATTATCTAGACCAGTGTAACCACCACCAACCACAATAATCAAAGAGAGAGAGAGAGAGAGAGAGAAAAAAGTATTTAACCAAAAAGATATAATTTATACAGCAAAGTACATAATTATATTATACACGTATGTAGCTACAGTGTTTGGTCATTTTGTGCATTATATTTTTAGCGTTAGAATAAATTATCTGTCTTGTATGCATATACTATGTTACTTCGACACAGTAGACTGGCCGCACTACACCTGCCGTCATACAGTTTTATAACTAGTACGGAGGGTAGGTGTCTATTTTACATGTCACAACTTAGTTCATGAGTATTAAATTGTATTATCATACACAGCATATACCGCATTAGCTGTACTTTATCACTTTAGATAAATTACATTAATTTTGTAAACTTAGGCTAAGTTGATGTAAAATGAAATAAATAAATAATTCATTCAATTCATTCAATAATATACTGGGACAATTCACACACGGTCATTTGATCCAAACTAGGCAGAGCCTGTACTATGAAACCAGACAACTGATACTAATACATACATACTTTTTTTTTGTAAATACATACTTATATAGATAAAACACCCAGACGTTTGGTGGGAATCGAACCCACGACCTGTTGGGTAGCAGGCAGGGTCACTAACCACTAGACCAACGGGCCCGTCGTAGTAATACTGATTGTGACTACTGGTTGTGAATAATAATATTGCGCATAACTTGCGTATACAAAACATAATCTTGTAAATTATGAGATCCTAATAATCAATCAGATTTACCACTTTCAAGGACATATATACTTAGCAATTATTGGGCCAAGGCCCTGCGTAAAATAAATCATTTATAGAATGATTAAATTCAGTACTAGAAGTAGTATTAATTCCAGTACGGCGGAAGCTTGCTTAAACTTATATTTCAATTTCAATTTATTTACTCGTAAAACCTTAGAACAACCTATATTATACCTATATTATGACATGTTTGTACCTATAGGTAGTAACAATATCAGTTTTCTAAATTTGGCTAGGCAGGGAAATCAAGAAGGTTCAACAGCGTTGCCTGCACAGCTCGAATACTTTAAATTCGTATCAAGTAATTGCATACCGCAAGGTCAAATATGATGGTACTTTATTTGTATAACACCTGAAATTAACTAGGTACTCATATTTTGCATTTGCAATAATTGAATTGAATTGAATAGAAAAATGTTACTAACCACAGCGTATAATAATAATATGAGATGAGACTGAGATGAGACTGCAATCTTCAGCTGATATGTCAGAATATGCTGAACTCAATAGACGAATTTCGAAATCCATGCGTCACGACTTGCGTTCCTATAATACAGCATGTATTAAGGACGCGATTGAGCGGAACCAAGGCTCTAAAGTGTTTGCAAAGAATTCGTCTATTGGGCGCAGCCACATGACCAGGCTGAAGATCGACGACGGTAGTGTCATCTCATCGAAACCGGAGATATTGAGAGAGCTCGAGAGGTTTTACGGACAGTTATACACCTCTACACAGGAACCCACTGTCAGAACAGCTCAGGATACCAGAGCCAAATTAACCCGACACTACACTGAGGACATCCCAGACATCAGCCTGTACGATATTAGAATGGCTCTCAAACAGCTTAAGAACAACAAGGCGCCGGGTGAAGACGGAATCACAACAGAACTTCTGAGAGCGGGTGGAAAACCGGTACTTTTAGTCCTCCAGAAGTTATTTAATTCCGTCTTACTCGAGGGTACTACGCCAGAAGCATGGCACAGGAGTGTGGTGGTTCTTTTCTTCAAAAAAGGTGATAACACTTTATTAAAGAATTATAGACCCATCTCACTCCTGAGCCATGTATACAAGCTGTTTTCGAGAGTCATTACGAACCGTCTCGAACGCAGGTTTGATGACTTCCAGCCTCCCGAACAAGCCGGGTTCCGAAAAGGCTTTAGCACCGTAGACCACATACATACTGTAAGCCTGGGTTTCACCTGCCTGAGTGTTCCCCAGGATTACAAAGGGAAGATGTTGCTTTCTTTTAGGTTCTAGGTGATGAAAATTAAAATGCAGTTATATGTTAGATACAGGTATTTATTGAAAATTATTTATTCACCTCAGATATAAATAATTATTTGCTAGCTCAACCAGAGGGGCTGGTAGGTTCTAAAGTGTACTCCTTAATTATCCTACCTAGCAACTAACCTTGCAACCTAAGAACGCTTATATACATACAGGTGTTGTTGTATGTCGAGTAAAAGTTTATAAAGACAACACTTCCTAAGAAACTTAATTTAAATTATATATGCACAATAATATACTACGGTTGTACCACCAATCCTGCAATGTCAGATAAAAGAAACTTTACAAGTTTATATGGTGAAAAGATATAAATATAATTTCAGTACCTTGGTATTAAATTGAACCTTCCTTTAAAGATAAACTGCTGTCTTGTGTCCAAAGGCCATCTTCAAGCGTACCTCAGCATTCACATGCAGAAGCCGGATTCATTCCGGTGTGAAGAACATCAAACATAGAGGGTGAATCTCCTCTACGGGGTGCTGATGGGATGTAGTCCAATAAAGACTTGGCCTGAACTCCCCACTAGTGAGAATGTGCAACGAGTACAATCGACTACACGACGGACAAACGGACGTAGATGTGTTTTTTGACCCTCTGTCTACATATAAAAGAAAGTTACTGAAACGATTTGCATCCACAAATAATTAAATTTATTGGTTCAATTATTTCAGTTATTTCTATTATACATCATTTATTATATTTTAATACGTTTATGTTTTTTAATGATATTGACAATGAATTTACTTTACTAATTTTACTGAATTTATAAATTAGGTTTGTTGCATTTATTTATTATATTTCAATAATTATTTCAATAATTATATGTTATTAATGTAAAATTTAATTATTGTCGTTTTTACGTAATTTGAATTTTTAGCATTGTTTTTATTTTTTCTAAATATTTTTCTTACTTTATCAGGACATTACTATATAATTAATTTTAATCTTATTTTAATTTTCTTTGTATATTTTCTATGCGTGACAATTTATTATGGCAAATTTTGTACATACCTAGAATAGGCGTGCATATCAGATATGGACTTTATCTTATGTTTTAGTGAGTGATTGATGTGTTCGCTGTTGGTGTGTCAAATAAAATAATAATAAAAAAAAAAAAAAAAAAAAAGACATCACTTTTTGAATTAATAAATTCTTAAAATCTTAAAATCCCATTCCACTGAAACAAATAACCTCAAATTAATTATCTGTACAAACTGGAAGTAAAAAGACATACTCCTTGTGAATTATAAAGAATACATACCAGATGGCTGGTGTTCTCCGACATCAGCCACTGTGGTCCCCCCACGACCAACGATTCAAGAAGCCATGTGCTTCTTTAAAAAAAAAGAATGTGGAAACCTGTAAATGAGTTTAGCGAATAAGTATCAACTATTCACCATTACAACAATGTGCAACGAGACATCGCAATGATGCTTACCAATTATTGTGAACGATGAACTTATAATAAAAGGGATTACGGAGGTGACCTTCCTAGGTCAAAGCCTCCATTGCAAAAACAAAAACCTTCTCCAAGTATTTCGTATCCGGCTAAACCAGCTAATGGGTTGCCAGGACTATCCTCCAAATTCCACACGGAATCTAATTAATTACACTGTTTATGTCACTTTTTCACAAACTAGTGATTAAATATTACTCTGGAGAGTAATATAACTTACAATTAAACATTGTATGTTAAACTACACGTTCTTTTTAACTCATATCTTAGTTTTTAAATGTTGGAAACATAACCAACTTCTAAATAAATAGTACTAACATCGGCTGTCAGAAAAACCTGACAACACTGAACCCAAAGAGTATATAAACACAGTGAAATGAATGTTCCCTTTCACGCATCAAGCAATGGTCATTCACTTACAAATATATTTATTTTCTTTATTAATTAATTAAAATGAAATTCGAAAATTCACCACGTGACAATACGCTCCGCCAGATTATACAGAAGACCGAGGAGTATAATCGGCCATTATGTCTAGCGTTTGTGGACTACGAAAAAGCCTTCGATTCAATCGAGACCTGGGCGGTATTGCAGTCCCTCCAGCGGTGCCACATTGACTATAGGTACATCGAAGTGTTGAAGTGTTTGTACAGCAACGCCACCATGTCGATCCGACTACAGGACGAGAGCACGAAACCAATCCCATTGCAGCGAGGTGTGAGACAGGGAGACGTTATTTCTCCGAAACTGTTCTCAAACGCATTGGAGGACGTTTTCAAGCTCTTGGACTGGTACGGACTCGGCATCAACATCAATGGCGAATACATCACTCACCTTCGTTTTGCCGATGATATAGTCATTATGGCAGAGTCGCTGGAGGACCTCAATACGATGCTCAGTGACCTCAGTAGCGTTTCCCAACAGGTGGGTCTTAAAATGAACATGGACAAGACGAAGATCATGTCTAATGTCCATGTTGCACCCGTACCGGTAGTTGTTGGGAACGATACAGTCGAAGTTGTTGACCACTACGTATACCTAGGACAAACTATCCAGTTAGGTCGGTCCAACTTCGACAAAGAGGTCGCCCGAAGAATCCAACTCGGATGGGCAGCGTTCGGGAAACTACGTGACATCTTCTCATCAGAAATTCCGCAGTGCCTGAAGACAAAGGTTTATAACCAGTGTGTGTTGCCAGTGATGACATATGGTACTGAGACGTGGTCTTTAACAGCTGGCCTTTTGGAAAAGCTCAGAGTCACACAACGAGCTATGGAGAGAGCTATGCTTGGAGTTTCTTTGCGCGACCGAATCCGAAATGTGGAGATTCGCCGAAGAACTAAGGTTACCGACATAGCTCTCAGAATCTGCAAGTTGAAGTGGCAATGGGCAGGCCACATCGCTCGAAGAACCGATAACCGTTGGGGAAGAAAGGTTCTCGAGTGGCGACCACGAACCGGAAGACGCAGCGTAGGCAGGCCTCCCACTAGGTGGACCGACGACATTGTTCGCGTCGCAGGAAACCGGTGGATGCAAATAGCAAATTGTCGTTCATTGTGGCGGTCTAAGGGGGAGGCCTTTGTTCAGCAGTGGACGTCTTCCGGCTGGTGATGATGATGATAATAATAATAATATAGCTTTATTTAATTTCATGCATATTACATAATATTAAACGATAACAATTGGTAACTTATTGTTCTATAATATTCAAATTACATTTAATTTCACTTAGATGAATTTGATTTCTAATTATATAAATTCTATTTTTCTAATTAGTTTAATTATTATTTGTTTTAACTATCCACTACCGTTATTTAGTGCATGAACCCCATTCGGGTAAAAGCCTCCCCCAAGGAATGCCATCTAGAGAAATTGCGCCTTCTTTTCTTTGTTGAATTTAGGTGTATATTTAGAGTAGTAGTTGTAAGTCACATTTAGAGATCATGTTCGTGATATTCGTTGTCTTCGATTGTCTTTTCTCCTAGGCGGCGAACTTCACTCGAACCTATTATGCTTAATATCCTGTAATGATCTTACGTTGAGGGTGCAAATGTAGACGGTATTTTTCGTTTTGATAATTGTTCTTGGGGGGTTTTGGTCGAACTCTCCCGCGGTGACCGGCCGTACTGGGAGATTAGGGGTTGGAAGAGGGTCCGATTTAGATTGCTATGGTGTGTTGCGGTCTGATGTCTTCGATTGGCGTTGAGTTGATTCTGTATGAGCGAGAATTAGTTTGGGCTTTTGTACTATATAGTTCTTCATGTCCCCTTTATTTTTCTTAGGTGGTTGTTTACTACTCTGTTGAACATTTTGGTTTTCAGGGTGGATTGTCTCTGGGGACTCTGATAGATTTGCTTTTGCTTGAATGTTTCTGTGGGGGGTTTTTTGTTGCTCAGTATAATAATTTTGTCGTATTTTATAAAAGCGGTGTTTCCTGCATCTTTTTCTTTCTGTAGTTGGATTTGTAGCTCTTTACGCTTAATTAAGACTTCGATTGGGTAGTCTTCTTTTAAGTAATAGGAAGTATTTTGAAGGTTATGTTTGTTTTTTTGTATTTTTAATTTAAAACCTAAACTGTTGAATGTTATTACTATAACCACAGCGTATACGGTAATAAAAAAAAAGGTTATTAGTTATACGTAATTTAATTTCGCACCGCATTATTCAGAAGATTTTAACGTATGGGGGTGGACAGCCTAGAAGCCGTAAGTTTATCCCTACCACAGGCCTGTGCAGATCCTTGCACCACCATGACATCGCTTTCATCATGCCCGCAGTCCAGTAACTACGCAGAAAAACACTACGAGCTGAATATGCTACAGGTATGCTTTGGAATACTATATTAGTAGCTGTCTGTATTGACAATTTATAAAAAAAATCCCCTAAGCCACACACTGCAAACATTGAGAAATGTCTGTGCTACGGCGGCATCCAGCCGCCGACGAACATACAATGACATGTGTATGTACAAATATGAATACATAATTTATTGTAACAACCTCATGCTGGATGTGTACATCCAAACAGTTGTTATCCTGGTTGGGAGTCAGCCCTCGACTTTGGGGTGGCGGTTGAGGTTTCTAGTCTCCGCATTATCCGTCCCGTCAAACATTAGTTTTATATAATAAGTTACAAGATCATTTGATTGATCGATCATAGACGGTAATACAGGATAACATGATAAACTCTAGATGTCTATGTCCACTATCATAATAATTACTCACATCAATTATTGGTTTATGTAATTCTGACTTATTAACATCGATGTACCTACTTATATTACTCGTATTATAATCGAATTTTATTATTTCTTGCAAAATACCTAACGTTTCTTCTCACATTTTAACTGCAGTACCTACTGTAGTCTAATGGTAAAAGAAAATAAAGTCTTTATATACACATGAAATACACTAAAAATTAATATCAATTAGGTCTAAAAATAGAGTAAAAAGATGTTAATACAGACTTAGAATCTTCAATTTTATGTGAATCGCCTAATGATAATTGGGCATATTATAGCCTTATAGAGGTGATCAGGGTGGTTATACCGCTATCCCTTGATAATTGGTACGCTATCATTTATTTTACAAGACATTATTCTGGTTACACTCACATTACTTTAACTGTAATCAGAATCTATCATTGTTACCCTAATCGACAACAACGATAACAATAATATTATAATAATGAACTTATACTCGTATACCCAACCAAATAAGGTTCTTCAAAGTAGTAAAGTAAAACTTTTTTTTACTATTGCACCAAATATGAAAATTTTTTTGGAATACAAGTCGGCTATTATATTATCTTAGAAAATGAGTGCTCGTAACTGTACAACATTACAACTTTTTCAGCTGCTTATTATGTTTATTTATGTGCTGTATTTTGTGTACATGTTCATACCAGATTAAGCTTGATCTAAAAATAAAAAAGAAATTGCGCTCTAATCAAATGTTAACCTCTACGTTCCACACTATTTAACCACTGACACGTCCGGCACTAGAGAGTAAGATGTAACCGAACCGTCCGCGCCCCGCGCGATAACAATGTAATTCGACCCACTTGACCTCGGGGTGATAAAAACACTTGTCGTTCGAAAACTACAAGTGCTATAACAAAAGTAATAACACTGTTATTATGCTGAACACATACGGAATCTATTTATATAATAATCAAAGGGTATCATTTAAGTTTATAATATTAACCGGACGCCATTGTTTACATGGCGAACATAAAATTTTTCAGAGTTGATTTATTACAATTTTGTGTATCTAAAACTACTGAACTTTAACAAAATATTGTAGCATTATTTTTCACGATCATTTTGATGTATAATTCTAATAAGAATACAATAATCTAATCAGATTACTTACGACATAACGAGATACCGACACGCACACACAACACCACACAAAAGTACTCAGTTTGAATGACATTTTTTTATCAATATTCTTTATGCAAAACGATGCCATCTGGTGTTGTATGACTCAACAATTTAATAGACTACGCCTCTACGCGACTAGTTTTATGATTAATTCCTCCATTCAATCATAGATGGCATTTTAATAAATATTTTGGGCGAGGCAACAGTCGTTGCCGCCATCTGTCGAGAAAAAATTTAAACAGGCATCAGTCGTTGCCGCCGACGTACGAGTGTATTGATAGGCAATATGCCTTAATAACTTTAATTAATTTTTTTCGATGCTCTAAACATCCTGCATGTAAATCAGCCTTGTCTTCGTGAAATAAACGAAGTATAATTAAGAATCAAACGAACTTACCTTGTGAAGTTTGATGTCTAATTATATGAGTTTATTGAACGAAGACAAGATACTCCCGCCCTCCCTTAATACTCCCGAAAAGTATCGAAAAAAATTGGCTCTAAAGGTAATGAAGATGGCGACCGGTTGCATGCCATTGCCGAGAAATGAGTCAAAATAGTGAATTTTATTTTTAAAAATATGTATTTATATCTATAAATATGTGACTTGGGCAGTATAATCTCTCGTCTGCTGCATGTAAATCAGCCTTGTCTTCGTTCAATAAACTCATATAATTAGACATCAAACTTCACAAGGTAAGTTCGTTTGATTCTTAATTATAGACGTTTTACTTACTACCTACTTAGTATGTACTTCTCCAGTAGTCACAATTCCAAATAAGATTTGTTGAACCTGATATGGAACATAGATTTTGATCGAGGGGAACCTTTTTGGAATGTGTGTTTAGCCTCGGTAGCTTTATTACATCACTCACTTTATATACATATATATGTACCTATATCACAACTACCACAACCGGTGACGTGGCCAAAAAGTCGCTGTATTGTGCAGTGTAAACTGTTCATAGAAATGTTTATGACACATGGAGTTCGTTATCGTGAAAATATTGAACCCTAATAATATTAGCATCTCAATACAAAATATACGTATCCCTACAGTGTCACAATTTAAGTACCTAGGCTCTATACTTAGCAACGACGGTAAAATTGATAAGGATGTCACTCATAGAATAACAACGGGATGGATGAAGTGGAGACAACTCACAGGCGTCATGTGTGATCGAAAAATGCCTCTTAGAATTAAAGGGCAGCTGTACAAGACAGCCGTTAGACCTGCCTATCTGTATAGTTCAGAATGCTGGGCAATCAACAAACAGCAGCTAAATAAACTCCACACTACAGAAATGCGCATGCTACGCTGGTCAGCGGGAGTCACACTACTTGACAAAATTCGTAATGAGTACATACGAGGAAGTTTCAAAGTTGCCCCGATCATCGATAAGGTCAAAGAAAAACGTTTGCGGTGGTATGGCCACATCCAAAGACGGCCGGAAGACCATATGGTGAAACTTGCACTAGACATGCCAACAGCGAAGCGCTCGCGAGGAAGACCACCCACTACTTGGTTGACGACGGTTGAACAAGACCTGAAAGCAGAAGATTTAAACAAGGACATAGCACAAAACCGTGCCAAATGGAAACTGCGGACAAGGAAGGCCGACCGCACGTAAATGGGACCATGCAGGTCTAGCAGGATATATATATATATTGAACACGATCAATTCAGTAGTGATGTAATTCTAATAATAGAGATCAATAATAAGATTCTTAAAAGCACAAAATACATTCAGTGCGAGAAAATTTGGAGCTCTATCGGGCAATCAATCACCGAATATTATCGTTCTCTCGCAGGAGGGTGTGAGACGCAGCACTGTAGCAATAGCGGCTACAGATTACGTAAGACCTGTGAAATATTACCCCGACACTGTAGCTCATATATCATCGGCTCATAGGCTTCGATGTGTAGGAAGAGACGTTAGAAAAATTAGTACTTATGGACCAGAAAGCTAGACACGACTTGTCCGGCATAGTAATACGGTTCTCTCAATATATGTTACTTCATTTGGTAATATCTTATAGAAATGTGGTAACCAAAAATCCGTATTTATAGGAACTTTTCCATTTGGGATAGTGCTCTACTTAACTTAAAATTATATTCACTATCGAGCAGCCGGAGGACGTCCACTGCTGGACAAAGGTCTCCCCTTGTAACGTATCGTTTTATTGGCTTATAGCATCCACTTGTTGCTTGGGACTCGCACAATGTCGTCAGTCCATCTAGAAACCTTTATCAAGAGTATAAAAACGTCCACTGCTGAACAAAGGCCTCTCCTTTAGATGGGAGGGGTTGCCATAATCCACACGCTTGGCAGGCGTCTTAGGATCGCAGTATAGGTTGAAAGTAATCCAATAGATCCGTCTTCTTGTTTTCCCTTATTTGCATGCTGAATAAAGTAAGCGAAACATGTCGAACTAAACGTGTAACGTACCACCTGTAATACGATGTTTCTAGCAAATAAATATATTCTATTCTATTCTATTCCTACGCCGCCTCTCACGTACACCCAACGGGAGGGGACCTAAGTTACATTATTTTGTTGTGATTTTCTACGTTGCAGTTTCCACAATTAATTACACGATGTCAATACTAATAACCATATTAAATCTTTAAATAAAATTCAAGTTACACGATGAGATGCAAATTCATGTTTTAGCAGACGAGAAAGTAAAAGTTGTTTCTGGTGGTTGGTTGGTTTAATGCTATCCATTAATCGCTTGTATACATCAAAGGATTATAAAGATGCCTTTTCTTAGAACTTTCTGTATAATTTGAATAATTCTGCATTCTCAATAATAATAATTATTCCACAGCAATTTTCTAATTAAACTTGTCAACACAAAGAGAAGCCAGTTCATTGGTATTTCGTGAGCCACCTCGGAGCCACCTCGGAGTCACCTCGGAGGGTCCCGTTGCTTGGAATATTTAAAATTAGTTTCGTTTGCTGGACGCAACTTCAGCGGCACTTACAAGCCATTTACAATTTATCATTTTGTTGAGCACTTGTAATTTGTTTAACTAAAGTTAACGTTTTATTTATTATTACTTATGTGGGCTACTCTCAAAGTATTCCACATACATATTATATACATACATATTATATACACACATATTATATACATACACACACACAATACCTAACATTATTCTAACCCTAACTTAAATCTAACACTAACCAAAACCTAACACTAACGAAGTCTTAATCTAAACCTAAAATAAATCTAGTATATACATCCTATATTTCCCGTATCGTCGCACGTATCACCTGGGCGCAGTGAGCATGCGCCGACATTCCATTCTATTGTTCTCGTCGCGAGCGAGCCGCCGGCCGCCGCATACCGGGACTCGTGCGCCACCCCCGCGGCCCGCGCCAGTGAGGATACGATCACGACGCGCATGGCACGCTCAGCCGCGGACTGCACTTTTTCATTGTTTACGTTAATTGTTATGTACTCATATGTGTATGTAAAGTTATATGTACCGAACGCTCAGGAACAGAAATAAAGTGGTATTACAAGACTGAACGTTTATTGTGTGTGCCCTGTTTACCTTCGACGCATCGGGACCACTTCAGCAGCGGCAACCAGCAACCTACTACGGCCAAACTGGTGACCCTTGTGAACACTACTGGACGATCGAGTCGAACATTATCAGGCCAGTGCTATACCGCTGCAGCGCCAACATCTAAGGAACATCGCAATACCAGGTGACTTCCATATATATACACGAACCCTATAGTACTTAATATAGTACTTGCAGTACAATGAGTGATTCGAGTAGCGATGCTTCTGCTAAAACTGTTGGTTCGCCGAAGAATGACGGCAAAAATGTTACCACGCGGCGCCCGAGAAAAATGTGCGTTCCCACTGAACCGCCGTCATCCGAGATTTATAAATTGAACATTAAGGTACCTCCGTTTTCTCCCGACGATCCCGAAATATGGTTCGCGCTTTTGGAAGGTCAATTTGATAGCCTAGCTATTACCGAAGACTCCATCAAGTACACGAGCGTCATCACAAACCTGGATATGCCGCATGCAAAAGCTGTGAAGGACATAATCATTAATCCTCCAGCAACAAATCGCTACAAGCGCATTAAGTCCGAGCTGATTCGACGCCTCTCAGCCTCTCATGAGCAGAAGGTAAAACGGTTGCTCACCCATGAGGAACTAGGCGACAGAAAACCGTCACAATTTCTTCGTCATCTGCTGGACCTAGCCGGACCGTCTGTTCCAGAAGACTTTATCCGGACCATATGGAGTAACCGCTTGCCTAACAACATTCAGACCGTATTAGCGTCACAGCCAACCCATTCATTAGAACAACTGGCGGACCTGGCAGATCGTATCCAGGAAATCATTGTGCCTGGTGACGTCGCGGCCACTACGTCATCGGGGACAGCTAGCTGCGGAAACTGCTCGAGCGAAATCGCAGAGCTCAGAAAAATGATCGAGCGCCTGGCTACCAAGCTGGACGAGTACACCCGTGAACCTCGGCATTCCAGGGAACAAGCACGACAATACCGTCGTACTCCCCCGCGACCCAGATCTAGGTCGCAATCAACCTGTCGACGTTACCCTATGTGCAAGTATCACGCAAGATATGGCGCCAAGGCACATAAATGCCAGAAACCTTGCACCTTCAAGTCGGGAAACGATGCGGGCAATCTGTAATGGCGACGGATGATTGCCCCGCCTCTCCAGGTCGCCTCTTTGTAACGGACCGCTGCACTAACACACAGTACCTAGTGGACACCGGCAGCGACCTCTGCGTGTATCCGCTGTCTCAACTACAAGAGCGACGTGCACCTACGGGCTATCAGCTGACCGCAGCCAACGGTACAACAATAAACACGTATGGTTATACGCATCTCAAGATAGACCTCGGACTTCGACGCGATTATTCGTGGCGGTTTATAGTGGCAGATGTTACCAAGCCCATTATAGGCGTAGATTTTTTATGTCACTATAATTTAATGGTAGACTGTAAAAATAAAAGATTAGTTGATAATGTAACAACTTTGTCTACTCCAGCTAAAACGGCTTGTAATGTTAAAAATGTATACTCGGTGAAAGTTCTCACTGGCAATTCGCGTTACCATCTTTTACTTTCTAAAGATTTTTCAGAAATTACGCGACCAGCTGGCACTGTGCGACATATACCTCATAATACACAACATCACATTCGCACAACTCCCGGTCCTCCAGTTGCCTGCCCCCCTCGACGTCTAGCTCCCGACAAACTGAAGGTAGCAAAGGAAGAGTTCGAGTCCATGTTAGCCAAAGGAACGGCTAGGCCCTCGGATAGTCCTTGGTCATCACCCCTACATCTTGCGCCCAAAAAAGACAATGGATGGCGCCCCTGTGGGGATTATCGACAGCTCAACGCCCGCACTATTCCGGATAGGTATCCAATCCGTCATATACATGACTTTGCACATAACATTGCCGGATGTAAGGTCTTTAGTGTTATCGACTTAGTCAAGGCCTATAACCAAATTCCTGTATGCGCGGAGGACACACCAAAGACGGCCATTACTACACCCTTTGGTATGTTCGAATTCCCATATATGACCTTTGGCTTAAGAAATGCTGGTCAAACCTTCCAACGTTTCGTTGATGAAATGATGCGCGGCCTTGATTTTGTCTATTGTTATCTCGATGACTATCTTATATTTAGCAAGGACGAGTCTACCCATGAGGAGCACCTGAGGCAAGTATTTACCAGACTTCGCGATTATGGAATGGTTATAAATGTGTCTAAGTGTGTCTTTGGAGCTCCCGAAGTAACTTTCTTAGGTTATTCCATTTCGGAGAGAGGAACTAAGCCACTGGACACCAAAGTACAAGCCATACGTGACTTTCCTGTACCCAAAGACGTAAGATCCCTCAGGCGTTTTCTCGGCATGGCCAACTTTTATCGGCGTTTTCTGCCAAACGCTGCTAAAATGCAAGGACCACTAAATGCTCTGCTTATGGGGTCGGTTAAAGGCTCAACACCGGTCAGCCTAGACGGCGAGGCTCTAGAGGCTTTCGAAATAACCAAAGAAAGCCTTTCAGATGCCGCACTACTCGCCCATCCTGACTGTCGAGCGAAGCTAGCGTTAGTAACCGATGCATCTGACATGGCTATTGGGGCTGTGTTACAACAGCTAAAAGACAACGTATGGCAACCGTTAGGTTTCTTTTCGCGGAAACTCAGCCCGTCCCAGCAAAAATACTCGCCTTATGACAGGGAACTGCTCGCAATTTACGAAGCTGTCAAATATTTTCGGCACATGCTGGAAGCGAGGCATTTTATAGTCTACACTGACCACAGGCCAATAAGTTTTGCTATCCACGAAAGGAAACATAATTGTTCGCCGAGGCAGTTCAGACACCTGGATTTCATTGCTCAGTTTACCACCGACATAAGGCACATTTCAGGCAAAGATAACGTCGTCGCCGACACCTTATCTCGGGTTGGTGAACTGAGCGCACCCATATGCTTTGCTGACTTAGCCAAAGCCCAGGAGTCTGACCTTGAGCTATCTCGACTCCTGAACGATGAGTCATCTCTTCGACTCAGAAAAATAAATTTCCCTGAGGGTCGGATTTGTCTGTACTGTGATGTCAGTACATCGACCCCCAGGCCGTTCATCACTAAAAATTTTAGGAAAACCGTTTTTAGTAACCTCCATTCGTTGAGTCACCCAGGGGCCAATGCAACTGCTAAATTGGTAGCTCAAAGATTTGTCTGGCCCGGAATCCGAAAGGACTGCCGTGAATGGGCACGGACTTGTCTGGCATGTCAGCGCAAAAAGGTGAGCCGACACGTTTCTTCACCGTTAGGAAACTTCGACTTACCCCGAACGCGTTTTAAACATGTCCATATTGATTTAATAGGCCCTCTACCGATTTCACAAGGCTATAGTTACTGTTTGACAGCCATTGATCGGTTTACTCGCTGGCCAGAGGTCATACCTATACCCGACATAACCGCAGAAACTGTTGCTAAAGCACTTCTATCCGGCTGGATATCCAGATTCGGATGTCCTATAGATATTGTAACTGACCGTGGACGACAGTTCGAGTCTGCTCTGTTCAGTTATCTATCTAAGACAATTGGGTTTCAGCATAAACGCACAACTGCCTACCACCCAGCGTGCAATGGCCTTATTGAACGTTTTCACAGACAGCTCAAAGCAGCAATTACCTGTCATGCTCACAACAGCTGGTCTGAGATTTTGCCTTTGGTGCTGCTAGGAATTCGCACCGCCTTTAAGGAGGATCTACAAGCCTCATCAGCCGAGTTACTATACGGAGAATCGCTAAGGCTGCCTGGAGAATTCTTCGATCCGAGCATATCTGATACCACGGATTTAACAGATTTCTCCGCACGTTTAAGTTCGTTCGCTGAAAAGATAAAACCTGTGCCAGCCTCACGCCATGATAAACACAAAATATTCGTGTTCAAAGAATTAGCAAACGCCGAATATGTCTTCCTTCGTGATGACTCTTCGCGTCCGCCACTTCGGCCCGTGTACACAGGTCCTCACAAAGTCCTAGAAAGAGGGGATAAAACTTTTAAGCTACTTTTAAAAGGCAAACCAGTCGTAACAGTGGAGCGTCTAAAGCCTGCTTATATACTTGCCGATGACGAATCCGAGGCAGAAAATCCCACAGCTCCACTTATTTCACCTACCGACTCGCATGTTCCCGGACCGCCTTCGGTTCCACCTAAAACCACCCGTTCCGGCCGACATGTCCGATTTCCGGATTATTATCGACCCTAGGCGTGTCTCTGGAGGGGAGTGATGTGGGCTACTCTCAAAGTATTCCACATACATATTATATACATACATATTATATACACACATATTATATACATACACACACACAATACCTAACATTATTCTAACCCTAACTTAAATCTAACACTAACCAAAACCTAACACTAACGAAGTCTTAATCTAAACCTAAAATAAATCTAGTATATACATCCTATATTTCCCGTATCGTCGCACGTATCACCTGGGCGCAGTGAGCATGCGCCGACATTCCATTCTATTGTTCTCGTCGCGAGCGAGCCGCCGGCCGCCGCATACCGGGACTCGTGCGCCACCCCCGCGGCCCGCGCCAGTGAGGATACGATCACGACGCGCATGGCACGCTCAGCCGCGGACTGCACTTTTTCATTGTTTACGTTAATTGTTATGTACTCATATGTGTATGTGAAGTTATATGTACCGAACGCTCAGGAACAGAAATAAAGTGGTATTACAAGACTGAACGTTTATTGTGTGTGCCCTGTTTACCTTCGACGCATCGGGACCACTTCAGCAGCGGCAACCAGCAACCTACTACGGCCAAACTTATAATAGGGGAAAAGTGGCATAGTTGCCCCAGGGGTATAGTGGCCTCGATTGTAATTTCTCTAGTTTGGCGGATGATCACATGTTATTTTATTTATCTTTCGAGAGACTCTACAACTACCACTAAGTTGACCGTGTTGCATGTCTCTGTGCGATTGCATGGAAGGGCAAGGTGAAATCAAAGTTTTTGCAGGATAGATGGCCTCTTTTTCAGCGGGGCATCTATCCTAAACGTAGTTTACATAGATTAGGCAATTATCCCCTATATGGGATAGATGCCCCAAAATTTAGAGGTCCGCAAAAATCGCCAATACTCTGGAAATATCAAAGATGATGGTTTTTCCTTTCATAAGCTTGAAAATAATAAACAAAAGTACCTACCCGTATTACAAATAAAGAATTTTGCTTTTTTCACTTAGAAATATAAAGTAATTTCAAAAAGTGTGGCAACTATCCCACTTTTACCCTAATGTTTTTATAACAATGACAAAAATAGCACTTTTTAAAATTTACGACTGTTTCAGATTTTAATTGTTTTTTTTTTCATAACAAACCCCATCCCTCGTTTGTGTCCTGAGTAAAGGCAGGTAGGTACCTGATATAGTCCGAGATTGCCGGCTATAAAAATCTGAGCAGCCTGCCTGAGCCCACCCGGTCTACTGTTATAACCTATTTTGTATACCTACTTAAACAAAAAGACATCCTAGCCGATGTCCGTAGGTCCTGGGTTCCATTCCCACCTTGTGTCTTGGTCTTATTGATTACATAACCTAAAAGAAAGTACTTATTTACAAAAAAAAAGTATTTATATCAATTTTCTGGTTACCTTAGTAGTATTAGAGTATTGGCTCTGTCTAGTTTAGGGTCAGAAGACCAATATCCTGGGATATAATAATACCAGCATATTATGATTATGTCCGTTGATGTATTATGTCCTAAGTCCGTGGGGTGTCCGGGTAAGAATAGCACCCACCCATCTCCTCCCGTTGGGTGTCCTATGAGGTAACTGAGGGAAAGATAGAAGACGGGCAGCAGCGTCTTTCTATTGGATTACCACCTATAGGTATACTGCAATCCCAAGAGCTCTGCTAAGCGTGGGGATTGTGACAACCCCTCCCTTCTAAGGGCCTTTATTCAGCGTCTTTCGGCTGCTGATGATGTATTACGTACGTCTGCTGGTGTGTTTGTAACGCAGTTAGAAAGTTGTCAGCATTCTGAGAGACGCCTGTTTTGATCCTTTCTCTAATGTGTTAAGCTTATAACTAACAGATAGGCTAATTAGATTGCGGTCACACACAAGCTTATATTAATTAAAAGCGGACCTCTCAAGATCCTAGTGATCCCGGAACGCAGATTAGACCAAGGACGCGTTGTTATCTTGACCGCGGCGAGTAACTTCGTCCATAAATCGCTCGTCCGCGTTTAATTTGAGGGCAGTATCGTATCAACGCTGATATTCCGAGTGTCGGCTGAACCGGCCCGAATCGCCGTTTTTATCAAAAATCCAATTTTCTATCTCGCATCGAGAGGAATCCGCGAACCCTTTGCGGCTATTAAAAAAGGCAATATATTATGTTTTTTATCTGAGCGTTGTCATCGCGGGGCCGACTCGACCCTCGTCGCGTTTCACGGTTGTATCGTTTTATTGTATGGCCAGTGTTAATTGTCTTCATCGATGTTAACTGATTCTGGAGACATCAATCGGTGGACTCGATTTGTATATTTGACGAGTTAATTTGTGGAATTCCTTTTTTATTTCAAATGGTCTATATTCACTAATACACCATCATTAACAACGACAGAGCAATCATCACATATAATGTTGTCTTTTATTTACGCGAATACTAGACATTGTAATTAATCTATTCTTACGGATTATGTCGCGATTTATTTTAATTTTCCCGACGTTTCGAATGCTTTGCAGCACCCATGGTCACGGACGGACTGAGATGTTGATGTCAAAATTAAAATAAATCGCGACATAATCCGTTAGAATAGATTAATTACAATCATCACATATGTTCGTTTAATGACATTGATGTCGAAATAGAATTAGTGAATGGCAATTGTTACAACAATATTTATATTGTTACGCACTATATAACTGTCTTATTAATAAAAATTGCTTATTTTTCTCTTACTCAAAAGTTACACAGGGAGTAGTTAATTCTAGACTAGTCACGGAATAGCTACGTGTTAATAACGGCATTAATAAATACGAAGTAGGTTCGGAATAACAATACAATTCTTACACTGAGATTAATGTGTATGTTATGGTAACCCACTGATATTAAAAGTAAAAAGAATGAACAAAATGACCTGGTCGAATAAAAAGACACTGGCAGTTAGGTTAAATTTGATATTTGACACTTTTATTTGACAATCACAACTATCTCTCTGTATTTCTCTTACATCATTCTGTATTTCTCTTGTTGAATTCAAAATAGTGGTGTTAAAATTTGTGCTATTTTTTATTAGCAGAATATTATCTATAGAGCAAGAAAGTATATAACAATTAGGCCGGGGATCTAGCCTGTTACATATAGCTACACCGTCCCTAACAAGAAACTACAGTGCTCCTCAAAGGACGCGTGTAAGAGCAAACCACGGTGGGCCTCAAGCACGAGCCGGTGCGTGTAATGCAAAACTTGCTGAAAATGCAACCTATCCAAGAACAGAAGGACTACTGTATGAACGCATCCGACACGTGTACCGAAAACCAGCTGACGGCGCACAACTAGATCCACTGAATGGACCCATGGCGACAGAATCGGCTCTTCACTTAGCTTCTAACAACGAAGCGGTCACTACATATTTAAGTTAGATATTAAAAATGTAATTTAATTTAATAAAAAATAGTTTTAAAATCAGTTCGTTATTTCTGAGTCATCCGGCTGACGCCTACATAACTAGCCTAATAATAGTTTAGTTTATTGAGATAGTTTATTTACCTCTCCACGAGCCCAAGTCCTTATTGCAGCTAAAACTTTCAAGTGAGGTGGTATAAAGCCTCCTCTTGCATCTCCAGCCAAATCATTTTTTACCATTTCAGTAATGTAATATGCACTTGAGCATGTAAATCTATATTTATATTTAAACTCGTCTTCTTCAAGGTCTTCAAAAGGGTTATTGCGAGGTTTATACAATTTCACATGCCTTATTAATGGTAATATTTCTTCAATTCTTTCTATCATTCTCAAATCGTCAATGAAATAGTCTCTATTCATTTTAATCCACAATAATTATAAAATCTGACAAGAGTAAGTAGGTACTCGAATGAACACCAAAACAAATATCTTTCTTTTCAATGGAAGTTAGAAATACAATACAAATCTATGCTTACTCAAGCGTTAAACCATGGGGCTCCGCGGGGTAACTTTTACTCCGGGAGTAAATTTTGATTAGATAACTCCGTCCTTACTCCTAGTTTATTAATACCATAATTGCCTAATCTTTGCATAAGTCTTGGAGTAAAGTTGTTCTGACGCTAATCATAGTTTATTAATAAGGCTGAAGTATAAAATAATTTCAATTTTATTTAAGTTGGTGCAAGCGTGTATCTACTGTGTGTAATAGTTGCACCAAATTCAATAATAACGAAATTATTTTATATGTCTTTTATTGAGTGATCTATTGAAGATTGTTAAATTTTTTCTAAAAATATTTTATTAATAGTCAGTTAACTCGATCCCCGAGTTTGATTACCCGACTTTAAATTAATGCAAATATAAATTACCAGTCGAGAATTCTAATTTGGGACATTTGTTTAAAGAACAAAATAACGAAAATATATTGAAGTCGGTGCTAGCACATCATGTTAACTAACACTAGCACCAGCTGACACCGACTTCAATATATTTTCGTTATTTAATGCTTTTTAGATAATTTACTTTGAAGTCGGTTTTTATTTTTTGAAAAATAGTTTATTTAACACTTTTTAGTGACTTTTACTTTAGCAAAATAGGTATCAGCACTATCACGCAACTCGAACGTCTACGTTACAGTAACTTACTAAAAACATAAAAAGTTTATATCTCTTAAACTACTAAACCGATTTTGATGAAACTTATACCCTACCCTAAGTTGAAAAATACTCAAACTATAGCAAAAAGAATTTTCGAAATCGGACCTGTAGTTTCTGAGAAATCCGCGGACAAACCTACATACATACATACATACATAAATACATCCATAAAATTTGGTAAATTTGTTTAGAAGCCCACATAGACTAACATATATTAATATTACGCATTTTTATTAATATTACATGCATACGCGTCGAATAGAGAACCTTCTTTTTGAAGCCGGTTAAAAAAAGCTAAACTAATCACTAATTACAAAAGATGTAGCGTGGAAAAGAAAGAATAGTACAAATGAAGCAAAAGTGACGTTAATAACCAAATCATATTTCGTTCGTCACTGGGATACTACACCCCCCGAACTCCCCGTACTCCCCCGCACTCCCCCGTACTCCACCGCACTCCCCCGCGCGCCTCCTCCATTAGCGTCCACGTTAAACATTTAATTTTTACACAAATTGCTCGCAAATTAAAATGGCGCTGGCGCTCGGGAGCGCGGGAAAATCTCGGCGAAACAATTTCACGGTGAAGCGTGAAAACTTTTTCCAATTAATACGAATTGCGGGCGATCCAAATTAATATCAATGATTTGCTTAATTTCCTCGATAATTATTGATGTGAGAACGATGTGCTGTTTTGAGCGATGTGGCTGTGTTATTCTATTTTCAATAGTGAGCTATTGTGATTGATTTCTAGCGCTGTTTAAAACAAATTACTGACGACAAGCCTGATAGAAAACGACACGCTTATCCATAGAAAGGTGCACTGCACAACCAATCGTCACCCCATACAATAGTTCTTATTTCCCTTGATTAGTTCCCTAGTTAAATCACTAACTAACTGTAGTTAGCACTGTAGCACTGTCTGTAGTGGGCACTGGCCCAGTCACACCTAAACACAACAACGTTCACACGTTGCCGCTTGACGGTAGAAAATCTGACACTGCTTGCAGTACTAATTTCTGGGTGGTCTCGCGCATCGTCATCATCAGCAGCTAAACGACATTCACTGCTGAACAAAGGCCTCCCCCCCTAGAAAGCACAGGTGACCATAATCCCCACGCTTAGAAGGCGTCTCGGGGATCACAGTACAAGTGGTAGGTAATTGAATAGAAAGACGATGCTACGCGTCTTCTTGTTTTCCATTAGTCGCCCCATACGACACAATGGTGATGGAAGGGCGCTATTCTTACCGGGACACCCCATAGGTAAAAGGTACCTACCATTTATTAAACCTTTGCCAGTAAAAGCAATCACGAACGGAATAATTTCTTTAGTAGAAATTTTCTCTAAGCATTTCAAATTAATTGTCTTCACCAACTTATCGGATGGATCATTACATATCAAGCAGCAGAAAGTTCATAGAAACGATCGTTTTGTGTAACGGCACAACTTAAACCGTAACAATTACCGGTTATCTGTTATCGTTAACAGTAAAATACCGTTATCGATGTACCTGCGTTGAATCGGTTTCGGTTATCCGAGTGCGTGAAAGGGGAGAAATGGTTTATGATTTTAACTGTTTGGTTTAAATCTGTTTAGTTGGGGAGGATTCAGATTTGAATTTTCAAGAGCCTGGAACGTCTATTGTTTTAAAATTATTTCGTATTTACTGGTTTTCCTTTTTCTGCTTTTTTGTCATTAGACAGCGTCGTTGAGCGTAGCTTGAACAACTGTGCCACACTGCTGGTAACTAACTAGAGAGGAGGGCAAAATAGAACCTTACAGAATAATGCAGCCAAAAACGCCACTTATAAGTGATATTATGTTCCCGCCGTATTAAGTAGAGCCGCCAGTGCTCTACGGGAAGTAGCTGTGCTGGTTAATGAACAATCCCGGTCAATTAATTCCCTTTGCTATCAGTGCTGCGGTTTCTCTGCTGGTGTTAGTGTGGTTGTTAGTAAGTAGTAGGTTCCTTGTGTACCACCGCGGCAGTGTCAGATATTCTGCCGCTAAGCAGCAGTGTGTGAACATTGCCGTGTTCCGGTGTGAAGGGCACTGTAGCTGGTGAAATTACCGGACTTAATATCTAATGTCTTTAGGGTCGGCAACGCGTAGGTACAAAATAGTACAAAATAGGTACTAAATCTTGCCAAAGTTTCACGTGAATCCGTGCTGTGGTCCGGTCATCCTGACGGACGCTCTGGTGTCGCTAGCGTCTATAGGCCGAGGTGACTGCTTACCATCAGGCGGGCCGCATGCTTGCTTGCTACCTTGCTAGTATAAAAAAATGTGTTTTACCATCCTACTGGATGTTGCGACGTAAGTTAGTACTACGTCTCTTGCCTTCAGCTAAGTATACGGCCAAACGGCGGTAAAAACGGCAGTTCAACATTGCCAAAAACAAGCATGTTAAAAAAGGTACACCATATTATTTACCTATGAGTGTTTTCTGCAGGGTAAGTGATATAGGTCCTTCGTAAGTTCTTTCATCGACCAATGTCCATGTTCTTTAAGTGCAGCGCAACTTCTTTCTCTTGCCGCACCTGGAAGGAAACTAATTATAGGAACACTCGATGGGCTTGGTCTTTCACATGTTCATCTTCAATTCAACTGTGATGGTCTCGTTAAACTTGTAGAATATGAAGTCAGGTTCTGATGCTATGTTACTTTCAATTTCGTAGTTAAACATCAGCCATTGAGGATAAGACAAATTAATAATTGTATCATAATATTATCCTTGATTTCAAAAAGAAATAGTGAGTGCGTTTGTGCGTGCGTAATATCTTCTGTGTAGTTGTGGCCGTATCGGCGGAATTTGATCTCTATTATCCATAAGCTAAATATGCTAATCATCTATATCTATACATATTATAAAACAAAGTCCTCCGCCGCGTCTGTCTGTCCCTATGTATGCTTAAATCTTTAAAACTACGCAACGGATTTTGATGCGGTTTTTCTTAATAGATAGAGTGATTCAAGAGGAAGGTTTATATGTATAATACATGCATAATATAGTAGAGAAATACTGATAATTTTATTGGTTTCTAATGTGATGACGTAAATAAACACATTTTTTTGCGCTTACATTGCAAACGCTGTCTGAACCCTACGAGTTAGATCAAAATAATGTACTACAGTATTGTACGCCTTAACAAGGTCTACAAAAAAATCCGAGTTGGTATATGTTTATCTCTTAAGGATAACCCACAATAACCATTTTTATCCTTTACTTTTTATGAGAAATAATTAACTATTAAATTGTTATTAGCATGAATTTGTTCCTTCTTCAATATAACGTAAACTTCACTAATACGTATTTACACCACTGACAAAAAAGCTGTGAACGTTGTTCATACCGCTAGGTTAAGGTTAAGCAACATAAAGCAAGTTCATTAAATAGATGGGTGAACCGATTTGTATAAAATTTTGAGTGCATATCGGGTAGGTCTGAGTAGGTATATTTCATGCCGCTAGGTTAAGAAACGTTAGGCAAGGTCATTACATAGATGGGTGACGGCGATTCCGAAGAGGACGGTGACGGGGTTGCGAGCCCCGTCCCCGTGATCATGGTGCCAGGTTTCCGGGGGCTATAATGCCCACTATTTGGTGCAGATCCCACTGGAGGGCCCAGGTCCCCTCTCATGTGGCGATGCGACAGCCTGTGTTTAAGTGGGTAAGAATCCCAGATTCGTACCATGATTGACGAAGATATATAGAACGAGAGGAGGGTGCAAGAGAGGAGAGAGAGGGAGAGGGATTCGAGGAGAGGGTGATGTATTGGGAAAGAGAGAGGAGAGAGAGACCTTAGAATTAGATTTTTCTTATAAGAGAGAGAGATGAAGAGAGAAATAAATCAAGGAAGGAGGGAGAAAAGGGGAGCAAAATGTAATAAAAGCGCTGGTGGAGCTGCGCGGGTCAGCTAGTAATTAAATATATTTTTCACTAAGATACCCAAAATCGTATACTTACTCACCAGAGTTGTATCATGATTTTTATTAATGAGACCGATATTTGAACGTGGTTTGATAATTTACCACAATATACGCAACACCCTCACTTATTCATCCTCAACGAAGCGTGTAGCAATATTATATCATCTTCCCAAAACATCTCGACATTGGTCTGGTTCCATATTTGTCTCGAAACCCTTACATCCGACGTTTTTATTATTTCCGAACCAATTCACTGACGATATATTCATATTAGAGCGATGCTATCGTGCGCAGAGTGGCGGACGCCCGTACATCAGCGCTGTGCCGCTGGTATTTTCACTGTCAATTTGTTTGGTGTTTACGCAGCATGTGGCGTCTTCTTGTATCAGTTAGGAGCGATGCCAGCCGTATTAGAGCGCGCGTAAATAACGCGAACGGAAGAGTAGCGGTACCAACACTTAATAATAAATTCCCAACTGGATGACACGGCCCAAACGAATGAAAATCGCGATTTGTCTAATTACTTGAATAGTTTTGAGACCAGTGCAGGGAAGATAAGTATTCTATCCCATCAGGTATGTATAATAATTAATAATTGTATCAACCATAAGTTAAATTAATTATTGGACTTTTACACATTCTAATTGTATCAAAGATAAGTTAAAGAATGTGTAAAAGTCCTACACATCAAATTTTAATAAATATCGAAATATCAAGAATTTATTTAGCATACAAGTGCTACGTTTAATTTTATAGCGACAAAAAACCTGCCACAACAAAGTTATATCAAATTCATAACACTAAAACGGTTTGTTGCGCCATTACTTGCCAGTTTTATAAATAACGTTCCAATTCTTTGCCAGCGAAGCGATTCTCAGACTGTTATCGCAGTTTCAGTTTTCTGGTATTCCATATTCAAAAAGCACCAATAAACAATGAAGAATTTTGTGTGAAAATTTCAACTGGTCTCGATGTTATAATCGCTCGTCGCTCATGACTCGGTCCGCTGAGCCCGCGCTCGGCTTTGGTACATTGCCAACTGTCGCGCGTGAAGCGACTTTGTCTGGGAAAAACTCGATTTGCGTCTCGTATAATGACCGAAACGAAATGTTATAGTTTTTTGTTGTTTCCCTTTTCTTGTAGTTCCGTGATGGGGAGCTACTGCAAAACAATTTAGCCAGTATCATTTTTGTATTTATATTTATACCATGAATTAAATAATTAGAAAACAACTAAAATTTGCCAACTTCAGCATGGGTAACGGTAAACGGTGTAATTGAGTGTTGTAAGCACAGAACAATAATCAGTACAAGTACTATAGAACGCTCAAATGCAAGTAAGAACCGTAGGCACAGGTAAGAATATGAAAATACATAAATATCAGGTACACGACAATAGGTACTATACCGTTAGCTGTATTTATCGACATTTGCGGTCGTAACAGATCAAACCTATTACTAATTATCACTTACATATCAATATAACCCTTGTAATATAACTTTAAATAGTTCAATTCACCTGCCCCGTAGAGGAAAATCTGCCTACGCTTTGTGTAATGGGACCATAGACAAACGCGTACTCTATTCCTAATACTTAACTCTATAGTTGTAAGATTATTACGATTATTTTAAGGAAGGTGGTGTAAAGAAGTACCTACCTCCACTTAAAAGGCCAAGTGCCTATAACAAGTGGCTAAACTGGTGACTATGCGGCCACTAAATATTGCGGCAGGCATATCGAGCCTGATTTATTGGTTATCTTATGAAGGTTAAATAGTGAATGAAGGCTGAAGCGATGAAAAGGGACATTGCCAACGTATAGCACATGGTAACATTGGCAAATTAACGTTAAATAATATCGGTAGTAATAACGTTAAAATGTTATTTTAGACCTTAGAATATGAATAATCACAAGTAAGTATAGAATGCTTAATTCAAGTAAGAACGTACGTGTGTGGATTGTCCCAAGATATTATTATTATTAACATGTAGCCACGAGTAAGAACATCAATATACATAAATATCAGGTACATGACAATATAGTTCAATTCACCTGCCTCTTAGAGGAAAATCTGCCTACGCTTTGTTTAAGGGGACCATAGACCAACACGTACTCTATTCTTAATATATAAACTCTATGTTTTTAACCGACTTCAAAAAAGGAGGAGGTTCTCAATTCGTCTGTATATATATTTTTTTGATTCTATGTATGTTCGCGCAGAACTCTGGCAATTATGAACCGATTTGAAAAAATCTTTCTTCCATCCATTCTTTAATCCGTTAATTGGGTCCCATAAAAAAATTATTGCTTAGTAATAAGTAGTTCCTGAAAAAACAAGAATGTTGACTGCGCAGGTAAGCTGCAGGAAAGCCTATATAGATGACTTTATGTCGCTTTTTAAGGACAAATATATATATATATATACAGACGAATTGAGAACCTCCTCCTTTTTTGAAGTCGGTTAAAAATGGTCATAACTCTGGCAAATATTTACCAATTAAATAATTCTTTTTTTATTCGAAAGAAGAAACCACTTGTAATGAACTTGTATGAATTTTATCAAAACCGGATAAGAACTTCCTGGAGGACCATGAATGATGTGGAGGAATTTATCTGGTAAAAACCATAAAACTGATGTTCTCCTTTACATTTCTCTGACAAATATGAACCGATTTTGATGATTCTTTTTTTATTCGAGAGAGTAAACTACTATGATGATTCCATGCAAATTTCATTACGATCGGATAAATTGTTTCTGAGTTTCTGAAACATGAATTATGTAAAAGTATGTAGACGATAATGTGAAAGAAATCATAATGATGTCATAACTTACCTAAATCATTTTACCGTCTTCGATGGTTCAATCTTTATGTATGAAAATATCACTAAAAAGTATAAAATAAAATATTTAAAAAAAAAATTGAACCGACTTCAATAACACTAAAAAGTATAAAATAATTTAAATATTAAACACTTTATATATATTTTATTAAATATTTTATAGACTTTTACCAATGATACTTCGTAACGTTAAAACTTGTTACTAATATATTGTTTTGAACTTAACGTTAAGTAACGTTTTTTACTATGTTATTTGGTAATGTTATCAAGTCCTGCTCTACAGAGAAAATCCGCCAACAAAACTTAGTAAATATAGCTTTTTGAAATAATACACAATTTTTTTTTATAATATAATTCTCATTTAATGAAAGTTTTATGCATTTTTCTATTAATAAATAATGTAATGAAATGGGGAACTATAAACACCTCCATCTTTGGTAATTACCCCTTCTGTAATAACGACTGTAATGTTGACCACCATCCTATAAAAGCTTAAAAATAAGCTTTTGAAATTGTTTAACTAAAAAGTTAAACAATTTCAGAGGATAATTACATCGCGCCGCTAACAATTATTCATATTAGTGTGACAACACTTGTTCAAATATTTTCCCAGAAATTATTTAATTACATAACGCTGTAATTATTCAGCGTACAGCGGGTGTTACTAAACTGTCCTTAATTTAAAGGCAAGCTTATTTTCATATATTTTATTTAGGGGTCTCCCTGGTGCTATAAGTATCGTAAACCCATCACGCGCATATCTTGTCTCCTTATTAAGTTAAAAAAAAACATTAAAAATGATATTGATTACCAATAATCTGTCATTTTGTCAGTGTATTGCCATTCGAACAATTTCTATATCCTTGTCACATGACTATAAGTCCATACAAAACATTAAGTTTTAGTATTAACAGCTAAATAGCAGCGTTTTCCCTGAAAGAAAACGCATATTAAACTACTTACCTTATTCGAAGCTTATAATGAGAGCGGCACTTCCGGTTTCCCGTCATATTTCTTCCTATTGGTCTACTTCACTGTGATTTGATCGGACGTGACGTCATATTGCCAGGCGGGTGGGGGGAGCTGTTGTAAAACACGCTCACTCCATTCGTGTTCATTGTGTCGAAGAAATACCAGGCAGGTTTAAAAAGTAAGCTTCGAATAAGGTAAGTAGTTTAATATGCGTTTTCTTTCAGGGAAAACGCTGCTATTAAACCACAGTACCGTTATTCGAAGCTTATAATGAGACGTGTTTGTTATCGCCTGGTAATATCAGTAGATTAATGACGCCAATGTGATTTACGGATGTATTTTAAATATCCAAGTATGAATTTTAAATAAAAATTCAATAGATTGCATTCTTATATATATATATATATATAGATATTTGTATATGCTAATTATTTCTTTAAGAAACGAGTAGCAGAAAAAGAGAAGAGGAGAATAGAACTGTATCAACCATTAAAATCAATATTATGCCAATTATTCATTGTGTTTTGTTAAACAATCCAGTACAAAAGTACTTCTTTTTTTTTTTTTTTTTCGTGATATGTGTTTTTGACTTCGTCTTTATAATGCAGTGTAAAATGTATTAAAAATCTCCAATTTCAATGTGCTAGCTATTATTAAAAACCACTACGCCTGTGACGCATGATAGGTAATTAATTAAGCTAAATTATGTTCATGATTTTAGTCTTTTTGACCCATCAATAAAGATAAGATAACTGAATACATATACAATTTGTTTTTAAACACAACACCAGGTACTGCGATGTTGTATACTTTGCAGTACGTGGCCTTCCGATTAACAACACGACTATGCTTTACAGAGTACTAGGTGATGTTACAATGTTTACCTCTAATTATTATGCAGTGTGATAATCTTTAGCATCCAGCAAGCAACAGTGTGAAGAGTAGACTTCACTTTGTGTAGTAATAGATAAATTGTATGGGATTTTTATCTAAACTATTAAGGCATTACTCTAGTCATTAGTCAGGGTCTTTTTATAAATGTTAAATCGTATATACATTGCTATATATGCATGTATGTGTTCTACATGTGAAGTAAGCCACTTTGAAAATTGCTCACTAAATCATATCCTAAATAGATGAGTAAAGGATTAATAAGTAAAATCGATTTAAGAACATGTTGCTAAGAATTGACAAGCAAGTAACTGGACTGATCAGTATTGTACATTGTCAGAGTTAGGCAATAATAATACCAAACGATGATTAATGCTCGAATCCGCTATAAATTAGCAAAAAATGTGGCAATATTTCCAGTTATTTTAATTTAGTTTAGAAAATCAAGACCAGCTCATGATAATTCCAAACTACTTCGTGAATTTTTAATGTAATATTTGGTTCGATTTGAAAGGTCTGGATCACCAAAACTCACATTTTTAAGTTTCAGAACGAAAGAATATTGTCTGTATGCGAAAACTAGGACTCTTTAAAAGTTGTGTCATATGAATAGATGACTCAAAACTCGTTCAAGAACAAAGTCTGCTCTCCGAAATAATTCAGGGCCAATACGATTAAATATATATTTAATCTATACCAGAATACTTCAGAGCCAATACGAGTAAGTATACGTTCACCGAATACACGAATAATCATACATGGAGGATGATTTGTAGTCGTTCTGCTCCAAAGTACCTTAAATATTTATGGACATATTATGTACTCCATATATCCTACTATCTGTCTCTACAAGGATATTGTATAAAATATTATCAATGAAATTTGATTTGTATTAAAGAACTAATTGAAAAATATAATATTCATAAGCATCTGTGAATGGTTGGTCCCACCCCCTGTCTGCATACTAGTTTCCCTTACCTCTGTAAAGGAAATTTGTGTTGTCACTTTGTAATAAATGCGAAATTACAAGAGATAGTAAGCAGGATTGCTAATATTTCTTTTGGTTGCAATGCAACTGCTTTCTTTATATTTTCTTACTCCCGACATTGATCGGAAGTTAAATTATGGGGTTAAAGAATCTTTATTCTCATTAGAACAATTACATTTCGTACAATTATACGCCTGTTCTCCGCAATTATGAATGAGGACTGCATTACTTTTAGCTAATAATGCAGGCGATGCATTTTGGCATAACTTGGTTACTTACACCCAGTTACACCCACAGAATTGAGTTTGATATTGTTATAGAAACTCGTGAATGATTCCATCATTATGGATCCCCAGAAGTCCCAATTATAAGATTACATACCTTTTAACTTTGAAATGGGATATAGTATAGAAAAAGTAATGGTGGTCTTCAAATAAAGGACATGTTGTCCCCACATCATATCCAATCATTGTTTGAAGAACTTTCTTAAAATGTTGTATCCAAAACTTTGATAAACTATTAGCAGTTTACGCTCCTGATATTTTAAGACAGTAAAATTAATGGACCATGATTAGGATCCAAGACGTGACTGCAAGCCAGGGTTATGAAATTTATATATTTATATATAATTGATTCATAGAATCACGTACGTGCAATTTTGTATAGCAACTGCAACCTTCTTCTGAAAGGTAAATTTCTGTATTCTCTCCCCGCGAGAGTGCGTGATAGTCAGAACAAACTCCTCAGAAAAAGGTTATTAATAAGACGATGTGCCAGGCACACACACACTGTTAATGTCTTAATATCTCTGCTGAATTTAACAGAAAAACAGTCTCTCGAAGAGCAATATGCAGTTACCACTCCTGCAGGGAACTGTTACTTATTGGGGTACCCTGCGGAGGTACGTAATTGCTAAAAATACCCTGTCAATGTCACTTTGCTTATAATAATAATATCCTGGGACAACCCACACACGGCCATCCGATCCCAAACCAGATACAGCCTGCACAACGGCAACCATACAACTGATACGAATGCACTTCCTACTTATATCGATAAATAGTAACAGAAACTTGGTGGGAATTGAACCCACGACCACTGAGTAGGAGTTAGGGTGTCTATGAGAACGACGGGCCAGTCAAATTATTATAATGAAATGGACTTCAGAAAATAACTTTCAGACTGACAAGAATGCCAAAATTGATTTTGAAAATTAGGTACGTGCTCTCTCCACGAGCTATACATGTTACTGTCCCTGCGAGGGAGGTTAAATCTTTGTGTATCCACCCTGCGAGGGCGAGTAATAAAATGTGCAGTCCTTGCGAAGGACAATATACTGATTGTGAAATAGACTTCAGCCAACCACTTCCAAATTGACAAATCAAAATTTATTTTAAAAACCGGATACATGCTCTTTTTATGAGCAATTAAGAAATAAAATGAATAAATAACTACTTTTATACATATGTACCATCACGGGATGGAGGTTTATTATTTATATTTATATATATATATACATATATGCCCCTGCACCACCCTGCGAGGGTGGTGGTTTGTGCAACTCCATGCAATTTAAAATGGAATCTAGAAAATATGCCACGTGATGGTACTTAATGCTGATGGTGAAGTAGAAGTCAGCCAACAACGGTCAGACTGACAAGATCGTCAAAATTGATTCTGAATCAGGTGCGTGGTCATGATCAACATACATGAGATGATACACTGCGAGGGTGGGCGATAATATTTGCAAACGTTATGCAAAGGAGAATAGAAATTAGACCTCGTACCACGCGATGGTACTCTATTCTGGTGAAGTAGACTTCAGCCAACAACTTTTAGGCTTTGACAAGATTATCAGAATTAAATCTGGAAACCAGGAGCTTGCCTTACGACGAGCAACTGTACATGTACTGCCCCCGAGATGGGAGGTTTATGATTTGTGCACCCATCCTGCAACGATGGATGGCAACTTGTGCCATGAGATAATACTTTATATTGATTGTAACCTTACGAGGCTTGCCATATATATACGTGAATTTTGTGTATTAGACACTAAAAGTTACTGCGTTGCGTACGCATGCACTGGATTTCTCCAAGACAAACAGATTTGTTAATATGATAGCATCTCTACGTTTCTCAATACTCAATATTGCGTCGCACAAACTTATTGAAAAAGTTTTAAGAGATTTTAAAGAAAACCGTAATTGTATTTCAATTAACTTTGAAACAGTTATATTTCAACCTTTCTTGCTCACAGACTATAATAGTAATTAACCTACATAGCCCACACAAGAAGACTACGAAATATATTCATGCAAGCAATGATACAATGATATTGTATATAATATCATTGCCTGCAAACTATTTTAGCAGCATTTTTTTTTTTTTTTTTTTTTGTTAGATACAACAAAAAATATGTTCGCAAATGGTTTGTCTGTAAAATTGAGGTGGCGGCCACAATTATAAGACTTAAATACTCCATTTGTACTGTATCTAGGCTTTTAATTCCCAATCCTAGGTTACCCTATGAGTATAGTTCTACTTGTCAGCACACGTGAACTTACAGATACCGCACAATCAAAAGTAATATATTAACAAAACTCACTTGTTTACTGAATTTATCCAATTATCACACCACATTGATAACGCCTGAGCGCCTTTTCTTCAAGTACAACTAATGTCACTGTTTCACTGTTCCGATTGTATTATTGTAAATTGACCATCCATTCTGAAAAAAAGCTTAGAACTAACTGTAAGAGATGTATTATTATCGTAGAACTCGCCTACAAAATAATTCTGCAAATGCTTAAAACTGCAGGTAGATGTACTATATTATCGTAGGACTTGGCTACAAAAATAGTTCTGCAAATGTTTTAAACTGCAGGTAGATTACAATTTGTAATATTACATGTTTATGTGTCCGTTACTTTTTATCCACTTAGAAAACTCGCACATAAAGCTTACCCACATTAAACATTAATAAAAATATCAATTCAGCACAAGTATTACAAGTATACAAGTATACACAGTATTAAATTATAATTTTAAAATTTTCAAATATACAAATTACTGTCAGTGGGCTAAATGAAAATTGATTATTTACAAATTTATGACCAACATAGCCCAATTTACTTGCACTATATTCAAACCACACACTATTTAATAGTATAAAACATTTCATTATCAATAGTATAAAACATTTCATTAGGAACACAAACAAAACGAACGGCAAACACCGTTAAAATGTTTTGTACTTACGTGCATTTTGTTCGGCTTCAACTATTTGTAGCAAATATTGTTGTTCAACATTGTATACTTTTGGAATTATTTATATATAGAATTTGATTTAAATTCCACAAACAGTTGTATATTGTAGCCTCGGACGGGTGTCCGTGACGGGAAACAAGACGCCAATGAACACGAATGGAGTGAGCGTGTTTTACAACAGCTCCCCCCACCCGCCTGGCAATATGACGTCACGTCCGATCAAATCACAGTGAAGTAGACCAATAGGAAGAAATATGACGGGAAACCGGAAGTGCCGCTCTCATTATAAGCTTCGAATAACGGTACTGTGGTTTAATAATTGAACTTAAAACCATCGAAAACACCTTCAAAACTTAAGTTCTGGCAACAAACCACGAATCCAAAACTTATTAAAGATGTAATATTAAATTGGTGTACAAACAGCGTCACGTCGCCGTCCGGGCCGTCCGACCTACAACTTGGACAATGTAACAATCGTCCGGCGTCCGGCATCCGGAACTCTGTCCGGATTGTAACTCGTTAACTCATCTTAATTTGTCTATGAATTCCGTTGTAAAATTGTTTTGCGGATTCCGCACTTAATTAATTTTAATCCGTTACGAGCTATTGATTTCCGTTGAAGTGCTTTATTGCGGGGGAATTGTGTGTTTGTAGAGAATAGGCCGCGGTTTTGTTTGCTTCAATGATTTCAGTGAATTCCAGGGCCGAAATACATACAATGGTAGTATATATTCTATTTAATAATTCAGCAGTCTACTCGGGAATTAGCGCGATTTACCTTATATTTTGGTTCGACGTTTCGGCCGGGTTACACCAGCCGTGGTCATGGCTGGTTCAGCGAGACGGCTCCGTGCGCGAGGTAATAATATCTTCATCTACCCTCGTTCTTTCAATTGTATTAAGTCCACTGCATACTACACTCACAGTATCTGTATAGCCACCGGCAAATAGCAGCGTTTTCCCTGAAAGAAAACGCATATTAAACTACTTACCTTATTCGAAGCTTATAATGAGAGCGGCACTTCCGGTTTCCCGTCATATTTGTTCCTATTGGTCTACTTCACTGTGATTTGATCGGACGTGACGTCATATTGCCAGGCGGGTGGGGGGAGCTGTTGTAAAACACGCTCACTCCATTCGTGTTCATTGTGTCGAAGAAATACCAGGCAGGTTTAAAAAGTAAGCTTCGAATAAGGTAAGTAGTTTAATATGCGTTTTCTTTCAGGGAAAACGCTGCTATTAAACCACAGTACCGTTATTCGAAGCTTATAATGAGACGTGTTTGTTATCGCCTGGTAATATCAGTAGATTAATGACGCCAATGTGATTTACGGATGTATTTTAAATATCCAAGTATGAATTTTAAATAAAAAATCAATAGATTGCATTCTTATATATATATAGATATTTGTATATGCTAATTATTTCTTTAAGAAACGAGTAGCAGAAAAAGAGAAGAGGAGAATAGAACTGTATCAACCATTAAAATCAATATTATGCCAATTATTCATTGTGTTTTGTTAAACAATCCAGTACAAAAATACTTTTTTTTTTTTTTTTTTTGATGTGTATTTGACTTCGTCTTTATAATGCAGTGTAAAATGTATTAAAAATCTCCAATTTCAATGTGCTAGCTATTATTAAAAACCACTACGCCTGTGACGCATGATAGGTAATTAAATAAGCTAAATTATGTTCGTGATTTTAGTCTTTTTGACCCATCAATAAAGATAAGATAACTGAATACATATACAATTTGTTTTTAAACACTCAACACCAGGTACTGCGATGTTGTATACTTTGCAGTACGTGGCCTTCCGATTAACGACACTATGCTTATAGAGTACTAGGTGATGTTACAATGTTTACCTCTAATTATTATGCAGTGTGATAATCTTTAGCATCCAGCAAGCAACAGTGTGAAGAGTAGACTTCACTTTGTGTAGTAATAGATAAATTATATGGGATTTTTATCTAAACTCTATTAAGGCATTACTCTAGTCATTAGTCAGGGTCTTTTTATAAATGTTAAATCGTATATACATTGCTATATATGCATGTATGTGTTCTAAATGTGAAGTAAGCCACTTTGAAAATTGCTCACTAAATCATATCCTAAATAGATGAGTAAAGGATTAATAAGTAAAATCGATTTAAGAACATGTTGCTAAAAATTGACAAGCAAATAACTGGACTGATCAGTATTGTACATTGTCAGAGTTAGGCAATAATAATACCAAACAACAATGATTAATGCTCGAATCCGCTATAAATTAGCAAAAAATGTGGCAATATTTCCAGTTATTTTAATTTAGTTTAGAAAATCAAGACCAGCTCATGATAATTCCAAACTACTTCGTGAATTTTTAATGTAATATTTGGTTCGATTTGAAAGGTCAAGTCTGGATCACCAAAACTCACATTTTTAAGTTTCAGAACGAAAGAATATTGTCTGTATGCGAAAACTATAACTCTTTAAAAGTTGTGTCATATGAATAGATGACTCAAAACTCGTTCAAGAACAGAGTCTGCTCTCCGAAATAATTCAGGGCCAATACGATTAAATATATATTTAATCTATACCAGAATACTTCAGAGCCAATACGAGTAAGTATACGTTCACCGAATACACGAATAATCATACATGGAGGATGATTTGTAGTCGTTCTGCTCCAAAGTACCTTAAATATTTATGGACATATTATGTACTCCATATATCCTACTATCTGTCTCTACAAGGATATTGTATAAAATATTATCAATGAAATTTGATTTGTACTAAAGAACTAATTGAAAAATATAATATTCATAAGCATCTGTGAATGGTTGGTCCCACCCCCTGTCTGCATACTAGTTTCCCTTACCTCTGTAAAGGAAATTTGTGTTGTCACTTTGTAATAAATGCGAAATTACAAGAGATAGTAAGCAGGATTGCTAATATTACTTTTGGTTGCAATGCAACTGCTTTCTTTATATTTTCTTACTCCCGACATTGATCGGAAGTTAAATTATGGGGTTAAAGAATCTTTATTCTCATTAGAACAATTACAGTTCGTACAATTATACGCCTGTTCTCCGCAATTGTGAATGAGGACTGCATTACTTTTAGCTAATAATGCAGGCGATGCATTTTGGCATAACTTGGTTACTTACACCCAGTTACACCCACAGAATTGAGTTTGATATTGTTATAGAAACTCGTGAATGATTCCATCATTATGGATCCCCAGAAGTCCCAATTATAAGATTACATACCTTTTAACTTTGAAATGGGATATAGTATAGAAAAAGTAATGGTGGTCTTCAAATAAAGGACATGTTGTCCCCACATCATATCCAATCATTGTTTGAAGAACTTTCTTGTATCCAAAACTTTGATAAACTATTAGCAGTTTACGCTCCTGATATTTTAAGACAGTAAAATTAATGGACCATGATTAGGATCCAAGACGTGACTGCAAGCCAGGGTTATGAAATTTATATATTTATAAATAATTGATTCATAGAATCACGTACGTGCAATTTTGTATAGCAACTGCAACCTTCTTCTGAAAGGTAAATTTCTGTATTCTCTCCCCGCGAGAGTGCGTGATAGTCAGAACAAACTCCTCAGAAAAAGGTTATTAATAAGACTGGAAGACTGCAGGGAACTGTTACTTATTGGGGTACCCTGCGGAGGTACGTAATTGCTAAAAATACCCTGTCAATGTCACTATGCTTATAATAATAATATCCTGGGACAACCCACACACGGCCATCCGATCCCAAACCAGATACAGCCTGCACAACGGCAACCATACAACTGATACGAATGCACTTCCTACTTATATCGATAAATAGTAACAGAAACTTGGTGGGAATCGAACCCACGACCACTGAGTAGGAGTTAGGGTGTCTATGAGAACGACGGGCCAGTCAAATTATTATAATGAAATGGACTTCAGAAAATAACTTTCAGACTGACAAGAATGCCAAAATTGATTTTGAAAATTAGGTACGTGCTCTCTCCACGAGCTATACATGTTACTGTCCCTGCGAGGGAGGTTAAATCTTTGTGTATCCACCCTGCGAGGGTGAGTAATAAAATGTGCAGTCCTTGCGAAGGACAATATACTAATGGTGAAATAGACTTCAGCCAACCACTTCCAAATTGACAAATCAAAATTGATTCTAAAAACCGGATACACTGTACGTGCTCTCTCCACGAGCTATACATGTTACTGTCCCTGCGAGGGAGGTTAAATCTTTGTGTATCCACCCTGCGAGGGCGAGTAATAAAATGTGCAGTCCTTGCGAAGGACAATATACTGATGGTGAAATAGACTTCAGCCAACCACTTCCAAATTGACAAATCAAAATTTATTTTAAAAACCGGATACATGCTCTTTTTATGAGCAATTAAGAAATAAAATAAATAAATAACTACTTATATACATATGTACCATCACGGGATGGAGGTTTATTATTTATATATATATATACATATATGCCCCTGCACCACCCTGCGAGGGTGGTGGTTTGTGCAACTCCATGCAATTTAAAATGGAATCTAGAAAATATGCCACGTGATGGTACTTAATGCTGATGGTGAAGTAGAAGTCGGCCAACAACGGTCAGACTGACAAGATCGTCAAAATTGATTCTGAATCAGGTGCGTGGTCATGATCAACATACATGAGATGATACATACCATCCTGCGACAGGTTAATTATTTGTGTACCCATCCTGCGAGGGTGGGCGATAATATTTGCAAACGTTATGCAAAGGAGAATAGAAATTAGACCTCGTACCACGCGATGGTACTCTATTCTGGTGAAGTAGACTTCAGCCAACAACTTTTAGGCTTTGACAAGATTATCAGAATTAAATCTGGAAACCAGGAGCTTGCCTTACGACGAGCAACTGTACATGTACTGCCCCCGAGATGGGAGGTTTATGATTTGTGCACCCATCCTGCAACGATGGATGGCAACTTGTGCCATGAGATAGTACTTTATATTGATTGTAACCTTACGAGGCTTGCCATATATATACGTGAATTTTGTGTATTAGACACTAAAAGTTACTGCGTTGCGTACGCATGCACTGGATTTCTCCAAGACAAACAGATTTGTTAATATGATAGCATCTCTACGTTTCTCAATACTCAATATTGCGTCGCACAAACTTATTGAAAAGGTTTTAAGAGATTTTAAAGAAAACCGTAATTGTATTTCAATTAACTTTGAAACAGTTATATTTCCACCTTTCTGCTCACAGACTATAATAGTAATTAACCTACATAGCCCACACAAGAAGACTACGAAATATTGTCATGCAAGCAATGATACAATGATATTGTATATAATATCATTGCCTGTAAACTATTTTAGCAGCATTTCTTTTTTTTTTTTTTTTGTTAAAAATATGTTCGCAAATGGTTTGTCTGTAAAATTGAGGTGGCGGCCACAATTATAAGACTTAAATAGTCCATTTGTACTGTATCTAGGCTTTTAATTCCCAATCCTAGGTTACCCTATGAGTATAGTTCTACTTGTCAGCACACGTGAACTTACAGATACCGCACAATCAAAAGTAATATATTAACAAAACTCACTTGTTTACTGAATTTATCCAATTATCACACCACATTGATAACGCCTGAGCGCCTTTTCTTCAAGTACAACTAATGTCACTGTTTCACTGTTCCGATTGTATTATTGTAAATTGACCATCCATTCTGAAAAAAAGCTTAGAACTAACTGTAAGAGATGTATTATTATCGTAGAACTCGCCTACAAAATAATTCTGCAAATGCTTAAAACTGCAGGTAGATGTACTATATTATCGTAGGACTTGGCTACAATAATAGTTCTGCAAATGTTTTAAACTGCAGGTAGATTACAATTTGTAATATTACATGTTTATGTGTCCGTTACTTTTTATACACTTAGAAAAGTCGCACATAAAGCTTACCCACATTAAACATTAATAAAAATATCAATTCAGCACAAGTATTAAATTATAATTTTTAAAGTTTTCAAATATACAAATTACTGTCAGTGGGCTAAATGAAAATTGATTATTTACAAATTTATGACCAACATAGCCCAATTTACTTGCACTATATTCAAACCACACACAATTTAATAGTATAAAACATTTCATTATCAATAGTATGAAATATTTCATTAGGAACACACAAACAAAACGAACGGCAAACACCGTTAAAATGTTTTGTACTTACGTGCATTTTGTTCGGCTTCAACTATTTGTAGCAAATATTGTTGTTCAACATTGTATACTTTTGGAATTATTTAGATATAGAATTTGATTTAAATTCCACAAACAGTTGTATATTGTAGCCTCGGACGGGTGTCCGTGACGGGAAACAAGACGCCAATGAACACGAATGGAGTGAGCGTGTTTTACAACAGCTCCCCCCACCCGCCTGGCAATATGACGTCACGTCCGATCAAATCACAGTGAAGTAGACCAATAGGAACAAATATGACGGGAAACCGGAAGTGCCGCTCTCATTATAAGCTTCGAATAACGGTACTGTGGTTTAATAGCTAGGTTTTGTCATTTTAATCACTGGTTCCCATGCAGCTGATAATCAAAAGCCATCTTCCTCATTAAAATTTGTATATTTATTGATTTCAATCGCTTCAGGAACCAATCTTGAATAAACATGTCTACCGGTGGAAAGAACTTATGGGCGATGAAACTCAATCCAGTGATTAGTATCCGACTGAAGTATATGCTCGGCAAACGCTGAGTTGCTGCTGCTGCTACAGCGGCGATATGTTACTTAACTGTTTCAGCGATAGTAGGTTTGCTTCTAACTCCTATAAAGGCCAAACGAAGTTTGTTCTTATAGTAGTAGTAGTTTGTTATATTTAACGTTGTAACTTCAATAACGCGATACAGGAAGGTTCATAGTGTTATCTTTACTACAGCGCCATCTCTCGTGTGACGTGATGATTTTCACCGGAAAACGCACAATATATCGTACGTATTTAGCTTACCAACCTACACAAAATTCACCATACAATAATGCGAATGCTCCGTAGAGGTTTGGATAAATTAAAATAAAAATGGTCGTAATCCACATCGTCTAAGTGACGGTGTCCCGTCACCGGCACGGCGGAGCTGCCTCGCGATGTAATTGCGCCATTATCTAGGCTGCCATTAATTCTGATGGCCCTCCGACATACCGCCACAGCTTGCACATTGAGCCCAGGCTCTCGAAAAACTGGAACTATGGTGGTCCCACTGTCAGCGGAATATAAGTAAGAACTTGTTGTATTAGAACTAAGCTTCTCTAAAAACCCTTCATAAGTATTACACCTTAATCATGAAAAGATCTGTCTAAATAAAGAGAACCTGAAAGGGTTGATAAGAAAATACATATTTGGAGCGACGCAGTTGAATGCGATTGTGTTGATGCGACCCCACAATCCATGTCCCATTATTTTGTCGAGAATGCATGAACAATTTGAGGGCTATTTAATGCTACTAACAATATAGAGAGTGGTTAACTATTATAGGGCAAACAAACTAAAAAAAAATTTGCTAAAGCAAAGCAAAAACGCCCGCTTGAGATTGAATTGAATTGTAGGGTTGTTATGGAAGGTCACGAACTCACAGCCAAATAACGCCATTTTCTAGTAGTGTTGTAATATATTTAAGTAGAACACATTATTTTTTATAATCAATATTGTGACAACAGTTTGGAAAACAGACTTGGTGACAGATCTATAACCCACGATTTAATGTTCCCATAACTAACAAACTAACTGGCATGACTAATCACTGGAAGTAACAAATAACAAAAGTAAAATTGGCTGCGATATCCCTTTGAAAAGATTAGGTTTGTTATGCCTCAGATAATTTCTGAAACACAGTAAAATCCAATATGACACTTATTTAGTAGCTTGGCAATATGCGAGATTAGAAAAAAGACTTCTTTATTTGGCCTATAACAGTTAATCAACCCTCAATCACCATTGCGTAAGCAGCCTCCGGCACTTATATAGCGTTCTCACTGTTGGTTTAAGTAGGCCATAAACCCGCCATGAGAAGCACTTGGCTTGTTGCTTGGCCACTTTTATGGGGGTTGGATGTTCGTAATTGTATTATACGGTCACAAAACGATTCGTTTATACAAACAATTCTTAAAGATAGGAATAAACCGTAGCCATATATAAAATATGTCGTCGTGTGTATATCCATATAATTATGGGCTGGTGCAGCAGTGGAGTCCAGTGGAGAGGCGTGCTAAGAGGCTTACTGGGCCAGGGTCACCGTTATCGCTGATCCTAACCCAGGGGAGACTGACTCGCAAAGCCTAGATCACCGACGCAGATTAGCAAGCTTCTCGGCACTTACTCTACAGGATATATTTTGGAATGCGTGCGTAGTGTCCCATGAGTGCGGACTGAGCGATTTGCGTGGATATTGTAATACAAACAGAAAATGACTGAAATAGTTTGTGTGCGTCGGTTTTCTCGCCTGATTATAATGTAGGTGTTTTAAGGCTAGTATGAATAGACTTTTCATAAGTTAGTGTGCTTCCCCGATTGCATCGCCACTTTCTATCATGTGGGATTGCAATAAAAAAAAAATAACAGTGAGCACTTAGCGCAAGGATGAGAAAGTTTACTGGATGATATATTGCTCTTCCAGCTGCGTGTTGGTTATTAAAAACTTTAAAAATAATTAAATAAAATACTTTCAACATCGTTTAATTTCCGCTTGTAGTGGGACCACAACTCCCAGCATCATTTCAGATAATGAAGCGAAATATTCAGACATACTTTCAGAGTCTCTCGACGGTTCAGCACCGAGTCGTGTAATCAAGTACGTTAACTAACTATTAGTGAAGGACTTGAATTGCGGTTAAAATATTTGAACAGGAATATAGATAGTACGGCTGGATGTACGACAAGCCTGTATGTACGAGTATTGTCAGTTATAATAAAATAAGAAAATAATCTTCAAGTATCGTTATTTCGCTTAGTTTTTCTTAAGTGGAAGCACTTAGTCGGATTTTAAGCTGGCGGACTCAAGCTATTATATTCAAATTAGTAAAGAAAATCCTTTGTTCGAATTGTAGGTGTAAAGTAAATTCTAAGTTCTTAAATAGGTGGAGGAAGAGCCATGAAATATCACCTATATATGTATACTAAACGAACGTTTCGTTAATATTTTGTTTTTAACTATCTTTAGTGCTCCAATTTAGTATCGTATTTATTACCAATGTTTTATGTGACCAATCTGTAGTGTACAAGATAATAATAATAATATTCTGGGACAATAAACACACGGTCATCTGATCCCAAACTAGGGAGAGCCTGTACTATGGAAACCAGACGACTGATACTTATATACTTTTTTTTGTAAATACATACTTATATAGATAAAACACCTAGAAACTTGGTGGTGTCTAACCACTAGACCAACAAGCCCGCCAGACCAACAGATGTCTATGAGGTTAAAAAATCTCCAAACCTACTGTGCTCGTTAAATGATTTAATTTTATACTTTAACTATATTTGAGGAATTTCAAATACATACTCGTAGATCCAAACATCAAAATATGGTTAAAAAATATACATAAAATGTTATGAAGCTGCGGTTTTCCAAAACCTTTTAACATGATATATTTTATTTAGATCTGGGTCAAACAAACTTCATATAATTCATTTTAAACATTACAATATAAATAACCACTTGTACATATATCGAAATCCAAAATAAACATTCCTCTGCCTCCCGCGGTGGGGTTGAACAGCCCTCCACCCCCGAGGGTCGTTGTTTAATACAGTCCCCTCGAGGGCAGACCGCGAAACTCGCCAGAACTATGGCAATTTTGACCGTTGTCTGTAATTGAATTAAAGGTGGGCTATTTGCTGCGGACTGATTCGCCAAGTATCTAGTTATTTGCCTAATGAACAACTAAAATGTTTTCCAATTTATTGAATTATGTATACAAGTTTAAACAGTTGGGAACTTTCGTGTGTCTTAATTAAAATATATGAAGTACCGACCATCTATGTAAAATATCTTATGACATTCATAAAACGCCACCAACAACATAAGTTTAGCACCAGTGATCTCAGGAGAGAGCGGTCGTTGGACGTTTGGTCTGGCGGATCTTTTCTGAGATCCCCGCCATATTCAACCACAAATTAAAAAAAAAACGCCTTATTATTTAAAGTACAAAAACACCCACCAACTGTTTTGCTAAGGTAAAAGATAGGAAAAAGTCTGCTGAGTTTTGCTGTTTCAGTTATAGTTGGATCGCTCTGGCATCCAGCCAGGCTGGCTCACTCGATCCATCGTTTGATACCAGGGTTGAGTCGTCACTATCGACTGAGCCAGTGTGCGCTACCCTGGCTCTACGTGACCTAACTACGATAATATTCTAATAGACGGTTAACGTCGCCAACTGTTGCTTGCGAGATAGGTGTTGTGATAAACGATTTGTAATCATATTTTAAAGCTGTTAAGAATGTACTGATCATAATAATGATACTGTCACCGGATTCATTCCACTCCATTCCGCTTACACACATCCTCAAATATGTTTCTTTATATATCTTTACGGTACAAGTAATAAGTTTTAAAAACTAAAACCTGACTATGGATAAAATGGCAGTCTAATAATGTGATATTATATACCCTATAACCAGCGGACAATCAAGACGCTTCTAACGACACCCTACTTGTCAAATTATGTTAAGGAGATTAGAAGATATGCGGGAACAGATGAACATACATACATACATACAATCTTGTTAAAATCATAACCCTCCCTCCGTTCCGTAGTCGGGTAAAAACTAAGTGAAATTCAGGCCCATACACAGTTACATTACACACACCTAATAATTTCACACTGCTGCTATCCGGCAGAATATCTAACTCAGCAGGACGGTATTTTCGGAGAGGGTCTTCTACCCATTGAAGGTTAGATACGCATCATTCAAATTTAAAAACATGTTGTGTTGGTCTCCTAAACAGCACATTTTTTATTCAATTACAAGGTAGGTAGATAGGTGCTATTTTTAGTCTCTTCGCTGACTGCCAAAATATACTTCTTCATCTTACCAGCGAGGGTAGGGATTCGAGGAGAGAAGTTTTCTCGTTCATGTGTTACCGCCTAGCACACTAGAGTATCATCAAAAGGTTATAATGCTTAGAAATGATACGAGTATGATTACTAATATTGCACCGAGGCTTGACGGATCGTTATGGATTTAAATGATGACAAAATACAACTTTTTGCTACTATAATAATATTATCTAAAATATACGCGTGCTCAAAAGGTTTAATCCGGCAAAAATACTTTCCTTCCATCTATCCGGTATTTGTTAGTTATCCCATCATGGCGGTATCCTGCCACGAACCAACTTAATCCTGATAAGCGTAAAATATGTGAAGCGTTAGTGAAAGCGCTGCAGGTATGGGATACTCGCTGCAGTGCATCATCACATTAATCCATCAAGCCATTAAGTTTTAGGATGCTGAAAAGAAAATGTGTTTGTAATAAAGTTTCTACTGTCTATGAAGGAATTGTAGAGCTATAGGAAATTGCATGAAACATATTATGAACAGGCTCAAGCAGGAATATAATATTATGTAAAACAAAGAAGTCATTCACTGTGGTGAACATATAACGGGCTGGGGATCATTTTAGTAACACTAAAGAAGCAATAAATAGAACAATTTCAAAATAAAGCAATCTGTTTAAATTTGAAGCCAATATATTCCGTGCTTTTATTATTTGTGGTTATAGGGGATAGAAATCATGCGATTATTGATCACCCAATCAGCTAATAGCGCACCTGGAATCTATTTCATCTCGATTTTTAGCCTCCCCGAGCACTCAGAGTATTACAAATTGAAAATAAAAGGCACATACATACCCGAGCATGGGGACCGCAATAATCTGCAAATGCTTCACTATCTATCGGCGGATTTCATTTAAAAATAAAGCACTTTCGATAAACTGGGGCCTTTTCAAGACGTACATGTCGAGATCGCACCTGCAGACGATAATTTGCTGTAAATATTTAATAGTAGAGTTGAATTTTGCATGTGCTCGTGTAGCTCTATCGAGAGCTGAACGTTTGAATTTGGTCCAATGAATATATACGAAATCTCTAGATAAGCGGGACCGGTCTAGAGATAGCATAAGGCTGTTTGCACACGATGCGATCAGGTTCTATGTAGCGACTACTTCTAACTTCTGTTTTGTAGACAGCAAATATATTTGTTATACTTAAAATTGTTTAGCTTTAACATATTTTATAAGCAACACTCGCGCGTTTAAATAAGTATGATGTTTTTAGATCACCAAAATATATTACTTCTTGTGATTCTCAGGCATTAATTTTGCCTCTTTTTAGACATACCACTGAAAGGCGATTATGGGTTCGGTAAGTCAAGGCTAGAAGAGACTTATAATAAGATACCAGTTTTGCCAACGTGGGAACGTTACTTACCCATATTTACCGTAATAAAATATATACATATGCGGTATTCATTTATATGTTTAATTGCCATATCGACGTGACGTCGTTATCGACTAAAGTATGTTCTGGCAATTGATCCGAGCAACGAAAAAGTAGCTAAATTGTCTGCGATCAGTGGCATTGTGTGTGCACCAGCATAATATCGGTACTTAGTGTTGAATTTGTTAGCAGGTATCGCCGGCGTGTCTCGCCGGTAAATGGATTTTTCATTCAGTATTCTTGGCTACATTTTCCAAGGCACATTTGATGGCTTTTAAGATTGTGGGTAGTTGAATTGTGTTCTTGCATTAATGAATTTGAGACTATATAAATGTTACATTCACGTACGATGACACATTCACGTACTTTTCACTATTAAACAATGACTGTAGATGTTTCATGAGATAACATAGTATAGACTAGTGGCAATGTATGACTGTATGTACATTGAATAAATCTCATGAAACATCTACAGTCATTGTTCAATAGTGAAAAGTACGCGAATGTGTCATCGTTCGCTGTACTCTATAGTGAAAGAATCTATTTAATTAATCGATTTATATCAAAACTAAATACAAAAAAAAAATATAATTTGATAACACGGTTTATGATAGTAATCATAAACCGTCAAATTCTATTATATTATCAAATTATATTTTTTATTTTGTGAGAGTCTATACTTAATGTAAATCGTTTTTTTTGTACAGAAAATTCAGTGTTGACTAAATGTAACTAAAGGCTTCTATAATTTATTACACGTCCTAGATATCGAAGTAGAGTTCTCGAACGTGAACTAAAAATATCAAATAGCACAACGTTTAAAATTCCCTAGTACCCACGCCGGCGCCGGCTCAGCCGAGATATCGCAGGTAAAGCGACGCAAAAACATTTTACACGATCCATTGCGCGCCGCACACGGGGATACGTTCTAGGCATCACTATTTTCCGCTTACATAGATTCGATATTATTCTTTTAGGTGAGTTTGTCACAACTTTATTTCGGAAAAGTGGTAATAGGCTAACTGGAGAATTTTTTGAAGAAAGCTAAGGAAAATTGGTGTGTTTTCACAGTTTTCGGCGACAATTTCTTATGAATGTATGTCTACTTTATCGAAGCATGTTCTGATTTCTTTATTTATTCAATAACTTATCTGTAAAAATCTGGAATAATATATCATGTGATATTTTTATACTTTAAGTGATTCTATTTATACCTACCATCAAGGTCTTCTCCGGGGGTAGATATAAATACGAAAATAATAGACATAAATACAAAAAACTTTATTCCGACATTCACAAATACGAATTTTGAAATACTGATTTTCATAATTCCGAATGGTTCAAAATTTAGGTTATTATTTTATTATTTATTAATAATAGATAGATAGATAGACAGTTGACACTGTTTTTTGTGCGCAGTAAAGAATTTGCGCACAAAAAACAGATAGGTACTAAAAGAAGAGAGGCAGGAGGAATCACACTCCGAGACAAGGTGCGCAATCAACATGTCAGAGGGAGCTTCAAGGTTGCAGATATAGTAGATAAAGTGAAAGAGTCGAGACTGAGATGGTACGGTCATATACTACGACGAACGGATGACCACGTAGTGAAAAAGTGTCTTTCCATGGCTACGAAGAAGAGGGGAAGAGGTAGACCACTAACAACATGGTTGACGAAGGTCCAAAAGGACATGAGGGAGATGGCACTCAAAGAAGATGATGCACAAGACCGAAATAAATGGCGTCACATGATTGGGAAAGCCGACCCCGCGTAACGGGAAAAGGCGAGGCCAAAGAAGAAGAAGGTACTAAAAGAAGAGAAAGGTACAAATTAATAACACATGTAACAATGGGCGGCCTTATCGCTAAAAGCGATCTCTTCCAGGCAACCTTCCATCAAGATAATTAGCAAGATCCACGGCTGACTGTCCAGGGTGCAGCAAGCGTAAAATTATGTTTTGTGACCAGACATATTCATAGACCAAGCGAGATAAAAGCTCAAAAGTTAACCTTTCCACACCTGCTTAAACTTGTTTTTATAATTTAAATACTGTGATTAATTCCCAGCCACCATTAAAGCATTTAAGGCAACAAGAACGTAAAAAATGTATAAAGTGCGGTCACTAAAACAATATAAATCCCCCCTCGGGTGCTTTATGGCGCGTGTGCTGCGATAAAAAATAATGTACGGTGTTGACAGCCCTGTAAAACTGGGTGATTTAGTTGTTGATAAAATAAATCTAAATAATTTAAAATAATAAGCCCTGTTGTTTATCGAATAACAGTTTTTAACTGACTGCTGCTAGGATCTTGACAAATGTAAAAATTAGGCCATGTGTGGTCGAAATATTCCCAGAAGAACATTTTACGAGGGGGTAGTGGAGACGCCAGATAAATTGCCTGTCCCTGGCTGCCACGGGACGAGCAGGTCTTTCCTTAATATAAGCTAGTGCTCACTCGTGATCCCACTAGATGGAAGTAATGATGCATCCGCTGATGTAAGTGCAGTGTGCACTGGCTCATTTTAAATATGCGCACCTCCCGACGTTGAGTCGTCAAGATGAAGGGCCTTGGGCCCTAGTCCACCCCGCTGGCGAGTTGGCGGACTTCACACGTCATTCGAAAGTTAGCTAGGCTTTCTCAGGCATGCAGGTTAGGTTAAATATTACCTTTATCCTTCGGAGTCGCTGGACGCTCGGGATGTGGGCCCTTTGAGCGTCCATTGAGTATGGCGGCGACTCCAAGGAGGACGGCGGCGGGGTTGCGACCCCCGTCCCCGTGAGCACCGTGACAGGTTCCCGGGGGGCTACAATGCGCCCCCCGGCGGCAGGCTCAAAGGCAAGGCACTGAGGGGCCCCTGGTGCAGATCCCACCGGAGAGCCCTGGGGTTCCCCCTCTCATATGCCGATGCGACAGCCGCGGGGGTTTTAGTGGGTAAGAATCCCACATACCCCGGTCGAGCCCCACAGCTCCCGGGGATCTTTGGAAGATTTCCCCCGCGTCAAAAAAAAAAACCTTTAAAAATATTAAAGGTACTTATTTGAAGCAGAGCGAGATAATTTGATAGAATTTAAAAAAAACGAATGAAATCGAATATACTCTTACCGATTTAAAATGACAGTAAATTATTCCAAACTAGGCAGTGTCTGTACTATGGCAATTAGACAAATGATACAATTACTTTTATTTTTATGAAATATCGTTATACAAATAAATAACACCCAGACACTTGGTGGAAATCGAACCCACGACCTATTGTATAGCAACCGGTGTGTAACCATTAGACCAACAGGCCCGTCGTTGTCATTATACATTACAAAATGTTAACATTTTCTGTGTTCAATTTTAAAAGATTCTGTACAATACTGCCGCGCAAATAAGTGTTGCTAGCTATACACGGTATTGTTACAACAGAGTACAGCTGGAATGGCTTGTAACACTCGTAAAGCTGTGCACCAGCTGCGTGCCGGCTGTAGTGTGCGGTGACCGCTCGTGCAATATGTACCAGTAGTTACTATAATACAAGTACTACTGTGATGTGAACACACCGAGGCGTGACGATAGATATGGGCCAGTTATATTCGTTCGAAGCGAAAGAGCGGTAATTTTTACCCGACTACGGAGAAAGAAGGGTTATGAGTTTAACAGTCTATGTATGTATGTATATATATATATGTATTTAGAATTGAAATCTGGAAACTTAGTGACTAAATAAGTGTACTTCTACAGACATTTGTACGGCATTTTTAACCGACTTCAAAAAAGGAGGAGGTTCTCAATTCATCGTGTATGTATTTTTTTTTTTTTTTTTTTTTTTTAATGTATGTTCACTCATAATTCCGCCAAATATGTACCGATTTGGATGATTCTTTTTTGTACCTAATGGACATTCCATCAAGTTGGTCCCATAAAATTTTTATTCCTTATGAACCAGTAGTTCCTGAGAAAACATGAATGGAATGTTAGAATTATCTGGTAAAACGCCTAAAAATAGATGATGTTCTAATCAATAATGGTTATAACTCATACAAATATTTACCAATTTCAGTGATTCTTTTTTTATTCGAAAGCATGAACCATAAGGATGGTTCGGTATGAATTTCATCAAGACCGGATAAGAAATTTTTCGAAGAACATGAGTGATGGGAAGGAGATATAACTGGGAGAAACCATAAAATAGATGATGTCTTCGTCTACAAAATGGTCATACGCCATCCAGATCATCGTACCGAATTCGATGGTTTCTTTTTGACCCCCGACCAAAAACGAGGTGTTATTAGTTTGGGGGGGGGGGGGGGGGGGGTCGTGTCTGTCTGTCTGATAACTGTCTGTTGCCACAGACAACGGGCGGGTCGGGCGGGACGACGGGGGTTTGGTTTGGGGGGGTCGTTTTGCGATGCCTCGCAGCGCTCAAACGAGTGGACAGATTGGCGTATGCTGGTTTATTGGAGATGGTTCTTAGCGATGTTTCTTGAAAATCGGTTTAGCTTTGAAAACCATCAGCTCTTTTCCAAGTCGAGATAGGGATATTTCGTATACAATGGACATTTTTAATTACTTCTATTACTCCGAAAGATCTGAAATTTAGAACATATGTAAATCCGTTGATACTAAAAAACTGGTACTAAGAAAATGGTAACCTTCACCAGGGTCTGATGATGGAGCAGGAAGGTGGTCACAGGATTTCTGCACCAATAAACGTAGACCCACTGAGTTTGGGCTCGTTGTGTAGGTCTCGACGAGTATCTGCTAGAAAAACGATGTTCAGAGTCTGGTGATGGGAGCAAACAGTATGATGTTAACAGGAACTCTGTTCCATGAAATGGAACCCACCGAATTTTAGGTCTGTGGTTGGGTTGGGAGATTTTAATTAAAATAAATTTATACCTGTTGGTATTAAAGCTTTATATCCAAATCGGTATATAGTTGAATAAAGATTTTTCAAGAGAATATGACTAAAAAGAATAAAATAAAATTTTTATAAAAAAAAATAAACCGACTTCAATAGACACCACACTAAAAAGTGAAAAATAACTTCAATATTCTTGAAGTTGGTGCTAAAATAAACACGATACTTACCCCAACACCAGAATCAACTGACCAGCACCAACTTCAATAATATTGAAGTTATTTTTCACTTTTTAGTGTGGTGTCTATTGAAGTCGGTTTATTTTTTTTTATAAAAATTTTTATCTGTTACATTATTTACTAAGTGTACCTTCTACGGTGCCGTACACACTGGCACATGGCATAATTTACACACTGTAACTGTATGGCAGACTATCTAAGCCTGCGAGGGGCACCTGGGAAGGTTTCTTTCACGAGGGATTTAGCGCTTAAATACCTAATTACTGCCTTTACATTAGCTTAATATTACATATTGCGACTTCTAGTCTTTATAAACCGAGATCTAATAGTAAAGGACTCATATTATGTTGTATTAATGATTGATACTTTACTAATGCTGGGTCCAGCCACTATAGGGAGACCCCAAAATCTACCGATTTCACTCGGATATTAGACTTCTAGGCCCAAACGTTTAGAGCGACTCCGAAGGAACTTAGTCTCACCTAGCTGAAAGTTGACTTTTTCATTTAAACTGGAACAGCCGTTACTGAAAAATTGGTAAAAATAGCTTATAGTCGTTCCTATCCCAAAGATAAATCACTCCGTACCCGTATGTAAAAATTTAAAGTTTAGTCCAACTGAAATAGTGAATTGAAATGCGTTAGCGTAGTTTCTAAATTCCGTGCACACATCAGCGAGCGCCAACATTGCGAGCAAACAGTCGAGCATTCGAGCACTCGCGGCTGATGCAAGTTTGATCACCGCGACGTGCGACAACTAACTATAGCTCTCACATTCGCATGTGGCTGCTTGGTTATATCCTACGGGCCATGGAAGTTAGAAGTTAATGTAAATGGCAATAGAAAAATAAAGTAATTTATTTTATTTTATTTGGGACAACAAACGATTACATAATAAGGTAAAATAACAAATATGGATACTAAAAATAGGTACTTATGCAACCTGCACCGTTGACCACAGAATACACTTAAATTACAGCACATAGTTTTTAAATACTTACTTAAACAGATTTACGTTTTACGATTAATATAAGTATACAATGACAATAAGGTTTAACTTGGATGATATACAGTGTTTATTATGGAGGACTAACTAGATTTAAGTTACAATGATTAGATTAGATTACTTTAGCTTAGAGTAAAAAGAAAAAATTTAGACTTGCTCCATGAGTTTGGTTATAACATTACGTTTAAATTGTACAGCCGAACTAGCAAATAAATCTAATTCAGTAAAGTTGTCGTTATACATTTTCATCATGCGTCTTAGAGACGCTCTCTCACCTGCAACCGTTCTGCACAGTTTAGGGGCGAACAGTTTCTGATTATAGTTACTGCGGATACGTTGAGAACTACTAGGTAACTGTATATATATCAAATTCATGAGTTTAATACAGTCAAATTTATTATGGCATACTTTATGTAGAAATAACTGATCGTGAAGTACACGTCTATGTTTTAACGAAGTTATTTTAAATTTACTTAGCAGAGATTCGTAAGCAGCTTTTGCACGAAAACATTTATAGCTGACACTTTTGACATATTTACGTTGCACTCTCTCAATCTGATCACTATACTTAAGGTAGTGAGGATTCCACACAGGAACCGCATACTCCAACTGAGCTCTGACAAGGCTATTAAAAAGTAATAAATAGGTATGCCAGTTCCTGAAAGGTTTCAAAGACCGCATGACAAAACCACAGAATTTAATGGATTAATTTACAATTTTATTTACGTGCGAGTCAAAATGAAGCTTGTAATTCCATGAATAACTGTTAATGAATTGTACTCGTATACAAATATAAAACTCTAGTTATTATTATTACCTTTTAGTAGTAGTATTTCCATCTCTTCTTTAATATAAAACTAAATTTTTCTGTTTTTTACTATTTTTTGAATTTTGCCTTACGATACTTTATGCTTCTTACTCGATAGTAGGTTTCCTGTGCAAGGAGCCGTCCAGGTAGGTATCACCGCAGTGTCAGATATTCTGCCGCCAAGCAGCAGTGTGCAAACATTGCTGTGTCTAAAAGACTTAATATCATTATGTGGGGTCGGCCACGCGCTAGTGATTCTTCTGGTTTTATCTAGCGTCTATAGGTTGCGGTGACTGCTTACCATCAGGCCCGCAAGCTTTCTTGCCACCTTGGTAGTATAAAAAAAATATGCGGAGCCTCAATAAACAAAGTCATAAAACCTTAACTGCAACCAAAAAATAATAGCTTCCGAGCGTACTTCACAAAAATTCCTGTGCACACAAATCTCCTGCAACTCTGATAACCCGCTCTCCAGCTAAAATGTTATTGCACTCGACCGAATGTATGTCCCCTTTGTCTGGTGCACACCAGTCCTATCAGGACTTATACTTTGTTTGCCAGCTTAATGCGGCCCGAATAATGGAGCAAAAAGGAGTGTGCTCAAATATAGTTTCAGAAATGTCAACTTTATTACCACCTAGTAATTTCCTAGCAGTAACTGTGCTAGTACTCTCGTGGGTATTCGTGAGATGTTTAGAGGAGTTTAATTCTGAAGGTTATATCAATAGGCTAATTATGGCTAAGCAGATTGCAGTATATAAGAATATATTTATAAAGTGAGCCATATTTCTCTAGATGACTAAAAAGCTAGTTCTGGATGTGATCCCTTCCCGGTTGTGTCGATTTTCCACTTAATAAAGAAAACTTAATAAATAGCAAGTAATAATGATAGACATCTGTGTCTCCGCAATAACTTGTGCACGTGTAACGTGTATTTATCTTTTCACTAAAAATACACAAAAAAAAATAGGAGAATTAAATCTTAAATACCATAGACTAGCAATAAAGCTGATAATAATGTATAGTGGGTTTAGTTTATTTGCTTGAAACACGGGTTGAACACGTAGGATGTTTAAACGTCGTCCCACGTTGTATCTCTTAACAAGCAGCTTCGTGTTCTTAATCAGTGTTCTGGCACTGCTTCCTATTGCAATATAGTTTGATGCCAATTTGGCAGTGAATCTGCACATTGTGATTAAAACGTATAGTAATTGCATTTCTAGGAACATACTTATAAGATTTTTGTTCACCCGTACCAAGTTACACTTAAGTACTTATTTACGCGAATACTAAACATTGAAATCAAACTATTTATATGGATTACATCACGAATAATATGGGAAAATAAAAATCAAAAATAAACCGCGATAAACAAGTATGTGTACGCGTAATCCGTAAAAGTAGTTTAATTTCAATCAACTTCCAAGTTACTTTTCAACCACCAAAATCCAAAATACGTTGTTATCATACTGATACAACCACTATACTGATAACGGCACTCGGCTCTCCAAATAAGCCCCCATAGCAACATCACAAACAAACAAATAAAGTGTAGTTTCTGCAACTTTTAACTGTCCCGTCTCTATGATAAGACCAACTTGGCTCTGCTTCGGCGACTCCACGAATAGTTCGTTGTTTTGTACGAGTATGTGTCGACCTACTTCCGAGTGGTTTGGGATTATGATAAGTTTGCGGTCGGCCCCTCCGACTCGGAGGATGTTGGTTCTTTACTCGTCTTTGTTATTTGTGCTTAATTGTTTCGTTTAATCCCCTAAGAGCAACTTAATTTACACCCCACTGTCGAGTTAATGTTTTATGACAAGAGTGATTTCAGCTATTAATTTTAGCTTATACCAGACTTCCAGACTTCACGTGTCTTCATGTCAAAAACAGTTTTGCTTGGAAATTGTGTGAATTGTAATTAAATCGTAAAGCGGCTTCATCAAAATTGTAGTCTTTAGGATATCAGATGCTTGTTAACTCACATTGAAAAAGTTTTCTGAAGGAAGGAAGATAGTGATCTCATCCTCTTCCATTAAATATTGTTGACAAAAATGGCTGTTGTTCAAGCTACTACTCCGATATTGCTCAGCCCTGGTTTCTAATCTATTGCAATGTTTGACATTGCAATAGATTAAAAATAATTTAAATAATATCAGTCATCATGTGGTAGATTTTTTAGCGAACAATAATACTTCTTAGGTATTGGACATCAGGACAGGAGAACATCAACTGATTCCAAAGAATACCCCCGAAATAAACTAAAAGATACATATCTGCGACTAAAAGCCAAGTGTGTTCACCAGCCGCATAATATTGCCAGATAAAGTAGAAATCTGTGCTAATATTGATTCTATGGTCGCAGCACTTTGATGTTATCCGAGACGCAAGCATGACATTCCCGTGTATCTCCCGAAGGGGACATGTTGGGGGGTTGGGTGAGATCAAACATCTCAAACTAGACTCCACGCGTTTTGTAATACGAGTAAAATATATGTTCAATTCAGTGTATTTAAAAAAATTACCAGCCCTTGTTTATGTCACTCTGTTAGGCAAAAGCCTCCCCTCAAGATGAAGGAGCTTAGGCCATAGTCCACCACGCTGGCCAAGTGCGGGTTGGTGGACTTCACACGCTTGAAAGCTAATTAGGCTTTCTCAGACATGCAGGTTTACTCACGATGTTTTAATTTACCGTAAACTAGTAACAATCGCACAAAGACGATTCGCACATGATTCATTAAAGAAATCAATGGAAATTTGCATTATTCGTTTAATTTTAGTAGCAGTGTAGCAGAAGCTGCAGTGTTCTTCAAACTGGAACAACGCAGTAGCGGAATATGTGAAACTGTTGCGCTCTAACACCAGCAACATATTATTATCTATTTAGCCCATGTCCCACCTTAAGAAATCATTATATAATATTCGTGAATTGCTTGTTTTTGTGGTGAGCGTCGTCGCAGGCCAGCCTCGCTCCGGGTGGCTCCGGGTGGCTCCGGGCCCGGCTGCGATGTAGCTCGCACGTGGGACCGTGTTGCCACGTGACGGGAATTCCGAGCTCCACAGTGGCTCAATTTTTCTACAGACAAATGTATGCAGACTATGGAAAAAATGTACAACATCATATTTGAGCTGTGCGGGGTTTATGTAACATAATTCTTGGTTTGAATTGTGGTAAGTAGATAAAAGGGAATAAATAATACGAAGGAAAAAAATTTGCTTAAAAATACATATTTCGGTCATGTCTTACATTTTTAACCGACGTCGTGTGACGAGGTAATTCATCATCAGCTGCAGCCGCAAGACGTCCACAACTGGGCGTGCTTGATACTGTAAGTATTTATTATTTTTTATTTGAGATGCTAGAAACGCGCTATAAACACATGAGCCAGTCATTTTACTTCAACTACTAAAATTTCACGTGTCGTTGGAACGTTATTCTTATCATGTCAAACTGTTCAAAATTGTATTACTAACTACATCGGAATAACATGAAAAGTATTCTGTTTGCTTTATAATATAGTATGTAGGTAGAAAATGCAACGGCTTGCCAGATAGTTTTCTCCGTACCCTCAAATATTCATATTTAACTGGTGCTGTCCCTTTTTTCCCCTTGCCCCGTACTGTTGACTGACCATTGCGTGGATCGGACGTGTCCGCCGCACCTTAATAAGTTAATTCGTGTGTGCCTCCGAAAAGACTATTACTGTTGTGACCTAGTGAACTTTGTGAAGCGCTTCTAGTTTAGTGTGCCTGAAGACCAGCAGAGCCACCCATCCCATCCAGTGAAGAGGAATTTACCTACACCAAGTGCCGGTAATGTTCCACGCATGACCTTGACTTGACCCTTTTTCTTTGTTTCCCCTCTCGCAATTTTATTTTGTATTTACACCCTTTTTACGCCCAGCACACTTCCCCGCGACATATGCGTTTTAGAAAATATATTAAGTAATTCAAAAGCATTAAAATGTTGTACATTTTCAGTACGTAGGTAAAAATTAGGATATCCCATTAAATTTCATAAGTAAAAGTTTTGAAAGCTAATAATATTAATTAAATTATTCATAACAGTCATTACTAAGTTTGTTCATTTTTAAAAATGACGAGGGTGAGCAGTGTTCCGTCTCTTACCGAGGTAATTGAATTTCAGGAAAAATAAGTTTTTCGAAGTTACAATAACTCATTTTATTAAATCTAACAACGTAAAAGAGCTTTTAAAAAATAATTTCATAGAGATGATATTTTACTAAGTGGTAGGTTTCGAGTTTCTTGTCTGACTCAAACTACTAACTAAACTCACTAGGCTAATTAGCACATTCAGTTGCACAAACAAGCAGTGTGTGTAGACAATGCTGAACTAAGATGATGATTGGGATCGAGAATATCTCTTATACGATGAATGGCAGTGCAACAATGTACTTGTCCAGGCAAGCGAATCCCAAACCAGCTCGTGAATTTCCTGCTCCATTCACAACTAAGTTTTATATTTATAAAACTAAATTGGAAACTCTAATTTAGCCGAAAAACCGATTCTGTTTGTTTGTACGTACGTACTATATAATCTACATTTCTCAGTCACCCCCAGCCAATAGCTCTAGTCAATATCACCTATATTACTGGTAATATAACATTTATTAAGCGTACAATAGAGCACACACTCCATGGATATCGATCGCCAATCCAATTAGTGATCGCTAACAGTATCTGCTCTAATCAAATCGCAAACGCCCTTTATTTTATTACCTCGCCCTACCGAACGGACCAACTTCGGGTCAACATTGCCAAAACTTCTAATAAGCCTGTAGAGTTTTTTTTATCGCTGAAGATATACTGAGAGTTCTGAAGATAAAATCTTCAGTGAGACAATCCTGAAACTATCTCTGAAAAGTTGAAGGGAGGACAAAGGGGACGGTGCCTTTGTTTGGTAAACAATGTAATTAGTGTTGCGCAAAGGCGCCGCACCGGCCCGGGACTGCCCGGGGTTGCCTGCCGGGATATGAATAATTCCCGGGATACACATTGAATTTGATTTTTTAAATTTTTGGCATGAGATAGAAAAAAATCAATTATGTGTTTCTAATCTGTGGTAAAATTTTAACTGTCACAATTTGTATCAAAATTTGCACAGTTATTTTTCAGTACGTTGCGTGCAAAATTATGAATATTTATGGAATAAGACTAATTCATATAATATTGTACGGAGCAGTCAATTTGCCACCATATTCGATGTTTTATACCCCACACGGACCACGGCCTAAACTATGAAGAACCAACAAGAAACTCAATATGTATGTCGTTATTCCTCATTTTCATGTAATATACAAATCACTGAAGTTTTTTCTAGTTTTGTAAACATTGAGCTGGCAACACTATCCGGCTGTAGGTGGACAATTAAAAGAATCTCTCAACATCTGTCTGCGAGTCGCCGAGATCAATGGCGGCCAGTGAAAGGTCTCCGAATAAAATGAGCGTCGCTGATGCTATCTGCTCGCTATCTATCTGTTTTGTTCAATAGTGTTGTGCTCCTGATCCCGGAATAATTTGCCTTCTACATTTTGGAACTTAATCTAATTTATAGAGATATTATTGAAGGTAGATCTTTATTTTCAATCGATGTAAAGGGATTAATTAAATTTCTAGATTGAAATATCTAGAGTAAACATATTTAGATAGGTTAGGTAGTGAATAAAATGATGGCAAATAACATTAGTAAAATTAATCAAATAAGACCACATAAGGTGCTACCGTTGTGAATGTCCCATCAGTACGAAATCTTCGTCATTTATAATGCGTATCTAAGGTCTGGAGTATTTTTCCTGTATCAGTTTTCCCATCCGATTATAATGTAGGTGCATTCAAGGCTCGAGTGTGTAGGCTTTTAACAAGCTAGTGTGCTTTACTATCCTCGATTGCATCGCCGCTTACCATCAACTAAGATTGCAGTCAAGCACTAGCTTATATTAATTAAAAAACTGGCTGGAGTGCTTAGAGTAAGAAGTGTGACGTTTTGTTTGGACCGACCAGTTGACCGGACCGCGACTACTCTGGGCGACAGAGAGACGGCACTCTACGAAGCCGGAAACCTATCAGTTGGGTTCGATGTGCGTAATTTACCTCCAGGTATATTACGCACATGTTCTTCTTCATGTTCAACACCTCAGATTACAAATAATGGGCTCGGTATCGAGTTAACGCCAACGCTGATTAATCTCAAAAAATGGTGATCAGGTGTTCCACTGGACAATATTTACTATGTCATTATTATCACGTGGTGTCGTGGCAATAAAACGCCCAATATTCGCGAATCAATTGTTTTTGGCAGGCGTCTTACTGCTATTGTGCGTGGTATCAAAGTCACTAATTTTTCTTTACCTACTAGCCAGTTTTCATTGCTTACTGGCGTCATTTTAAAGTGTCAAAAATAGCAATCTTGAAATTACAAAAGAACCTAGAGAGTAGAATTAGGAACCTATTTTATTTAAAAAATTACATAACCTATTTACACGTCCTGTGCTCAAAATAGTCCTTCCATTATTGCTCTGTTGATGGAGTTGTTATTATCAATATCAACTCCGTTCTTCATAATGATGACACAATCTTGATTAATGGTCCCTCCGTTAATTGTTCTTGGAAAGTGTTTGTCATTCATTATTTTGTGTTTTGCGAAGTGATTGCTTGTTTGCTTTAAATTTGGCTGCATGTGTGTGGTTTGTAAACAGCCCGGGGTGGGGTGAGCAGACACTGTTTAGTTGTTGGTTGCAATAATAGAGGGGTAATGGGCCGTTCTCAAGATTACACTGTCGTGCCATGTTGTGGCTTATGTTGATATTATTGTTCTGTTTTAATATGACAGTTACATGAAGTAATAGTTCGATACTCTTAACATTAGTGACAGGTATTGTTAAAAGTAAGATTGGTGAAGAAAAAATAAAATGTTCATTAATCTTTTAGCTGTCTGCGTCATTTTGATTTATAACCAATCTAGAGGAAAACATGCTTCATAATATTACTATCTTCACGGCTTTACGCTGTATAGAGATTGGTTGAGTGAGGCTACCAGTATTGCTCCCGCAGATATGTTCGGGGTTAATAATATTATAGACGCTATAAATTGTAAATATAAAGTCATCGCCTAAAATCAGCAAATTTTCTTTTGCAAGTTTCAAGTATGAGGTAATAACGAAACTTATTAAATGGATCAATTAATGGATATTATTATTATTTACTTATAATAACGTCAAGCTCTTTGCTGTCTAGGCAGATGGCTCTACCTTTATTTGACTCTCTTTCGGTCCCAACATTTATAGTTCAAAAGTTAATAAAGTTCAAAAGGCTTGTTGAAAAGTTTTGGTTGAACCTATATTCAGAAACTTGGTGGTGGTGCTGTGACACCAATCATATTGTTCAAACTCAAACGTTTATTTGCGAATAAAATGTTTACACAAGATATTTCAAAGTGCAGTACGTAGAGATAATTTCATTCTACCAGGAAAATGCTAGTGTGCAACATTTACAGCCATTACTAATAAAGTCATTAATAAATTATATAATTAATAATATTGAACTTAGAACGCAAACACGTCAGCATAGGAACAAATATAAAAAATAATAATCATTCAATTTTAAATGTCATTTGAGTTTAGGAATTCTTTAATACTTTAGTTATGTGATTTGTTCTTAAACATAGTCATTGGTAATTTTTATCCCTTGGAAGCTTATTAAATACTTTGATGGCCATAGAAAACATATTGTCAAATATTTTACTGTTGAAATTCAGTATAAAGCTAAAGAAGATTTGAAGGTCTCCAAGGTCATGGTGTCTATTCAGTCTATGACGTCACCACCGCGCACCGGTGGCAACTTGCTTTAAATTCAAAGTTAATTAAACTTGAGAGAGTATAATTGTTACCTAATGTTCTAGTTTTAATGAACAGTATTCAATTTGAGGTGGCCATGGTTTTCCTTTCAAATTGTAGACAATTACTTTATTTCTATTCATCCCAACATCCCAAAACATAAACGGTCACCAATAATTATATCCGCTATTCTTTAGAATGTTATTTAACAAGTGAATTAAAAACTTAGGAATATTAAGGCATTCGCATAGTTTTTTTTTTTCATAAAATCCACAGGACAATTCTATATATGCCTAAACTATGAATCCATAAATTGCTTCGACTTGCAAGTATGTTACTGCTTATGATATAATAAGTAAACTCTCTTTTTAACTGATTAAAATCTGTAGACTAATATAACTAGACGACATAATGTAAATGCACAGCTCATACAAATATAATCTGCTTTTGTAAAAGACCGTCTTGCTCAACAAATTTATTTCCTCTGTTTAGCATTTATATGGCGACTACTTGAGATAAAATGCGGCTTTGGTGAGATTTATGAGTGACATTTGACGTCATAACGAGTTTAGAACCGCTCACGTTCCTTAAACGACTGCATCATTTCCTTTTATAGTTACCGTAAAGGTAGGTTCAATGCAAACGCAGGTCAATTCCAGATTCCACTTATCAAAACTGGTCTTTTGTACTTTTCACTGGTCTGGACTCTGGACAGATTAACGTTACTCCGCTTGGGAACTATGAATGGGACGTTTCTCTGGCGATATTAATCAGTGTAGGTTTTTTGATGCTATTTATTGCATTGCTGTTTGTTATATAATACATTAGTTACAATCTTGAACATAGTAATTTGTTAAAGCTGTAGTGCCCTTCACAATTACGCTTAACACTGGAATATATAAATATTACTACATTTTGTCAAAGAGGAGATGGGTTGAGTTTGTTACTTACGATATTGAAGATGGTTTAAAACTAACTATAATCTAGTCTTCAATCGTTTTGGTATATGAAATTCCATTTTCAGTTCCCCATGGTCGCCCTACACCAAGTTCCACGGCTCCCGAAGTTACACAGCGCGCCCGAACTTGCATTGTTTGCTCTCAAATTATACAGAGTTGGCGTTAATTAGCCAAGTTGGCCGGCTTTTTCGCAAAATACCTGGTGAAGGCTCCGGGGCCTGATGTATTCGGATTCTTGTTCAAGTACAAGTATGTGGATATAAGTTAGTCAATAGCGTCTAGGTTGCCAATATATACGTAGAAAGATTGATTAGACGAACAAAAGGACGCTAGTATCGAGACATTTACACCAAGAAATAAAGGGAGTGATTAAGGTTTTTTGTATACAGACAAAGTGGCAAGCAAGCGTGCGGCCCGCCTGATGGTAAGCAGTCACCGCAGCCTATAGACGCTAGCAACACCAGAACAATTACTAGAGCGTTGCCGACCCTTAAGACGTTAGATATTAAGTCTTATGTCCGGTAATTTCACCAGCTACAGTGCCTTTCACACCGGAACACAGCAATGTTTACAGACTACTGCTTGGCAGCAGAATATGAGACACTGCGGTGATACCTACCAGTTCCTTGCACAAGGAACCCACCACCTAGTGAAACTGTTATTTATCTAAATATTACCGTTTGATGATGAAACACGGTTCCCATAACAGATAGGTTAAGGACTTCAAATACAGAAATTCTCATTGCAGTTTACATAGTTTAAAAGTAGACAGACTGTCCCTTCTGTGGGTTAGTATAATTTACATACTTTAAATGTGTCATCCATTTCCAAACATTAACAGCCATAACTACAATAAATGAACAAAATATCTGTTGCTCCCTGGTATCCCGCGGTGATATCATAATGAAAGTGTCCAGAGCCTGGCGCGATAATGATCAGCGAATCAATCAAAGTTAAGCCTTCATTTCCGTTTTAATACAATTCTGTGTTACTTTGGAAGTGTATTATAATTAAACGCTTCGCTGTTCAAGACAGTTAGATGACTTAGAAACCAATATTAGATATTTAAAGTAGGAGTTACACTTTGAAATTTTGTAATTGATTTAAACAGTTGATTAAATAAATAAGCGATTATCTACTGTTTTCCAGTGTGCGGCTTGAGTATTATATCATCCTAGATAATGCAAACCTAAAAGGTCATGCTGATTTGCCCGTATTTCCAATACTTAGTCAATGAGGGACAATGACAATAACTGCCGCAATCAAAAACGTCCATTTTTTTAAATCTGATTATTTCAAATCTCGGAGCTGCTTATGCATTAGTTCCATTACTGAGTACAAGATAATATGTATATATATCTGCTCATCATCAGAGTATAAAGTATTAATTAGCTTGTAATGCCGAAATAATCTGATTTCAAGAACTGCGTTAGTGATCATTAATACTTATAGTGTGTCAGAAAATTTTTGTTAAATTTTGTAGCGGAACTAATATGCTGTCTGAGCGAAAAAAATCTGATCCAATCAGCATTAATTAAGACGGATCCTAATGAAACCCGGCTAATCCGGAACAGTTAAGTTAATTCCAGTCCGTGACGTGATCCGGTCGAACAACCAGTTTAAACCGGTTACACTAACGACTGCCGGCAATCATGCCACGTGTTTACATTCGTTAATCGCTGTTTGGTCAGATCACTTGATAAATACACATCGACAACTTTGCCATCGAGTTTAAAGTTTGAATACGCACACAGCCACCGCAAAGTGAGGGCAACTCTCCATTATTTAAAAAAGAATGAACTTTTGAAAAATAGATGAGCTCGTTGATTAATATCTTGCCGAATCTTCTCAGTGGAAGTCGTGTTACGACCTGGTGGAGGATGTAAAAATATGATGCATAGCAAAAATATTTTGACATTATATTTTGAATTTGATATAGTATCAATTACTACTGATAAATGATAGATAATATTGATGTCAGTCAATACGAGAGACGAAACATTGTCTATACACTAGTGTATAGACAATGTTTTGTGTAGTGTGTGTCTAGTCAATCTTGAGCTTCTCGTCTGATATTCCACAGTGCCTGAAGACAAAGGTCTTTAACCAGTATTTGTGTTTCCAGTGATGACACATGGTACTGAAACGTGTCCCTTAACTGCTGGCCTTTTACAAAAGCTCAGAGTCACACAATGAGCAATTATCGGAGTTTCTTTGCGTGACAAGATTCACCGACGAACCAAGGTCACCGACATAGCTCACAGACTCATCTGCAAGTTGAAGTGGCAATTGGCAGGCCACATCACTCGAAGAACCAATAACCTATGGGGAAGAAATATTCTCGAGTGGCGACCACGAACCGGAAGAAGCAGCGTAGGCAGGCCTCCCACTAGGTGGACAGACTACTTTGTAACACTCTCGGGCAACCGATGGATGTAAATGACTAACTTTCATTAATTGTGGCGTTCCAAGGTACTATGTTCAGCAGTGGACGTCTTCCGGCTGATGATGATGATGATGACTTCACATTACACCGTGGAGGCAGGCTATCAATGTCTACATTTAATACATGAGCTTACATTTATCTTCTGTGTACAGCTTCTGCATTGTTTGGGATTAGATCAGCTTGTGCCGTGGTACTACAATATATTATAATTGCTATACAGCTACTGTTGAAATAACTACTGTTATGTGCAATAATGCGACATCCGATAACGGGGCTATTAGCATGTGGAGCGCGGCGTTAATGAATTGGTGTTAATCAAATTAGTGGTGTCGGCCGACACGCACAGAGCTGCACTTTTACACAAACTATTCAATTTGTTGATTGTACAAGCATGCTGCAAATATAACACCCTGCAAGTGGTCCTGTACTATTTTCACTTTATATTAATGATATCACTCATCACATTCAGCATTGTGAGGCACTTATGTTTGCCGATGATTTAAAACTATATAAAATAATCAAGAGTCCAGAAGACATCACACTTGTGCAAAGTGACATCAGAGGAATTGAGAGTTGGTGTCAGGAAAACGCAATGACGCTTAATGTGCTAAAATGTTACCACGTTAAATTTTCTAGGAAGAAATCCCCATCCGCCTCTTCATATGAACTATGCAACAGTATATTGACACAAGTAAAAGATACTTGTGACTTGGGTGTTACAGTGGACGCTGCATTAAACTTTAAAGCTCATATTGACTCAGTAGTAAAAAAATCTGCTAAAATGCTGGGTTTTGTTAAGCGTAACACCCTAGGTTTTAAGAGGGCAGAAACCAGAATTATTTTGTATAATGCGTTAGTGCGTAGTCGCTTAGAATATGCTAGTGTTGCATGGAACCCATTCTACGCTGTGGACTCACAAAGAATCGAGAATATCCAAAGAGCCTTCACCAGAGGGTTAGCCTTTGTATCTCAGGGTATTAGTCACCGTTGTCCTTACGATCAACGGTTGAACTTCTTTAATATGCAAACATTGCACAAACGTCGCCGTATGCATGATCTCGTGTTCCTATATAAAATTATAAATGGTCCAACGAAGTGCTGTGATCTTACGGAACGTGTAGCCTATTCAGTACCTCACAAACCCCCTAGGTATCCAATTACCAGGACTCTGCACATTCCTCGTAGTAAAACCAACATAGGATTGAACTCTCCCATTATAAGAATGTGTAGGGAATATAATTCACTAGTCTGTACAGATCACAGCATCGATATAAACAATATGTCTCTGCATTGCTATAGGAATACCATAGGAGAGTCTTTCAGTAACAAAAGTACAGGATATAAAGATAAAATATAAAATTTTAAAATTTTAAAATTATGATAGAAACAATGTGGGTAGCTCTAAATTTTTAATTTAATTTAATAATTCACATTAATTCATACAAGTTAATTGTTAATGTTATGTTAATATTATATTATAATATATAGTCAGAACGTATTACGATTTATTGATTTGTATAATTCAGTCAAGGTTTTATTAAATTTTTTTGACATTCCGGAAGTTATAATGTATGGAATTCATATAATAATTATTATCGATTGTAATGAAATGTTATGTTGACTAGTGTTTTGGCAATGTTGTGTACGCCTTTAAGTGGAATTTGTATCAGCACAAAAACAGCTAACCATTATTTGATATTGTAAGTTACGATATACTTTCTGTTGGTGTACCTTTTTAATAAATAAATTAAATTAAATTAAATAACAAAGGATTTACGTAGTAAGCAGAAAGCCATAACACAATAGTTTGGTTCTTAAGAAAACACGTGTTAGCAACGGGGACTACTATTCTAGTATACTCGCGCGTCAAAATAGATTAGGGGTACATTCTTGTCTTCAGATCTTTCGGGTTTTTCGTAATAGAATCAAATGGAGCTTACTGAAACGGGCTTGTTCTGAATACAACTTGGATATGACAGTTTAAATATCATCATCAGCAGCTAAAACACGTCCACTGCTGAACAATTGGCCTCTACCTGAAAAGGGATCCCTCCCTTGCCATAATCCCTACGCTTGGCAGGCGTCTTGGGAATCGCAGTAGGTGGTAGGTAATCCAATAGAAAGACGCTGCAGCCTGTCTTCTTGTTTTCAACTAATTCGCCTCTTACGGGCACTTAAGGGTATTTAATTATTTTTTTTAATTTAGTGACAAGATGTTCACCTAATGGTCTCGCGACACGCCTGCCATAGACAGCTGCACTGCACTGCTGCTCATCACCCGAGATATTGGTTATTAAATTACTTAAGGCTGGTGATTTCACCGCCCGACAACCGTTGGGGAAGAATGGTTCTCGAGTGGCGACCACGAACCGGATGACGCAGCATAGGCAGGCCTCCCACTAGGTGGACAGACGACATTGTGCGCGTCGCAGGTAACCGGTGGATGCAAATCGCCAATTGTCGTTCATTGTGGCGTTCCAACGGGGAGGCCTATGTTCAGCAGTGGACGTCTTCCGGCTGGTGATGATGATGATGATGATGGTAATTTCACCAGCTACAAACTTCACACCAGAACACAGCAATGCTTACACATTACTGCTTGGCGACAAAATATGTGAAGAAAATGAATTTTAAGTTGATATAAACGTATAACTACAGGCAGATTTCACGAAAGTTAAGGATATAAAAAACTAATTCCTTCAACAAGTGGTTTTATAAAAGGATTTTTATAGGAACGTGGAATTTTTAAAACATTTTCAGTGCGAAGCACAAAAAATTTCAAGAGAACTTAGGAAAAGGGTTGCGATGTTTTATAATTAAATAATTACGTTGAAATAACAATGTTGGCTTTTCTAATTTCGCCACTCAGGGGCGAGGCCCAAAATTGAATAAAAGTTTTTAACAGCGTGTCAAGTCCATTTTGACTCTTTTGGCCAAGAGTAGGTAGCCACCTGCTCTTAGCCAAAAGGTAACAACTGAAAATCGTTTTCCATTTTTACGATTGGCGATGCTCCGAGGCGTATAAATCTCCTGGGAAGGTATTAAATTTGTTTTTTCATTAACAAACCCTACATTTCATTATGGGGTCTCGGACGCACCCCTTATTTATGGACGGTTACCCCTTTCTTTGAGTAAAAAAAATAAATTTACCGGCATTCTGTTAAATAAGTGAGGAAGTAATGTAACGGCGGAGTGACCGATGCCAATGGTTCTATTGTTGAAGTAGGAGTTTGTTTATCCGAAATTATTACCTATGAGATAGGAACGAGAAGAGTGTTCCATTGAAAAACTACTGTAAAATGTGTACTTAATCTTTAAGATAATAAGTCGATACGAAACTTCTTAGCTAAACACATCTGTATTCTAATACCATTAAGAGTAAAAATGTCTTCTTCTATTTTTCATCACATATAAATTGTTGCCCTGAATTACAGGGGCCGGAATACAACAGTTGATGCAGGCATGACAGACTACGCGTCGTTGAGGCATTCCTGCCGTACCTCGAAGCCTGGATACAGCGACGGAGCGGACGACTCACCTATAGGCTTACGCAGATAATCACCGGACACGGTTGTTTCGGTGATTATCTGCATAAGATCGGACGTGAAGCGACGACGAGATGCTTCCACTGCGACCAGTCTGACTCCGCCCAACACACGCTGGAGGCTTGCCCCGCGTGGTCGTTGGAGCGTCGAGACCTGGTCGCAGTCATCGGATCGGACCTCTCCCTGGGCAGCGTAGTGTCGGCTATGCTGTCCGGGGATGCGGCGTGGGGAGCGATGGCCACCTTCTGCGAGACTGTCATGACCCAGAAGGAGGCCGCTGAGCGGGAACGCGAACGCGCTGATCCCGCTCGGCGACGAAGGCGCAGGCCGCGTCAAGCGGCCGCCCAACGTCTCGCTCCTCAGCCCTGAGCCCGGGGCTATAAACAATGGGCAACCTTCGGAGTCGCTGGACGCTCGGGGTGTGGGCCCCTTGAGCGTCCATTGAGTACGGCGGCGACTCCGAGGAGGACGGCGGCGGGGTTGCGACCCCCGTCCCCGTGAGTACCGTGACTGGTTCCCGGGGGGCTACAATGCGCCCCCCGGCGGCGGGCTCAAAGGCAAGGCACTGAGGGGCCCCTGGTGCAGATCCCACCGGAGAGCCCTGGGGTCTCCCCTCTCATGTGCCGATGCGACATCCGCGGGGGTTTTAGTGGGTAAGAATCCCACATACCCCGGTCGAGCCCCACAGCTCCCGGGGATCTTTCGAAGATTTCCCCCGCGTCAAAAAAAAAAAAAAGGCATGACAGACTGTGAAAGGCCATAAAAATACTTCATAAAGAGTTAATTAAAAATCAACCACTAATATTTAATAAAAAACTATTCTACAACTTGTCATCATGTGTAAATTGTTGCTCTAAATTACAGGGCAATAGACCGATTGGAAGAGAGCTTAGGCGTAAGGGAAAGGCTAGACTTAAAAGTGCTCTAACAGAGGACTCCATCCATATAATAATAATAATATAATAAATAAATAGCCTTTATTTCCCATTAATAATAATAAGTACATTACAATTAAATTTTCATGCAAAATAATAGAAATTGAACATTTATACCTTTGATTAGATTAAATAAAATTTATATGTTCATTTAATTTCAAAATAATAAATCTTTTTAATTCGGTCATCCATTCACAGATGTAGGCCTCCTCCAAAGTTTTCCAATGTCTTCTATCCTGTGCGTCTCTAGACCACGTAGCGACCCGCAACTGCATCTATATCGTCAGACCATCGGCGGTAAGGACGTCCTCGGGGTCGTGTTACGTCTCTAGAGTGCCAGTGCAATATTCTTTCACTCCATCATCCGTCTTTTTGTATCCATCTACTCCATCCATATAGAGTTTATTAAAAAATAAACCACTAATCGTGTAGGGATTAAAAATATCTTCTAAATATCTTCTAACTTATCATTACACTTTGGTGCTCTAAATTATATGGCAATAGATTTGAGTTGAAGAGAGTTGAAGTATAATAGGAATGCGAGACTCAAGTGTTCTAACAAAATACCCAATAGCGAGTTAATGTTTAAAAAATCGACCATTTTAATCTCTTGACGTTCGCAATTCAATTTTACGATGAATTGCAAACCGTTCCGCATGGCTGCACTCAAGACCCTGGAAGATCCCAATTTAAAAGTCTCAATACCGAATAAACCGCAAATACCCGCCATAATTGTTGCACGGGAAAGATCCCGCTAACGAGCGCCGAGGGAAATAAAAAGATCCCGGCCGGCGCGGCCACGCCGTCGGCGACAAATAAAATGATTACCGTTGGGGCCCCAAAGCGCGAAATGGATCGCTGTTATGGCGTCGCTAGCGCCATTAAGATATTAAAAACCTAATTTATGAGGAAGACCACATATTTAAATATTACAGGGCTTTTAAAGTGAATCATTGAGCGAATTGGTGTTTGTTAAAACAAACACATATAATATTAAAAGTTATAACATTAGCCAAAAATAACACATATTATTTTAAAAGTTATAACATTATGTTGCTGCCAGAGACCACGGCAGTTTACTTACTCACGAACATAAAAAGACTAAAGAACTTACTCTTAACCTTAAAAGTAATCTTTTTTACAATCAATACATCAAAGTGCGATAGTGAAATAGTATAAATTATAATACACTGGTATGAATAAAAATTCATCAATAAAGTCCACTTTATAGGCCTACGGAGCATCACTCTCAGATTTAACGGCCTCAGCAAAAAAATTAAATAGTAAAAATAAAAAAGAAAGTTGGCCTTTGATAGAAATAAAGCGGCCCATTCATTATCGGTGGGACTTGCATGCATAGCTGATTTATTAAGTTTTCAACTGCCGGTGACGTCACTACGGGAGATTAGGGATGGGCAAGTGGTCGTTTTACGGGATTTTTAGATCTTTTCATTTATCAGAAAATGTCTTTACCTACTTCAAAAATAATTCAAATGATTTTAAATCTTCATAATCAACGAATCGTGGTCAGTGATAAATGATTTTCTTTTAAGTTTTTCAACCAATCTGTAGGTAGCCCGCATGGTCCAAAAATTGCGTACATTTTTCAGGGTTCCTACCAGTAAGGAGTACTGGCTAACTACATGGTAGGGCTCACCGTCCAGGTCCACCATCACACTGACAGATATTCATCTGCAAAGCAGCAGAGTACATACATTACATTACTATATTTGTTGCGAAAGGTACCTGTAGCTACAGAAACTGGGCTCCAGTTACTCAATAACCTGATGTCTCTGGTGACGAGCGGCAGTGCAATCTACAAGCGTGTTAAACACGCTTGTAGATTGCTGCTTGTAGCTTGTAGATACTATCAGGTCATTGTCGCCACTAGATTGCAAAAAAAAGAATCCCACAGAGTACAGGAGAATCACTATTTCCTTTTTGAAATAGTGTCTCAGTAGCGATTGTGTCCGCTCCGAGCGTCGACAGCAATGAATTCAATTTGCGGCGCTCACTTCATTGCACCTCCATTTCTTTATAACAAGTCTGTCTGATTTCTTTGAACGGCATCCGTTTTGCTCGGTATTCGTTTGAAAGATAATTATAATTAAAACTTTTGCTGTTTGTATGTTAATTGGGCAATGACTGAATTCTTGTTAAGGAAGCTTATTGCTTTAAAAACTTTAAAAGCAAGCAGCTTCCTTAGATTGAAATCCTGGTGAGTTTTGTGTGTAGATTCATACTGATTAGGCGTTGTGTTCCCTCAAACAACGTCATTATATGGTGTTGGGTTCTGTCAAACAACGCCTTTATGCGCCGTTGTGTTCTGTCAAACAACGCCTTTATGTGGCGTTGTGTTCTGTCAAATAACACCTTCGAAGGGCGTTGTATTTCTTCAGGCAACCTACGAAATCCGTTCTCAACTACGTTATTATGTAGAGGAAGAATTCGTGTGCGAAATTGTCATACTTCTGAATCCATTGGTTTGAGTTTGCATAAGGCAGTATTATTAAAGACGAACTACGCATAAAAATACACAGCTCTCACCATATACCACAATATTTATAAATTTAATAGGTAAGCACCAATTAGTGGTATTTGAATTTTTGCACTTTAATCTGTTCAACCACCATTCATACATTATAATTAATCTCAGCCTGACTTAATTATATGTTTTTCTTTCTAGGTAAGCGACATCAATTAGATCTGATAAATCAGGTTAGTGATGAATATTGATGAGGAAGCTGCCGGCAATTAAGACGGTTATTAGTTGGAGCTTGGAGACAGCGTCATATTCAGTGTCAAAGCAAGCAAAGTTCTCTTTCATGCAGTAGAGTATGGCTATTAAATATTCTTTGATGTTTCATTAATCAAAAATATACTTACAGTTTTGTACAGCCGCGATCACAAATATCAAATAGCGTGAATCTAGATTAGGGTATTATTTCAATGTGATTATTTCTATTCTCAGAGGGTAAAATACCGTAAAATCATAAATTATATATAATTATACATATTATATAATTATATATATTATATTATTATTGAGAACGAGACAATCAACATCTTTACTCATTAACAAAGTATAAGGTATTAGATTAGAGATTGATTGGTTAAGAGTGTCGATATAATCTGATTTCAAGAACTGAATTACTGATGATTAACATTAAATGACTTTTATGATTGCGGCAGGTAATTAATCTTCTTACTTAAACACATACGTTAATACCACAATAGTTGTCTTCAGATGTTCAATTCATTATATTATTTTTTCTTAGTGCTAGGTCATAAAGACAACTCTTTACAATACAATAAATAGGTACACATGCTGTGTGCCACTGCCATACTCGTATAGTACCTAATTGTACTTTAATCTATACACATATATTTGTGCTGCTCGCTGTGGAAACGTTTGGTCCATGGAGCTCCAGCACAAGAAACTTTTTCCAACAGATTTCTCCACGACTGATCGCCTCCACTGGTGACAAGAGGGCTGGCTCTTTTCTCGCTCAAAAAATCAGTATTGCAATTCAGCGAGGAAATGCAGCCAGCGTTCTTGCCACCATTCCGCGCGGTCACGATTTATTTGGTAATTCGTAAATAGTTTATTTTTAATTTATATGATAATAACTGTACATATTTATTATTAATAAAAATACATTATTCGTTTATACTTTAATCTTAACATAGTAATTTCTTAAGTATGAACAGTTGATATTTAATCACTTATCCTAATAAACTGCAGACGCAGTTAACGTGTGACATGTAGATACATGCCACATGATATTATTACTAGCGAGTGCGCAGCGACATCTCCCCAGATCGCAGCATCTCAATTGGCTCGCTACCAGCTTATAAATATTCAACGCAGAACTTATCTGCACTTTGTTACTTTATTTATTTCTAAGTGCGGTTGCAGTAATGTACGTTAACTCTAATAATATACCTACCTAAATACATTGAGCATTAATGCTTACAAAAAAAGTTAAATAGATTAAGCCCAAACTATAAAACTTCGTTATAATGGTGACGAGCAGAGCAGTTAGCGTCGCGATGAATATTTATGAGCTCTACACCGAGAGTCGCGACATTCATGCCGAGTGGCGGGAGTGTCACGCGCGTGTCAGATACATCTGTCAAAGGAAATGCAACTCAATTGGATGATAGCGCTTTTGAGAATATTTAAGTAGGCATCGTAATATAATAAAAAATAGGAAATAAAGAGTATAAAACATAAAAATCCATATCCATCCAACCGCGAATAAAATGGACTGTAAGTTTATTGTTATGAAAATAAAACATTATATACTTACTTACATTTTTATATCTCGAATTACTTTCTTTGAAGTTTCATTTGATACACATATTATTGAAGTTTTTGAAAAAAAAATAATGAAATGGTGATTGTAGACTGCCATTCCAATATACCGATCCCAGGGTGAAGAGTTTTCTTCGTCCTAATTACCGGTGTCAACCCAAGGGTCACGTCATGCAGTCCTACATCAGATAAATTCAGCTGATTTATTCCGAATGCAAACTAAACATAGGCGCAACTAATAATATTATGCAAACGAAACGGATACGTGTTAACCTAACCCAAATTCAAAATTGCAGCCATCAATCTTATAAACGCCTTTAACCCACAGAAGGCACTTCCGAAACCGCATCCATCTAAAAACCCCAATCACCCCACAACTAGAAACACAAGGAGCTTCGCCCCCCATTATCCAGGGGGCGCATGTTATACGAGAGTTTCCGACCAACTGGCCGAACGATAATTTCAATTTAACTCATGTGGATGCCTTAAAAGCTTCCCAAATTGTTTGAGACGGCGCGTGCGGGGAGCTAAACGCAATTAAATTGGTGGCGCCACCTAGCGGCAAATTAATTTTGTTGACATATTGCGAATGTGTTTATTAATTTGTGTAATAGATGGCTCCGGGGAAGTGGTGAAGGAATTGTGGGGTATTATTGTTAGTTATTACTGAATATGTGTTGTAATGGATGATGGAAGATTTGATTTTAAATGTTAGTTTTCTATGCGAGTGAGTAATTTTTCCACGTATATAACGATCTCCGCACCGCAACAACAACACTACACTGCTGCTTTATCACAAAACATCTTACACTGCCATGATACCTTACCTGGATAGACGGTTGCCTGTCACTTAATGCACTAGGGGCAAACCATGTAGTTAAATATTGTTAAGTTATTCAGATAAATAATGGTGCCATTAATTGGACAACAACATGGGAGTGTTGGAGTATCTACGTGATAAAATCCGGAACGAGGAAATCTGTAGTAGAACTAAAGTAACCGACCTAACTCTAGTAGTTAGTAAGTTGAAGTGGCAGTGGAAAGGTCATATAGTCCGGAGAACTGAAAACCGGTGGGGATGAAAGGTGCTCGAGTCGCGACCAAGGACTGGAATACGCAGTGTAGGATGGCTCCCCACTAGATGGACAGACGCCTCGTCGAGGTGGCAGGGATCCGTTGGATGGACACAAGCGACACAACATCGGTCGCGATGGAAGTGTATAGGGGAGGCCTATGTTCAGCAGTGGACATCTTATGGCTGACGCCAACGGCGGCATGATGCCAACCGCTATTGGAGTAACTAAAATAATTATAAAAGTTAATTAAACTAGTCGAAATTGTAGAAAATGTGTAAACGAAATAAATCAAATTATGTCACAAAAGTCACATCAAAAAGTGCCGTAGTGATAAATTGGCTTTGAACACTATCTTCAATGCAAATATTTGCTGCTTGTAAGTTTGCTTAGGCCAGGACGAAGGAAACTTGATTTATTGCAAATCCATTATGAAAACGAAAGGTTTGCTTTACTTAGAAGATCTTCAGGTCCAACGTGTTCAGGCAGTACTTCATAAGAAATGTGATATAATTGAAATAGAGCATGCCCTTGTTCCTAAGTTTATAATTTATATCACCTTGATTGTGATCTTCAATAATTAATAATATCATCTTCAGATTAAATTAAATGAAAAAGAAAAGAATTAAAATAGAAAAAAGGCAAGCAGTGAGTATATTGCTGGAGTTTATTCTCAGTGGAGGCCATAATTATATTCGTAAGTCATTTTCTAACTCCACCAATAGCGTACTTCTGTGAAAACAGTTTTGTAGTTTGTTTTAAAATATATAATAACATTTTCATAATATGCAAACGTTTCTCAAACTAAATAGGCACTGTTTAGGCAAAACGAAATGCTACCCAGGGAGCCTCCAGTCCATGGACAGAATAGCTAATACTAGCGCAATTACGGCCGCCTGTAATTGGACCAACTCTAGCTGTGGATTAATCCCTCCGGATCAGGTCTCAAAGATCTGGTGTCCGATTCCTGTGGGGCTATAGTATATTACTTAAAGGACTATTGAAATTATAGTTCTGCTTTAAGCATAGTATATTGCAAGCCGAGCTTGATTTCTAATTGAATTTTGGATTTATTTTCTATTCATCAGCCGAAAGACGAAGACACTGAGAATGAAGGAACTGCCATATTCCCCACACTTGGCAGGGTTCTTGGGGATCGCAGTATAGGTGGTAGGTAATCCAATAGATTCTTCTTTTTTCTTAGTCGCCTCGTATACATCCCACGGGATAAGATAGTTTACAGTACTATCTTATTAAAAAAATATGGAATGGCTATGCAGTATGCACGTTGGTAATAAAAAAATCGAATGGAATGTCCGTTATCTGCCAGGTGTTCACTTAGTAAACGACTGTCCATTCTGGTCACCCAGCACTGAACTTTATAGTTAATAGTTTAATATTATATTTATATACAAAAAAATAAGATATTTAAGACGAGCATTACAAGGTAAGGTCCTAATAGCTTGATGCGGCCATCAGGATTAAACAGTTGTAGTTTGAATGTAGAGGCTGGAGTGCTATTATGGGAATAGGGCATGGGCAGTATTGTAAATATCGTCCGCGGTGCTTCGGATGGTGATTGGATGGTTTAGAAATTGCTCAGTTTGGGGATAATGAGGTTTTAAAATGCTAATAGGTTACCTATCTACTTGGTGCGGTTCAAAATATAACACAATTATTTTTAATTATCTCTTATTGTAGGCAACAGAATTCCCATTACAAACTTTTACAACGGAAAATACTTATAGTTTTCCATAAACTAAATTGATTGATTGATTGATAAACTAGATGGCATGGAAATTTTTTAATTCATTCAACTAGCTGACCCACGCAGGTCCGCCCGCGCTGTGTTTACGTTAACTAAACTTTCAATAATATACATTCGCATAGAATACAAAACCTCCTTTTTTAAAGTCGATTAAAAACTTAAAGACTTTTAGTTCAAATGGCGTTAAACGGTCACCCATCTATTTAATGACTTTACCTAACGTTGCTTAACCTCATCGATTTCCAAACATTGTTAACAACTGTCTATGAGTTTTCCCTTACAAATATTTAGAAAAATTGTTAAAATCGGAGCAAGCGTATAACCAAGTACACATTTTGACTTTAGTCCCCTCTCCCAAGGGAACCGTGCCGAATGTCGGTGTGACCCTCCTGAGGAACGATTAAAAAGCCAAGGTACTTGTAAAAATAAATATAATAGAAAAACAAGAGAAACAACTGAATAGATTCTTTACATTGAAAAAAATATGGCTGAACGCCCAACCACGCATGTGTCCAACCAGCACTCACGTGATCCTTTTGTCAAGAACCGAAAACTAAACCTATGATACTAAAAAGGTAACAAATACAAGGTAGTATATTATACACTATACAATGAGCGCGTCGCTTACAGTCGGGATAAAAATTATCCTATGTTAGGACATAGGACATAGGTCCGAGGTAGGCCTCGGAGTATTAACTCAAATCATGCCAAGTTTCGTTTCAATCCATCCAGTAGTTTCGGCGTGATGCTCAGCCGAGATACAGACAGACAGACAAAAATAAAAAATAAAAACATTTTTGGCTTTAGTATCGGTTATAGAATGCCCTCCAAACATAATTTTCTAAATATCTTCAATGTACAGAATTGGACCTGTTACAGTTTTATTATAAGTATAGATAGATAATAATAATAATAATATCTTGGGACAATCCACACACGGAACATACTCGTACACATAAATTAGCTATACTGAAGGCATTTCCTCGGAAAAGCAAATCTAATGAGCAAAAAGTAACTGGCTAACAGGAAAAGAATGAAGGCCCAGGGGTCTGTGCAAACACTCCGGTGCTCAGGGCAATAAATACACCAGTTTTATTGATGCAGAAAAAGGCCCCTCTTTTATATAGTTCATTACTTTTGATAAAAATAGCATCGACTCGGATTATGTTGGGATTTTTCCTTTATGCTTGCTTATGGACCGTGGGCTGATGTTTGTGGCCATGTATGCTCCGAACTATTCGTTTCTTTGTTTTGTTATAGCAAGCGTTTGAGCAAGACTCGTAAATGTGACAGATAAATGGAGTTAAGAAAGCCCGTGAGACCTTGACTCAGCTTTAAATGAAGCGTTCTTATTGCTTATGGAGTATTTGATCAGCAATATTACCTACCTACCTGCTGCCTGCAGTTGAGCAGAAATCCTTAGTCAGTCGGTTTACTTTTGATCGTTTCGAATAATGGTTTGCACGAAATTGATATAAATTATTGGCAATGGCTCATTGGAATACGTACAGGCAATTATAACTGTACGATCGGTAATGGTTGTGTAATAGAAATTAATTATATAAATGACAATTTAACTTCAGGAAGGGAACTTGAACCTTTTTTCTTGACGGGGAGGAAACCTTCAAAAGGTCCCCAGTCTCCGTCGGGGCGGAGGCTGGGTGATGTGGGATTTTTGCCCACTATAACCTCCATGGTGGCCTTCATCGACGCTATGGACTCTCCGCTCGGACCTTCGCCAGAGTCTCTCCAGCACCAGACCCTCGACAGTGCACGTCCCGGGGATCTTGAACCTAACAACCAGAAGTGAGGCACTCGACTAATGAATCAGATAATATATCAGATAATCCTAATGACACGTATAAATCAATAAATCAATGTAATGTTATAAATCAATTTTAGCTTTTGAGTCGTTAGAAATTAATCAGGTGTCAAATTTTGTACATCGAAGATCTTCACATTACATTTTGAGATGAACCTGCTGCCGGCCTATTTGTGAAACTTAACTCTAAGTAATATGAATACTGATGCAAAGATAACTGGCAAGCGGCTGGAGAATCTTCACTTTGCGAGTTAATTGAGATTTTCTAAGCAGTGAGTACAAAAGCAATTGTATAAACCTTTCTACTATTATTTTAATTTCCCGAGGGGTGTGTTCACGATGTCGACAAACGAATTATTATTCAACATGAAGCTTACTTTATAATATTCGTAATATCTGATATAAAAACAATGATATACGTAGAGGCAAATGGCAAATATAGGATTAGGTTGTCTGGAACTTTGCTTGCGTATTGTTTAATATTATTTGACTACAAATGAAAATATAAAACAATTTTCCTTCCAAATTAGAAAACTTGAGCTGGGGTTTATATGTGCTCGCAATTCCCGAAAGGATGAGCAAAGGTGTTCACTGAGATAATTAGGTAGGTACCAATGTGACAGACTGACATTTCTACTTATCCAATTTTTAATTTTGAGATAGCTTTTATTTTGGTCAGCTTTTAGGATCACATAAAAATTACATAGATACACAACATCAGTGAGGATCGGAACTGACGCCTCACGTTATCCAAGGGCCACTTCTATGTACTAAAATGTACTTATGATGTAGGAGTTTCTTTGTCGACACTAGAAACAAACTGTTTTAACGATTCCACTAATCGATCTTCTCAAGATTTACCGTATAGCAGAGCAGGTCACATATGAAATTGTTTTCAAGATAATTAATATCGTACAAGTTGTTATAAGCGGGGGCAGTTATCATGAGGAAGTCGCGAGGAGGCGGTGGCTGCCACCGACCGGGGCGGAGACATGTGACTAATGCGAGTCATAACCGCAATTAGTATTATGATGTAACCTCACTAATTGCTCTTATGAAGTAAATTGGGTTATATTTATGTACGAATTAATTGAAACATTTAAGTACTTTTTCTAGTGGTAATCAATGTGCGTGTCATAAAATGATTAAGGGATTCAGAGTTCAAAACTTAATTACTAAAGACATTTTAAATAATATACATATTGTGTATAATTACAGTCTATAATTATAGAAGGAGCTGTAAGGATCTATATAAACGACACTTGGTCACTGAATAATGGCCTCATAAAAAAGGCTCAAAGTATTCGGAACGAGAAAATCCGTAGAAGAGCTCTAGAGTATTCAAAACGAATTCAAGTAGCTATGGAATATAAATACATGTACCTGAGAACCCCTTGGGGTTAGAAGGTTCTCTAGAAGACGATCGTGGATCAAGAAGCGCAGTGTAGGTCTGCGCCCACCAGATAGAGAACAGAGGTGGTGGAGTGCAAATAGTTCAGCCATCATAGCACCCGTCACGGTGGAAACATTGTGATAGATACTTTGATAATTGATACCGGAATACGGTGAGATTGGTAATATTTTCAATCGTTTGATTTTTAATGACGATTAAATGTAAAACGGGTAAGGTCTACATCAATCGTGCTCCAATAAATATTATTTCCGTCACTTTGACCCCAACACTTTGCATTGCAGAACTCGGATTGATATTTATCGTAAAAGTACATTTTGTTTAACTTTAGAGGCAACAAAGAATACAAATTGAGAGACAAGGAAAACAGCGTGAAATCTACCAATGCGCAAAATGTCAGTGGTATAACATATAGTCGCAAAGAAGAAACTTGGAATTCTTTTAAACCAGAATAACCTTGGATAAAGAATATTTTAAAATTTTAAAACAATTCCTCGTCGCGCTGCAGCGACAAAAAATAGTCACCGCCAACGATTGAAGTTTACAGAGCTTTATTTTAAACTCTAATATTTAATAACAACTCAAGTGGCCACTTCAAAAATATATAAGCTTATAAAATAAACCACTAATTGCCGAACCTACAAACGTTACTTAAAATTAATGATCATTAATCCATTTTTTGAAATCGGATATAATATTTGTCGTCACTACGAAGATACTATCGTCTGCTGCACAAAGGTTTTTGAAGTAAAAGTACATAGCATAGGACATAGTGCCGCAGTCTTCTGTCCCCACAGTTACCCCCATCCTCTGCATCCCGTCTGATTAAACGCCAGCTCCCAAGGGTTATTACATTAAAAAGGGTAAGCTATTTGCACACTCTTCAAAATTTTTCCTCGCTTCACAGTTGACAAAAATGGACGAATTATTCTCTTAACCCTTCTTGTTTGGCTGTCCTTGTGATTTTTATTTAGCTTTCCTGGGAAAATAGTTCGGGGACCACTCAAATTATTTTAGCGTTCAATGTTGGTCCTGCTGTTTTATTATGTTCTCTTCAATACGGTACATACTAGTATCGTAAAAAGTTAATTTTATAGGAGTTTTACTACGTCATGATATATCAGCAGGGTTGTATCTGAAAAAAAATAACAACTTATATTAAAACATGGATCTACCTGCCTGGAACCTCTCTTATTTGTTTCATCATAATTTTTTGGCAGCAATCACAGATCCGAGTACAAACATGTTTTTTTTTTAATGATGCAGGCATTAATAGTAAATTGCACAAGGAATCACTTGACTGGTAGAAAATGGAACAAAACTCTGTTGTACTTGTTTGCCACCTTAGTGGTAGAAAAAAAAGAAGGGCATAGTCTTTAAACTCCTCTCCTCCTCCTATCTCCGAAAACTACAATCATTACCGTAAAAACAATTCCTCTGTATAATCGATCAAAGAATCGTTAACAATAAGCCTGCCGTTGTCTTAATGGGCAGCCTCCTTATCGACGTGATCGTGTACCGCTGCGATCGATCGCCCGCCGATCAGCGATCAATCACGTCGGCTCGGCCCAGTCGGCCCGGTCGGTGACGCATCGCCCGGATTACCCGGGTCGACGCGGTCTTTTTAGCTGTTACCTTTTCGAGGGCCTTTGGAGATGTCGAAATGTCTTTTTTGGGAAGCAATTTGTAGATTCGTTTGTGATATAATTGGAAATAGAGAAATGGATGTATAAATGAGTTCGGTTAGGTATCAAGATAGTATATTAGATGCAATTTACGAGACGAGTAGGAACTGATAGCAGTTTCTCCAACAGTTCCTTCAGACCGAATCACAGAATTCTTTACACATTGCTACTTTGCGAAGTAATGTTATCTGGATCTAATTACTTAGTAACTAGAACAGCAGGATGCCTGCGCGATGACAAGAGACACGCCTGGAGACACGCCTGTCACACTCCTCCAAGGCACCCTCGAGGTGCTCGTGATGACACAGGACCTACATCTACTTATCTGATACTTCGGTGATATATACCTGGATAGTGTCTCGAGTGAAGGACTTAGTGAGGGCCTGCCAATTGCCATGTTTATATTAACGCCATTTGCTTTCAAGTGGTAACAGTTGATGCGTTATAATTATCAATTAGCCGTGTGTACCGACGGAGCCGGCGCTCGGTCGGTAACAGTGAGTAATGTCCGTCACCTTGCTAATTGAGATTTATTGGGCTCACGGCTCGCGGAAATGAACTCGGCCGGGAACTCTCGAAGGTGGCTGACGCAATAATGGCTTCAGATAAAATGTTCGGGGCAATGATCGTGAGGGATGAGCTAATACAAATTAATTATACTATTAATTACGTACTTTCGTAGCATTGTTATAAAATGTAGGTTAGACTAGTGAGATTTATGTGGAGGAGAGGTAGTTACATCAGGCACCTACTGCCCATAAAAATAACCATCTCATAACTTTACTACTTCTAGGTGGCTAGACGATCCAACGTCTCAGGTGACGGGTGATAATGCAGTGTCGCAGATTGACAGCCGGCTAAAAAATATAATGGACCATGCTTGTTAAACTCGTGCTGAACAAAAATGAGATATTTTCTCTCATCCCCGCTTTCATTGAGCATAATTAGTACTGAATGTATCTGTGAATATGTATCTGATGATAGATCCACCTTCTCTTTCTACATCCGCTTTGGTGTGTATGGGCGTCATCGTTTAAGTTTGTCACGTGAATACACAAAGGCGTTAAATCGCGTGATACCCGCGCCACGCTCGGTAAGTCGCCGCTCGTTATATAAAAAACAAACAGACGCGCGTCTCGGTGTTGCGCTTCATGCGTCGCTGGCGCTGGTAGGTATGCTGATTATTGGACTGTGCGACTAGACGGGCGGTTTAAACGCTTTAAGCAAGAATGTTTAAATAACTTGTACATCATTATTATTGTATTGCGTTTGCGTTTCGTCAGCATTAGCATTTCAGTATTTAATACTCAATCCTTCAGGGGATAAACTTAATGTTGTATTGTTCGCGGATGATACCTCTCTTTTATTTAAAGTTAAGCCTATTTGAAATAAATGATTTTGACTTTGATTCTGGCTTTCAGCTTTGGGAGAGTTGGATCCTCACTTTAAAAAAAGTATATATATATCACGCAATGAAAGACTATTCAGGTTAGAAATATTAATAGTATATTGTAGGACGATCTACATACGCTCATCCGATCCCAAACGGAAGGAAACCAGACAACTGATACTTACTAATACTTACTAATACTTATATAATTTCTTTTCGTTAATACATATTTATAAAATACGTACAGATAAAACACCCAGACACTTGGTGGAAACTGAACCCACGACTAAAAATTGGTATAGTATTTTTTTATTATTTATATTATGAACATATAATTAGTGTCTGAAATGGATAATCTATTATTTTCAAAATAACAAAATAATCGTAACGTTTCATTCGCCAGTGTGCCCAGCCTGCGCAGCTCATTACCTCACACAGCAGTGAGTTGCGATACGAATTTGATCCGTTCATTTGAATCCACCCTTGCATAGACCTGTAATTTAACGGGTTACTATGCTTTAAAACACATTTTTATGTGTTTGTTAAGGTGCTACTGTGGAGAGGTATAAAAAAAAGGCGCGGACTGTATCAATATAGGTCGTTATTATATGAATAAAAATAATTAACAACGACTTAAATAATTCCTTCATAATGACCTTAATTTAGAATACAGGACATGCACATTAATGATGCATTACGTAAAAGTCACCATTAATAGATGTAAGGTTTCATGATTCTTTAGTAAATATGCAACAGAAAGCTCACACTTTATTCTCATTCCTTATGTCATCTGCAATAATTATTGCTTATTGCTTCAATTATATCACAAATATATGGAAACACTGCCAACATTCCCACAAAGCATTCCCAGTACCGCTGGATCTCATAAATAAGAAAACACATATGTACCTACTTACATATATCATGCGATGCAATTTGTGTGCGAATGCAAAACGCGCTAACCTCTTGTCACCCTCTAGTTGCCAAATGGCCTTATGGAAGTGCCAAAATTATTCCACTGCATCGTTAAATTTGATAGTTAACGCTATACGAATGCAGTTAAAGTTTATATTGCTATAATTTTAATAATAAAATTAATTAATTATTGCAATGTGAGTTATAAAACTCACATTGCAATTTTAGATTCAGAAAGTGTTCATCTGTACATTACGTTCCCCCTTAATCCTTAAACTCAAAAGAGACTTTGCTGCTATGTTAGCTACCAACGCAGTTTCAGATTTTCTGCCATAAAGCAGCAATCTAACGTTGCTGTATTCTGGTGTGAATTCCACTATAGCTGGAAAAGTAACTGGGCTCAACAGAATAAAATAATTAATGCCCTCAAGAGCTATTTTGCAAGGCGAACAACTATTGTTCATGAATCCCTCTCATTACTAAAACTAAGATCAGTCAGCTATGTTACGTCCTATTTTAGAAGCATGTATGCTTGAACCACACGATGAGATGAATAAATACATTTCTAAATCACTAGAATATCTCGAGCCCGCGCTCGCATAATTCCATTGTAAAGTGTGAACGCGGCGTTACATTGTTGGGTACAATTGCATTTGGCGCTGGGAATATTCGGTGCGTCTGTACTCATTATAGCTCCCCTTTGTCGGAACACTGAATACGTCTGCTACGCGAATAATTAGTGTGACACGTGTTGTTATTGTTGTAATAAGACATTGTATCCAGCTTCTCTGTAGCTTGGTTTTTAGTATGTTGTAATGGTTGCTGCTAGCTTTGTTTGTATCTAACACATGAAAACTAGTGATTTGGTTACAAGTCTCAGAATAAAGGATTTCTCATTCGGACTGCCCAAAATTGTTTGGTTGACTATCCGGCGACCTAACTCTCTAAAAGATCTATTAATGGTCATAGATGATTACCCTAAAGAAAGGTTACGTTAGCAACCGCATAATCTTTGCTTTTACTGATAATATCTATTTCAGCACCTGGTGCGAAATGTCAATTAATCTCGAGGCTGACTTTTAGATTTTCAGTAATTCGTCGGTCCCAGTGCTGACATTTGTGGTTATCGTCCCCGAGAGGCTCTTAACACTGACCCTTTCGCTAATTTGAAAGTATTACATTCCTACAGTGTAATTAACCTGAACGTTATATACAATGACATCTTTTAAATTGTTTAGGTTTTATATTCGTTTAGAAAAGTCATGATATCTGTATAAAATTAAGAGATTCATCATTTATTTTACAGCTTTATTTAACTCAATACAAGCCAGCGTTTAGTCACGATCACATGTGATGTAAACTGGATGTTTGTAGGGATCTCTCTCACTTGATTAACAAGACAAGGAAAAGAACTCGGAATGAACAATGTATCTTCTATTGTCAGCAAAGCATTTGCTCTGACGCAGCCTTGCATGGCTTGATTCCACCATCATCGGACGACGAGACGAACAGGGCGTACGGACCCTTATATGGTGAACGTAGCTTCAATCCGGGCTAAGCGATTTGCTTCTTCATTTATAATAAGACAGCTAAGGACTGGAATAGTTTGCCTGCGTCGGTTTTGACGCCTGATTATAATGTGGGTGTCTTCAAGTTAAGAGTAAATAGGCTTTCAATAAGCTAGTGTGCTTTATCTTCCTCGATTTCGTGGTCCCTTTCCATCAGGTGGGACTTTAGTCAAGCACTAGCTTATGTCAAATAATAAAAGCGACTCTTCATAGAGTGGTTATCAACTAGCAATATGGTCCACCGAAGGAACACAAGGCCACAGGATTCAGGTAGCCTTATTTCAGTGTCGTCTTGCCGTATCTGCTATCAACTAAATTGTTACTAAAAATAATTTCTACAAAAAAAAAGAACCGCCTTCAAAATGCAACTAAAAAGCCTGAAATAATTTCTAAAAATTAGTGGTTTTTACATCTACATAGTTGGACTTGGACAACAACATAATATAAATACATATTACTATCAGGAATACATAGGGAAACAGTTAGGTACCTACTGCCCTTGTGAGTATTTGCTAGACGTTAGGCGCCGACTTCGATAGTAATATGTATTTATAATATGTTGTAGTTCAAGTCCAACTATGTAGATGTAAAAACCATTAATAATTATAATAATAATAACTAAGCCCTTTTATTCCGAACTAGCTGACCCACGCAGCTTCGCCTGCGCTATTTTTACGTTAACTAAACTTTTAATAACAGACATTCGCATCGAATACATAACCTCCTTTTTTATAGTCGGTTAAAAACTGTGACCCACTTTTTACTTGCTCTCCGTAGCACGGACCCGTCTAGTTCAAATGGCGTTAAACGGTCACCCATCTATTTAATGACCTTACCTAACTTTACCTTACTTACTTTTACCCGATCGATTACAAAACCTTGATAACAGCTCTCTATGAGTGTTCCCTTACTAATATCTATACTTATAATAAAACTGTAACAGGTCCAATTCTGTACATTGAAGATATTTTGAAAATTATATTTGGAGGGTATTCTATAACCGATACTGAGGCCTAAAATGTAATTTTTTAAATTTTTGTCTGTCTGTCTGTCTGTCTGTCTGTCTGTCTGTCTGTCTGTATCACGGCTGAGTATCATGCTGAAACTACTGAATGGATTCAAATGAAACTTGGCATGATTTGAGAAGTTACTACGAGGTAGGACATAGGATACTTTTTATCCCGTAATCTAGCACGGTTCTTTTGGGAGAGGGGATTAAAGTCAAAATGGGTACTTGGTTATACGCTTGGTCCGATTTTATCAATTTTTCTTTATAATATAATAAATATTAGTAAGGGAACACTCATAGAGAGTTGTTATCAAGGTTTTGTAATCGATCGGGTTAAGCAACGTTAGGTAAGGTCATTAAATAGATGGGTGACCGTTTAACGCCATTTGAACTAAACGGGTCCGTCCTTCGGAGAGCAAGTAAAACGTGGGTCCCAGTTTTTAACCGACTATAAAAAAGGAGGTTATGTATTCGATGCGAATGTCTGTTATTAAAAATTTAGTTAACGTAAAAATAGCGCAGGCGGAGCTGCGTGGGTCAGCTAGTTTATTATATTATAAAGAAAAAATAATAAAATTGGACCAAGCGTATAACCAAGTACCCATTTTGACTTTAATCCCCTCTCCCAAAAGAACCGTGCTAGATTATGGGATAAAAAGTATCCTATGTCCTACCTCGTAGTAAGATCTCAAATCATGCCAAGTTTCATTTGAATCCATTCAGTAGTTTCGGCGTGATGCGCAGCCGTGATACAGACAGACAGACAGACAGACAAAAATTAAAAAAAATACATTTTCGGCCTCAGTATCGGTTATAGAATGCCCTCCAATTATAATTTTCAAAATACACACATCAAAAGTGTCTAGGGATCAAGCATTTTTAAGCGGATTTCTTGAGATTGAGATGTGGCTTTGTAATAAATTTATGATTTTATAAATTTATATGGATCCTTTTTGGTGCATTTCATAATTTGAATCAGGAACTGTGAATCAAATTCGAGTAAAAGATGAAAATCAGCTGTCAATATTTTCCCTATAAAAACATACAACGCATTGAAGACATTATTAGTGCTACTGTTTCCCTACTACTGATTAAAACCAACGTTATTATGGAGCGGCGACGTCATTTAAGCAGGGAAGAAATGCTCAGAGCCGTGGGAATGATAGAAGCTGGTTCCCGGCAACGTACTGTGGCTTTAGCTCTGAATACAAGTCAGAGTGTTATCAGTCGACTTTGGACACGTTACCGAAGCACTGGTACCGTGGCTGAGCGCCATGGAGGACGGTATCGCTGCACCACACGGAGACAAGACCGATATATTCAAATCTTAACTCGAAGAGCTCCAACAATAACTGCCATGATGTTAGCCGTGAGGCTTCATCACTCTTCAGGGAACTTAATTAGCGACCAAACAGTCAGAAACCGCTTGCATGAAGTGAACCTTCATTCCCGAAGACCGCTACGGGTACCACCTATAGCAATGCACAATCGTAGGATTCGATATCAATGGGCTCTTGAACACAGAAATTGGGCAGAAGAACAATGGCGTTTCGTGTGCTTTTCTGATGAGTCTCGTTTTGGTATGAGACCGGATACAAGACGTATACGACACTGGAGAACCCCTGGACGCCAACAGCGATTAAAATCCTGCCAGGAAGTCCATCCTTATAGTGGTGGAACCATCATGGTATGGGCGGGTATTTGGATCGGCGGAAGAACTGAGTTGATTTGGATCAGAGGCAACCTCAACGCTCAAATTTATGCTGAGACGATTGTATCAGACGTCATCGTTCCTCTACAAGTGCAAATCGGTCCCTTATTTCAGTTAATGCATGATAATGCACGACCGCACACCGCAAGAGTTGTAAGACAGACTCTCGCCGCAGCTAACATCAATGTCCTGCCCTGGCCTGCTCAGTCGCCAGACTTGAACCCGATTGATCATGCATGGGATATGCTACAGAGAAGAGCTCTGCCGAATATGGAGGGTATCCAGTCGCAAGAAGACCTTTTTTTGTTGTTGCAACGAACATGGGCGGCCATTCCACAGCGTGATTTGGATGAACTCATTTTGAGTATGCCAAACCGATGTTCTTGTGTTGTTAGTGTTCGCGGTAGAAACACGGATTATTAATTGTTTAAGTTACCCAATAAAATTTTAAAGAAAACTGTTATTTCAGTCTTTTTTTCGAACTTTTGTGTTAGTGGTTCAAATGTCAAAAATCCCTTTATTAGGAAAATGGCAAATTTCTTTATTAATGCAAAGGTGACTTGGTTTATCGTTACTGTGACAAACGAAAACACTTTATTTGATGAATCCTTAAAGAAAATTTTAATTAATATCAATCAGGAGAAAAGTTATTGCAAAAATATATGTTGATCCCTAGACACTTTTGATGTGTGTATCTTCAATGTACAGAATTGGACCTGTTACAGTTTTATTATAAGTATAGATTACATGCAATTTTACATTTTTGATTTTATGAATTTTATTTCTTATAATATGTCTCGCAATTCGGCGTGCCTCTTGGCATAGGCCTCCTCCAGCTCTCTCCATTGAGCTCGGTCTTCTGCAACTCTGGTTCAGTATGGTCCTAGGGTTAGACGGATATCATCACTCCATCTTGTTTTTGGACGCCCCTGTCTTCTGTTGTCCCCTCTTGGATACCATAAAGTTACTTGTTTGCTCCATTTATTTATTTTGCAACGTAGCATATGACCAGTCCAACTCCATTTTAGATGTTCTATTCGAGTTATTATATCTGTTACTTTTGTCCTCCTTCTTATTTCCGAATTTCGGATTTTGTCACTAAGCCTGATACTCAACATGCTTCTTTCCATTGCTCTTTCTGTTTTAGCAAGTTTTTCTCTATGTTTATCCGTTAATGTCCATGTCTCGCAGCCGTATGTCATGCAGGGGAGAATACAAGTGTTAAAAGCCTTTCTCCTGATATGTATTCCTAGATCTTTATTCTTCATTATTTCTTTTAAGGACCAGTATTTCTTCCAACCGCAGGCTATTCTTTTGTTTAAAAACCATTAATTCTTAGAAATTATTTCAGGTATTTTCGTTGCATTTTGAAGGCGGTTCTTTTTTTTGTAGAAATTATTTTTATTTTATTCTTCTTAGTGATTCCCTTGGTGTGTTATTAGGTTAACTTTTAACAACTTATATTTTATTCTAAGTGGTTGGCCACAGTGAACGCGCGGTGACTTGAGCCTAGCGCGGGCGCGGCGGCGGGCGCGCCGGGTGGCCACAGTGACGCGCGGGCTGTTGTGGCGATAACATTTATTGCAGGTGTCGCAAACCTTTTATGAGGATTCTGTATTTTTTACTGGATAGGCCAATCCTGAGATGGGAGGCGTTGATCATAAGAGATGGTGTGCTGGGTGCTCACGAAATAACTAAAAACAGTTAAATGAATGGAGATTTAAAAAAAAAATTATTAAGAATTGAAATTGTAGTCAAAAAAGTTTATTTTATTTATTAAGGAACATTAACAATAAACATATTATACACTTACAATTTCAAATGTCCAAAAAAACCTTTTTTATACATGTATTTAAAGTTATTTAATAATAAAAAAATACTTAAAACCAGCGTCAAGACCGAAATGGTTTGATACCCCGCCAGCCGCGCGATCGGTCGCTTGTTGACTAAGCCCGCAGTGTGGCCAGAACGAGCGGATAGGAACGTTTGAAAAGTACGCCCGCAAACTCGCGCAAGCCGATCGCGCTAGGCTCCCGCGCAAGTCACTTCAGTGTGGCCGCAAGCGGCGTTTTCATATGTTTGATATTTCGCGCCCGCCGCCGCCACCGCGCTAGGCCTGCAGTGTGGCCGACCACTAACAAACAGCCAGCTTAAAATTTATTTTAAAAACATCCACTACATAACACAACTATGGAGCATCACTAAAATACAAGCTTTTAAAAATGTTGTAACAATATCTTAATAAAACTAACCAATTGCCATACGCCGAAGATATCTAGATTTTATACTCGTAGTTCTCAAGATCCATGACTGCAACCTCTTGCTCCATCATCAGACCCTGATCACCATTTTTTTTAGCAACTACTCATTGAGAGCTACCCAACGAGCCCAAACTCGCCGGATCAACGTTTATTGGTGCAAAGATCCCGTGACGACCTTCCTGCTCCATTATCAGACCTTGATCACCATTGTTCTAGCAACTACTCGTCGAGACCTATCCAACGAGTCCAAATTCGGTAGGTCTACGTTTGTTGGTGCCGAGATCCCGTGAGGACCTTCCTATTCCATTATCAGACCTTCATCACCATTGTTCTAGCAACTACTCGTCAAGAGCTAACCAACGAGCCCAAACTCGGTGGGTCTACGTTTATTGGTGCCGAGATCCCGTGTCCACCTTCTTGCTCTATCAACAGACCCTGATCACCATTTTTCTAGCAACTACTCTTCGAGAGCTATCCAACAAGTCCAAATTGGGTAGGTCTACGATTAGTAGGCACGCCTAGGATGTATCGTTTTATTACAGAGTTCCGGTGGCCATCTATGCTCATATTCATCAGATCCACTTCACCAAAAAATGCTTGCCTTGTTTCTAAAAATACCAAAAACGCTGTATGTATGCCTATAATATTTTAAGAGTTCCCTCAGTTACTCATGGTTCCCATCATCAGAACTTGATTTTAAAAAAAAATCCAAATCACTTCGTAAACGACAGAGTTCTGAGGTAACAAACATAAAAAGAAACATACAACCGAATTGATAACCTCCTCCTTTTTTTGAAGTCTGTTAATAAATATAGAAGTGATTCTAATACATCAATAGACGCAAACAATACAGTAGAAATCAAAAACATAAACATAGCTCAATGCCAACGTCGAGCACATTCTCAGGCACTAGAGACTGTTGAATTTTTAACCCTTGGAGTTATACAGCTACAGTTTGTAGCGACGGCGTTACATCACAGAAATAGACTGTAATAGATAAACAATGGAAATCAATTCCTAAACGCCTCATGTTGTTCTATCAGAATATCAACTAATAAATTTTATTTATTGTTTTTAAAATCTTATCACAGTCTACTTAATTTTTTTACCTTTTCGACGTTAAGAACATTACGGCCGTCATTAAATCAGGTTTGACAAAACAATAATCCTCGCAAATGAACAAAAATTTGTGAGACAATTGAAATAAAAATATATTAATTTTGTAGGTATTGGTGTTACCACCGCGGCATCGGTTTAGGATCTAACGCCCCTGCTTCACACAGGTGTCATTTAAAACACTGGGTTGGAAAATACTGTTTTTTTTTCTACTTACATAAGTACTTAATTAGGTCTTCTATCTATACTATAATAAAACTCAAAGAGCACTTTTTCTGTACATTGAATATTTTTCCAAAATTTCTATGTGGGGATACTATAATATCGACATAGAGGCCAAAACAATTTTTTTTGGAATTATTGTCTGTCTGTCTGTCTGTCTGTCTGTCTGTCTGTCTGTCGTTCTGTTTGTCCAGGTATCATTTGAAAACCCGTGGATGGATTTTGATAGGACTTTCACTGATGTGTTGTGTAGAAGTCAAGGTATAAATTGGTATATAAAACATCACGCTATGTTTCATAGGGGCTAAGCAGTGAAACATTACTTGCACATATTACCACGTAATTTCCTTTGTATGAGAATAGGGTAATTATAGACTGATCAGTTAATCATTAAGATATGTATTATTACGCTATATACAATAGGGACTGAGCAGAAATTTAGTTTGAATAAGATATGGCAGTGGCGAAGGGTCAATTTTTGTAAGGGGTCCGGCACATCCAGGACATTCTCATTAGATTTCCGTATTGTTCTAAGTACGTTGCTGATAGCAATATGACATTATATCTTTGAAAAGTTAAAATCTGTAAATCCCGAGCGAGTCCAAACTAGATCATGAAATTATGCATGAAATTTTAATGAAACTCCCCAAGTCCAGGTAGTGTATAGGTATTGTATTACAGTCGCAACAATAAAAGATGCGAAAAACGTAGAACTTTCATTATCGAATATCATTAGACAGTAATTTACGATGTTAGCGTGATTTACTGTATATCTATAATTACACTATTTATAACTCAAGAACGGCTCAACCGATTTGGCTGAAAATTGGTAGGGAAGTAGCTTAGGAGCAAAAGACGGACATAGGATATTTTTTATACCTGTAGGTTAAGGTTAAGCAACGTCAGGTAAGGTCATTAAATAGATGAGTGAACCGATTTGTATGAAATTTTATGTGTATATCGGGTAGGTCTAATAATAGGCCATTAATTATATTTCATGCCGCTAGGTAAAGTTTAAGCAATATCATCATCATCATCATCACCAGCCGGAAGACGTCCACTGCTGAACCTCCCCCTTCGAACGCCACAATGACCGACAATTGGCTGTTTGCATCCACCGGTTACCTGCGACGCGCACAATGTCGTCTGTCCACCTAGTGGGAGACCTACCTACGCTGCGTCTTCCGGTTCGTGGTCGCCACTCGAGAACCTTTCTTCCCCAGCGGTTATCGGTTCGCCGAGCGATGTGGCCTGCCCATTGCCACTTCAACTTGCAGATTTTAAGAGCTATGTCGGTGACCTTGGTTCTTCGGCGAATCTCCTCATTTCGGATTCTGTCGCGCAAAGAAACTCCGAGCATAGCTCTCTCCATAGCTCGTTGTGTGACTCTGAGCTTATCCAAAAAGCCAACAGTTAGGGACCACGTCTCAGTACCATATGTCATCACTGGCAACACACACTGGTTAAATACCTTCGTCTTTAGGCACTGCGGTATTTTGGACGAGAAGATTTCGCGTAGTTTCCCGAACGCTGCCCATCCGAGTTGGATTCTTCGGGCGACCTCTTTGTCGAAGTTGGACCGACCTACCTGGATAGTTTGTCCTAGGTATACATAGTGGTCAACAATTTCGAGTGTATCGTTCCCAACAATTACCGGTACGGGTGCAACATGGACATTAGACATGATCTTCGTCTTGTCCATGTTCATTTTAAGACCCACCTGTTGGGAAACGCTACTGAGGTCGCTGAGCATCGTATTGAGGTCCTCCAGCGACTCTGCCATAATGACTATATCATCGGCAAAACGAAGGTGAGTGATGTATTCGCCATTGATATTGATGCCGAATCCGTTCCAGTCCAAGAGCTTGAAAACGTCCTCCAATGCGTCTGTGAACAGTTTCGGAGAAATAACGTCTCCCTGTCTCACACCACGCTGCAATGGGATTGGTTTCGTGCTCTCGTCCTGTAGTCGGATCGACATGGTGGCGTTGCTGTACAAACACTTCAACACTTCGATGTACCTATAGTCAATGTGGCACCGCTGGAGAGACTGCAATACTGCCCAGGTCTCGATTGAATCAAAGGCTTTCTCGTAGTCCACAAACGCTAGACATAATGGCCGATTATACTCCTCGGTCTTCTGTATAATCTGGCGGAGCGTATGTTAAGCAATATAAGGCAAGGTAATTAAATAGATGGGTGAACGGATGTGTATGAAATTTTGTGTGCATATAGGGTAGGTCTGAGAATAAGTCGTAAAGTATATTTCATGCTGCTGATACCATGATTGACGGATATATAGAATGAGAGGAGGGTGCAAGAGAGGACAGAGAGGGAGAACGGATTCGAGGAGGGGGTGAGAGATCGGAGGAGTTAGGTGGAGCAAGGGGGGGGGGGTGAGATGGAGCAAGTTGGGAAAGAGAGATGGGGGGGATAGGGTTCAGAGAGGGGACAACGGGGAGAGGAAGAGGGGGAATGTGACGGGGACCGATGCGGGTGGGGGAAAGAGAGAGGAGAGAAAGAGCATAGAATTACATTTTTCTTATAAGGCTTCAATCCCGGCTGGGTCCTAAAAGAAAACGCGCATTGTTCCTTTGAGAGAGAGAGAGAGATGGAGAGAAATAAATCAAGAGAGGAGGGTGAAAAGGGGAGCAAAATGTAATAAAAGCGCGGGTGAGCTGCGCGGGTCAGCTAGTCTATAATATAAAACTTCAATGAAAAATTATAGAACTGATGGTGAGTAAATAAAATAAAACTTGTTTTATACTATGACACTATGAGAATTCATGATTATTTTCATTTCGATCAAATTCGCGTAGATCGAACAAAACGATAATAGTAATAATTAGAGGATTGAGGGCGATACTGAGCGAGACTACTACATGTATCTCGATGCTCTTAAGACCCATGCGGTAAAGTGTTCGGAATGCCAAAAAGTAAATATTGAACTCCCAATGCACAGTATTACAGTAAATATCAACATCACCAAGAATGTGTCTAATGGTGACTATTCACCATCTCTCACATTTGAGGGCGAAAATATCTGTTAAAAGAATCAAAAATGTCGGAGTCTACGCGTCTAGGGTTTTAAGTGGTATGAAAAAAAACGTAGTTGTACAAGCCAAACTCTAAGCTGTAACCTAAGCTGTTTGGTTAATAAGCTCTTCGAATGTGAGGAAAACCTCTGTATTTATTACGAATAAAGTTTATGTGAGGCATTTGGAATCAATTCCGCAGTCTGACCGCGTCTCACCGCTGTATATTTCTAAAGAGAGTGTCGTCGACTTCGACATACGTTGTTATTATGGTGTATCGTTTGATCTTTTTCACTTTGAGCTAAACAGGAAATTGTAGCGGTATGTTTTTGAAGGATGAAAATGAACAAGTCAACATGTTTGTTGAAAAGCTGTGATATATCTTAAATACGCTGAAAAATCATTTAAGAATATTTTTTTATTGAATTTCACCGTATAAATATCGTCAACAACCAACTACAGTTTTCCGCCGGAAGTAACTCGCGCCGTCTCTATTACAGGATTGTAGTTTTGCTTCGAGTCTCGCGTCCTATTCGCAAATTGTGTTACATTGTTTGCTTTTCTATTTTGCTACAAAAACAAAATTTGTATCACAAACTGTCGATGTTGATAAAATTTTACAATCTCTCATCCTTTTATCCCATACTTAAGCATATCTCCAACATACAGGATGTTTTCAAAATTTTAATGAACAAAATATGAAACTTCTACTGAACTTGTGAATAATTTTGTACAAAACCTATGAGCTCGGGGCTTTCGTATAATATTTTATTAAAGCGAGAATTTATAAGCTAACACGAAACCGAAGTATTCCAAAAAGGATATTAAGTTAAAAGGTGTATTTTGTAATTTTAAACAACAAAGGTAAACGTGTCGGAATAGTAGACAGTACACCGAACACAGATATAAAGTGTCGCCGTTATTGTGTCACGAGGACACACGAATACAAGGGTTTCGCGTGTTTGGGTCGTCGTCAAATTATTGATGTGTGAACAGAATTTGGGTCACTTTTATGTAGTCACAATGTGATATTTCATTCTGGAAACATTAACAAGTACAATATTTATACTAAAAGGAACAGTTTGAGTTACCATAACATATGAAATTATAATGGTGTAAGCCTTGACTGATTAATCTATGTGTTAAAATAGCTTACAGGCAAGTAAATATAACAATAAGAATGTTCAGATAGTCGTGTTTCCAAATACATATACTTCAGCATTGTAAAACCTCCCTCTCGCCGCCGATAGCTAAGCTACGAAGTTGCGGACACTTGTCTCAATTACCGTAACAAGTGCCTCGCTCGGGCGCTGTCGTGGGCGATCTCGAGACTTGACACTGTGTCCGACACTCTCCTATAGTGTTCATGTAGACATATTACTTGAAAGTCTAATACGAGAGGAACTAAGATTATTGTGAGATTTTTGCAAACGATGTTACTGCATTTATTTCTCCACCTCAAAGTGCTTAAAAACTTTGCTGTATACAACTGATGCCTATTGTTCTTAATAAAATACAGTTACTAAAGTATTGATGCCACAAGATACAAAACAGGCTCAAAGTCATGTAATTTTTTTATTAATTATTGATTTTATTTTTTTATTTATTTATTGAAGGTATCCAACAGCACATTTCATAGAATACAGACAATTTAAAACTAGATAATTAAGCTAAGCCAATATAGGATACCATAGATACTAATATTAATTAAACAAGTAATTTAACAGTAGGTTGTTATTGCTAAAGTTTAGAAAGACTAAAAATAGAAAGGATCTTTTTAAGAAAAATTAGTAGAAATAGGTTAAAAATTAACATAAAAAAGAACTTAATGGTGTAGAAAAGGAAATGCTAGAAATTACAGCTTCAATTGCTACAATTACAACTTAAAATTTTAAACATACAAATCCTTACTCAAGAGCTGCGCTATCTAAAAAGACACCACAATTATCACAATTCCACTTGATTCTTTGACCATAAAATTACAACTAGGGAATTTTCTTTTTAAATTACGTATACTTAATATACCTAACGATATTTTAGAAATACTAAAATGTTTACGTCACCAGCCAGACATAAATATAATATACCACTCGCCTGGAGCGTCACAAATGACGTCACCAGGCCTGAAGCTGCAACTGTGTAGCTGGCAGCTCTAAATCTTTCCAGTATAAACAGATCGTTAACTCAAGACCACAACTCTACAGCCTCGCAGTAGTTTCAAGTGTAGTAAAGTTCGAAAAAAATGAAATTATCTACTGTAAGAAATGGGATTGTCTACGATAAAATTTTACGATATCTAAATAAAGATAGCATACATAAAAATATGGGATAGGATTACAAAATAACTAAATATGTTATTAATTAGTACAAGCTTATAGTTCATATAATGTTTTTTTTAATTCTTTTAAACCCCACGGGATTTGAACCTTCGACATTTGTTTTTGAATTAAGTGGTGTCCCACTGCGCCACGGAGGCTACAACCACAACTACAACCAGGTATCAGTTATAGTTTCAGTTTGACTATGAGATAAATTTATAATTTTTTTTTTTCCAATTCTCCATCACTCAAAGGTTAGCTGTCAGAAAACTCAATGTTTGGGTTAAGCACGCCTCTTTGTGCATTAATTTTCTTTATTTTATACTAATTTGTAATATTATTGTGTGCAATAAAGAATAAGAATAAGATAATTAAAAACGACGAACCGGCAAAGTTAAAAGAAACGATGTTAATTAATTTCAAGGTAGTAAGGTACCTAGGTGATTACAATTTTAAAGTCTAAAAAGAATCGTCTAAAAAATTCCAAGTATACATTTAAAGTCGTTTTCTTACTCAGAAAGCGCAATAGGCTTGAATTAATAAAATTATTAGGATCTCTATAACTGAATCGTATTGATGAAAACTTCAATACTGTAACTTGTCAAAAGCTTTGGTTTATGTCGATAGTCGATCAGTTTTTTTTTATAACAGATACTCCATATCTTCACAAATTCATTAAGAAAATCGCAACACAATTAGCAAGTGCAAGTGGCTGCAGGCGCGCGCGGGCCGCAGCTATAATTGCCTGAAGCAGCGAGCAGCGAGCTGCAATACAATATTCACGCTCAGTGCTTCATTCTGAATGTATTTGAGCTATTATTTTCCTTTCTGCGGCGGCACCGCAAAGAGGAGCGGTTCAGCCATTGTTGCTGCATGTTAAACTCTGATCTGGATTTTACTAAACAATAGAACAATTGATTTAGGAACGATGTAGTGGAAATTATTTTCTCTATTTTTTATAAGATTATTTTTAACATTTGAATTTTTACTTTTTAGTTTAATCAGAATAAAAGACCTACGTTAAGAATAAGATAAATAAAAATATAAAACCCATAATATCCCATTGCTAAGCCAAGGCTTCCTCACTTATATAATGATCAGTGATATGGTCAATTTGATTTTGTCATCTTTACCAATCCTATTTGCCTCGTGGAGTGTTTAAATAATTTTATTAGAACCTTGTCTATTGTCGAAAATCTGGCTTGAACCTGGATTTTAAACACAGGAAGGCGATTTAATCACTGACTGGTGGTGGATTACTACTCACGTTAAACTGTACATATGTATTAGTTAGGTAGTGAGACGGTAGGTACCTCCAAGTTGTTGCTAATAGAAACAAAAGCATCACTTGTACGTTACCGATCCTGTGACTTACATTTATTGCACTGACAGCAATGAGAAAAAGTATGGCGGGTCTCTCAGCCCATGGGCCTTAGCATGAACTCTTATAGCAGGCAGATTAACACGAGAAGTGACCTGTGTACTTACCATGAGCGCACTAATTAGCTATTACGTCATCCAAACAGCTAAGTGGTCACGTGACAATATTATTGTCACACTAATTAGTGCGCCCATGGTACAAATTTGTAAGACCGCGTCACCCGGCCAGAGTTCATGATAAGACCTCAGCTGTCTTCTGTAAGGCGCAGGTACTCACCTTGTCGGGCTGTTCTATTATAATAAGCGCGAGGCTCCGTATGTTTCTTACAAATTGAATTGCAATCCATCAGTTCCGTGAAGATTTTTCTTTATCTTTTTCAATCTATCTGCTGACCTATCTTATCATTGGATAGCGTTTTGTTACCTTGAACATTACTACATTATAACGTTAACGTACGAGTATAAGTGCCTACTAAAATATAGTCATACAGTCTACATTACAGAAATGTTTCGCACAATCCCGTATCCGCTTCGCACGTCGCGGCGTCGCGTTCACTCATCTGGAACGACACAAAGGCGACTGGATTGTTCCCCTAGCGGCAAATAATAGGAAAATGAACACACTATATATTGTTAGTCAAGTGACAATTTTGTGGCTGACGTAACATGTTCGCGAGGTTTAGGGGAAAAATATTGTTCATATTATAAATGTTATATAAATCACACAGTTTTTAGAAATTTAAACGAAGATATTTATGTAATCGCTTTCACACAAAGAAAAAGGGTTTGAAGAATTAACCGTCATAAACAAAATATGTCTGCGGCAGCTTTAAACATCCCCTACACAAAGCTTGAGTAAATTAGCAAAGTATATATATATAACGGCAAAAAGTTAATAACAGAAATTCAATGCCTTTCTAAGAATATCCATCAGCGGCGTACGGAACAGACACAGGTCCCGGAGCCGCCAGATCCCGAGATCCAACGTGGCGGCGCTCGTGAACCTGCGACTCCTGCGAGCATGTTATTGTTGTGTGCCCCACCCTAAAATTGGCTGCTTTTGTCGGCTTTACGCGCGAATACACTCGAAATATCCAGTAAAAGCGCTATTTCTCCACCGACGCTAAACGTTCGGGTTGAGCGGATAGAGGGGGGGTTGAAATGCATTTAGACCACCCCCTCCCTTCTCAGTTATTGTATAGTTTGTTACAAGGCGATGCATTGTGGAGCGGACAGTGCGCTCGTCCAGGCGGCGCGATTGTTTTTGTCAATTCGATTGTCAACTGCTTTGTTATGATTCGAAAACAATACGGCACGGATTTTTAATCCTCTTCCTTTTATCTGAACTATGCTTTTGCGGGCAGAACAATTGTAAAAGCGAAGATTATTGTCTTATTATTTGAATTTGTGGTAGCTTTCCAAGCTTAAAGCTTCGTTTTAGTTATTAATTTGGACTAATGGAGGCTTTCGATTTATTTCCTATAAAAGCTTGTTGTTGTTTTATAGGGATTTCTATTCTAGTATTAATCCTATTGGATGACAATTGAAGATGTTTATTTCAATGCTATCCAATTTATCAATACTCTAAATATAAGATTCGCTTTCAAAGTTTAAATGATTTTTCAACGATCATCAGCTATTCGGTGTTACTTCTGTTAAAAACTTTATTCTAATCGGGAATTAACGCGATTTACCTTATATTTTGGCTAATAAAGTTTGATAATGGAACGCGAAAGTCTAAAAGTATATTCTGTTAAAAGTTTATGAAACTAAAAATTCGATTGCTGTAATCTTTTGGCTTTGACTTTTAACAAGAACAATAAAACTGGATTAATTTTCAACTTGAGTCGTACATTTCCCGTCCAATTCATTACGAACATTCCACTGTCACAGCGCTTTATCCTTGAAACATTTAATTATTTAGCTCACATCAACCGTGACTAACCTCTCGTCTTCAGAAATTTTCACATTCATAACAAAACGGTGTGTTTTACAATTCAGGATCTAGCGCATGGACGCCAGCGGGATCACCTTCGCACGTGGAACTAATTAAGCGTCAACCTTTGTCCATTTAGAGTCACAATTACGAACAATTAAACGTGGCCTAAAATAATATTCGAGTTAATTGCGACAAAGTTCTGAATACGGCCCGACTGGGTTTATTGGGGTTGGCACGCATTAGCGGACCTGAAGGGCCGCACTGCGACGACCGCTTTCAATAAAAAGGCTCACAATTAGCCCCACTGCCTATTAACAAGACGATTAATAAAGATCCGTCGGAAGGGTGAATGTTTCTGTTTACAAGTTCTCCACCCATTGAATAGTAGTCTCTTTTAGTGAGAGCATTCGCAGGAATATTTGATAACTTTGCCAATTGGATGGAAAATAAATGGGGTAATTATGTTATGAAAGGCCAAAAATAGGTTGGTTGGTTTTGGTAGAATACTATGTGACAAAGGGTCCTAAATACATAGATATATTGGTGAAAGACTATGTGACTAGGGGCGCTAAATAGATACGATTGGAGGGTTTCACCTGTGAGAAAGTAGTTTTAGTAAGATTTTGTCTTGTGAGGAATGAAATCTTGATTATTAACTTATAAGCTGTAAGATACAAAGTATAGACGGCGGAACCTGGCATCAAAGTTAGGTTTTTCGGCACAAAATAGATTAAATTTTAATAATTGATTAGGACAACAAGTAATATTTTAAAATAATAAAAGTAACCATACCTTTGCATGATATCTGAAATAAAATGAAACGTGGCACAAACAAGAAGGGTAACAGTTGAAAAGAGCTTTACCTAGCGAACAGAGGACATCTTAATTTACTGAAAACTGGAAACTTTGCATTGAAAAGATATACGTTATTATTTCCGACAGCGAGAGCGGCAGAGTTCTGAGACTCGGCTTAGGGAATGAGAAACAGCGAGAAGCTCGCCATAAGGGATCGTGATTCACTGGCATTTATTAACTACATTACTAGTAAACTCTTTAAAGTAAGTTTAACTCCTGAAACTGAACTTTCTTGAATTCTCAAACTGAATGTTACACGTCAAGTTTTCAATGCTGATACAGATATTCCTTGAAAATAGTTTTATATATTTATTATAAGCCAATGTTTTACTTCAATCGCAGATTATAATGGCTAAAAGCCGTAATGCAAGTCATAATATAGCGCAATAGTTAGTTAACAGTAAGTCCCTAATGCAAGGGACCATGTCTATTAAGTACAACTCATCGCATAGTCAGATAATCTGCCGCCAAGCAGCAATATATAAACCACAGATATTTTTAGAGAGTGTACTGCGTGTGTAAACATTGCTTTATTTCGGCATTCGGCTCTGAATCTGGTGAAGTTACAGAGCTCTAGAGACATAATAACTTAATGTGTGTGGTAATGAGTAGCAGTGCAATGCAGCTGTCTTTGGACAGGCAAGCTGCTTACTAAGGTACAAGTATATTTACATTCCCCGCTCCGCTTTCGCTTGTAATATCGATATGCGCGGAGCTCCTCAACTGTGTTTGCATTTGTTTGCCGAGATATGTATCTGGAGGGATGTGAGAGCAACCTTGCGCTTCTAACAATCTGTTAACATGTTTTATAATGATATAATATATCGCTCTATTTTTAGTATTATTTTATTATATGAATTAATGTCAGAGTATGGTAAAGTAAACCGGTTAAGCAGACAGGGATCGGAGATACAAGCACGTTTGGAAATAATAAATATTTTACATCAATTAGCACGTGAGAGTGGAAGTGCGAAGGTCAGCGTTCTCAATCGAGGTCAGCGACGATAGAATAGAATATGTTTTTATTACACACAAATAACACTGTAGCAGAGCAATAACTTAAATAACATATTGATGTACGATGCAGCCGTTATTAACGACAAAACAAAGAATATATCGTGTCAGAGGCGTCGCTACGTTTTTACTTATTTCATTTGTGTCATCGATCGAACCCATAGCTAATGTTCTAGTTAGAAGTTTTAAAGTTTCATACAGAAAACTATAAGATTATTTGTTTCTGTGGTGAGCAAGATTGTCAGTGATCTTTCAGGAGGTGGCTGTAGGACCAACGTTTGGTCCCTTTTGTAGCCGACATAGGCCGGTGGTAGCTCCCTTGTGCAAGTAACTGTTCGGGTAGGTATCATTGCAGTGTCAGATATTCTGCCGCCAAGCAGCAGTGTGAAAACGTTAATGTGTTCCGCTTTGAAGGGCACTGTAGTTGGTGAACTAACGTCTGGGGTGACGAGCGACAGTGCCATACAACCGTCTATAGGTAAGCCTAAAATAAAAAAAACACGCTGCCGCTTACCATCAGGCTAACGTCTTGCTTGTCTCGTCACTTGGTTGAATTAAAAAAAAAAATTTTCTTGTGTCATTAATAAGCTAATGACGCGGGTTAGAGATCTAAAGTTAAAAAAAAACTTAGAAATAATATCACCAAAACGTCGTCCGTAGGATCGACTTAGCTTTAGTTTACTTTTAAAGTTATATACCCAAGGAAAATGCTAAAGAAAAATTTTGTCGAGCTTCGTCTGCCGCTAACATGTATTACATACGACGGCTATGTGTAGAGAGCCTTCACAAGTTTGTTTGTTACGTCTGTGTCGGAACACACGCCGCGCCGCGCCACCGGCTGCACCGGTACTCAGATCCCCTTATAATATGAGTCTCATAATATAATTGTTGCACAGCGCTTGTCTTTTTGATGTGCATTTGTGTTGTTCAATATAAATACTTGCTTAAAGAAAATAAAAGGTGTTATAGCTTTAAAGCTTATGTATATTTTTGGCTTTGTAGCTCCCCAAACGCCCCTTGGTAAGCCATAATGGACGGCAATTGGTTATCACCTGCGACGCACACAATGTCGTCTGTCCACCTAGTGGGAGCCCTGCCTTCGCTGCGCCTTCCGGTTCATGGTCGCCACTCGAGAACCTTTCTTCCCCAACGGTTATCCGTTGTTCGCCCACATTCGGTGCCTCAGTTACATTATGTGTGCTAAAATCTGCTGCTGGGATTTATATAATCTATATTTTATCCATTATAGTTGTCTTGTTTAATTGTTTTTAGTTGATGATAACACGTCTTTCATATACCTGCATTGTTATTATTAGGGTTCCATACCTAAAAGGTAAAAAAGGAACCCTTACCTATGGTGAGACTTCGTATGTCTGTCTGTATGTCTGTCTGTCACACCTTTCAGTAACCACTGTTGCTATCGATTTGGAACCTGGAATAGTTTTGATCTTACTTACCCAACCTCACCGCAAATGAATTTTTTTTTTATATTTTACTTTTTTTATAATAAGGGTCCAAATGGGCCATCAAAATTTCAAAGTGAGACTACTATATTTAGTGGGGTATTATATGAAAGGGCTTGACTTGTGCATCTCAAAACAGATTTATTTTTTGGTTTATGTCACGCAGTTTTTGGCTGATAATCAAAAATGTCAAAACAAAACCATTTCCCCCTTTTCTCTGAAGTTTGTGGAGGGAAATGTCTATCTATCTATATCTACATGTCTATCTATATATTTTGCAGGAAAAATTTAAAGATATTTCTAAATAGCAGTTTTTTAGAAATCCTAATAAAACTTTGTCAAAAAAACTTAGTTTTGCTGTTTGGTTTTTTTGTTATCTGAGGTGTTACACGAATAGTAAAATTACTTTAATACGTTCAAAGATGACCAACTCGCACTTGACCGGTATTTTTTCATGTGTTCTATAGTGTCGTTCTGTCGTTCAGGGTCCAAGATAAACCAAAAAATCTAAGTGTTATGTAATAAATTATAATCAAAACATTATGCCGCTGTCGAGATAATTAACATTTTCACTTTAGTATACAGAGATTTTTCTTAGTATACTTCATTACGCTAAGTGAAATTTGATAAGTTATCCAAGTTTGCTTGTAATTTTTCTGTTATTACCAAATGGAACAGTTACCTAGTTAGGTAAATAAACTCACATCAACGTGACACCTAACAAAGGTGCACAATTAAAAAACAACCACATAATTACACTGCTACGTGGGGTGCACTAAAAGTATCCAGAATGAATAAGAAAAAATACTATTAAAGGTCAAAAAAGAATTTATTGTTTCTCAAAATATTCTCCCTTTGCGTAAATGCACTTTTTCATGGGATTGTAGGCGATAGAATGAGGAGAAATAACAAGATCGCGAATAAGGTTAGCCGAGAGCACTCGAGCGCAGCGTGGTGCATGTGCGGTGTCGTCTACGCAACTGCCGCTCCTCGAGCACCCTCTGGCGTTTATTCATAAAAACAAGTTTCTACAAACGAATGTGCATACATGTATCTCCTATATCTATCTATAACTATACGGTGTAAAATAAGTTTATGGTGCGTCGCCTACATCCTGCCTCCTTAGTGCTAACTAGATAGCACTACTCTCTATAGGTGACAACAGAGCGACGCGCTTGACCGGCCGCCGCAGTGCGCCCGTGCTTGTGCGCACGTCAACAATACGGACACGTCCGTCTTGGCCTGCATGGGTCGCACTCACTACTCCATGACGCCAGCAGCTGCGCTCTAGGTTAGGATCGACAAGAATGACGTAATCACCTATCTGCAATGACCTTACTTCGCGGTTCCATTTCTGCCGTGGAAGCAAAGTCGGGAGATATTCCTTTACCCAACGACTCCAGAACATATCTGCAAGCCTCTGCGCGACACGCCAACGTTTTCTAAGCCACAGCTCAGACTCATCGTACTTGCCGAAATGCGGTCCTGAGGAAGGGGCACCGATCAAAAAATGATTAGGCGTCAGGGCTTCCGGGTAGTTAGGGTCATTGGAGACGTGAGTTATAGGACGGCTATTAACCAGAGCCTCCACCTCAGCTAACAGGGTGAGTAGAGTATCGGGATGGGGCGCTCGTTCCTTAAGGATTACTTTGAGTGAGGACTTAACTGTGCGAATCATCCTCTCCCACGATCCTCCCATCTCAGGTGCGCCTGGTGAAATAAATCGCCACTCGACACCACGGACCGCACCACCGTCGCGGACTGCCTCCTTGTCAAGGTCGGCTATGCTCTTTTTTAGTTCTGCGTCGGCGCCTCTCAAATTAGTACCGTTATCTGAGATGATAACTTGAGGCATGCCACGACGAGCTGCCATGCGCCGCAGGGCCATTATCGTGGAATCAGCCGTGAGGTCCTCGGTTACCTCAATGTGGATCGCTCGAACGGTCAGGCATGTGAAGAGCATACCATACCGTTTTAATTTTCTTCGTCCGATGGTCACTAGGAGGGGTCCGAAAAAGTCCACCCCACAATAAGTAAAAGGTCGCCTGTTGTGCTGCAGCCTGGCTGCTGGTAAGTCAGCCATGCGTTGTGGTTGTGGTGCAGCGCGTCTGTAACGACAAAATAAACAGTGCGCCGCAACAGTGCGAACGGTTGGCCTGAGCTTTATTATCCAATACTGCTGCCGTAAATTATTTACGACTAGCTCATTAGCGCCATGCAACGCCTGCCTATGGTAATGCTCCACCAACAAGCGCGTGATTCTATGGTGGCCGTCCAACACGGCCGGCCGACGAGTATTATACTCGACGCCCGCAACCTTGTCAATACGACCGCTCACACGTAAGATGCCAGACTCATCCAAATACGGTGACAGCTGTAGTAAACGGCTGTTTGACAATAGTGGTTTATTTTGTTTTAAACAAGACAGTTCTGTGCTGAAACTGTCGTGTTGACATTTTTTCATCAGTAGGTCCTCTGCCTCCTTCATTAGAAGAATGTCTAGTTTGCATTCCTTGCGCTGACATCTTCTAATGAACAGCAAAACTCTCGCTGTGGCGCGTACAAGTGTTATCCAACTCGAGATATTATTTTCATTTGGCAAAAATAATTCTGAGTTGTTTTCGACAACAACATAGACCGGTCGAACCTCACACATTGTTTCCTCTAGTGGTTGAATACGTTTGAGGTCTTTGGGCCACTGGTCTTCTGCGTAACCCAAGAAAGACGGTCCTCGAAACCAATCACTAGGGTAAACAAGCGGGGGAGCGTCCTCGCGCGTGGCTATGTCCGCTGCGTTCGCACCGGTGGGTACGTGACGCCACTCGCATGACTTGGTAAGTTCATCTATCTCACCCAGGCGGTGATCTACATAGGGCTTATAATTGCGAGGGTCACTTCTTATCCACTGTAAAACGGTAGTGGAATCAGTCCAAAAGTAACGTTTAGAGGGCTGGATATGTTTATGTTCGCGCTGTACAGCGGTTGCGAGTCTCGCTGCTAACAGTGCACCTTGCAGTTCGAGTCGTGGTACGGACAATGGACGTAGCGGACTAACCCTACTTTTACTGGCAACAAAACAAATAAGTACACAACCGTCAGATCGTGTTAATCGCCAATAAATAACAGCCGCGAAAGCCTTCATAGAAGCGTCGCAGAAAATGTGCATTTGGGTATCAGTTATATCTAAATTACCTAAATCTTTTGTCATTAAGTTCGCGCCCGAATAACATTTGACCCATTCGTGTGGATCGCAATAGTACCGCGGAATGCGAAGCGAGTGTAAACATTTTAAATCATTAAGCCAACTCTGCCACAGAGCGTATTCCTCAGGTTGGATGTGGTGATTCCATTCAACTCCACTGCGATGGACATTTTGAAAAATGATTTTGCCTTTAATGATAAAAGGAGAAAGAAAACCATGCAAATCATATACAGACATAATTATACTTAGCATTTGTGCCTTTGTGGGTGGTTCCGAGCCATTCAAAATACCAGGCAAAATGCGGTCAAAATTAATTTTGAAACTAAAGGTATCATCGTTTGGATGCCACATCAACCCTAGAGTGCGCTCAGTAGTGTTCGTAGCTCCGTGTTTGAACTCGACTGCAGTCGGCGCGAGCGCTGAGGAAGGGATAGATGTCAATAATGCCTTGCTATTACTCGACCAACGCGTTATTTCAAATCCGCCTGCTTTATGAATGGATGTTATCTCTTGAACTAGCTTAATTGCCTGGCTATCCGTATTACACGAATGTAGGCAGTCATCCATATAATGGCTATTGATAATTACATCAACCGCTTCGGGATATAAATCTTGATATTTAAAGGCGTTTTTATTTCTAATATACTGTGCAATGAAAGGCAAACAGGTGGCTCCAAATAATAGACTTTGCATAACACAAATCTTAATGGGCGCGTCTGATTTGTCCTTCCATAGAAATCGAAAGACGTGTTGGTCTTCTGGTCGGATTTTAATTTGTACAAAAAAATCTTTAATGTCTGCAATGATTACTATTTTACGCTCACGGAATCGCAACATAATTCCTAATAAGGAATTATACAAATCAGGGCCCGTAAGTAAATAATCATTAAGGCAAACTCCGTTTACCTTTCCTGCGCAGTCAAACACTAACCTCAGCTTATCAGGTTTGTTCGGGTTCTGGACTCCGAAATGTGACAAGTACCACACGTGACCAGGCTCCGGCTCATTGTCCTCTATAGGCCGACCGTTTAACTCGCGTGTCGCCTGCGCGGTGGGAGGGGAGCGGGGGCGGGTAACGCTACACACGGAGTCAATAATCCAAAGATTTATCTCGAGATAGACATTGTTGGTAAAGAATAAAATAATAAGTATCTTTTTTTTAAGTATTTATTTTTAAGTTTTACAAATATTTTATAATAGCTTCATAGGTAGAAAATCATAAAACAATAATTAACTCCGTTTAAGAAATATTTAACCACAGATAAAAAATTTATAGGACTATTCGTCACTAATATTCATATCGATTCATGATCTTGTTTTCTGGCTTTAAAAAAGGAATATACATTGTATGCTATTTGTTTAGCTTGCTTGTTAATTTTGTTCGCAAAACTGGAAGAGCGATTCATCTTGGCAGTCGTATACCTTGTGCGTTTATCTTCAAGCGTCCGTAACAAAAACACCAACCGCGCGCTGCGAGCACAGCCAGCGCACTGCCGCATTTGACGTAAGCTCTCTGCTCCGCGCACCCCTTTCACCCATCCGCTAACATCCTTCCTCGCTCCCTTCTACCCCCTCAGGCGATTCGCGAGTTAAACGGTCGGCCTATAGTACCCGAGCATAGCCGTGGCTGAAAAGCTTTTCCATTTCCTGGCGATATCTCTCAGCATAACTATGGTCTGCCTGAAATTTTCTAAAGGTACCTAATAACCTAGACCGCGCGTAATTATAAGTGTCCGGCATCGAAAACTCATCCTTAACAAAGGGCAAGCCTACCTCCCATTGGTTGCCGATCTGACGCGCAGTATCATCAAGTATACGCACAGCTCTTGCATGTGCCGTATTTTCGCGTTTTAAGGTGGAAACTCCAATGGCATCTAGTTCGATCGATGTTTTAATAAGTTCATTAAGTTCGTCGTAGTCAGCTGGCCGAGAGCATGTCTCAGTGTGAGCGAGATGAAAAGTGTGACCGTTCACGGAAGAGTGAGTGAGACCATAGCAACCATGAATGGTCCATCCTAATCGGCATCTCGTAGCATACGGCTCCTGTTTGTTGCCATGCAAAATTTGTAACGGCGCGATTAAAAAATAATTATCTTCGCCGATCAATAGGCGAGGCACCACACATTGTTTACATACAAAATCTTTTATATGCAGTAAATGTTTACATTCAATGTTGTTTACAATAGAAAAATCTTGTTTAGGTAATTGTAATTGATCAACCTGTCGTAAGTTTACATCAAATTGTTTACTCTCATAAAAACCACTAATCTTAGTACAAATTTTAGGAGCAGCGGATTGAAAAACTTCTATACCAAACGCATCAATAAATTTTATAGGACTAGACTGGACATTCGTGAGGCCTAGCTCGTGAACTAAACCTTTATCGATCATAGAAATAGTAGCACCATCGTCTAATAAAGCATAAGTACTCACGATACCTTTCGGGCCACTGAGACGTACTTTGACGACTTTGAGTAACACATCACTACCAGCGGCGGGCGGTGGCGGCGGCGGCGCCGCGCTGGTGGCGGCTGCGATGGATGCGGCTGCGTCTGGACAGCCGCCGCCAAGCGTCGCGATGTGCGCCACCGTCTCGTCGCGCGACGCAGTCCACTCGCTGTCTGGCGATTGCAAGGTGTCTTCTTCTCGCAGCGCCGCGGCTGCTGATGGCGTGAACGATACATTTGGCTTTCTATAGTGAAGTAGGCGATGATGAGCGAGTCCACAGCCGTCGATATCGCACAGGGGGGCTGGACATTCATCTCGATTGTGTTTATTTTCAAGTAAACAAACATAACATAAGCCTTTCGACTTCGCATGTCGCCAGCGATCTTTCCGCAATGCCCTTTTAAATACACGGCATTCAGATAGCATATGAGCCGATTTTCTACAATATGTACGTAAGTGAGTGTCAGTTTTAGCTTGTGTGGTAAATACAGGTCGGGCGTTAGGGCGGTATTCCTCCTTGTTTCGCTTTATAGGAAAAGGTTCCGGCCTCTTAGGCTCCCGTGGATAAGACATACCGACGACAGAAAGCATTTCAGCTTCACGCTTCAGGAAGGCAGCCAATAATTGAAGCTTAGGCGTATTAGATGCTAGTTTGCTATAAGCGTAGTCAGTCCATTTACTTAGCAATATACTCGGTAGCTTGGATATTACAGCAGCTGACAACTCGGGACTGCGTAAATAATCGTGTTGTTCTAATGTGTATAGGGTTGCGACACAATTATTTACCTTCATTGAGAAAGTAATCAAATCATGCTGGTAATTATTAGACAGTGGAGGAAGCTTTCTCATTTGTGATGTCAAATGTTGAATAATTAAATCAGAATGACCAAACCTCAGTCCGAGTGCTTCCATAATTATAGCCGGTGACGTGTTACCGATGAGCAGGTCCATTACCGCCTCCTTAGCCTCACCTTTGAGGGCTTTGCGCAGTCTCCACAAGTTTTCAGAATCAGTGAAACGGCAGACACTGGTAGATTCTTCATATGCACTTCTAAAATGCAACCAGTCGATGCTGTCTCCACTGAACATTGGTAATTCTCGAGGTGTAGATAATCGGGTAAGCAAACGTTCCTCATCCTTGGTGGAGGACGTGACCATCATGTGCTTCAATGTGTGAGCTAGCTGGAGGATGCTGTCGACGGCTGGCCCCTGGGCCGGTGCCGGTTGCGCGCAAGCGTTATCAACACTAGGTGCCCGCGCTGCCTCCGACTTTGTTGTTGCCGTCGCCGGCTGCACATTACTGCGTTCCATCCAGTCGTAAACATTAGAACGTTTATCCACATTGTCTTTCGACTCGTTCGCCCTTGAGTGACCTTGTGATGCACGCGTGCCGTGATCGTGACATTCCGATGTAGCCAAAGCTAATTCTACTTCCAGTTTCTTTTGGATGAGGTCCATCTGAATCTTTGCTTTGGCTTCGGCAGCTTCCAGTTCGAGCTGCTTGCGCCGTAGTTTTGATGACGACGTAGACTTTGCCGATATAGCAACAGACTCGTTTTTCACTGATTTGTACACAAGGGCACCACTACTCATTCCGTCTGAACAAATACTTTGCACCTTGCTTTCGAGCGCGTCATTTTTATCGATACCACCGGTATCTCCGAGCACATGTTCGGTTGCGCTTTCTAACCGCTCATTGATTCTATCGCGAACTTTTCTTTCTACGATTCTACCGGGTGGTGGCGTGTTAAACATAGTACTGGTTGGATTTGGTTCGAAGGATCAGCCTAATTGTAGGCGATAGAATGAGGAGAAATAGCAAGATCGCGAATAAGGTTAGCCGAGAGCACTCGAGCGCAGCGTGGTGCATGTGCGGTGTCGTCTACGCAACTGCCGCTCCTCGAGCACCCTCTGGCGTTTATTCATAAAAACAAGTTTCTACAAACGAATGTGCATACATGTATCTCCTATATCTATCTATAACTATACGGTGTTAAATAAGTTTATGGTGCATCGCCTACAGGGATTAAACCAATTTTGAAAACTTTTGTGCCACTCCTCCGTGGTGACCTCAGAAACGTGTTTTTCATACTCTTCGACAGCCTCTTCTGGTGACGAAAATCGTTGACCGGTTTTTAATTTTTGGGAACAGAAAAAGTCACAAGGTGTCAGGTCGGGGCTGAATGCAGGATGGCACACACCAAATTTGACGCACCTTCGTTGAATCTGGTAAGCATGGAACTGCACCAAGTGACGCGGTCCGTTTTTTGAGTCTCGGTCAAATTGTGTGGGATCCACCGTGAGCACAGCTTCTCACACCTAAATGTTTGTGTAGGATTGATTGTATTTGACTCATGCCTATGTCTAAGGATGCGCGAATCTCATGGTAGGTCACATGCCTGTCTGTTTCAATCAGTTTCAATCATATGGCGCACAGCATCGATGTTTTTGTTGTTCACAGCAGTGGACGGGCAAGCATCGCGAGATTCGTCACTGAGATTGACACGACCGCGCTTGAATTCTGCGAACCAGCTATATATAGTCGTCTTGCATGGTGCTTCATCACCAAAAGCAGATTGAAGCCGAGCGATGTTCTTTTGAGCTGTCAAATTACACTTAAATTCGTAGAAAATCATACTACGAAAATTTTCCCGAGATAAATCCATGTAATTATTGTAGCACATCCGAACTTCTGAGAGCGGGTGGAAAGCCGGTACTTTTAGTCCTCCAGAAGTTATTTAATTCTGTCTTACTCGAGGGTACTACGCCAGAAGCATGGCACAGGAGTGTGGCGGTTCTTTTCTTCAAAAAAGGTGATAACACTTTATTGAAGAATTATAGACCTATCTCACTCCTGAGCCATGTATACAAGCTGTTTTCGAGAGTCATTACGAACCGTCTCGAACGCAGGTTTGATGACTTCCAGCCTCCCGAACAAGCCGGGTTCCGAAAAGGCTTTAGCACCGTAGACCACATACATACGCTCCGCCAGATTATACAGAAGACCGAGGAGTATAATCGGCCATTATGTCTAGCGTTTGTGGACTACGAGAAAACCTTTGATTCAATCGAGACCTGGGCAGTATTGCAGTCTCTCCAGCGGTGCCACATTGACTATAGGTACATCGAAGTGTTGAAGTGTTTGTACAGCAACGCCACCATGTCGATCCGACTACAGGACGAGAGCACGAAACCAATCCCATTGCAGCGTGGTGTGAGACAGGGAGACGTTATTTCTCCGAAAGTGTTCACAAACGCATTGGAGGACGTTTTCAAGCTCTTGGACTGGAACGGATTCGGCATCAATATCAATGGCGAATACATCACTCACCTTCGTTTTGCCGATGATATAGTCATTATGGCAAAGTCGCTGGAGGACCTCAATACGATGCTCAGCGACCTCAGTAGCGTTTCCCAACAGGTGGGTCTTAAAATGAAATGAAATGGACAAGACGAAGATCATGTCTAATGTCCATGTTGTACCCGTACCGGTAATTGTTGGGAACGATACACTCGAAGTTGTTGACCACTATGTATACCTAGGACAGACTATCCAGGTAGGTCGGTCCAACTTCGACAAAGAGGTCGCGTCGACAAAGACGAAGGTTTTTAACCAGTGTGTGTTGCCAGTGATGACATATGGTACTGAGACGTGGTCCCTAACTGTTGGCCAAAAGGCCAACAGTTAGGGGGAACAGTTGGGGATCCAAAAGGATAAGCTCAGAGTCACACAACGAGCTATGGAGAGAGCTATGCTCGGAGTTTCTTTGCGCGACAGAATCCGATATGAGGAGATTCGCCGAAGAACCAAGGTCACCGACATAGCTCTTAAAATCTGCAAGTTGAAGTGGCAATGGGCAGGCCACATCGCTCGGCGAACCGATAACCGCTGGGGAAGAAAGGTTCTCGAGTGGCGACCACGAACCGGAAGACACAGCGTAGGTAGGCCTCCCACTAGGTGGACAGACGACATTGTGCGCGTCGCAGGTAACCGGTGGATGCAAATAGGCAATTATCGGTCATTGTAGCGTTCTAAGGGGGAGGCCTATGTTCAGCAGTGGACGTCTTCCGGCTGGTGATGATGATGAATTAATGTAGACACGCAATTTTTAAAATGGCGCCACAATGTAAAAACAATTGACAGTCAGATGAAACAAACTGCATTCTACAGCCAAAGAGTTCCATAGTAAAATGTTGTAATTACTTTTTAAATAGGTATCGTATATCGTCCCCGTAGTTGGAAAATTAAATAATTCTGATTTTGTAGTTCTGAGATAAACGCGATTTAGTCTTTTTTTTCAGTTAATGTACATTTGTTAAAATATGTGAGACAATTTTGCCGTCGGTAATTTTATATATTGTGGATCTGATTACCTTTTACCTTATGCTTTAACAAACTGAACTCTATCTTTAACTATAACTAAATAACACATAAAAAATCAAGTTGTTTAATTATGCCACAACCGTTATTCGTAACTACAATTAGCTACTAATTTCGGCTATTTATCTAGTTTTCCTACATTTGGTAGTTAAATTTGGTGAAATAAATGCAGTTATTGAATTTATCAAACTCGAAATATAAAATTTTGTGGCTTACATTATTATTACTTTGATATTTTTTTAACTATTATTGATCTCATATAAAATAAAAGCTGTATTATGATATTAATAGAGTTATATTAAGGAAGAAATAGAAAAGTACAATAGAATTTTGAAAAAGTGTATTGTAATCAGATACTTATCTTACCACAAACTTAAAATAAATAAACAAAATTACACCAATTATAACAAGTGGAAACAAATTAACTTAAAGTATTCTTTCAAATCAATACAGTAAATAATTTGAACCCAAAAAATAACATTATGGCTCTAAAATCAGAGACCTAATTACACATACATATTTAAAAATAAATAAAATAAAATAAATAAATATGCATTTATTTCAGACCAAAAATGTCCATATCCACATTTAAGTATCAAGTAAAACTATGAAAAACTTAAAATAGGTAAAATAGGTTTCTTGACGGAAACGCAGATTAGATGTCCATCAGATGCGGCGTACCTCGACTACCCTGGGTACACATTAGAGCATAATTTCCACCAGCGCACCGGAGTCTGTGTGTACGTTCGCATTGACATCTGCTGCCAGCGTCTCCGTCAACTTGAGGACCCCACATTCTCTACAATGTGGATGTTAGTAGACACTGGTATAGATAAAATTGTCTATACTTGTGTCTATAGATCACATAGCGGTGACCTGGAGACAACTCGTCTTTATGACCAACTTAGTGAGGTCGCTGATGAAGCCCTTCATTGGTACCCTGATCAGCGCAGCTGGTCACTCTGGGGGATTTTAATGCCTGTCACCAGGACTGGCTGTTCTCATACCAGAGGACTGGCCATGCTGGGAGAGAAGAGCAGAACTTTGCGCTGTCGCTAGGGCTTTCCCAGCTGGTAAAGCAAGCGATTAGGGTACCTGATGTTGTTGGTCATACAGCCAATTGAAATTGAATTGTCTAGACCTTCTGCTGAAGACTGATCCAGACAGGTATCATGTAATAATTTCCTCATCTTTAGGAACCTCGGATCACTGTCTGGTGAAAGCTGTATCGACTTTTTTCCCCCTAACTGTGATATCCGTGGTGAGCGGCGATTGTGGCGATACAAGTCAGCAGTTTGGGATGAGATGCGGCATTTCTTTGCATCTTATCCTTGGTGGCGGGTCTGCCTTTCTTCCGAAGATCCGTCGAGTTGCGCGGATGCTAAAACCGACGTGGTACATCAAGCAATGGAATATTTTACTCTCTAAGATTATTTAGCTTATATTGAACTCGCGCCTCATGGCATACCTTGAACAGAAATGTTCTCCTCGATGACCGACAGTACGGATTTCGACGAAATTGGTCGACAGGGGACCATCTAGTTTATGTCACTCACTTATGGGGCGAGGTATCCTTGAAATATACTGACCACCTTCAGTTGTTGGGAGTTGCATTGAGTCCAAGGCCAAGGTAGCTGCCAGGAAGCTAGGTGTCCACCGTTGTCACTGTGTCAAAGTTCCACCGTTACTTCACACCGGGGCAGCTTTTGTTGCTATATAAAGCACAAGTCCGGTAGTGTGTGGAGTACTGTAGTCACATATGGGCTGGTGCTGCAAAATGCCATCTTGCAGCTTTGGACTCAGTGGAGAGGCGTGCTAAAAGGCTTATTCGTGACGCAGGGTTAGTAGCGGCCAATTTACAAAGCTGGCAGGCTACTCTGCACAGGCGCATAGTAGCCAGCCTCTCGGTATTCTACAGGTTGTATTTTGGAGAGTGTGCGTAGGAATTGCATGACTTGATTCCACCATCCCCTTCCATCATCGGACGACGAGACGCACGCCACGTACACACCCTTATGTGGTGAACATGCCTTCAGTCCGGCCTAAGCGATTTGCTTCTTCATTTATAATAAGGACAGCTAAGGACTGGAATAGTTTGTCTGCGTCGGTTTTCCCGCCCGATTATAATATGGGTGTCTTCAAGAATAGAGTGAATAGGCTTTTAATAAGCTAGTGTGTTTACCATCCATGATTGTGTCGCCGCTTTCTATCAGGTGGGACTGCAGTCAAGTACTTCCTTATATGTAGCAAAAAAAAGTATCAATTAGAAATAAACAATATAAGTTTGTATCAAATCAAAACATGATTAAAACAGTACTATAATCCTATTCTGTGTTAAAACTCAAAAAATTAAGATTGTTGCACCTAAGCCATAGGTCGAAACTCAACAAAAAAATTAACAGCAAAACAAAGGTACAACAATAATTATAAAACTATAAAACGACTCAATTCAACTAAAAATATTTCGTAATAAGGTAAGTAAAACACAACTTAAATAAAACTGAAAACTCAAAAACTAATATGACATTAATCAGGTACATTGAGTACACCAATCAACAAATTCTAATATCAATTTATTTAGAGCTAAAAATACCTTCATAACAGAATAAAACATAATTTAAATTCAAAACAATTGAAATGACTGTAACTAATCAATACTTAATTCTTAATTATTTAACTCTTAATTACTATCTACTTAATTCTTAATATTTAATTCTGCTATTCAGAATTAAATAAATAGAGTTGTTTAGTTTTCCTAGAACTTAGTTAGTTGTGTGAAAGAATTTTTAAGTTGAGGAAAAATTCAACAACTCATGTTATTTAATTTATTTGACATTCAACTTATCATTGACCACAGTTATTGATTTATTTACTGAGTTATTGATTTTTCCTACAAATAAATAGTGTTTGTCTGAAGATATTTATTGTTCTATCTGTCCGACAAAAATGGCTATCATTTTGGATCGGAATAAGATACGAAAATGCCTGTCAAATATGCGGCATGTTTTAGGTGTTTTGAAAATAGGGAAAAGTCAATATCGCCAAAATCGGACTTATTTAATTTTCCAACTACGGGGACGATATGTATGTGGCCAGTTCCGGAAACTTTTAGTGTGACCTATGTATCCCTAAGACGCCTACCAAGCGTGGGGATTATGGCAACCCATCTTAAGGGGGAGGCCTTTGATTAGCAGTGGACGTCTTTCGGCTGATGATTAATAAAAAATAAATAAAATTTCTATCACCATGTCAGCCACAAGACGTCCAATGTTCAACATAGGCCTCCCCGGTAGGCTTCTGCTGCGACCGATATTATGCCGCCTGTATCCAACGACTCCCTGCGCCACCTTGACGAGGGCGTATCCTATCTAGTGGGGCCCGCCCCACACTGCGCATTCCAGTCCCTGGTTCCACCTTTCTTTCCCGACGGTTCTCAGTTCACCGGACTCTACGACCTACCCATTGCCACGTCAACTTACTAACTACTAGAGCTGTGTAGAGAAACATAAAAAAGGCAAATTTGTCAAACCCTTTCTGCCTTTTGCCACGTCTACTACTATAACTCGAACAAGATATGGAATCGCGACAAAATAAAATAATATATAAGTATGTATTACCTTTACCGAAATAGGTATACGGATACCTTTACCGAAATTCTAAAAGAATCTGGCTCCGGTAGGCAAAAGCACTAAATCCCAAAATTTCTAATATCTGCGTAAAAAGTTTTCCACTTGGGACCACCGGCTCCACGTAGCTAAGATTAATTATTTACAATAAACGGTGAGCCAAGGTCTGCCACCCGCCCACACTGGCCGCAGCCCGCCACATTGAATAATTGATATCATTATCAAACTATTTTGTTTGATGAGTTCTCACCTTGATGAAGATAGACTTGGGTACGTGAAGTATGTTTCAACTAGTCGTTGTTCTGGGCACAACACCAGGGAGGGTGATAATAGACCTTATAATGTACAGTAGTAAGTTTCAAATCGGTAGCAAATAAGGTAGTTAGGCTTTAAATTAAATATATTTAATTGAGGTTTCATTTAGGTATTTATATGGGGAATGTTACTAGGTATAGAAGTCCAGCTTTAGACGCCTTTACATACTCCGCAGAATATAGCAGTGCAAACGCATATACTGAGAGTAGGTCTGTATTCCGTATTGAAACACTATCCGTTCAACTCAAAGCCCTTTGTGATTATCACTGTCGTCGGGGTACCGTTATGTAGCGGCAACTACATTATGTATACTATTGAATACCAGTGCCAGGCTCTCACAGGGAGATATATTCGTATTAGACCCATTAGTTCATTGAAATATTAAATAAAGAAGACACTGATAGGAGAAAGAAGAGAGTGCTTGGCTGCAATCCCAACTAATGGAAAGCGGCAATGCAATCGATATTGGTAAAGCACACTAGTCTATTAAAAGGCTATTCAGTCTTGCCTTAACCGACACAGCAAACTATTCCAGTTCCTGGCTGTACGTATTATAAATGAGGAAGCAAATCGTTTAGTCCGGACTGACGGATTATTTACGAAGTAAAGGTGAAAGATGATAGATAGGGATGGTGGAATCAAGTCAGCTATCTAACCGGGGAAGTCACTTCACTGTATAAAAGCCATATCCAGTGACGTTGTGTGTTACAGTCACATAACGTCAGAAATGTGTAAAATTGACACTGCTCTATGAATAATCACTACAGTCACTGTACTAGCGGCTGAGAGGCTGTCCGATTGTTTTGCTGCCGATACAGCTCCAGACTGATTCTAGATTCGTTACATTTAGAGTTTATCAGAAGTAAACTATTTGAGAAACTATGGTTGTTGTATTAATTTAAATATTATAATTACTTTCAGAATGATAATGGGCAATTTCCATTCTTAAAAGTTCAAGAGCACAACGTCTCCCAGCTCGCAGGAGCCCTTTTACGTTTCAATAAACCAAATTATCATCAGCATCACAAAGTAATTTTCACGTAAAAGATGAAAGGGAACACTGTAAAAAAATCAGATTTCAGCTGAAAATCGCCTATAAAACCGTTTACTGTTTCAGAAAGTTACCGTCCTTACGTGTTCGTAATCCGCGTCAATTTCTAACGTCTAACGGCCCGGCTACCCCTCTGCTTCCCCCTCCCCCTGTCCTCCAAGAAGCAAAGCTAATATGTCAGGAGCTAACTCGCCAGTAAAACTGAGTAAACTTGTTTGCTTGATATGAACTGGGTTTAAGTATCCCCGAAGGAAGTTGTTGCTCCTGGGTTTAACGTGTCTTACAAATCTTTAGTAACAGCATTTAATAATAACCCCTGTACTCGACGAATAATCAAAATTACCATTAAAATTCTTAAAAGGGTTGTGCCTAAGAGTACATGAACCCACATTTTGATGTTGTAGACGTTGTTGATCCCATTGCTATCTTATTTCAGATTTTTCGAATATGCGTTGTTGGTTCAGATAAACATCAAGAATTCTGGATAGATGTTCTCATTTATAGACTTCAAATAAATAGGTAATAATTATTTTATTTGACTGGTACTTATAATAATCACAAGATTATTAATGACGTCTTCATTTCGGGCACTAGCCGACCATGGCTTTCCAACAAAAGACAAATTCTTGAAAAAGTTACATACTGGGCTTGAGATAAATACAAATAATTTATTATCATCAACAAACATGTAGGTGCAGCGATTGTAAATGAAGTCTCCTTTAAAGCAAACATATTAGGAGACTCCAAAAATCCTCCAAATCTCCCAAAGATATTTAATTACAAATTAATATAGGAGAAAATCTATATTGCAATGCATACCTTTAATAAGACGAATGACATGCATATTACAAACTAGCTGACCCACGCAGCTCCGCCTGCGCTATTTTTACGTTAACTAAACTTTTAATAACAGAAATTCGCATCGAATACATAACCTCCTTTTTTATAGTCGGTTAAATACTGGGACCCACTTTTTACTTGCTCTTCGAAGCACGGACCTGTTTAGTTCAAATGGCGTTAAACGGTCACCCATCTATTTAATGACCTTACCTAACGTTGCTTAACCCGATCGATTACAAAACCTTGATAACAACTCTCTATGAGTGTTTCCTTACTAATATAAAGAAAAATTGATAAAATCGGACCAAACGTATAACCAAGTACCCGTTTTGACTTTAATCCCCTCTCCCAAAAGAACCGTGCTAGATTACGGGATAAAATGTATCCTATGTCCTACCTCGTAGTAAGATCTCAAATCATGCCAAGTTTCATTTGAATCCATTCAGTAGTTTCGGCGTGATGCCGTGATACAGACAGACAGACAGACAGACAGACAGACAAAAATTAAAAAAAAATCATTTTCGGCCTCAGTATCGGTTATAGAATGCCCTCCAAATATAATTTTCAAAATATCTTCAATGTACAGAATTGGACCTGTTACAGTTTTATTATAAGTATAGATTTGCAAAAAAACAATTATAATATTGGACCCTTATACATATATGAATATTACCGTGATATCTCTGATGAGATTAAACCTCTCTCAAGCAGAGCCTAAAAGATATTTTAAGTACCCGTGTCATTATTTGAGATTTAGCTCTAACAAGGAGTTTATGAGCGTAAAATCCCGAGAGATTTAACTTTTAATGGTTCATGTTTGTATCTGGGTCAGATCCTGCGTCGAATATCGACTTAAACTTCCGCACATTGGAGGAAGTGCGAGAGGAGGGCACAAGCTGAAACAGGTTATTAGTCGTTGCATTATATATATAGTCACACAAATACAGAAAATGGGCCCAAAATAGATAGAAATAAAGATGTAAGAAGCGGAAACGGTTTGATCTCAATTAAGAATGCACATTTTGATTTTGGGTATAAAATTCGTGAATACATGCAGTGGATGTCGGTTTTACGATCAAAAATAAATAACTGTCCAAGAAATAAATTATCATAAGTTAGTAAAGAAGTCAGGAGACTTGACTTGTCTGTCTACAAGAATGATAAAACCAAGAATGCTCGTAGAGATTATTTAGTTAGAGCCCAATTAATGTCTCTCCGCCAGTCCTCGAGAGTAAGATATCCCAATTAAGCAAGCATACTTGATTAATTTTTTTAGAGCTTATTAAAAGTTGTTTACCTAAGGGGTAGCACTCCTGCTTTTTGTTTTTTTTTTCTTAAAATATTTACAGAAATTGAATGTAATGCAAATTCGCCGAACTGCATAGTGTTTTGGTGAGATTATTGAACAAGAGACTGTCCATAATGTCTCAAACGCATTATCATTTATTTTGCAAGGAATTATAGAGATTGATCAGACATACTAGTAATAACTAATGTCAGGCAGGGTTATAAAAGTAAACGGTTCTCGTCCAAACTACGAAAGTTTTTTGTAGCATGTTAAGGCTCATAAAGCAGGTAACAATTTCACCAGAGCCTACTTGATATTCGTACGTTAAAATCAAGCGAACGACACACGAAACTACTCACGAAAAGGTTACTTTAATGTCGACTCCCCGCCATCCATCTTTTATGTTCGCATATCTAATATTGGAACTAAAAGGCTATCCCGCGGGGGATCCTGTACCCCATCATATCTTCGCAAGATTTAATAAAACACTCGGCTACATGAGATTTCGCCTCAATATAAACCTTAGAGTACTCGACTGTGTGCTTAGCGGGACTTATGAATTATTCAAAATATTTCTTTGGAGGAAAAAAAAACGTTGGAAGTTTTCAAGGGTTCTCCATGTAATAAAGTGGGAGTTGCGAAGTTCAAGGGACCTGCCGCGCCGACTACAGGGACGTATGAAATATTCATGAGTGTTAATGAACTAAGTTTCTTTGCAACGTTTGACAGAGGTAACTGAAATAATAGGGGGCTTTCAATGTTGACACCTCGTCATGACCTTTTAAGTTATTCAATTCAGGTTCATCATCGAACGACAGCAGGGATGGGTGGATATCCACCCCTTTAAAGTTTCAACAAAGAGTCCTGATTTGTCCTTTATGAGACACACAGCGAAGGACTAAAAACATTCTCTGATTATAAGGTGGTATTTAATGCTAGCGTGAATGAAAGAAGGACGAATTAAGAATTGTTATTGTAATAAAAAAAAAACTCTTTATTTGCTACCACACCTTTTCCTATATGTATGTATGTAGTTACCCAGTACAGTAGTGGGTAGTAGTGTACCTAGTTATTATGAGATATCCTTCACTCTACATATTATGACTGAAGCTATTTTAACAGATTTATCAATTCCTTCACCTCATACTAACGAAGCAACTATTTGTACTGTTTTCCTGAGATTTTGTCTGAGAAAATAACGAAAGGATAGACGAGCGACATTATGAAATATACTTACTCGTATATATATAAAACTAGCTGACCCGCGCAGCTCCGCCCGCGCTTTTATTACAATTTGCTCCACTTTTCTCCCCCCTCCCTTGATTTATTTCTCTCTCCATCTCTCTCTCACTTATAAGAAAAATCTAATTCTAATTCTCTCTTTTCTCTTTCCCCTTTCCCGCTTCGGTCCCCGTCACAGTCCCCCTCTTCCTCTCCCCGTTGTCCCCTCTCTGAACCCCGTCCCCCTCTCTCTTCTACCACCTTGCTCCCCCTCACTCTCCCCTTGTTCTACCTTAATCCCCTATCACTCTCTCCTCGAATCCCCTCTCCCTCTCTTTCCTCTCTTGCACCCTCCTCGTTCTAATATAAATATCCTCGTTAATCATGGTATCTGGTATCTGGGATTCTTACCCACTAAAACCCCTGCGGCTGTCGCATCGCCATATATGAGGGGAGACCTGGGCCCTCCAGTGGGATATGCACCAAATACCCCTCAGTGCGCATTATAGCCCCCGGGAACCTGGCACCATGATCACAGGGACGGGGCTTGCAACCCCGTCACCGTCCTCCTCGGAGTCGCCGCCGCCCGTCACCTATCTATGTAATAACCTTGGCTAACGTTCCTAAACCTAGCGGCATGAAATATACTTAACGATTTTATTCTCAGACCTACCCGATATGTACACAAAATTTCATACAAATCGATTCACCCATCTATTTAGTGACGTAGCCTTATGTTGCTTAACCTTAACCTAGCGGTATGAAAAACATTCACAGCTTTTTTGTCATTGGTGTATATATTAGTGAAGTTTATGTTATATTGAAGAAGGGACAAATTCATGCTAACAACAATTTATTAATAGTTAATTATTTGTCATAAAAAGTAAAGGATAAAAAATGGTTATCGTGGGTTATCTCTAAGAGATAAACATATACCATCACGAACTTTTTTGTAGACCTTGTTAATATGTACAATACTGTAGTACATTATTTTGATCTATCTCGTAGGGTTCAGCCAGCGTTTGCAATGTAAGCGCAAAAAAATGTGCTTATTTACGACATCACATTAGAAACCTCAAAAATTATCAGTGTTTCTCTACTATATTATGCATGTATTATACATATAAACCTTCCTTAAGAAACACTCTATCTATTAATAACCGCATCAAAATCCGTTGCGTAGTTTAAAAGATTTAAGCATACATAGGGACAGACAGACAGCGAGAGCGACTTTGTTTTATAATATGTATAGATAAACAATGACCCGTGGGGTGTCCGGGTAAGAATAGCACCCTCCCATCTCCCCCCGTTGGGTGTCCGTAAGAGGCGACTAAGGGAAAACAAGAAGACGGGCAGCAGCGTTTTTCTATTGAATTACCTACCACATGTACTGCGATCACCAATACTCCTTTTTTATCCAATTATATCATATTATTGTGATCTTTAGTACCTAGGTAGGTACATACTAATAATGATACTACATGTTTTTTTTTATTAAATTAATAAGTTTACTTATGCTATGCGTTTTGCGATGCGATTTAAAGTCGTCGGTTAATATACTAACAAAGGCCTAATAAGAAAAAATCCACCAACGTAGCGTTGGCAAAACAAATTACTGAATGGCACGGTCGGCGTATCGGCTCGTGAACGCCCTTTATATAACTCGAACGCGAACGTCTAATTCCGGCCACCCATGATGACGGTACCTTAGGTACCGTGTAGGCAAACAACAGTAGGACAAGTTTGTTGGCACGTGACTTTTTTTAATATAGTGAGATGTAGTTCCTACCACGCTCTCGAGCTTCAAAAACGCGAGAAGTCACTTTTATTATTGTTCTCCATATTGCCGGTTTTTAAATAACCAACGAGCAACTATTTATGTGCATCTCTTTTAATTGCATAATATGTAGTTGTGTAGTTTATTACTTAAGCAATTAAATAGTTCTACTCGTTGAATAGCCAGCGATATCAAAGAACTTACATTTCATGTGATTAACAACGAAATTCTTGTAGACTACCTCTGGAAAACTCTCTCAAAATCAGACTCCTTAAAATATTGAAGAATCTGAAAATCATTGGCTACATAATTTTTGGAATCTCCCGTGAATTTTAGAAGTCAGAACTCCTCTTAAATTGGTGATCCTCATGACTATGACAGTCATCATCATATCATGACCATCAGTCGGAAGACGTCCACTGCTGTACAGTGGCCTCCCCCTTAGAACGCCAGAATGAACGATACATTATTAAATTCATTTGCACAACCGTTGGGCCGCTGTATTTACAATGACATCAGCCCTTTTTTTGTTGACGTGCGGGAAACCTTCAATAGACCCCCGAGAGCTGTGGGGACAAAACTGGGGTATGTGGGATTTTTACCCACTTAAACCCCTGCGACTGCCGCATCGACAAATGAAAGGGGGGATCTAAGTTCTCCGGTGGGATCTGCATCAGGAACTTGCCCCTAAACGCGCTGCAACGGAGGTTGCAACCCCTCCGTCATCAGTCCATGTAGTGGGAGGCGTGCCTACGCTACGTGTTCCGGTTTGTGGTCCACTCAAGTACTGTGACAATGCCTGGAAACAATCAGTAATGGATCTTCTTCCGTCCAGCACCGTACCGTTACTACCGCTAGTAGTGGGGATTAGATTAGTCTGGCTGATAATGACGTGTCCGTGACGTCACTACCACCGACCAGAGAGCCGCGGAATTGGAACGTAATTAATGGCGCTGAGACTGCTGTTTCTACACATACTATGTATTAGTTCATAAACAGTTACAATTAACTAGGCAATCATAGTTTTGGATTGGAAATATTGCTTACTCCGGAATAATAATAAAGTTAGCGGTTAGTTACGCGGTATTATGCTGTACGGTTCGATAATAATTACATCACCTTCCAATGCCTATAATTAGGCTGTATTTGGAAAGAGGTCAGTCTAACCTACGTCCTTGCAACGGTGGTGCAGAGATTGCTAGAAACGAAATTGAAATCGTACACTGTGTTTTTTAAAGTGTGTGCTGATCTCATGTATTAAAGGGCCAATTTAATAGAGCACAATTGACACTTCATTAAAATTTAACAACGTAACCTGGTAACGGCGAGCATAAAATATTATATTTTTCTCTGTACAATTGGTTAACTTTTTTCAATTACGATTACGTATTTAATGTAATAGTGACAAAAGAAACAGGCATAACAAAGAAACTGACAGATGTCTGATCTACTAAATTGGCCCTATAGGTACTAATTAAGAGAAGTAGGAAGTGAAAAGCTAAAAAGTAATTAGAAAATTAAGTAACAATATTTACAATATAAATTTTAACTGAAAACTCTTTGTAACGTCAATTATATATATATATATATATTTAATTTACCTGAAGGTGGTAAGTGTAAAGTGGTAAAGTCGTAGTATAATGTTAGCATCATAGTTGAAGTATCTATATACTACGCCAGCATTTACATTATTATTGTTTAAAAAAATATTTAGTTTTTACAGCAATACATTTTTTACACATTTAATTAACTTGTATATAAAATCGTCGAAGCAAAGACATCACTCAACCTTTAGTGGTCGCCATTCCTACTCAATCGAAAACTTTACAACAGAGTTTTTCACTAGTAGCCTTGAAACGGCTTTAAATTCGTGCGGAATGAAAGCCGATCCGGCTTGAAAGTCGGAGCGAGCCGGCCGCGTGTAATTTATAGCTGGAGGAGTTTTTAATAAAAGGCCGCGGGGGCCAAACCGTCGACATCGATTGTTACCGTTTTAATAAAATTTCCGATTACATCAGTGCGACTCGAGTCCAGGCATTCGAGGTTTATTGGCAACAAGCTAAGGTCTACTTCACACTTATTTAATAAACATATTTAAGTGAAGGGTCTGCGTAAATCGGCCATCATAAATGTACACACGAGTGAGAACTAGCAAAAGAATTCAAACACTCGCATTATAAAATACTAGCTGTAGCCCGCGGCTTCGCTCGCGTTTACTTTGTTAATCAAACGTGTTTTGAATGATGGATCGAGGTTTGTAAAATATTGTTTACATTAATCTAACAATATTGTTCACACTTTTATTAACCCTGATCTAATAGGTAGGTATCAATCCGTCTGCATATATTTTTTTTTACCAGATAAATTCCTACACATCAATCTTGGTTCTCCAGGAAGTTCTTATCCGGTTATGATAAAATTTATACATATTCATTCTTTCGAATAAAAAAGAATCATTAAAATTGGTAAATATTTGCCAGAGTTTGACTATTTTTTCCTTAAAAAGCGATATAAACATCATTTTTTAGGCATTCCTACAGTTTTTCTGAGTCGCCATTTTTGTTTTTTCAGGAACTGCTTATTCGTAAGTAATATTTTTTTAAGGGAACCAATCAGTGGAGCGGCCTATCCGTACCAGAAAGAATTTTTGAAATCGGTTCATAATTGCCAGAGACATGCGCGGACATACATAGAAAAATATATGTACAGACAAATTGAGAACCTCTTCCTTTTTTGGAGTCGGTTAAAAATGCTGAAAATAAGTATGTTAAATTTTTGTGTTGAGTTTACTTACCGAGTTTCGTGAAATTATCATGCGAACTTTGAAACATTAATTGACTTTAGGGGTTGTTTTTCGATGAATTCAGGAAACAGATTTCTTAGATTATGTGCAATACATAAAATAAATCTAATAGATAAGATAATATACAGAGAGAAATAAATCTTGTGACCGTAGGGTAAAAAACATGATTTGGACCCCAATTAATCCCGGGGGTCAATTAAAAAAAAAATACGCACATGGATTTCTTTAATTTCATGAATGCATCCGCAGTGTCATCAGTGCAGCATGAATTTTTGGCCGCATTCATACTCAAAAACCGTGAGGGTTGATTTTCAAAATAAAATGTGTCAGACGTGTTTCTTAACTTCTTTTGATGACAAAGTTTTTGTGTCCGTCTGATGAAAAATATTTTTTTGCAAACTTTGATACCCTATATGACCCACTTAGGGGTTGATTTCCGAAAAATGCAGAAAATTTGTTTGTTGTTATGTTGAGTTTATTTATTGAGTTTTGTGACTGTAGCAACATTATAGCTAAAATCAAAATCCTTGCTCATGCAAACTTTGCAACCTCATAAAATGACCTTAGGGATTGTTTTTTGAAGAATGCCTGAAATAAGTTTGTTAGATTATTGTGTGCAATGCATAAAATAAGTCCTGTGACTGTAGGATAAAAAACATATTTTGGACCCAATTGGACCCTTTTAGGGATTGATTTTCAAAATAAATTGCTTTAACTTGATGAATTTATTCACATAGTTTCATCAGTGTAGCATGATTTTCTTTCCGCGTTTGATACTCAAAAACCATGCTTAAACCCCTGAGGGTTGATTTAAAAAAATAATGTGATACGTGTTTTTTATCAGTACACTCATAGTCATAAAGTTTCGTGTGCATGCGATGAATATTTTTTTTCTATAATAACTTTTATACCCCATTTGGCCCACTTAGGGGTTGATTTTCGAAGAATACTGACAATTAGTTTGTTAAATTGTTTTGTTGAATCTATGTACCGAATTTCGTTATTCTAGCTGCATTATAACATTCAATGGAAATCGTTCTACGTGTAAACTTTCCAACCCCATTATATGACCTTAGGGGTTGTTTTTCGCTAAATGCCGGAAATTGGTTTCTTAGATTCTTGTGTGCTATATATAAATTAAGTCTTATGACTGCAGGTCAAAGAACATTTTTGGACCCCAATTGGACCCCTTTAGGAGTTGATTTTCAAAAACTATTTACACATGGATTGCTTTAGTTTGATTAATGTATTTGCAAAGTTTCATCAATGCAGCATAATATTTTTCCGTGGTTCAAACTTAAAACCATACTGAAACCCCTTTAGGGGACGATTTTCAAAAAGTTGTAATACAGGTGTTTCTTAATTTATTTTGTTTATTACCTTGACAAAATGTCGTGTTAGTGTGGTAAAAAAATGTTTTCCATACAAACTTGGAGACCCCATTTGACCCACTTAGGGGTTGATTATCGAAAAATGCTGAAAATTAGTTTATTCAATTTTGGTATTGAGTTTATGTACCGAGTTTTGTTACTCTAGCTGTATTATAGCATTAAATGGAAATCGTTCTCCGTGTAAAATTTACAACCCCATTAAATGAGCATAGGGGTTGTATTTTGCAAAATACCGGAAAAAGCTTTCTTAGACTCTTGTGTAGAATAAGTACATAAATTTAGTCTTATGACTCTAATGATTTCTGATACTTACGCTAATATTACACATTGAAATGAAACTAATTTTACGGATTATATCGCGGTTTATTTTTATGACTCTAGGTCAAAAAACATTTTTTGGACCCCAATTGGACCCCTTAAAGAGGTGATTTTTAATAAAATATTATTTATGCAATAATTGCTTAGTTTGATTAATGTATTTGCAAAGTTTCATCAATGCAGCAATGATATTTTTTTTCCGCGTTTCATACTCAAAAACCATGCTAACACCCCTTTACGAGTCGAATTTGAAAAAGTTGTGATACACGTGTTTCTTAATGTCTTTGGCTTAGTACATTGACAAAATTTCATATACGCGTGATGAAAACATTTTTTTTTCCATACTAACTGGGAGCCCATTTGACCCACTTAGGAGTTGAGTTTATAAAAATGCTCAAAATTAGTTTGTTCAATGGTTGTGTTGAGTTTATTTACTGAGTTTCGTTACTCTACCTGCATCTTAGCATGAAATGGAAATCCTTCTTTGCGCAAAATTTTCAACCCCTTGATATGACCTTAGGGGTTGTTTTTCTAAAAATGCCGGAAATAGGTTTCTTAGATTCTTGTGTGCAGTATATAAACTAAGTTTTATGACTGTACGTCGAGAAACATTTTTTGGACCCCAATTGGACCTATTTCGGAGTTGATTCTCAAAACATGATAATTCACACATGGATTGCTATAATTTGATAAATATATTCGTCAAGTTTCATCATTGCAGTAAGTATGTTTTGTTTTCACGTTTCATACTCAAAAACCATGTTAAAACCCCTTTAAGGGTCGATTTTTAAAAAGTTGCAATACACGTGTTTCTTTATTTCTTTTGCTCAGTACTCTAACAAAGTTTCGTTTCCGTGCGACGAAAAAAAAATTTTTTTCCATACAAACTTTGGGAACCCATTTGACCCACTTATGGGTTGATTTTACAAAAATGCTCAAAATTAGTTTTTTCGATTGTTGTTTTGAGTTTATTTACCGAGTTTTGTTACTCTAGCTGCATCATAGGATGAAATGGAAAACCTTTTTTGTGCAAACTTTGAAACCCCATTAAATAATCTTAGGGGTAATTTTTCGAAAAATGCCGGAAATAGGTTTCTTAGATTCTTGTGTGCAATATATAAACTAAGTCTTATGACTGTAGGTCGAGAAACATTTTTTGGACCCCAATTAGACCCCTTTAGGAGTCGATTTTCAAAAAATGATTATTTGCACTTGGATTGCTATAATTTAATTAATGTATTCGCAAAGTTTCAGCAATGCAGTATGAAATATTTTTTCCGCGTTGCATACTCAAAAACCATGCTAAAATCCCTACAAGGGTCGATTTTGAATAAGTATGATACACGTGTTTCTTTATTTCCTTTGTTAAGTACACTCACAAAGTTCCATGTCCGTATGACGAAAAAAATTTTTTTTTCCATACATTCTTTGGGAGCCCATTTGACCCACTTAGGTATGGAATTTCGAAAAATCCGTTCTTATTGTTCACCTAGACTATTTGAATAATGTTGGTTCCAAATTTCAAGATTGTACGTTATATGGTTTTTGCTGTATCGTGATTCCTAGAAAACACCCTGCTCTTTTATTAATATAGATAATATTTCTTGTTTTTATCATCATCAGCCGAAAGAAGGCCACTGCTGAACAAAGGCTTTCCCCTTAGAAGGGAGGGGTTGCCATAATCCACACGATCGCTGTATAAGTGGTAGGTAAATAGAAAGACGTTGCTGCCCGTCGTAAGGGAAAACAAGGGTTTTCCCTTAGTCGGCTCTTACGGACAATGAGAGGAGATGGGTAGGTGCTATACTTACCCGGACACCCCACGGATATGTTATGTTGGTAACCTACATTAAATAACAAATAACGGGAACAAAGGAAATAAACATCTTATCTTTTTTTTTATTCTTTTTTATTTTAGTATTTATGGTTTATTAATAATAGAGTAACATCTTAATTTATTTACATCTTATCTTAATTTATTTATCCTTAAATAATATAGTTTTTAGTATTAATAATATACTCAAAATAGCTAAGAGTAATTTCACAAAATATCCTTATCAATAAATATGTTAATAAAAAATATAGGCTCGCTTCGGGCATTCGTTGCCCTGACAATATAGACATTTTATTCACGGCATTTAATTAAATATTCAAGGATAATAACACATTATATTTGTGTGTTATTTGTGTAGTATACTAAGTTACAAGTTAATCAGAAATACATATACAGCAAGTCTCAAAGGACAAATGTTTTTCATCAAGTGAATTAATAACATTCAAGTGTTTAACTTAAGTGATTGACCAGGTTTGATAAAATGTACGTTTCGGTTTAACACTTTTTCTGCACATAAATCTCGAAGCAATCTAGAACATAAAAAAAGTTAAAAAATATATATATATCGAGTCAAAAGCCGTCTCCTTCTTTGATTTGAAATTGGTTAAAATGGCTGAGGTTGCAAAACTGTTCTCATAACTTGTAAACACTACAGCGGTATTATTTCCGAACTTATTTTTCACAATCGCACCACAAGTTTTCCCATAACATATAACATAACAATTTCAGTTCCAATACCACGGTGAATGCTCGAAATCGGATTTGGTTTTAACTTTTATACATAAAAATATTCCGTTACTCGTTTCATCTGTAATCAGTCACAAATATCTAGCATAAACAAATAACTATTGTACGCAGCCTTTGGCTTGTACAGGCGTACTACAAAGTTGGACCCAATCCTTGACTTCTTTAATCCAATTAGATAGATAGAGAGATAAAACATTTATTTACAGCCAATATCACACATATATAAACAACACAGCAATACAGTTATTAAAATAAAAACACAACAGAATGAATATCGAATTGCTGTTACTTTATAAAATTCTTTGCCTTTTTTTGTTCTCTCGGTGGAAACATTCAGTAGGTCCTCGGGACTCATTAAATGTTAGATTAGGTAAAACATTTAAACCAACCTGTTCTCATTAAATTTCTTGAAGATGGTAGTACAGTTAATAACCGATATCCATGATAATATATTCAGGACCCTATTTTATTATAAAACAAATCAACAATTTACTCTCGATGAACGAAAGCCTTTAAAGTAGTCTGGTGCAACTGTCGTTGTCCGCTGGAGTTTGTAAAACACCACAGTGATTCATGTGCGGCTAGACATAAACTTTAGCTATCTACCAGCGTAGCACAGCTATTTTCAAGATGTCCAATACATACTTTATCGCAGAGACTGCAAAAACAGTATTTTCGTTTGGAACACATAATTTTTATAGATTTGTTTTCTAAAACAAGTGGTTTTTATAGCTATTTTTTTTTCTCAATATAAATGAGTGGTTGACCGCAATCACACTAGACAGACCAGAGAGTAAGCGACGCTGCTGTTGTAGATGATAAGACACAACTCACTTTGGCTTGATACAACTGTAGGTCATCTTCCCAATAAGTGTCTGAATCAGACATTGGGGTCAGGACAGTTGTGTTTACCATCTAATTATTGTTAACAAGGGGTCCTACATATATACTTTATGACCCCCATCCAGGGTCCCGGTCCAGGGCAAGACGCTTCGTTACGGACAAATTGGCTTGTCTCCAGAGCCCGGTTTTGTGGAACAACAACATTGAGATCCAGAATGTAATTTATCAAAGTACTTATTATTCTACAAATTAAAAGAATATTCTTTCGTGTTTTTTTTTTGTTTATGGTGAGAAACATGTTTCTATCTGCAAAAGAAATGGTGTTATAAAGGCAGAGAAGAGTTCCAGAAAAAATAGTTTGCAGGCAACAAAAATCGGAACTATATAGATTCGCCAATAGTGAAATAAAATAGAAGACGAAGACGGTTAACACTCATCTTATTTTAGGGACGTAAAGCGCAGCATCGCGGAACTCAGGGAGGCTCGATGGGGAGGGTTTCTCGAGGAGATCTCGCCGTCACACCAGGCTTACTGGCGGCTCGCGAGATCCCTCAAAACCGACACAGTAGCTACCATGCCCCCCTTGACCCGCCCTTCAGGCGACCCACCCGCGTTCGAGGACGAAGAGAAGGCTGAGGTTCTCGCTGACTCTCTAGAGAGTCAGTGCACACCCAGCTCCGCTCCCGTCGATCCGACGCACCTCGATCTCGTGGATAGGTAAGTAGAGCGCAGGTCCTCACTCCCTCCCACCGAATCCCTCTCCCCGGTCACGCAGACCGAGGTGGAAGACCTAATCAAAGGCCTTAAGCCGAAGAAAGCACCGGGCTCCAACGGCATCTCCAATCGCGTCCTCAAGGTTCTCCCTGTCCATCTGATATGTCTTTTAGGGACTATCTTCAACGCAGCCATGTCCCACTGCGTCTTTCCTGCCGAATGGAAAGACGCGGATGTAGTAGGTATCCCTAAGCCGGGTAAGCCTCGCAGCAGCCCTGCGAGCTACCGGCCTATCAGTCTCCTAAAATCTCTCGGCATACTCTATGAGCGCTTGCTACTAGCGAGACTCAAAGACTTTGTCATCTCTAATAATATCCTTATTGACGAGCAGTTTGGCTTTCGAACCAGACACTCTTGCGTCCACCAGGTGCACCGCCTCACGGAGCACATCCTGACCGGGCTCAACCAGCCCAAGCCCGTCTACACAGGCGCCCTATTCTTCGATGTTGCCAAGGCCTTCGACAAGGTCTGGCACAACGGCTTGATATACAAGCTCTTCCAGTTAGGAGTCCCCGATAGGCTCGTACTCATCATACGAGACTTTCTCTCGAATCGTACCTTTCGAAACCGGGTCGAAGGTACGTTTTCTTCGCCCCATCCTATACAGGCCGGAGTCCCTCAGGGCTCCGTGCTCTCTACCCTCTTGTTCAGCCTATTCACGAACGACATTCCTCGTTCGAGCAGAGTCCAACTCGCCCTTTACGCGGATGACACCGCTCTCTATTATTCCCATAGGAACATGTCCTATTTAACGCGTTCTCTTCAAGCCGCAGTCGACGCCCTGGGTCAATGGTACCGTACGTGGCGCATAGAGGTGAACCCAGAGAAGAGTGCGCGGTGGTCTTCTACCGGGGACCCGCCAATATGTTCTCTGCGCGGAGCCTTCGGCCCAACAGACGTCTGGCCCCAAAATCCCTATTCAATCGTCCTATCCCCTGGACTAGGAAGGTTAAGTACCTCGGAGTCACCTTGGACTCCGCCATGACTTTCGGCCCGCACATTAGGTCCGTCCGCAATCGAGCGGCTTTCGTATTAGGTCGCCTGTATCCCCTTCTCTGCAAGCGGAGTAAAATGTCACTTAGAAATAAGTTGACATTATACAAAGCTTGCATTCGCCCAATTATGACTTACGCGAGTGTAGTTTTCGCGCACGCCGCCCGCACCCATATCGATAGCCTCCAGGTTATCCAGAATCGTTTCCTCCGACGTGCCGTCCGTGCCCCGTGGTACATGCGGAACGTAGATCTGCATTCCGATTTCAAGTTAGATCCCCTTCGTAAGTTCCTCAAAGAAGCGTCGAAACGCTACTTTGAATCCGCGTGCCGTCACGCGAGCAGTTTAATCCGCACCGCCGCCGATTATTCCCCTAGTCCTTCTGACTAGCGCCGCAGACCACGGCACGTACTGCTCGACCCTCCTGACCCCATGACGGTCCTATTGGACCGGGATGCGCCGAAACCTCCCCGACAAACGTATGCTTCACTAGCTATCAGACACCGGTCTCGCCGGCGAGGCCGAAGGGTCGTACGTATGCGACCTCAACGACGTGCATCACCCCACTGAGTTTCTTGCCGGTTCTTCTCAGTGGGGGCGCATTGTGAACCGGTGGTAAACTCAGCCCTCTCTTAAGCGACAGCCCAAGCCGAGGCCGTGCCTCCCTGAGGTGCCCTTGAGCTCGTCGCTACTTCTGCCGTTAAGGCTAGCGCTTTAAGCGCTCGCCTCCTATTGTCCGGTGAAGCTGTAATGGCCATCTGCGGCCAACAGCGTCTATAATTCCCAAAAAAAAAACATCTTTTCTTTTTCTTTTTTTGTCTTGCTCAAGTCACAAGCGACCAAACGTGCGAGTAGGTACTCTACTGACTGTGTGTACTCTATTATACAATTACATATTGACAGAAAAGGTCTATTTAGAGACGACTTCAAATTTGAAGTCGCCTTTAAATAAGCTCTAAAAAAGCGGCTTGGCTACTGAAGTTACTAAAGCGAAATTAAATGAATATTTCGATATTCGAACAAAGGTCATTTTAACTTAAGTAATCTTAGATTTGGCTGCTCGAGATGACCCAAGGGAGGAAATAGATAATTATGGAAAGGTATCATGTAACATTGCTTTAGCAACAGGAGGTTAAAATATTAGGAATATGTAATAGGGTTTTAGGGTTCGAACTACAACATATTGCCTAAAAAAGCAGATCAGATGATAAAATCCCCATTATACACACAATTTTACGTCACAAATTTTAGTTATAAACTTAATAAGGTTTTATCGCTCGACGCACAAACATGTCCATACTGAAAGAGCTGGGACTAGATAAAAAACCCCGTCTCTCAATATGCACGAAGCGGATTCTCCAATACTTTGGCCACATAGCCCGAAGGCAGCCTGGCAATCTGGAGAAGCTGCTAGTTACCGGAAAGGTAGAGGGGAAGAGATCGAGGGGTAGAAGTCCTATGAGATGGACAGATCAAGTGTCCGAACATCTGGACATTCCCTTGAGTACGGCGATCCACACAGCCGAAGGAGAGGTCGAGGCCGAGGACCTCGACAGAGACAGCAGTCGGTAGGAGTCACGATCCTCAGCAATGGGGGACCGACTGAGGAGGAGGAAGGTTTTATCAGAGTAAACATTTATAAAAATATCATCTACGTAGGCACACCACCAGTGGTCACCAGTAAAGACACCATGTTTTGACCTGCGGAGAGTGTCGGGGAAACGCTAAATTGTCTTGGAACAAAATTGATTGTTTCAGTAACAAACCAAGCTTTATATGCTTTCATTTCTTTTTGCCCGAATGCCTCAGGAAGAGCGTTATGTTTTTCGAGAGTATGTATGTATGTATATATATTATTATAAAACCCTAAGTAGAAATATAAAAAAATAAATAGAGATGAATGTTTTTTACATACCAATGCTCCTTTAATTCAACTTACACTTGCTAGGAAATACAGATTCATGATAACATCGTTATTAATACACACCAATTGATAACCACAAGATTAATCAGCACTACTGCATTATAACAACTCTAGTGACAGAATGACAGAGTGACCGCTCTATACGATTACTCGCACAACCGTTCCGCACGAGATCTAATAATTGAATGTCCCTTGCACCGCCAGAGCAGTGACATTTATACGCGTTCGGTCGGTCATTCCACCATTCTACCCTCCATTTATTTTATATCAATCGGTAATATCTAACAATATATATAATGATTTCTGATACTTACGCAACAACAACGCACGGCACGGCCAACAGCCTATACGGCTTGATAGATTTTGACTTTTAATATGTCTTTAGATTCGTCTCAGATCATCATCTCATTCGTCGTAAATTCTGAAAACATCGATATGGGTATCAAATAAAAGGTCGTCACGAGAAGAGTTGAAATATACACACATGTGTATATGTATTATGTATGTTTAAGTCAATTTTATATGTTTGCAGTCGGGCTTTTTATGCTTTTAGATAATTTATACTTGTTTAAATTATATTTAGGTAAATTAGAACCATCGCCGAGACTAGCTTCCAAATAAAAAAACCAAAGCTTTCATCGAGCGTAGACATATAATCTTCTTCTTCTCTTCATATGGTCACAAATACTCCTAGCAATATGATCATGGAGCTACATCTTTTAGGATTATTGTCCAGAGTGCTGCATCCAGGTTTTTTACCCATATTTAGAATGAAGTAGAAAATATTGAAAGGCAAATTTTCCATGATCATAATTATTCATCTGCAACGTGTTCCCTTTCATCTAGTGGAACAATTCCGTTACATTAGCATCGGCACACTCCGATTGTTTTTCGCTCTGCTGGAAGTATTTGCGCGTGGATACACGACGTAAGATGATATTCCTATTAAATTATTTTTCTCTATGTTCAACGGAGTGGACATGTTTAGTAGAGTTTAGTAAATAATCCTAGATGGGCTACTATAGTTATTGTGTAAATTGAAGTCACTGGATTTTGTATTCAGTCAACTAAAAATATGAACTCGGCCTTTTTTATTTCACGAGGAAACTTTCAATAGGTCCTCGGGACTTGTGGAAGTCATCCGGGGTATGTGGGATTCTTACTCACCACACTTACACACAAAACCCCCGCGGCTGTTGCATCGCTCCGCGGTGCTCCCTGGGACGGGTCCTCCTCGGAATCACCGGTGCCATACTCAATGGACTAGAAGCCCACACTCCAAACGTCCAGAAACTTCGAAGAGTTAACTCAGCATAACGGACTTAGACCAATTAGGAATGTACCACAACATTGTACAAATATAGCTGGGCCAATTATTTCTTCTTAAGCAAAGAAAATGGAATAGAGAACTTAAGTCTGCACTCTTATAAACTTTTGTCCTATTTTTCAGAGGTCAACATTATTTTCTGTCTTTAGTCTGTTCTTTCTCAAATAGTCTTTACTTTCTATACAGTCTTCCCATATACATATGTGTTTTTGTCCTAAACCTTCATTATTCATGGCGACCGTGTATCTCATCAAACGGTATACGGATATCCATGGCAATGTTTTCCAACATCACAATAACTTGTGTTCATTAATTTTAATGGGGAAATAAATCTCTCGTGTAACATTACTCTCGCGCGCGCGGCCATTATTTCACCAAATTATTTTATTCTAATCAACTCCGCACGTGGTTGAGGTGCACAGAATTTTCGGTACAAAACTAAAATTTAAGTATAGTGAAAAAGAAAACACTTATTAGACCTGAAGAGCAGAAAAGCTAATAAGTACTGAATATTGTATCTTCCAACCGACCTGGAAACTATTTATAATAAACTATTACCAGAATTGCTTTATACAATAATTTACTAAAAAATATTCGATTTCGCCACAATTCAATTAAGCAAAAAATAATAAAAATTACATCAATTTAAGACAATTTATCGGAAAATCAATTATTTAGGGAGATGCTGTGTACTCTTTTGTAGCTGCTGCACATTATGTGCCTTGACTACAATACTATCAATTCCGACACAGTCCAGCAATTACTGGCATAATACTCATACTGCAGTGGAGACACGACCATGAGGAAGACATTCTGTAGAACTCCCAATAGCAATATGTGGTAGCTCCTAGCATGACGCGCTTAGCTCCTAGCATGCTGGTTATGGCCTTATTATGATTTTTCTGTTGCCGGAACCTCAGTGCCTACTTTTTGATGTGATTTCTAAAATTTAACGAAGATGAACTTCGCACTAACATTAGTTGTAATAGTAAAGAACCCACTGAGGCACTTGTATGCATATTTCTGTATGGCGCTTCTTCTCTAAGAGTATTTTTTTTACCAACCTTACTTACAAAAATGTCGTTTGACGATGGTGCCGTTTGGGCTACTGTCTTCTATATAGTAAGATCACTTATCCAGTTGGGCTGTTTTTTTAAATCTGCAATAACTACAATATCGCTCATATTTTGAGGCGTCGCCATTCGCGCGTCACACGGGCGCCGCGTGATACCGCACCACCGTCAAGTTATGGTGCCACTCGTAAATATTCTATTTCAGATAACGATTTCAGGAGGCTGAAGTATTGATATGGCTGCTGAGCCGACGATGGCGATGTAAAAAAAAACGCGTGTTGCGTGTACAACGCAATTTTAGTCTTTATGATGTATTTTGCCTATTTTTCTCCATAATTTATGACCTTACGAAGTTTGCTTTACCATTAACGATATGTCATAATTGTATGTCACTTACTAATGAACTATTATATATAGGGTGTTTGGTACATCGTTTCCAAATTGATTAGTCCAATAGAAGAGGTCTTTCGCTACTTCTTTAGGCCATAAAACTCATTAATTTCCACACCAGTTTTTTGTTACAACTTTAAAATTTTTAATTAATTATTAATAATTAAGTAAGAATTCAGCATTCAAGCTTAAAATAAAATAACATATATTAGTATGGTGTTCAAGTTTATAGTTGGGTAGTTCTATCAATTACAAAATTACTTAGTAACATCCAGTTCTTTTCTTAATACGAAACAAAGTTTCTGAAAAAAGAAACAGAAAGGTAAAAATCAAATCTAAATTGTTATAAAAAAAACTAAAAGCTATCTGAATCTACGGGTTCTTTTAAAAACTTCTCTACTTTACCCTCTTTCTATATCGGTATAAAATATGCCCAAAAAACCTTTTATTAACTTCACTAATTCGCTAAATTTGTGTATCTAGTAAAAATCTAGTCTAGTAAAATTGCCTCTTTGGAGAAAGCACTATGCGTTTCAACTAAGAATGTGGCCGCCATCTTGCCATTTCAAATATATAATTACTAAAAATGATGTTTTAAGAAGAATAAATAGCAAAATAAGATATTACAATAAATAATCAAAACCGGGGCGAATTTTTCTTTTTTGTGTTTAATCTGCTGCCGGTACAAAAGTCGTGAAAAACGAGTGAAGTTCCGCAGTCGCGATCATCATGGCGATCATATGAAGGTAGTCGTCTGTTAGGAAAGCGCTCCTGGTAAATCCTTTGTGCTTCACGAGGACCACCATCGGCTGTTCCTTAAGCCATCAAAATGTGAGCGTATTTCTTGATTAGAGAATGTAGCTCCATAACACGATAAATTGAATTAATGAAATTTAACACTAAATACACAACGAAAAGAAAATTACATTAACAAAACAACGATGCGATAGTTTCTAAAATTTATTTAGTAAGCTGCAAACTATTTAAGATTTTTAGTAAAATACTTAACCAGTTTGCGGCTTTCCCCCATTATAGAAGAGATATATGAGGAATGCCATTGTGCAGAAAGTAGGTGTTGTAGTATGATTGTTATAAAAAATTAGGGAAAACATGTTGGTTTTCCCCGTTCCGCACGTGTTATTTTCTATGTATTCTACGTCCCGATACCTAAATTTTTCGAATTAGTGAAGTTATTACAAGTTTTTTCGGGCCGTTGGAAAGGGGACAGACTAGAGAAGTTTCTAAAATAATTCGAAGATCCCGATTGCTTTTTTTTTATAACGAAAACAGAAAGGTAAAAATCAAATCTAGACTAGATTTGATTTTTACCTTTCTGTTTCTTTTTTCAGAAACTTTATTTGGTTTAAAAAAAAAACTAGATGTTACTAGCGAGTAATTGTGTGAACCTTACCACTGTATATTTAAGAAATGAAATGAAATTTGAACACCATACTAATATCTTTTATTTTAATTTAAGCTTAAATGCTGAAAACTGGAATTTTTCAAAATAAATATTAAAAAGTTGTAACAAAAAAACTGGTGTGGCAAGTAATGAGTTTTATGGCCTAAAGAGCCAATGACCTCTTCTATCGGCCAAATCATTTTAGGAAATTATACACCCTGTATAATTCATTGAACTATAAACCGTCACGGAGCGAGCAGTCGAGCACGCACTTATATTTTTTTTGGTACAATATCATGTCGCTCGAACGCACACGAATGCTGGTGTGCGTTCCCACGTTCTTCGGTTGCTAGTACAAAATTATAATACATATTTTGAGCATATAGATATATTTAATATAAACCTCTCCAAATTAAAAAAAAAATATATATATATATATTTTAGTCAGTCAATTCGTTTAATTTATCATCATAATGTATTTCTTCTTCGCATGCATCTTCTTTTCTTATTTCCTTCTTCTCTTTTTACGTTATGTTTGTTTATTGTCGTCATATAGGTACCTATAATAAAATAAATAAAATAAGAATAAAATAATCACCACTTACCGTCCTATGCGATTACATTAAAGTAAAACTATTATGAGCAAGAAAAAAATTGCTAATTAAATCTGAGGCATTCCCATTTAGATTTATTTTTCCAGATCAGGCAGTTGCCTGATCTGGGAATCGAACACGGATCATTCAGGCAGTTGATTAGTAAGAATTTGCATAAATTTTAAGTTGCATTCTGAATGCATTCTTAACACAGCCCTGGGGAAAACAAAATCAAAACACAAGCGCTACAGACAAGGTCGTTAGTCAGACAAAATAACTGTTAATTATTGTATTTAAGTATAATTATTTTAATTACTTGGTAAATAGCTACGTGTGTAACGTAAATAATTGTGCTTTTGTTTGTAAAATATTGCCCATCCAAGATGTCAGTCAATGTGAATATATAAATTGAAATTTATAAACCCAGACACAAGACGACGAAATCGTATAAAATGACAAAAAAAAACATTAAACAGTTCTAGCCACATATAAGTGTTTACTATTATACAGAATGTTATAGTGTACTGTGTTGCGACCCTCAGCTATCAGACAGGGTATTTTAACACTATTTAAATAAACATTTTTATTTGTGCTACTTTTAAAAATAACTTTAAAAGACACGCATTCACATTCTGTCCTTTCTTTGAAAATCTATTATATCAAGTGACAATATCATATAATGAGACACAGAAGTACGAACAAACGTAGGCTTCAACCCTTTAAGAAACCTTATCATTTGCACTACAGGGGTTATGAATATTAAATCAACATGTCATTTTATTATTAACCGCTAATATAGTTTTGTTATGAATATAAATTCAAAATATTATAAACACATACAGAATAACCGGAAGTGTGACAAAACCGTACAAGAAAGCAGCATTAGGATCCGGGCACGGAAATACATTATACTCGTCGCCATCGAATCGCGCAGGTTCGACTCCTGACTACTATAAATCAAATTTCTTATTGTTTATTAGTGTTATATTTTACGAGTATACCTATGTTTGTATGCATGTTTCTCGTGTACGCACGCCTTTTTTTTGACGCGGGGGAAGCCATCAAAAGGTCTCCGGGAGCTGTGGGGCTCAACCGGGGCATGTGGGATTCTTACCCACTAAAGCCCCCGCGGCTGGCGCATCGGCACATGAGAGGGGACCCAGGACTCTCCGGTGGGATCTGCACCAGGGGCCCCTCAGTGCCTTGCTCAATGGACATCCTAAGGGCCCACACCCCGAACGTCCAGCGACTCCGAAGACACCCTACAGCCTAACGGTTGGGTGTGTTATGTCTTAGATGTGTGTTGGCTTTCGAACCTTGGTCTTTAGTCATTTAATACCACCTAATACCACTTAATCACTTAACAACTCGAATTTTAATTCGTTGCCACGAAATCATGAATTTCTTAAATTCACGCTCTACTTCAGTTTTTAGTACTTTTAATTTTTGCATGGAAAGTTATCACTGAAGTCAGGGGACATCTTGCGGTGAACGGTCTGTACTGTTCACCATAAGATGTCCCCTGACGTGATGTTGGCACTTTTGCTTTTACATCGTCATGACAATGTGGTAGGTAGGTAGTGGCAGGGCGTAGGTTGAGTCACCTGGAGGCATATCCTACATCAGATGCTTATGTACAGCTCCAAGCTGGCGCGATCGTGGCGTACCTTATGGACCTCTTCGACTCGTCAGTATCAGAATAAGGGCTAGAGCATGCTCAATGGATCCAATTGGGTCGAAGTGCGTTCCGGTGGTTACCGGGCCCAACTTATAGCCACCATCAATAGAATAGAATTGGTAGGTAAATACATAAAAATTAAAAAAAAAGAAAATAGTTAGTAAAGAGCTTCTTTCATGATAGATTGTTGTAAAACATAAATAAAATAACACAAAATTGTAACTTCCTAAAACAGGGGATTATATAATCGTGAATATAGCCATGGGGCACATTCTTGCAATTACTATTTTGGTGTTTTTGTATGTTTGTTTTTTCTTTATATACAAGTATGTTAATTGTGTCTCATTGTTGCATGGCCAAATAAATGTCTTTGTCTTTTGTCTTTAATATTTATGATACTGTGGTAGAATCCTATCTGTTTTTAAATAAATACGCAAAGAAAACGGTGGGTAATTATCTTAATAGGCAATGAATAGGCTTCATTGGCATATACGAAATATACGACTAGGTAGAAGAAGAAGAAGAAATACATTTTATTTGTATAGGTACCACAGCCATAGCTTTTTATAAAATTTAGCTCAAGTCAAGCGAGATTTACACCATTGCTAAACAATACGCCTGCTATACAAAGCTAAAAACATTACCTACCAAAATTATGTTTACCAAAAAAGCTCTCAAGATACATACATAAATTAAAATTATATATTTATACAGGGCCATAATTAAAGCACGCAAAGCAGGATCATATAAAAAACCGTAACATTTTATATGGCGGAAGCGGAAATTACTCAGTAATGTTTCTGACATCGCGGTCGTGAACAGCTGTAAACAAAATTACTGGCATATAAAAATTATGTCCCTCACTTCCGGTTGGCCATGTATTCAGCGAGACAACAGGAGCGGAAAATTGTTTGACAAAATATGAGAAATTAGTTAAGTATACACCCGAAACAGTCTTGTTTGGGATACATACCTAATTAATGTTTAAAAAGTAAAAGAGGTATAAATGGTAATAAATGTTAATTATGTAAAGGTAAACAATATCTATATTGCTTTCTCTGGGCAGGGATTTTATATAGGTACCTGCCCTGGAAACTTGGGCTTAAATTGCACTTTTTTTATTATTGATACAAAATGTTTGTCCTTACCTTATACCTTTACCTTTTAATTTTTAGCTGACATAAAGATAAATACTATTTTATGATTCTAGTTTAGTAAACACCGCTAAACATATTTAGGCAATCCACAAAACAGGTAAAACCAGGCAAATCTCGGACTATCCACCATAATAAAACTGAATAGGATCTGATTCAGTAAATTGTTATAGGCCGTATTCTTAAACTACTTCAAAGTTGTAAGTAAACCATAAAGTTGTTTTTCCTTAAACTTCTTTAACCAAAGCTTACCATCGCATGAACAAAGAACCAAACATGTTAAACGCACAACCATGTTAAGTTCCACTTAAACCAGAAAATGTGAAATACTTTCTCATAAAAAGGTACAATGGGGTCCTCAAAGGAAATCCATCGGTCTACAAAAAGCCTTCGAGTAGGGTCAGTGGGGTCTGAATGGAATAACTTTTAAACAGCGGTGAGCGCACTTGGATTAAATAACTAAATGTGGAAGGCTAAACTTCGAAATTCCAATAGGCAATGCTAACTGACGCGTGATGTTGTTGAAAAACATTCAAAACTTTATGTTGGTATTTTTGTTAAGCCATTGAGATTCCGAGTAAAAGTAGATACAACGATTATGTGACTAACGCACAAGCGGGGACTATGTAAGCAAGTATTCCTAAAGGAATAAATTATTTATAAACAAAAAATACCATAAAATCGGAGAAATAGAAAAAAACTATTAGTGTGTCTGTACATTGTCGTGTTTCATCCTTAAACAGATGTAGACATAATTATAATATAACGCAAGAGTAGTAAAGGAAAATGAAAGGAAGCGAAGGGATGTAAAAACGTCCATGTCCAAAAACCTAACTAGTCTTAGAAAGACGTAATAAAGTGCGCAAAGAATGGCATGATCTCTTTACTAGTTTCTCAACTTTTCTTTAAGTCCATCTATAACATAGAGACCAAAATATCTAAATGAATCATATAATATGCGCTATAATACAATAATGTTGTCGAAAAGAATCACAAATGAGGCGAGGTTAAACCACCACGCATCCCCATCCTATTTTGACTACATCAACCTAACGATCCGTCAAATAATCGACCTCCGAGCACCCTATATGTTCCGAAAACTCGATTCAAGGAAGATCAGCCCCTAACCCCATTAACATATTTATTCCACATTGCAACGCTCCAGTGAATAAGACGTTTAAAACCTTAACAGCCAAAAATTAGATGCTTCGACATTCCGCTCACGGATAGCCGATTTAAGAGCTCCCTTTCGTTATTATGCTATTTTTCTTGCGCAGTATTCGGACCTGTCAAACGAGGCTACTTGGAATTTATTGAAACTGTTGATCACGGTTTGATATTACAGAAATATTAGGTGCAAAGTTAGAGGAGGACTGTCGGCCTTTGTCGAAAGACAAGTTGTTCCAGGATGTAAACCGACTACCGATAATTAAAATGTAATGTAAACCGAATAGCAATAAAGGATTATTTATTCTATTTAGAGGAGGTTAAAAATTCAAAATCAATTTAAATATATACAAGAGGATACAGCTATAAATCTATATTACCTGATTTAGTAACAGCCACTCTTCTCAATATAAATGATCATAAAATAATTAAAATATGCTTTATAATATCTTGTAGGCACAAACCATAATTTCAATCTCTTAATTAATCTTAAATTCGGTACTAATCAGCTGCACTCATATTTATCGCTTACTGGTATTCTAATTGAACCGCTAGCACAATATTTATATTAAAAGGCAAACATCAAGCACAAGAAAATATTGTTAGAAACCGCTTCTAGCTTCTTTCATGAAGATTAAAAAAAATAGTCAAAGCTAATCTCAGGCAAAGCATGACCAAGGAAGATTACAAAAACTTAACCGTAATACGAACATGTACATAATAAAAACAAAGACGATTTCTGCCGCAAACAAACAGACGCTTTGTGTAATTTCCTTTGTTTTTATTGTAAACAGTTCCTCATACGAGCATGGGACCGGCAGAAAACTAACAAAGTTCTTACGTAAGTACCTCTATAAGAAAGTTTTGTGTACCACTTCTTGTAATATGTGAAAGTCTGATTGCCTTGGAGTTGTATATTTATTCAAAATTTATTTTCATGAGTCATTCACATAAACATTATCGATTTACATAACAATATTGAGTGTCTAGGCTACAAAGATTTTGTGATATTGAATTTAAAACGTGTGAAAGTATCTGAACCGGCAAAGATGTGTATTGTATACTTCGTAACTTGTCAATGACTATGATTACTTTTAGAACCACGCAATATCGAATTTTATGATTTCCGAATAAAAAAGGACCATAAAAATGAAGAATACAGAAGATTTTTCACATAGGAGAAATCTTTTTGTCGCTAATAATAAAGTGGATTTGACCCAAAATCCCGGATCTTAATATTTGATATCCATTACTCTAGCAACGGACCTCTCAAATGGGACTCTCCATACTTCAACTAAAGTAATCAAAATCTTCGAATTTCTTAAGAGTTTCCCTAAACAAAGGATTTTTCGAGTTATCTACAATTTACCATCCAAAAAGCAACATTGTACTGTGAAACATACCAATTATTTTGAAGTGCAATCCACAATTTAAAATAATTTTGCATAAAAAAAGAAGTCTGTTTACTGAATGCCTTATAAAGTTGTGGGCCTAGAATGGTCCTTCGGGTAACCCCACTAATTCGCCCCCTTAGATAACGCGCGGGGCACGGACTGAGACGATGGCCAACCCCCGCCCCTATTGTTATTCCATGGCGGTGTCAGCCGGAATTGTACCCAACACCTCCACAAAGAAACTCTCGTGAATTCACTCGGAATACTCTTCATTTTATTGTAAATCTGTGACCGCAATGTCGAATGCCTTTTAGGGATCTCTCGCCCGAAATGTGGGGTGCTCGTAATAAAATTATGCGTAATCGTGATAGATGTACAAATTGTTTTTGGGGTTTAAAATAAAGTTTCTGTATGTACTGTGATATCTCGCTTCGCTATGATATTAATAAAGTCAAGTGGGGTTACGGTTGCTACACTTACAACGAATATGGAACACACATTATGTAGGTTTATCTAAGTATCAATCATAACAGCCAATTATTATGTTAAAAAAACAAGATTGCAGTTTTTTAATCCCTTACAAACAAATACATTATCCTAACTTGAATCTTATAAAAATATTGCTATAGGTTTTACAAAGGCTTTTTACAAGAATTCTTAAAAAATCTCATCTTTTACCATACTAAACAAACAGATTTTCAATTTTTACATTATTACGTTGATAGGTTTTAACTGTATAATATTCAGCAGCAATCATTAACTTACTACTTATGATTTATTAAAGGTTTTAGTGATTAAATATGAAATTATTTATGAGATAAGCTTTATTGCGTCGAAGCTTTTAGTAGCAAAATAACCTAACAAATTACTAATAAGACAAATAAGACTGTATTGTCTTAATTTTAGTAGTTTTCTTACTAGTATAAAACAGTGTCAAGATAAATACATTACATCAAATTATTTTTCCTATAACGCTATTTAGCCAGAGGTGTTACCGAACACGAGCCATTAAGATCCAATCCTAATTCTTTTATAACTAAACATTTTTTCCAGACATATTTTTTCGTGAAAGCAGTTTTCTTTCATAAAACTTCTTTTGTGTTGTGTGTGTGTGTTGTTCGGGCAGCCAGCGAGAAGATTATTTTGATAATAATTTACCGATCTTGCTGGAAATATTTTACGAGTAAATCCTTTTAGTGGCACTATTCTTTTATTCCATTTTTTTAGTCGCGCCATTCAAATAGAAATGTTTCAGATTGTAACAGAGATTGTTTTGTTTATTATGTTAATGTTATGGTGTTGTTATTCAATTCGTGAACGTATGTGGAGTAAAATATTGTTGCTTTTTATGTTATTTTTGGAAACATTCATAAAACTTTGGAACCTTGGAATTTATTGTTGATAGAGTTTCAGCAAAGTTCAGTTTTGAACAAGTACATTTTATAATCTATGTGATATTAAATATAAATTATTTTATTCAGGTCTATTTGTAACTTCATAAGTGCCATGTTCATTTTCAAGAACTTACTTTATATAAACTTGTCCTTCATCGTGATCCCAACTAAAGGCAAGTGGATACAAGAAAAAGGTCCAAACTTTACGGTATCGCTATGCCTGCAGCATTTACATGTTCTTTTTAAAAATCTATTTAGGAAGCCTGCTTTTTGTGTGAAAGTTTTGCAATTTCAGTAAATAGTTGTGATTGTAAACTGCTTTATTAATTGGATCACTCTGTTTAACTTGGCAGTGGCGGAATAAGATCAAATTGCATAGATTATGTTAAATATCGTGAAGAAAAGAGAAATGCAATAATAGACTATCAAGATCCCCCAGAAATGAAACAGAATAACTTGGAAAACTAAAACAATCCAATAACTTCACTTTAAGCGTCGTTCCACAATATCCCAGAAGTGGTAATATAAATCCTTACAAAAGTCGTGACAACTGTCACGACTTTTGTAAGGATTTATATAAAAAAAGCAGTGACAAGGGGCAGTATTCAGGGGGTAAAAGAGCTGTAAAGCTACCCTCCAGACTATAAAGGATACATACTAAAACTTTATAAGCCGTGAAGCGTAAACTTACTGCATTTACAATGACTTGATTTACGAGGGACGTAAACTATGGCTTTCATTTGTTTGTTTATTTGAATTGGTAATGAGAATATTATTAGTTCAATGCTTACATGATAATATATATTTTTAGTTGTTTAGAAAATATCCAGGGTCTTCTATCTGCGAAGGAATCCGACTTTGCTCTAAACAAGTAATTTTTTAAATCATCCACTAGTGAACAAAGGATTTGCTCTTACGCCAAAATAACGACAGTTAGCCATTTGCATCCGTCCATTCCCCGCGATTTTTACAATGTCGTCGTTCTACCTAGTGGTAGGTCTGCCTACGCTGCGTCTTCTGGTCCATGGTCGCGTTTAGAACATTTCTTCCCCATTAGTTATCGGTTCTTCGAGCGATGTGGCCTGTCTATTGCTCCCTTAAATTGCCTGCGTAAGCTTCTAAATATTTTTGAGTGGACATCAACATAAAAGCGACTTAAATATTAAGGCTTTTTACAAAATACGTATATATTTTTCTTATAATATGGCAATTAACAATATTCATTCAAAAAACAAGACATAATCACTTTAATAAAATGCACGAACAAAACTGTTATCCAAAAAGTATTGACAACGTTAAAATATCAACAAGTAACAAGTCAATTAGATTTAACACCCTTGGAAGGAACTCACAAAGGGTAGTTAGATGGCCATTAACAGAAACAACAAACAATTAGTTTCGACATTAGAGTCCATACGTCACCCCCTTTGTTTGCTTCAGGGCTATTTAGTTTCATTTCAGGTAGTGTTATTTGTATAGGATAAACATATTGTACTTTTACAATTAAGAAATCAAAAAAAGCTCCCATTATTGACGAAATAATAATTTGTGTTCCCTAAAATATTAATACGATTTATATAAGTTACCTATTTATAAAAAATATTTTTCTACACTACGTATACATTGGATGCAGTCTATCTATATTTTTTTCACTAAATATTTTTTTCTATTCAACCTAGTGACAAAGACATTTGCCTGATGGTAAGCGACACGCCTGTCTATACCACCTGTCTATATCACTGCTTGTCACCCGAGACAGCGGCTTGGCGGCAGAATATCTGAGCCTGTCGTGGTACCTGCCTGGACGGTCCGTTGCACATTGGTCCTAACACAAAGAAAATATTAGCTTGATTAGACCGTACCTGGTAGCAAGGATGCATCCTTAAAGGACCCTGATCTGTCCTGTCCTGTCACATATCGATGTGCCTTTAGCAAGAGGAACGAGTGGTGATCCCTTAGATGCCAAATAGCTACTTTTCAACATTTATATAGCAATGAATCTTGATACGAAAATACACCTTGCGTAACAATTACCTCACAAAATTAGCAAGCAAAGAATATTTCAAAGGAAACGTTAGAAAAGGATCCACTCAGTGTACAGATGCAAATGATACAATTTCCTTGGAACGAGTGGCTTCGAACACGTAATGTGAACGAGCAGAGCGTTTCCAATACGAGCGAATAAGTGCCCTCGAAGCTAACGCTCGTCACCGCTTCCAATGATCGGAAACTATTCAAAGGCAATTTTGTGAATCCTGTTAAATCAGCAATGTATAACAACATGCACGACAATATAAGACAGTTTGCCAACGAAATTTGGACGTAAACCCGAACAGCTGAAGTTGAAAATTGTTGAACAGAATTTGGTGGTGAGCACTTTTAGAATATTTTCACATCGGTATCTTTAAGACTACAAAAATGAGGGTCCTTTATATCGTCGAGAAGTTTTAATTATGTTACGAAAATATTTTTTTCTTATTTTTGCTTTGATTGGTGGAATTTGTAGCAAGAAAATTTAATTCGAGTGCTGGGTTTCTCAAATAACTTAGACTGTAAAGTTCATTAGCACGTTATACTACTTCGAAGATAGTAGCTTAAATTAGTATTCTTAATAACCTCTTTTTTTTCTAAACAATGTATTTTGTGTATTCTTTGTTTTGTAAACAAACCGTGTTAATTTTTAAATCAAATTCTGGGAATTATGATTAATTATGTTTGATTACTAAAGTATTTGTGTTTGGGCCAAGAAATATACCTCGCTTTCTAAACTTTTAAAGATTCAATTGAACTCCAACAACAACTCATATTTATTTCAAAGTTTTTTGACGTACGTAGGTATCTGCAGAAGTAGAAATATGATCTAGGTAAGACAGTTCAAACAAAAAAAACATCAAAATAGGCAACAGTTCAAGGGGAGCGGAAATCACTTAAATTCCAATCCTTATTCAATTCATTAAATCGATATTTATCAAACGAGACAGAATTTGAACGCAACAATGGATCCTAGATTGCGATCCGAGAAGAGGACAATTCGACGCTTTGTGATAAGGATGGGATTCTGGATACAGGGCAGAGGCTAATAGGCCCTTTGACATTGTCCCCGGATTAAGCCTTGATCATATTCACCGATACTCATCGTACAACGTTCACACTCGATCTGATGTCAAAGAAGTGCTTGTGTATTCATTCATTTATAGACAGTAATTGAGAAACTTGTTACGAATATCTCGATAATTTAGTAGTTGAATTGTGGATTTAAATCATGCGACCCTGTGGTTAATTCCCTGGCAGTGTTATTAGGTTCTTGTGCGTTGTGGAGGTTCAATGGGTGGTGGGTGATCTAGGTAGGTACCACCGCCGTGTCAAATATTCTGCCGCCAAGCACCAGTGTGTAAACATTGCTGTGTCTCGGTGTAAAGGACACTCTAGCTGGTGTAGTTACTGGGTTCAAGTGGCCTAGTAACTAATGCCTCGGATGATGAACGGCAGTACACTGCAGCTGTCTACTGGTAGGGTTGAAGCTTATCGTCAGGTTAAACTAACTAAATGGAAGTTTTCCTAAAGCCGTGGATGATAAAGCAGACAAGCTTATTATTAACTGAAGGATCCTGTGTCAAAGAAATTGCAGTGCTCACAGCAACAAGGACAAAGCAACGGTTTCGCAGGCACCGGCAGAGGGACTCCCTATAGAACACTGGGACATTATTGCAGGAACAACGTCGCTCGAAGATGTCCTTATTTGTCCCTCGTCTTCTATAACGTGACAGTCAGGCAGCTTCGGGCTTAATTTCGTGCTTGTGTGCTATTCCCTATCTCTGTTAAAATCCTATTATATTTAAAATGCTTAAGCTATTAAGAGTATTATTTCCGAGGTCGAATTATATTCAAAATATAACTGTTTGTTTAGGGTTAGCTGGGGTAGGTAAGGCCCACTGATAGCGATATCAATTACAGTTATTAATTTTGCATTTCATCCCCTGCCGAGCATCCCCTAACACAAGTAATTATGTTTGTAAATACACCACGGCAAGGGAATGAAAAGCTAATTGTTATCTCGAGTTGAAAGTTCAGTTGTAATTAATTTTACTTGGACTTGTTATAAGGTATATTTTTTATGCTAATAAAACGTTTTAATATTGTAGGCGTATACAAAATGGAAACTAACTAAGTATGCCTTGGAGGGTTCTTCTGTAAATGTTGTTAATAGCAATTTATTTTTATATCTATAAATGAAGATCATTGAAAAGTTGCGACTTGACCAAAATACAAAATTGAAATGTACTTGTATTACTGGTAATAGTTAAAATTTTAAACTACAAAGCTATAGCTAAAGTAATTACTGAATTGCAAGACTTAATTCAACAAAGGAATAATAGCTACACAAAGTACTTCGCGTTTGTGGTGAACAGATGAAATTAAAGCTTCAGTCACCACAGTGCATCTCGTAATTTTGATCATTCCAGGCACACGAGCTATTCGATGGATAAGTTAATTAGGTGTGCTCTATTAATTTTGGTATGTTTTTGCTTTCAAAACTCGCATTTCAATCCATTTGTTTTAGAAATATGATAAACTAACACTTTGCGTCGGGGGTTATAAAATGATTATTTTACCAACTAAAGTTTAAAATTAAACCCTCCCAAGCCACCCGTCTATTTAGGAATTCAGATCAAATTCGTTCCACTTTCCACTTGGAAATGCAAAATCGGTTATCGAAGCGATGTCGATTCTATCAATTTTATATTGGCCGTGTTAATTCCTTTCTAAACTATAAATTAAATTTCTAGAATATTCGGCACTTAGGCTCGATTTATGGGCGTACCTGCGTGATGTGATAAATGGAGGTGCTATATATACTTTTAGACTTTCGCGTTCCATTGTTAAACTTTATTTTTATCGGGAATTAACGCGATTTACCTTATATTTTGGCTATTTGCCGGCGGTAAAATATACAGATACTGTGAGTGTAGTGTGTAGTGGGCTTAACGTTACAAGTGAAAGAACGGGGGTAGATGAAGATATTTCTGCCTCGCGCACGGAGCCGTCTCGCTGAACCAGTCTGCTTGTGACCACGGCTGGTGCAACCCGGCCGAAACGTCAAGCCAAAATATTAGGTAAATCGCGTTAATTCCCGATAAAAATAAAGTTTAATAATGGAGGTGCTACCGAATACCACTGATAACCCGTGTAAGCACAAGGCTTCAGGGTTCTACATCCGACTCATAAAACTAGGTTAACAAAGTCTGAGGGAGTTTAAATTTAATAATTAATTTATTTGCTTGGTAAAGGAACTTTATGGAAAGCACCATGCCGTTTATGCAGAGGTAATGAAGATACAGATCGCGTGATTATTTCGTGAGACTTATATGCAGCGCATGAAATAATAAATACCCATAACATGAGCGTTGCTGTTTTCCTTCAGGCCGTTTAGTAAATTACCAAGTTTCAATACAGTCTAGTCTCCAGGGAACAACCGAAACTTACTAAGGTAAAAGTTAGGTGTGGAGTAGCTCCGATAATATTGAGGCTGCCGGCTGATAGATTATGCACTGGAGATACCTATAGTTGCCAAAATAAGAATCGATAATAAATAAATAAATTTAAAAGTCAACATACTGGAAATGGTAGGTACCAGTAATACCCCCAGGATGTCATTATGTCTTCTTTATTATAATAATCTTCCTGTGATGGATAATAAAGAATCGCAAGCCACTCTGATCATCATTCCATTTAGGCAGAAGATGTTCTGCACTACCGAACTCAATCCTCAACTCTTCTCAGCCAGTACCATCACCCAATTTCTGCAATGTTGCGTGCATAGAAGGTCTCTTTATCTAACTTAATGGAGTCTCATAATAATATTTGGCTAGGTCTTCGGATTTTGGAGAATTTTCTGGGCCTTTTAATATTTTAGGCATTAATATTTATTATACAAAGATAATAATAATTATATTTAAAAATCCTACTTAGGTACATCTGATATTTCCTATAGAAAATTAAAAAGGTAGTGTAAAGGATATTTTATCAAATACTGATTTAGATGAATGAGCCTGATATGTTTTATCTTTGGGGTGTTTCTAGCGTCTAAGATGCTTTGTTCGTTTTGATGTTAGGGCAGCAAAGCTTTCGAGAAAAATTACACAAAATTGTTACTGGTTTCCTTTACCGAATAGCGAAGTTTCCCCAAGTTTTTATTGCTCGGAATCGATCTCGCACCGCTAACTGGATCGCCTTTTATACAAATTTGAAACGAAAAGTTGTCGGAAACATTTTGCTGTCGCTGAGTGTCTCTGTATCTGAGACTGGAGACGAAGTAAGAATCTTTTGTAAATTAGCAAACGAATACTTTGCAATTAGCAACAATTAAAATGTTTGAAGGTAAAATTATATGTTCATTTTGTTGAGTGGACGTTTTAATTATGACAATTTTAAAAGTAACTAAAAGTATGTAGTATGTACTCTGCAGAATTGATACATGTAAACATTTCTGTTTCTTTGGATCGTCGTAATGCATACACGCATAAAAGTTCTAGTTTCGTCACGTAGTGGTCTTCATGTGGCTCTCCAAACAGAATTTTAAAAAAACATTTCCAATCCATTGGTTGGCTTCAAGCAAATTTCTTTTTTATCAAACACGGGTGCGGTACATTTGTCCGGCTGGCTCAAAGAGAAGATTAAATTCCACCAGGCCTTAAGGAATCCTTACTGTTATATTGATTAAAAAGTAACGTAGCCATTTGCAGTTTCCGATTCAATGGAATTTGGTAAGCACGCAAATTAGCCTTTGTAATAATGTAGTAGAGAAAAGATAATGAATTCAAAAGACTTTTAATTAATAAAACAAGCTACTAGCTTAGTTCAATCATTAAATAATCTATGACGGAAAAGTATAAAAGTTTGCTTTCTTTGATACTACGATCTTTTCTGATAAATTTTACTATTATTATAATTATCCAGTAGTCCTTGTGATGATTTTTCTCGAAAGTAATATTGAAATGAGTTTTATTAATTTGGTTTCTTAGCTGTGAGCGCCATTCATGCTCAATTTACTTTTAGTTGTTTTTGATTTCGGGGAAAGAATCGATATCTGTAGAAATAAATTAAATAGCATTACGAGGTTTATTAATTGCGTTTGCACGTTAGAGCCAGTGTCGCCAGGAGCTTTGATTTATCGGTCCATTAGAGCGTCCCTGTGTGTCGACTAGATGTTATTGAAACTGCTAGAGATTAAACATGATCTTACTACTAAATTCACATTTATGAACTTCAGTTGATTCAGAATATTGTGGAATGGGGCTAAAAATGCGGTGGTAAGTTACGATAGGAATTTCCTTCGGAGTCGCTGGACATGCAGGCTGTAGTCCCTAGGACGTTCATTGAAGAAGAAGAAAGAAATTTTTTTTTTTATTCGTAGTAATAAGAAAAATATGAACAAAGTAACAAAACAAGAGAGTAGACACAAAAATAAAACTAAAAAAAAAAGATAAATGTAAAAGAAATAACATTGCTACGAAAGGGTACTCAGCATTAATTAAGTGGCTTGCTGCCAAGTCCCGCTGATCCTCCATTGGAACCACAGAAACCAAATGGACCCTCTGCCATGCACATATAACTACACACGGAAGAATAAAATAATACGGAAACAAAACTAAAAATGGCATCACTCTTATTTAGACTCTCATTGAGTACTGTGGCCACTCCGAGGAGGACGGCGGTGGGGTTGCGACCACCGTCTTCGTGAGCACCGTGACTGGTTCCCGGGGGGCTATAATGTGCCCCCCTTTTTTTATATTTCCTTTAACTTATATCTAAAAAATACATTTCAATCAACAGTATATAGCTTGCCAAACTGCAAAGCAATTTGTTGGCGTTGCTGCTCTCATAACACAATAATATTACGCAATGTTGTTTACTTACATTTACATTTATTTATTCAAATATACGTACACTTATTACTGACACAAACTACCTAACATGCCTTCGGCGGGCTTAATGCCAAGGCAGTGATTGTAACCTGGTGCAGATTCAACTAAGCGCCCTCATGTGCCGATGCGACAGCCGCAGAGGTTTTGAAAAGAAAAAAGAAAAGAAAAGAATTTATGTATTCAACGACACAACGAAAGTAAAAAATAAAAGTCTTAAATAATAAAACCTTAAATGCTATCTGTCGTTGAAAGGGTGCCCACTCAGCATATGTCATTGCTCCTATAAGGTGCAACAACGCTGGTCTTCCGTGGACACCCGTGCGCGTGCCGCTGCGACAAACGTGAGCGCGTCTGCAAAGAGGATATTATATACTTACTACCGTAAGACTCATCTGTAGCAACTGCACGCACACATAATTACCTAAGTGGGTAAGCCCCACATACGCCCCATGACGTCCAGGGACCTTAACATGGCTTCCACCGCCTCAACAGAAAAAATGTTTCCATAAATAAACAAAATTAACATTTTCATTTTCAAATATCGTCCAAGTTAAGGACACAATGATTTATCGAGTACAATCATGATCTGAACGCCCCCAATTTCACGGTCAATTAAACTGCTCCTACAAATAGACTACACTGAAGGTCCTCTGTGAAATATAATGCATTTATCAAGAAAGGGTCTAACGCGAGATAAATGAAAGGTGCTGCCAATAAATCTGGACGGACCTTAGAGGCGGTCTATAGACGACAGACAATGTCTGCTGCGACTACCCGTGAAAGTGGAATTGTAGATTTGTCGTGGCTTTTAATAAACTATTATAATGATACTCGTACCATCGTCTTTATCATCCAGAAGGTTAAAAAAAGTGGGAAATAGCGGATGCGGCCATTCAAAAATGGAAACTTGGCTTGTGAAGTATTTTGAAGAGGATTGCAGCCAAATAACGATGCTAGTGGCGTTGTCTTCTTTTACTGAGCGAGGAAGAAAAAGAGATAAAGCTATGAAGTGCGTACAACTACATCTGTCTTGCATTAATGTAAGATTATAATAACTACTAAAGATTGTAATTCACCACATTATACGAAAACAGACATTTGCTTCCGATGATTTTACTATACGATGACAGTAATTTCTAAGAAGGGCGTTATACTGTATGTATTAGGGGAATTCAAACGTTTAACTAACTTGATTTACTTTAGTGATTAGTAGCTTAATGAGGATAACAGTGTCTGAGATTAATCGTTATGAAGTTGAGAGAGTGTTATTTGGTCTTCTTAGATACACAAAGTGTGTTTGACAGAGATTGGCTCTCATATTAGATAAATGGATTTAAATGCTTTTGACCAGTTATGGATACACGCATGTATATTAATAAGGTCAGACAGAGGACAGAGGTCACTAGACCTCTGTATACTTCAACAAATAGATATGAAACTCCACCAAAAGACATAAAAATGAACTAGGTCATCAAAAGTAAACAGTTTTGATCTTATTAGTCTACATTTAAGACTAAAAATAGCCGTCCGTCTGTGCTAAATGTAATACGCAAGCTTACGAGGCAAAATCGGAGAGATCTGCAATCTTAGAAACGTGGCTTAGGCTAAATTTCAGCTGGATTCATCCCAGGGGTGTTTTATTTGTTGTAGGAAATATGAAGAAGGCATCTTAACATCTTATTAACCTCTGAGGATTTGACAAAAATAGTACGCAATATGGAGAGAGCTATGCTCGGAGTTTCTTTGCGCGACAGAATCCGGAATGAGGAGATTCGCCGAAGAACCAAGACCACCGACATAGCTCGTAGAATATGCAAGTTGAAGTGGCAGTGGGCAGGCCACATCGCTCGAAGAACCGATAACCGTTGGGGAAGAAAGGTTCTCGAGTGGCGACCACGAACCGGAAGACGCAGCGTAGGCAGGCCTCCCACTAGGTGGACCGACGACATTGTTCGCGTCGCAGGCAACCGGTGGATGCAAATAGCAAATTGTCGTTCATTGTGGCGGTCTAAGGGGGAGGCCTATGTTCAGCAGTGGACGTCTTCCGGCTGGTGATGATGATGATGATGAGTACGCAATATTGGGTAGTTGCTGTAGGATAAAATATTAATTTATACGCTCCTACGATAGGTATACGTACCTACTACTGAATACTATTTATCCATAAATAAATATTTAGTTTCCTCTCTGTGTAGTTACATAGAAATTCCAAGTAATTCTAGAGCTATACCATTTAGTACAGACGCGCATACCGATCTTAACTTCGAAGCTCGTGTCTGGTGAAATGTTGGATGATTTTCTGGTTACAAATTCTAATTTACAACTCGGTGTCTGTAAAAATAGCGTACCAACTATCTATACCTACCATAGATTATAATATTTGACTCTATATCGACTCTGTTTATATATCTCCTAACGTGTAGAATTGTGGTCTATTGTGTACTATACTCGTATGTAATTATAGAAAAAATTTGCGTGCACAATACATTTGTTTATCATTTTTCAGTTTCGAAAATGTAACTTTAAATGCTGGTAAGCCTCTTGTACCGATGGACCAGGAGGTAAATACAACGCATTGAACAAATTACCACGGCCGTTTCAGATATTAGAATAGAATAGAAGATGTTGTGTTCCGGTAACAAGAGGACCCGCAAAGCTACTCTTAAATACCAAAAATTTCCACCAACGCTTAGGTGTCAGTGACACCTAAGGCGTTAGGAGTCCACTTATTTTTAGGAGCCCGATTGTTTACCCCATAACTGAACCCCTAACGCTAGTGGCACCCATGTGTTATTTTTTGGATCAAGTACAAGTTTAATTTAAAAACGGAGAACTACAAACAATCTGCGGGAGAACTATGAATTTTAAGAAAGTTCAAAAATGAGATAGTTTAATTTAGAAAAATACTGATCGTCATATTTGTAAAATTATTTTCAAAATGATAAGACAAAATACTATGCGTAGGTAAATAAAAATAAAATAATGCCAATCATTACCGCTTTTCGGCACCAAATTACAAAAGTAAAATAAACTATAAACATCAACCACAGAAATTCCGCAGTGCCTGAAGACAAAGGTTTATAACCAGTGTGTGTTGCCAGTGATGACATATGGTACTGAGACGTGGTCTTTAACAGCTGGCCTTTTGGAAAAGCTCAGAGTCACACAACGAGCTATGGAGAGAGCTATGCTTGGAGTTTCTTTGCGCGACCGAATCCGAAATGTGGAGATTCGCCGAAGAACTAAGGTTACCGACATAGCTCTCAGAATCTGCAAGTTGAAGTGGCAATGGGCAGGCCACATCGCTCGAAGAACCGATAACCGTTGGGGAAGAAAGGTTCTCGAGTGGCGACCACGAACCGAAAGACGCAGCGTAGGCAGGCCTCCCACTAGGTGGACCGACGACATTGTTCGCGTCGCAGGAAACAAATAGCAAATTGTCGTTCATTGTGGCGGTCTAAGGGGGAGACCTTTGTTCAGCAGTGGACGTCTTCCGGCTGGTGATGATGATGATGATGATCCACCACATGAAGAAACAAAAACAATAAAGTCGTCCCTTAATTTTATTGCCACCAGATGTATCCAATTTAAAATACAAAGGAATCGGCACTCAACTAGTAGACCCCTATAAAAGTAACACCTAGCATGATGAAAATGAATTTAGGTCGGAATCCGATTTTGGGGTCACTTATCCTACTTAAGAAACTTTTAGGGAATTGTTGGTGATAACGGGAATTAATGTCTCAAATAAATAGCAATAATGCAATGCAGCTGTCTATGGGCAAGCGTGCAACTTAACATCACGTCAACGTCTTTCCACGAAATAATCTCTTCTGATTACTAAGTCACGTATAAAAAGCTTCACAATATGTATTTAAATTGTAGGTGAAACAGCCTAAAAGGAAGCCTAAAATCTTACGAACTTAATTTCCTACCAATTTCCTAGTATCCGTTCAAATGTTTTCCGTGACGTATTTGGCATCGGTAGGTTATTCCCGTACCTCCGCGCAGGGAACGGTGGCTCCAATCCTGCCACTATCGCATTAAGGCGCACCGCAATCTTATTTGAGTATCCGACGAGTGACAGCTCAGCAGATCATGAGCGATCAATGAATTAGCTCCCCGGGGATAGTGCCGGCCGACCCCGGGAACTTGGTATGAAGATATTTATAGTACTGATAGACTATATCAAATGATTACGATATTGGGCTATTATTTAGGTATCCACATGAGAGTAGTGAATTGGTTGAAACATTCGTCGTCGTCTATGAACCCTAAAATACATTATTTAAATTATGGGTTGATAAAGTCTTAGCGCCATAACAATTAAGAACTAATACTCGTATACGGGGTGTAAGTTGTGGTGTAAGGGAGATCGTACCGAAAACCGATACCAGGGATCCAGTACATGATTCTGAACATTCTAGCGTTGAAATTTTCATCGGCTTTTTCATGAATTTAAAAAAAAAAATGCCGCTTATTTAATAAAATTAGGATAACATCATTATTGGTATAATAATAAAGTCTAATATCAATATAAAAACAATAAATTCTATTACTTATTTTTGCAAACTTAGCAATCATCAGAAGCCGAAAAGTCCACTGCTGAACAAAGGTCTCTCCCTTAGAAGGGAGCGGTTGCCATAATCTCCACGTTTGGCAGGCGGTTTGATTGAAAGTAGCAATTTAATTTGAAAAATTTATTACATGCTCAAAAATTAACAAGTTAGTCGTTTGTCATTTTCCATATAAATGGTTTCTGTAATGTTGTAAATGTCTTCGGTACGTAGTCCCTTACACCTGTATAATATCGTAAAGTTTAAACATTATTTTTGTTTGTATATCTTTTCCTATGTTACCTATGTAATTATATATATTAATAAAAAAACTTTCAACGAAAATTCGTTACTGAAAAATATGCAACTGACGACGAATTCCCAAAGGAAAGATTAAAATTGTATAACTTATTAAAACATTTATGGACACAACTAATTTAGGGAGTAAAATGACTTAGTAATAGGATAATAACAGTCTGGAACTACAAGTATTACCAATATAAGAAATCATTAATCCTGACCCCGGACAAGTACATCACTAATCGAAGTGCCGACACGGCACTAACAGAACCACCTTGTTAGCATTGAGTTGGATTAAAATTGGGCTAACTTCAAACTGTCTTTGTGATAGATAGAGATCTTGGAGAAAATCGTTGGTTTTATTCGGAGTCGGACGACTGAGTGGTTAATTGTGCACGTTGGTTTACGGTGACGGAACATTTTGGAATTCTCTTTTTGATAAAAAAGATGATCACTTGAAAAATCATGCTGGTCGACTTCTGGTGAGAATCCTAAGCGCTTATGTTACTCTCATCACTCATCTCTCTCTCTCTCTTTCTCCTTAGCACTTATTAATCCCATTTGATGGTCGAGTTTGCTCTTCTCGTCTTTGCTTTCCACCTTGCTCTACCCGACGTCTCATTTTCAGATCTTTTGCAATGCAATCAGTCCATCTCAGCTTTGGTCTTCGTTTTCTTTTTCTTTCTCATCATCAAAGTAAGTCATGCAACATATTATATTATTAAGCATAATCAAAGCGTACCCTACTGTAAAAAAATATACAAAATAAATAAATAATATATTAATAAATAAAATAAAATATAGATAAATATAGTCAAATCCAAAGACAAGCATTCCACTGCAAGACCTCAAGATACTGTAAGCTCTTTCTGCGTAGATCGGACTAACAATAATAATTAGAAGACCTGAGGGTACCCTAAGACAACTATGACTTATGGACAGCTACCACCTCAGTCCGCCCGTGACCATGAATGCTGCCTGTAAAGTATTCGAAACGTCGGGTAGTTAAAATTAAAATAAAAAATAAACCGCGATATAATCCGTAAAATTAGTTTCATTTCAATGTGTAATATTCGCGTAAATATCAGAAATCATTATATACAAAATTACAAACAAATACTAATATTCAAGGGAGTCTAAATCGAATAACGTAGAACTCTTCTCTTAGCTCTGGTGATCCTGACATGATTTGAACTCGAGCCCTGGAGCAATTGTCTAAAATATAATTCAGATATTCCGAGGCAAGCGTACAAATAAATAGTAACGGTCGTGCGTGCAGAACTACACGCACTCAGCCAAATTAACACAATAAAGCAACAAGAACATAACATTAGCAACAGACGTTCCCAATATTTCAACCTCGCCCAACACATTCAAAGCTAATATTGACTAAATAAACCAGTCTTTATCTCCACAGTCGGAGTTTGATGACCAGCATCAAACGAATGGACCAGACCCATTCGGGCTAGAAATTGGTGAAATAGTCCAATTGTCGTCGGACAGTACTATTACGCTTACTATTGCCAGAATTAATTTGTAAGGTCCCTATGTATGCTTTTTGCTTTGAAGTGAATTAGACTGTTAGTCTTTACGATTACTCTCTAAAATGGGAATTAAAAGGGATGCTTTCAAGTAAATCTAAGTTTATATTGTGCTAAATTTCGTTTAATAGAAGTTCTACCTTAATTTTCTAGTCAAACTTTTAGACTTTACAAACTGTGACAAAGGCATTATTTTACGTTAAATTTAAATCGTTTGAATTTTAATTGGAACTGTAATCGGATTATGGAGCCTTTCAGCGCTTATGATAGAAAATTAGAAGATTCTTAAGTCCATTATTAATTTTAGAATTTGTAGTTTGTGTAAAGATCGCGCAAAGACACGAGACTACTATTGGTCATAACTAATCATCCGTTTATTTTGGCAAAGACCAGTAAACCATTTGATTTGAATTAATCACATTAGATGGATACATCTAAAGATTAACTTGAGCCTAATTAACCGCAACGCAATTAGTTGCAACATATAACGTCACGTCAAAGAGATTACGGTAACCTTAGTTTACATGACATGATGTATAAGTATACTAGTCTTGATTGGCTTCTATTAAAGCTAGACTTCAGCGATATTAAAAGCGGTATTAAATCTAAAAGAGGTATTAAATCTATCACACATACAAATGTTAATCAATAACAGCCTTACTTATAAAAGATGTTTAAATTTTATGTAACACATAATAGCTATTTATTAAAAATATTTTTTACTTATAAACGATGTTTATCTCTTATAAGTTATTTAGCAGCTTACTAAATTAGCTGTCAAATTAAACAGCGGCCCACCCTTGTTTAGCACGTTATGTATCAAGACGGCGCGGTTCTCTATCAGCTGATTCAGTCAGTTGCATTTGTATTGCAATTTGTATCAATCGATGCATAGAGTTTATATATTAAGAATAGAGTACACGTTTTTCTATGGGAAACCATTAAACAAAGTGTCGGCAGATTTTCCTCTAAGAGAAAGGGCAGGTGAATTGAACTATTTAAAGTTATATTACAAGAGTTAATTATGTAAGTAGTGGTGGGTTTGATCTTTCACAAGCGCAAATGTCGATAAATACGGTATGTATAGTACCTATTGTCGTGTACCTGATATTTATTATTTAATGTTTAAAAAAATTTACGTTAGCATCTACGTCACAGTGTAAACTAATGTAGACGTTATCGACCATGCCGTTTATTTACAATTTTTGTTTTTCAATAAATATCTTATGTTCTTACCGTTGCCTACGGTTCTTACTTGAAAATAAGCTGATTTGTATTCTGTGCTTCCAAAGTTTGAATTTGACAACCTAGCTTTTTAATTGTCCAATTAAATTACAAAATGTTGCCATTTTACCAAGTTTTAGGTCAGACGGAATATTTCAGGCTGACAACACGTAGCGGTATTGGCAGAGTAAAATATGTTGGGCGTTATTAACCGGTCATTAGCTAAGTCGCTCTTATGCAACGTTTTTAAGTAGAAAATATAAAACCGCTTAGTAGTAAGTAGTTAATTAGTTGCTAAGACGGTGTTAGATTTTTATAAGTAAAGCTGTAAGTTTTTGTTCTTCAATAAACACACATCAAAAGTGTCTAGGGATCAAGCATTTTTAAGCGGATTTCTTGAGATTGAGATGTGGCTTTGTAATAAATTTATGATTTTATAAATTTATATGGATCCTTTTTGGTGCATTTCATAATTTGAATCAGGAACTGTGAATCAAATTCGAGTAAAAGATGAAAATCAGCTGTCAATATTTTCCCTATAAAAACATACAACGCATTGAAGACATTATTAGTGCTACTGTTTCCCTACTACTGATTAAAACCAACGTTATTATGGAGCGGCGACGTCATTTAAGCAGGGAAGAAATGCTCAGAGCCGTGGGAATGATAGAAGCTGGTTCCCGGCAACGTACTGTGGCTTTAGCTCTGAATACAAGTCAGAGTGTTATCAGTCGACTTTGGACACGTTACCGAAGCACTGGTACCGTGGCTGAGCGCCATGGAGGACGGTATCGCTGCACCACACGGAGACAAGACCGATATATTCAAATCTTAACTCGAAGAGCTCCAACAATAACTGCCATGATGTTAGCCGTGAGGCTTCATCACTCTTCAGGGAACTTAATTAGCGACCAAACAGTCAGAAACCGCTTGCATGAAGTGAACCTTCATTCCCGAAGACCGCTACGGGTACCACCTATAGCAATGCACAATCGTAGGATTCGATATCAATGGGCTCTTGAACACAGAAATAGGGCAGAAGAACAATGGCGTTTCGTGTGCTTTTCTGATGAGTCTCGTTTTGGTATGAGACCGGATACAAGACGTATACGACACTGGAGAACCCCTGGACGCCAACAGCGATTAAAATCCTGCCAGGAAGTCCATCCTTATAGTGGTGGAACCATCATGGTATGGGCGGGTATTTGGATCGGCGGAAGAACTGAGTTGATTTGGATCAGAGGCAACCTCAACGCTCAAATTTATGCTGAGACGATTGTATCAGACGTCATCGTTCCTCTACAAGTGCAAATCGGTCCCTTATTTCAGTTAATGCATGATAATGCACGACCGCACACCGCAAGAGTTGTAAGACAGACTCTCGCCGCAGCTAACATCAATGTCCTGCCCTGGCCTGCTCAGTCGCCAGACTTGAACCCGATTGAGCATGCATGGGATATGCTACAGAGAAGAGCTCTGCCGAATATGGAGGGTATCCAGTCGCAAGAAGACCTTTTTTTGTTGTTGCAACGAACATGGGCGGCCATTCCACAGCGTGATTTGGATGAACTCATTTTGAGTATGCCAAACCGATGTTCTTGTGTTGTTAGTGTTCGCGGTAGAAACACGGATTATTAATTGTTTAAGTTACCCAATAAAATTTTAAAGAAAACTGTTATTTCAGTCTTTTTTTCGAACTTTTGTGTTAGTGGTTCAAATGTCAAAAATCCCTTTATTAGGAAAATGGCAAATTTCTTTATTAATGCAAAGGTGACTTGGTTTATCGTTACTGTGACAAACGAAAACACTTTATTTGATGAATCCTTAAAGAAAATTTTAATTAATATCAATCAGGAGAAAAGTTATTGCAAAAATATATGTTGATCCCTAGACACTTTTGATGTGTGTACATTCGTGCTGGACCACCACGACTCAGCACCTTCCTAATTTCAAGTGACGATAAAGCTACAGATAGAAGTAAATTAGTTTATTAAAATACAAATAAAAGGGCTCTGCGTATTAGTGATCGCTGTGCGAGCAAAAGACAAATGATAGCGAACGCCGAAATACACAGATTCCACAAGAGTACTTTGGCAGCTTTACTCACTCCAAAAAAAAACAAACGCCACTGGATATTGGTATTATTTGGCCTTGTATTTCTGGTGAAGATGTTACTCTGGTCGGGTTGGTCTAATTGTGTTCGGGACTCACTTGTGGCACTCTACCTCCCTCAAACAAAACGTTTATTTAACGTATTTACATAACTTTTTAAGGGAAAAGATACTAACAGAAAAGAACTAGCAGAAAATTCTAGGTACACAACCCAACGAAATTTTATAACACTTGTGAGGTCTCGTCCTTTATAAGTGTGGTCGATAAATAATTTTATATTTATATCTAGCTCTTACGCAGAGAACGATTACCATATTATTAAAAATGGACAGACTGACGCATTTGCTACCCCCTACCCAGAGTACGGTATTGGAAATATTTATTGATAATGTAGTGCAAGTGGTTAATACTAAAATAAAAATGTAAAATCTTTACTTTTAGTTCAGTGTATTTAGCGAAATTGGCATGACATACCTAGACCAGTGGCGTGCACTGAAAGCAGGCCAAAATATCTGCGAGTTGTTTATGCTTTATGCTATTTGTTCGTGTTCCAGCACAAATATCCTTAAATTAACCAATATTACCAACATATCCAATTACATAAAAAAAAATACGTTAATTCATGTCCAAACTAAGATTTTTTAGAATTAAGACTGTTTAGAGAAATCCTAGGGTAGGCAAAGTATTTTTGTCAGTATGGAGCCGCTGAATAAACTTATTAATGTTTTCAAATGCAAATTAATATGTCTATAGTATTTGCTTGCATATGGATATTTGAAATGGTATAATAACATCGAACTCTGTGCACGCCACTGACCTAGACAGAATTAATCTGCTACTAACTCTATTGTATCGAAATTTAATCTAATTGGTACAGTGATCTATGTTCGAGACGCAGACTGTGAGATTGAAGTAGAAACGAATAGATATTGAGATATCTCGCTTTAAGAATTTCATTAAGTAGAAATTGTTTCAATCATTCAAATATTTTCTTAGTTGGTGAGTAAATCGTTTAAATATTTTAGTAAGTTTCTTTTTAGCATTTTAACTCCAAGATTTGTATTCTTGAAACTCTAGGTTCATATTGAAAGCAACCACTCAACCATATAGAAATAAACATGTGACCCTCACCGCCAAGCCGCCACATACAAAGACTTTTTGGTAGTAAGCATGTAGAAACAAATAATTAAAAGCCCCAAATGGAAACACAAAGCGTCGCTATAATAATTTAAATATCGATTGACGTCACTCCCTAATAACAAACAATTATGTACACAGCCAAGTTTACAGTCATCGTGTGGACATTCGCACCTGCTCCTAATTAACCGCAGTCTAAACTAACATTACGTACGTTAACGACCGCTTTAACACCACAATGCTTTGCTTACACAACACCGCATCTCCAATCATGGACCAAACATTAGATGTTATCATACCCACATTGGCTTGTACCTACGACTGAATTAGTATTTATTCTAAGCGAAAATCTTCGAATATTTATACACTTTACATATCACCAGCAATTATATATATATAACAATAAAATTGGAGCAACCTAACTGGGTACCTCCATTAAACATAAAGTATTTTCGCCTTTCTTATTATAATCTTGTTTCTGCTGCGAGACCGATTGCAATTGTTCTATGAGGAGCCGTTATGCTGGCTTTCGAGAGACACCCAGTTTCGTTCTCACCATAAATAATTGAATGACTACTTACGATCAGCTAGAATTGTGGTTAATTTAAAAATATCTAATACTACTTTCTATACTAGGAATAGAAATAATATATTTGGAGATATATTGTGGATATTTAGAGATGTATGCATCGGTAATGAAAATAATCCGGTTAGTGAATATTTTAAATTTACTTGCCCATAAACGGTGACTTGACTGGGATTTCATAAAATATGGAACATATGAACAGTTTCAATACATAATATTAATGTGAATTTTTACGACGTGAAAGAAAGAGAATCTAATATTTGATTCTCTTTTTATAGTCGTATAAATTCGGCACGTTACGAGACAAAGTTTTCATGAACCTCTACTGCTGAAATACCAGTGGTTTATGAATAAATGGTAGACTTCAGAAGTTATTTAACGCAAGTAATTAAATTAATGTTCTAAGAACTAATAATATAGGTAATTAATGTTTATTAAGAGTAACATCTTGTTCTACTATATTCAATAAGTCATTAATTTGTTACAATGTGACCTTTGATAAAGTTCCAGGTGCTCTAATAGTGAGCGAGGAGAATTTGTGGTATTTCAGAAGATGTTTACTTTGTCTACTAGATTGTAGATAATTTCTGAAACAAACTATAATTAAAAATAACCACTCGAGTAGTAACCACCGCAGTGTCAAATATTCTGCGGCAAACCAAGGACACTGTAGATGGATAAAACTGGGCTTAAGAGATATTTAAAATGACAAACGGCTGTGAAATGCAGCTGTACAAGATAAAGCATTGTTATCTACAGTTAGAGGCAGGTGCCTCTACTACTAGGAGGTCCTGGTAGTCTATTATTTACTTCTTAAGCTTAACATTTAATACAAGTTTAACACTTTTGTGTACTTTTTAGACGTAGTTACAAACAACTTGTTTTAAACATTTTAGATCAGATGCTAGTGCATATATATTTCAGCTCAGAACTCTCGTTTCAATATTAATATCGATCCCCAATTTGCATTTGATTGGCATAATGTATTCAGTAATGGAAATCACATTCATCTCCGGTAAAATCTATTCCATTGAATGATTAACAGAATACACCCCAATTACCATCATTTTGTTTACTAATAGCCTATTCTGCGTCGCTAATAGTCTATTAATCTTCCACTACTAGTATAAGGCCTCAAGTACTTGGTTATTCCCTAGTTTATTTGTTGGATAGTGGTAATTTGGTGAATAGTCATTTGTTTTATGTTGTATGGCGTATTCAGAAGTCTTAATCCACTAGCGGCCCGCCCCGGCTTCGCACGGGTGGCAAAATGTTATGTTTAAATTATAATATGTATAAGGAATAAGGTTAGGTTAGGTTCCGTGGGATGCCGGCTAAGAATTTGCATCCCCCCTCTCTTCCCGTGGGTTTCGTAAGAGGCGATTGAGGGAAAGCCAGAAGACGGGCAGCAGCGTCTTCTGTGTAATATATCCATCTTTTTGAAACTGCGATCCCCAAGACGCCTGCCAACCGTGGGGATTATGGCAAACCCCCCGGGCGGGGTAACGGTCGAGCAGGGGGTGCGAAGAATCTGCGGCAGATGCCCCGCTACCACCCCCACCGAACTTTGGCCCTGGCAACACATAATGTCCGCACGCTTAGGACTGACGAGAAGATTATCGAGCTGGAGGAAGAATTGAGCAAGTTACGTTGGGATATCTTGGGATTATCTGAAATCCGACGAGAGGGACAGGATACGATAACCCTTGATTCCGGAAACTTGCTCTTCTTCCGGGAAGGAGACCGAAAATCTCAGGGTGGTGTTGGGTTTCTCGTCCGTAAGTCCCTCATTAACAACGTTATAAAGGTCGATAGTGTGTCGAGCAGGGTAGCGTACCTTATACTCAGAATAACCAGTCGGTATTCGTTGAAGGTTATACCGGTTTACGCGCCGACCTCGGCACACCCTGACGATGAAGTAGAGGCTATGTATGAGGAGATAGCAGAAGCCATACATACCTCCAAAACACACTTCACCGTTGTTATGGGGGACTTCAACGCGAAGGTGGGCACACGGAATGGCGATGAGTTGAAAGTGGGGTCATATGGGTACGGGCAGCGGAACCAAAGGGGCCAGCGGCTGGTCGACTTCATGGAGAAGGAGGGACTCTTTGCGATGAACTCCTTCTTCAAGAAGCGACCATCCAGGAAGTGGACGTGGATAAGCCCCGATGGTTCAACCAAAAATGAGATCGACTTCATCATGACGACCAACAAGCATATATTCGATGATGTCTCCGTGATCGGCAGGGTGAAAACCGGTAGCGATCACCGCATTGTTAGAGGCACATTGAATATCAATGTCAAGCTTGAGAGGTCCCGTCTGATGAAGTCCACGCTCCGTCCGGGAACCGCCCAAATCCAAAACCCCGAAGACTTTCAACTCGAACTACACAATCGCTTCCAGTGCCTAGCCGAATGCGGACGAGTTAAACAATGGGTTGGTGCAAACTGTCCATGCAGTGGGGTCCAAGTTCTTTAAGACCCCATGCCGTAATAAGCCTCAGAAGCTCTCCAATCAAACCATTAAGTTAATGGAAACCCGAACTGAGATGAGACTGCAATCTTCAGCTGATATGTCGGAATATGCTGAACTCAATAGACGAATCTCGAAATCCATGCGACACGACTTGCGTTCCTATAATACAGCATGTATTAAGGACGCAATTGAGCGGAACCAAGGCTCTAAAGTGTTTGCAAAGAATTCGTCTATTGGGCAAAGCCAAGTGACCAAGCTGAAGATCGACGACGGCAGTGTCATCTCATCAAAGTCGGAGATATTGAGAGAGCTCGAGAGGTTTTACGGACACGAAAACCCATTGCCCGAACAGCTCAGGACACCAGAGCCCAACTAACCCGACACTACACTGAGGACATCCCAGACATCAGCTTGTACGAGATTAGAATGGCTCTCAAACAGCTTAAGAACAACAAGGCGCTGGGTGAAGACGGAATCACAACAGAACTTCTGAGAGCGGGTGGAAAACCGGTACTTTTAGTCCTCCAGAAGTTATTTAATTCCGTCTTACTCGAGGGTACTACGCCAGAAGCATGGCACAGGAGCGTGGTGGTTCTCTTCTTCAAAAAAGGTGATAACACTTTATTGAAGAATTATAGACCCATCTCACTCCTGAGCCATGTATACAAGCTGTTTTCGAGAGTCATTACGAATCGTCTCGAACGCAGGTTTGATGACTTCCAGCCTCCCGAACAAGCCGGGTTCCGAAAAAGCTTTAGCACCGTAGACCACATACATACGCTCCGCCAGATTATACAGAAGACCGAGGAGTATAATCGGCCATTATGTCTAGCGTTTGTGGACTACGAAAAAGCCTTCGATTCAATCGAGACCTGGGCGGTATTGCAGTCCCTCCAGCGGTGCCACATTGACTATAGGTACATCGAAGTGTTGAAGTGTTTGTACAGCAACGCCACCATGTCGATTCGACTACAGGAAGAGAGCACGAAACCAATCCCATTGCAGCGAGGTGTGAGACAGGGAGACGTTATTTCTCCGAAACTGTTCTCAAACGCATTGGAGGACGTTTTCAAGCTCTTGGACTGGTACGGATTCGGCATCAACATCAATGGCGAATACATCACTCACCTTCGTTTTGCCGACGATATAGTCATTATGGCAGAGTCGCTGGAGGACCTCAATACGATGCTCAGCGACCTCAGTAGCGTTTCCCAACAGGTGGGTCTTAAAATGAACATGGACAAGACGAAGATCATGTCTAATGTCCATGTTGCACCAGTACCGGTAGTTGTTGGGAACGATACACTCGAAGTTGTTGACCACTACGTATACCTAGGACAAACTGTCCAGTTAGGTCGGTCCAACTTTGACAAAGAGGTCGCCCGAAGAATCCAACTCGGATGGGCAGCGTTCGGGAAACTACGCGATATCTTCTCGTCCAAAATACCGAAGTGCCTGAAGACGAAGATTTTGACCAGTGTGTATTGCCAGTGATGACATATGGTGCTGAGACGTGGTCTCTAACGGCTGGCCTTTTAGAAAAGTTCAGAGTAACACAACGAGCCATGGAGAGAGCTATGCTCGGTGTTTCTTTGCGCGACAGAATCCGAAATGTGGAGATTCGCCGAAGAACTAAGGTCACCGACATAGCTCTCAGAATCTGCAAGTTGAAGTGGCAATGGGCAGGCCACATCGCTCGAAGAACCGATAACCGTTGGGGAAGAAAGGTTCTCGAGTGGCGACCACGAACCGGAAGACGCAGCGTTGGCAGGCCTCCCACTAGGTGGACAGACGACATTGTGCGCGTCGCAGGTAACCGGTGGATGCAAATAGCCAATTGTCGTTCATTGTGGCGTTCTAAGGGGGAGGCCTATGTTCAGCAGTGGACGTCTTCCGGCTGATGATGATGATGATGATAAGGAATAATACCTTACAATACCTACAGTACATTTTTTAGAATAAGATTTCCCCTAACAATTTTATCATAACTACAACATTTTTTGATTCTTTTAACACCCATAAAAAATGAATTTTGAATAACCCGTTGTAAATAATTTGTTGAAGAGTATTAACCAAGTTTAGTTTCACTTAAATTAGACAAATTGCAAACATTCCTTCTATATTTTACCTCTTAGGAGAAACAATGGCATACAAAAACTATAGAATGTTCAAGACACTTTAGATAGATAGATAGATAATACTTTATTGTTCCACCATTATTAAAAAACACATAAATACAAGAAAAAAAAAACAGTAAAATAGAATGAAACAATGGGCGGCCTTATCACTAAAAGTGATCTCTACCAGGCAACCTGTGGATGGAGAGAAACTATGAACTGCAAGGCGGGGTTGTTTATACAAACCAATTATAAAAGAGAAAAAAAAAATACATAACTATAAACAATAAAATACGTAACAGCAAAATTATATATATGTCGGCAGATGGCCATCACCCCCTGATTCCTGGCGTATCTCGGAACATCAGATCCCTGACCCGGGTATTGACCCCAGGTTCCCCAATAACAAACGAAGACTTGAAAGATTATGCAGTCGTTTATTCTCAGATCACATTCGTAACAACGGTTTACTTTAAAGACAACAATCCAGAGAGGACTGCTCAAAGCATCCGGCGACGGCGACTGTTTTCGCCCAATATCGCGATTTCGCCGGCCGGCCCCTGTGTTTTGTTAGCACGCGCAAGTCACGCCGCCTGACGTCTACTCGCGGTACTGGCCTCCAAGTAAACCAGCCTTTTTGGTTCTTCCATATCTCGACACGGCCAATCCTGACATTCGCACGACCTCGTGCGTTATTTCTCCTGAGAATACGCATTTCATTCAATTCCATATCCCGACATTCTTCTATACTATAATAAAACTCAAAGAGCACTTTTTCTGTACATTGAATATTTTTCCAAAATTTCTATGTGGGGATACTATACTATCGACATAGAGACCAAAACAATTTTTTTTGGAATTATTGTCTGTCTGTCTGTCTGTCTGTCTGTCTGTCTGTCTGTCTGTCGTTCTGTTCGTCCAGGTATAATTTGAAAACCCGTGGATGGATTTTGATAGAACTTTCACTGATGTGTTGTGTAGAAGTCAAGGTATAAGTTGGTATATAAAACATCACGCTATGTTACATAGGGGCTAAGCAGTGAAACATTACTTGCACATATTACCACCTATTTCTTTTTCATGTGAATAGGGTAATTATAGACTGATCAGTTAATCATTAAGATATGTATTTTTACGCTATATACAATAGGGACTGAGTTTGCATAAGATATGGCATTGGCGAAGAGTCAATTTTTGTAAGGGGTAAGCCGGTCCGGTACACTCAGGACATTTTCATTAGATTTCTGTATTGTTCTAAGTACTTTGCTGATAGCAATATGACATTATATCTTTGAAAAGTTAAAATCTGTAAATCTCGAGCGAATCCAAACTAGATTAGGAAAGAAATAGGCAAGGGAATACCATTTCATTTCATTTAAAAGCCAGCGGTTAGGTCCGCTGCATCACCAAGGCTACATTTGTATAGATAGGTAGAAATTGAGAATACGAAATTGCTAAATTCATGAAATTTTAATGAAACTCCCCAATAGTCCCCAAGTCCAGATAGTGTATAGGTATTGTATTACAGTCGCAACAATAAAAGATGCGAAAAATTTAGAGCTTTCATTATCGAATATCATTAGACAGTAATTTACGATGTTAGCGTGATTTACATTATGAACAGCGCCATCTATCGGTGAAATTAAACATACAATCACTATAGAACTTTAATCTATATATTATATCAAAGAAAGTCGTGTTAGTTACACTATTTATAACTCAAGAACAGCCTAACTGATTCGGCTGAAAATTGGTGGGGAGGTAGCTTAGAACCAGAAAACGGACATAGGATACGTTTTATCCCGGTAGGTTAAGGTTAAGCAACGTTAGGTAAGGTCATTAAATAGATGGGTGTCCCGGTTTGTATGAAGGTGTGCATATCGGGTAGGTCTGAGATAGGTCATACAGTATATTTCATACCGCTAGGTTAAGGTTAAGTTACATAAGGCAAGGTCATTAAATAGATGGGTGAACCGATTTGTATGAAATTTTGTGTGCATATCGGGTAGGTCTGAGAATAGGCCGTAAAGTATATTTCAGGCCACTAGGTTAAGGTTAAGCAATATACGGAAAGGTCATTAAATAGATGGGTGAACCGATATGTATGAAATTTTGTGTGCATATCGGGGAGGTCTGAGAATAGGTCATAAAGTATATTTAATTTTAATCCCCTTAACATGTGTTAAGGGGACCACGCGTATCAGTCACAACCGTGTAAATTATTTTATATCCCTTGCTGTTAGCTGCTATCCTGTCATACAATACAAATCTTATCCATTAATTTAATTCAGATGAAGGTTCTTTCAAATGAAGAGTATACGTGGTTCATATGTATTTAATTCATCAAATCAATAAACAAAAAAACATCATACAAAGGTTCAAATCTTATTTTATAGCTACCCTTAAGTGATGATTTGCATAAAACAGAAATAGTCATGTATTTCTGGTGTTCATACTAATTTGTCATATCAGTATGACTACTAGGACATAAATGACATCCTCGTATCATGGTCGTACTCACATTTCAGAACCGCTTGTAGGAAAAACTAATGCCAGCCCATATTATGCAAATAAATATGAACTAGAAATATTAAATAATATAATAATAATACCAGCCCTTGTTAATGTCCCACTGCTGGGCACGGGCCTCCTTTCAAGATGAAGGGGCTTAGGCCATAGTCCACCACGCTGGCCAAGTGCGGGTTGGCGGACTTCACACGTCATTCGAAAGCTAGTTAGGCTTTCTCAGACATGCAGGTTTCCTCACGATGTTTTCCTTCACCGAAAGCTAGTAACAATCGCACAAAGACGATTCACACATGATTAATGAACTAAATCAGAGGTGCGAGCCGGGGTTCGAACCTGCGCACCTTGTTTCCAAGGCAAGCGCTCGCCCACTGAGCTGTTACAGCTACAACGTACGTACGTCTTCTTATTATTCTTATTAAATAGAATGCGTGCTGAATAGCAGGTCAATAGACAGATACAAAATGTTTTTAACACACAAATTTTGATACCCTATTTTACACCCTCAACTGACTGATTCTGAAAAACGCTGATATACGTATCTTATTATTTGTATTATAGAGACTAATTACAAAATTTCAAGTCAAAAGACATTGTTTTTACACCCATCCCATAAAAACTCTCAACCCCTATTTCACACCCTTAGAGTTCGAATTTCCAAAAATCCTTTCTTATTGATTGGTAAATCCATAAAATGAACCTCCTGTCCAAATTTTGTAGTCCTAGCTTCGGCAGTTTCGTCTCTGCGTTGTTGAGTCACCCACGCGAAAAAGGCCTACCTCTTTATAATATAGTATAGATTAGCAGTCTGTTAGCCCTTCATCATTATTTTCATGATTAAGCTGTTTTAATGACTACGTTATTTAGCTGAAAATAGAAAAAGTGGAGCATATTTATATCAGCAACTTTAGGAATGACGAAAATAACAGGACTGGCACTGTACTGCCGTACATTACCAGAGATTTAATATTAAAGTCGCTTCAAGAGCTAGAAGAACCACCTAGCGAAAGGCCTGCCTACGCTTTGTATTTCAGTTCGTGGTCGCCACTCGAGAACCTTTCTTACCCATGGGTTATCGTTGCTTCAAGCTATCTCGGTAACTCTGGTTCTACGGTAGATTTCCTCACTACGGAGTCTGTCGCGCAATAAATTTCCAAGCAAACCATATTGAAATTGAAATATTTCACTCTCCTAAGTAAATACAGTATTAGTAAACTAAGTTTTAATGAAAACGTTCATGTCTATTTGCAGCCATATAGATCTAAATCTAACCGCGACCGTGATCGAGTCCTATCAAACGTCAGATAATCCGTAGTTTGACTACAAATGAGTGGCTTCGACTTATCTATACTTATAATAAAACTGTAACAGGTCCAATTCTGTACATTGAAGATATTTTGAAAATTATATTTTAGGGCATTCTATAACCGATACTGAGGCCGAAAATGTATTTTTTTTTTGTCTGTCTGTCTGTCTGTCTGTATCACGGCTGAGCATCACGCCGAAACTACTGAATGGATTCAAATGAAACTTGGCATGATTTGAGATCTTACTACGAGGTAGGACATAGGATCCTACACCAAATGATTATGTACAGCTCCAAGCTGGCGCGATCGTTGCGTACCTGAGGGAGCTCTTCGATACGCCAGCAACAGAGTAAGGGCTAGGGCATGCACAATGGATCCAACTGGGTCGAAGTGCGTTCCGGGAATACCGGGCCCAAATTTATAGCCACCAAGAATAGAATAGAATAGGATACTTTTTATCCCGTAATCTAGCACGGTTCTTTTGGGAGAGGGGATTAAAGTCAAAATGGGTACTTGGTTATACGCTTGGTCCGATTTTATGAATTTTTCTTCATAATATAATAAATATTAGTAAGGAAACACTCATAGACAGTTGTTATTAAGGTTTTGTAATCGATTGGGTTAAGCAACGTTGGGTAAGGTCATTAAATAGATGGGTGACCGTTTAACGCCATTTGAACTAAACAGGTCCGTGCTTCGGAGAGCAAGTAAAAAGTGGGTCCCAGTTTTTAACTGACTATAAAAATGGAGGTTATTTATTCGATGCGAATGTCTGTTATTAAAAGTTTGTTAACGTAAAAATAGCGCAGGCGGAGCTGCGTGGGTCAGCTAGTCGGTAATATGTAGATTGATGCTCGACTAATGTATTCTGTGAGCGTCCATAAGTCACAGACACGTTTCAACTACATATTATAATTAAACTTTGAACCAAACAATTTTGAATTTAACGATGTTGATGATAGGGTTGACAATAGAAGGGTGGGAAATAATAATATGTCTTTAACTGAAGATCAATATGATAGATACTCAGTGTGAAGTGGAAGTTTCTGTTTTGTGCGATCGGTTAATTAGCACAGATTGTTCGGCAGATGTTCTGGGCACGTTATATTGTATTATATTGTCCGACGATTAATTTGGGTCAAGGGGTACACAAGAAGAATTGCCTCTTGAATCGGGCAAACAGGCCTATTTGGGTTCATCTATGCGAAGTATTTCTAATTACAAATTCCAATACGAAGTACTAGAACAGACTAAAAATAATTTAAATATCTATTTTACACTATTATCATGTTTCTAGCCGGAAATATTAACTTTCTATTAAAACACAAGGCTACACAACGCATTTGTAAGCCTGAAATTTAGCGAGATATTATGTTACCGATGAAGTACCTAATTTACCAGAAAAAGAACTAATAACGTTATTATTACATTACAAATGTATTTCAAAATCTAAATTCATATTGTACGTCGAATCGGTATTTATAAACCCACCCGCAAGTAACACTGTTGATGGTTGCCTATCTGGGTTCATCCATCCATCGCTCCTAAACATTTAGCAAATTTGAACTATCAAACCTAGAAATTACTACAATCCAAAAGTACTTTAAAGAATGCCAGATCCTCTACTTGACCCACCGGATAGCGTAGCTTTTCTATTAAGTATATCTTAATTTGTATTACCTAACTAAGCGTGTGTATGTTAGCTACAGTTCTAGTAATCCGTAAAATTCCTGCTTCGAACTTAGACTTCATGTCGTGATTACCATGTTTTCTTACCTTCTCGTCATTAATAATCTTATGTTGTACAAAATTTCCATTTCCAGAGCTACGAATATAAACTTTAATTAATCATATTCACGTCTCAACACATACTGGAAAGTTTTATTACGCAGCGTTCAGCTCTCGTACGTTTTCATCATTCAAATTAGTTCTAACATTCACTTAAAGTTAGCAAATTAATTAGAAACAATAATTGTACAAATGAAATGGAAATTACAATTAAGATAACACAAGAAAATGTGAGATGATTCTCAGAAAATAAAATATTAATTTATTATTGTGCATTATTTTTCATTGACGAGTTTGTTGGTCTAGTGGTTAGACAGTAGACACCCTGACCGCTACCCAATAGGTCGCTATTTTTTCGAGAGTGTGTATGTAAGTATGTATATCTATTTCTTTGGCACGGCCTACAGCCTACATAGCTCGATGGATTTTGACTTTTAATAATGCCGTTAGATTCTTCTAAGTTATGGCAGTAACATTGACTATATATTTCTTCAAAAAATTTAATATCGCGTCCGCTTTGTGTTTTGTTAATTCCAAAAACATCATTATGGGTATCAAATGAAAGGTCTTAACGAGACAAATTCAAAAATACATGCATATGTATATTTTATTTGTATGTATAATGTAAAAAAAAAGTATTAGTTGTATGGCTGCCATAGTTCTGTATTTTATTTTTTTCTTTACCTTTCTTCGCATTGTTACCTATTTGGTTTTCGTGGTTTTAGTGAAGTTGTCAGCTACGGAACGAGTTAGGTATCGTCACAGATTATCAGGGTGGTCACTGTAGTCCAGTATAAACACCACTGTAACTAATAATAATAAATCCTGTGACAATCCACACAGGGTCATCTGATCTCAAACTGCGCAGAGCTTGTACTATGGTAACCAGACAACTGATACAAATAATTTGTAAACACATACTTATGAATGTTGTCTTTTTTACGCGAAAACATAATTACTTAGAATAGATTTTACTTTCCCAACATTTCGAATACTTTGCAGCACCCAAAGTCGCGATATAATCCGTAAAAGTAGTTTTGTTTCAACATACTTATGAAGATAAATAACACCCAGACAGAAGGTGGGAATCGTACCCACCATCACGACCTAGACCTGCTGGGTAGCGGCCAGGGTGTCTGACCACTAGACCAACGAGCCCGTCGGCAAATAGCTAAACTGTGCGCACAAGACTTAACAACCAATATCAGGTGATAAGGGGCAGTGCAATGCTACAGTTGTTGGACCAGACATGTACAACTATCTTGCGTTGGACAGGCCAAGTACTGACAGTCGTCCTAAGTCGCATTCAGAAACGCAGTTAAAATTTGAAAGTGGAAAAGTTACTGACAAAATAACATTAGTATATACAGCATTCATAACTGGCAGTAGTCTAACGCGAGTTGGTGAATAACTGCGAGCCACGGAAGCGAGGAAATGAAGCCGGCACTGAATTAGCCCGGAAGCGTATTTGCATAGAGCTCGCTTTGTGACAGCCCTGACATCGATTACGCTTGCCAGTGGGATTGTTAACTCGGGATGTGTCGGCTGCTTTCATATTTCACATAATTATGAATGAACCCTTTATTGCAGCGTTTGATATGGAGGCGCGTTCATTAAATTTGATTTTGTTACTGTTATGCAAAGTTTATTACTGTTTTCATTCAACCTGCATGAACTCAATCTTTCATTATCTCTCTTTTGAATACAGAAGTAAACATTTTTGCAAAATTCTGACATGACATGAAACTAATGAAAATGACTTTATTTGCTGATGATTTAACAGCAATGGGGTTAAGTGGTACAATCCTCCTCAATCTCCGTTACATCCCTTTTACTGCTAGCGCAACGAATCCTCTCTTACATGATTAAGCTATTGCACTCATCGATATATCGATGATTGCACTTTTATTATGTTTGACGGGCCCGTTGGTCTAGTGGTTAGACACCCTGGCTGCTACCAGATGGGTCGTGGGTTCGATTCCCACCAAGTGTCTGGGTGTTATTTATCTATTTAAGTATGCATTTACACGACGAGACCGACCATGAAGATACTATCGCAGTGTTATGACTCATTTACATGATGCCATTTTTTTGTACATACAAGAGCAATAATTGAACGCAATAAATGAAGAGCAATAATTGACCTTCAAGAATTGTAAGTAACTGTTTACACGCGGATACTAGTTCAAAATTTGAATGTAATTATTGAATGCAAATCTTGCTCAGTAGAGCAAGAATGTGATATGTTGTTCTGACGATGCAAGGCATTTATTGCTCCAATATTATTGTATGCAACAGGCAAGAAACTTGCTTCGTGTAAATGGGCCATTAGATATGCTACAATTAAGCAGCAGCAGTGCAGTGCAGCAAAACATTGCTGTGCATTTCAGAACACTTTTTATAACACCAAGGTAGCCACCAGCAAACAAGCATATGGACCGCCATATGCAGACCACCAAAAGTCGGCGTCCCTTAGGTTAAAATCCTTCTATTCCATTAACACTCTAAATAATACATACGTATTTATTTTACAAGGTTATTTCCTTAAGAAAAAACATTCCCATGTAGTATTCTCAACTATCGTCCCCGGGACCCTCAGCCGTTCTAATTCATGTCTTTATATCTGTCTGTGTGTTGATAGGAGCGCGTCGTTGCTTCATATGCCGTAAACTTGTCCTTTTGTGGCAGCGATGGCGGAAATGGGGAGCTGATTAGATTTTTACTGTGTTGTTTTTGTGTACTAGATATTTGTGTAATAGTAGAAGGTTAAGACGTTTTGAGTGGAAGTTCTTGTCTTTACTAGCGTGTGTTTAGTAATGAAAAGATATTAGGTATGTTAAAAAGAGCCTGGAGTTACGTTGTTCTACTTTTTTTTGTTGACACGGAGGAAACCTGCACAAGGTACCCATTCTCCGTACGGGTGGAAGTTATATGGGGTTTTTTCCAATAAAACCTCCAAGGTAGCCTTCATGGACGTTATATGGAGATACCCTGGGCCCTCAGTTCGGACCTCGCCAAAGTTTCTTCAGCACCAGACATTCGCTAGACCATATCCCGAGGAGGAGCAGAAAGGCACGCTCCCCCGCCACCTTGCGATGTTGTTCTACCTAGAACCCAGACAGATTGTTGATCTGACTGATTAATCAATTCAAGAGCAACGCCACGAAATAATGAGAGTCCGAAAAAATCCCTAATCCTATATAATCTAAATCCCCATCTTGTTATTTAACAATAAATAATCCTAATATTTTTTCTTTATACTTACAAAGTTCACCGCAAGCAAGTACATGTGCAAGTATCACTTACCGCGCCCATAACTGAATTTTCACAAAAGTTGCAAAAGACATTTTATTTCAAGTGATCTCCGTTTCGAGTCAATCGATCGACCCTTCAAATAAAATTTGCATCAAATAAACAACCCCCCGCGAGTTGAATTTACAAAAAATCTTTTTAGTGGAGAGTTATTAATGCTATAGAACAGTTCTTTCTGGATATCCTGTGTGTAAAGAAATACCGAGTCAGTATCTATATACATAAAAATAAATAGCTGTTCGTTCATCATCATCATCATCATCATCATCATCATCATCATCATCATCAGCAGCCGAAAGGCGTCCAATGCTGAACAAACCCCTCCCTCTTAAAAGGGAGGGGTTGCCATAATCCCCACGCTTGGCGTCTTGGGGATCTCAGTTCTTCGTGTCACAAATAAACGTTTCTTCTTCTTCTTCAGTATAGGTTACCACCTAACGTATTCCTATTGGATTACCTACCGGTAAATACGGTGCTGCCCGTCTTCTTGTTTTCCCTTAGTCGTCTCTTACGGACACCCCACGGGTCATCTAGCTAAAACTCAAAACCAGCTTCACCGATTTAAATAATTTTTGTTTTGTTTTGTTCGTTGTAATCCAGGAGAGGCTTAAAAGAAAAAGAATGGGAAAATCTATAAATACAGTCGATAGGGCCGAGCTGCGCGGGTCTACTAGTAGATTTATAATTACTTTTGGACATAAAGAAATGTCAACTACAAATTATTAGTTCAAGCCTTTTGCCATACTTATTAATGGAAACCGGTAAAAAACCTAATGGGCCCTTCGAAATAAAATTTGAATTTACTTTATTATTATATTTTCAATGGATAAAAATACCCTAAAACGCAAATAACAGCATTACCATTTCCGAAGAAAGTAAATAGTGAAAAAGCATTTTCCCAGCCGAAGTGACTCCCTTTCGGGGAGAAATATCCCGGTCGATCCAGTGAGATCCGCCCCCGGAGACATATCGAACCATTACCAAGCCATCCGGTTATTGTGCGAGGCACCGCCATTATCTCAATGTTCGCTATACATCGCCGCTCGCACGAACACCCCCAAACATTTATAACCTTCATTAGTTGCAAACGAACTCGCAATTTGATGAGCTCTCGACACTGCCAGCTAATTTGGTAGATGGGCCTGAGAGGGACTGTTTTTTTAAAGGATCTGTTATGGCATTTTTATGGGTTCCCATACCTAAGGTACCATTTTAATAGAGAATGGGACATTATTTACAGAAGTTGGTTTAAGTGTGCAAAGACCCCGGCTCTGTTTGTTAAGGGTCTGAGTACATTATTCCGCATTTTGGAAGCGTATGTACGTAGAGCAATGGTTTTAATGTGATCCTGTGAAAGTTTTTACGTCCACAAGCGCGAGATTTTGGTTAATGTGACTAGGTAAAGACGAATATTATCGGGGAGTATGCTTATTCACAATTTCACTCTTGTTTCTAAAGATGTGGAAAGCTTCGGAGAGCTGTTTTTTGTTATGTTGATTTGTTTTTTTGTGCAATTTTAATTTAAATAAATATAACAAGTAACAAAAAGATCATTCTCAAATGTATTGAAAAAGTTTTTACTATCTAAATATAAAGTCTCTGTTTGTTAATATTATGTAATCAGTAATCATAGTTAAACTACTATGTGTCCATATAACACGCATCCAGGTTTACATTATTTATTTAATTAATTGAGAGCTACGTCTGCCAACAAACTGCTATGCAGTTTGGCAGTTGTTAAAATGTTTGTAAAAGGTATTTTGTTTCCACTTAATAAACGTTTTTTTAATTTTTTTTTTCTATATAATTATAGAGGCACTTTAATCTGCACCCTCTAGCTAAGACTACAAAGAAAAAAATACTGAGTTTAATCTAGCAGTTAAACATCCACATAATTTCAGAGAATTTTAGACCCTTGATGATGTTCCTACCCGAAGGGTTACCTACGGGTAGCAATAACCAGACACCTTTTTAAGGAGTTACGCACATCGTAAAAGATCTGTTTCAAATTCAATTTACATGTAATATTTTAAGTAATTTCCATCTCATGGTTTAGCTATGTAATGGTGTTAGTGGATCTCGGCTTTGAACCCCGGTCCCGCGGGCAGCCGCAACTCGGGGCCAGTGTTGTCTCAGCTGAGCCCTAATAACCCGGGATTATGCATGCGCACACCTCCCCTCGTAGTTCTGAAACTTGTTCTTGATTTAGGATGACGAGGGATGTTGCAAATGTCTTTGTATTATAACTATAGATCAGTTTTGTTTTAAAATCATTAATATTATAAGCTGGACCGTACCACTCACCTAATGGAAGATATTGATGCAAGTGTTTACTTCTGATAAAGCCTGGCAAGCTAGGGATAATAAACACAATAATAATAATATCATTTGGCCGGTACGTCACAGCGACCAATATTTCACGGAATTAGACATTATAGTGCACAAGCGCTTGCGTAAATAGAAGTCCACTTACTCATTCTTCACAATCGGTTGCGACGGAAGACCGTCACGACCGGAAAAAAAATAGCTGCAGAAGCGACTTGTTACACGCCCATCCGACGCACTGATCATCTTACTTTTCAGGCAATCAGGTTATCGGCATGAATTGTCTTAAACAGTAATTAATAATTACATAGTTCGCGCAAGTCGCACAAGTTGCTGTCCGCGCATTTATTTCTTTAGATTTAACTCGCGATCTTAAGTTTGTAAACCAAACGGATTCCCAGTGCACCACCGAAGCTAAAAAATTAGGGAAATTAGAGTATATGAGGGATTCTGGCCCATAATACGCTCGCCTAAGAACTGTAAATTGGTGAGTCAGAAATATCTTTTAAATAAATTTCGAAAAAAGATAATTATGTCTGGGTTTCAGGATGCTTTACTTTACCTTTATCGAATGGTAAATCTTTTGATATATTTATAGGTAAAAATTACATTGATAGTGCCATCAAGCTGGAGTGGAGTCCGGCTCTTTTCATTAACCTACTAACGCTTTTAAACCAGTTAACCAGTGCCCTTCACACCGAAACATACCGATGCTGATATGGTCTTGGAGCTGAATTTCTGGCACTGTAGTGTTATTTGGACGGTTTTATATAGAAGTGGCCTACCTTTATCTAGAAATATCGTTCAATCAGCACTATCTTCTTTGACTAATTCTTCAGGGTACATAAAACAAACAATACTGTTACACAATTTGAGGAGGCTCTTTCGACGCACCCCAAACACAACTATAAAACCAATAACAAGTAGCATTTCCTCCCAACCAACCCTAACCGAAATACCACTTAAATTCAAATTGCAGTAACCGCACGACTCTCAAACAATATATCACACAATTACCCGCAACTAGGGGACAATATATCAAAACAAACAGTCTAATAGGCGCCGTACAAACAGCCCGTTACCCAGGCTCCTCTTCAAAGGGTCCGGAGTGACGGAGGCGCAGGTGCGATCCGGCGATTAGTCGTCTGTCCCCTCGCTTGTCCCCCCCCCCCCCTGGCCCGTGTGCCGTGCAATGGTGGGATACAGAGTATTAAGATCTGACGTTTCAAATTTGATGAAGGCCAGCAAATAAATTTTATTTTCATAACAAATTATTTTATTATCAAATAATTAAACTAAATAAATAATTTCCTCGAGGTTGTCGCCGCACTAGGGGGAAGGTTACCTAAAAGACTGGCAGCGTTTCCTCTTTACATGGCCAAGCTTATACGCTGGCAGAAAAATCTACCAGCTCGACAGTCTTCTGAGACTTCGATCAGTTTTGATGAAATTTCATCAAACCGTGAGTCTCATGAGACTAAGGTGGGCCTTCTCCACCGCAAAGGGTGGAAACAATGTTGATTATTTATGACAGTAACATATACTACCCCTTTTTTATTCCAAAGAAATTCTCATGGACATAAGCTTATACAGTAATTATTCAATCAAGGCATGAATATCTTGTACCTAAATAGTATTTTTTATGTAACTTAGTGATGATACGCAATTTTTTATCTAAGGCCAAGAGATGATGAAGAAAAACTACATCCATTCGACGGTAAGTGACACACACATAAATATCTAAAATGACTAAAACAAACAGATTTAATAATAAATTGTATTACTGAAGTACCCTAACTGCTGACCTTTTAGAGAAGCTCAGAGACACACAACAACCTATAGAGAGAGCTATGCTCGGAGTTTCTTTGTGCTATAAATTCCGGAATGAGGAGATTCGCCGAAGAACTAAGTTACCAACATAGCTCTCAAAATCTGCTAGTTAAAGTGGCAATGGGCAGGCCACATCGCTCGACGAACCGATAACCGTTTGGGAAAAAAGATTCTCGAGTGGCAACCATGAACTGGAAGGCGCAGCGTAGGTAGGCCTCCCACTGTCGCCGGTAACCGGTGGATGCAAATAGCCAATTGTCGTTCAGTTTGGCGGTTAGAGGGAGATGCCTATGTCTAGCGGTAGACGTCTTCCGGCTGGTGATGATATTATAATAAAGGAAAAACAGTACAAAAATAATTATAAACAAATGTAGGAACTGTGGTCGGTTAATTGTTCGCTTCTAAAAGTGTACTCAGTGATTGTAATCCGAGCTTCATACAAAAATTGAAACTTCAATATCATTCAATATCGACAAAAGTAATAACCGATAAAAATTCTGACATTTTTATGGTCCAATTTATGTCCCCGTTTTAACTCTTGACAACCCTGGTTTATCCCTTGACCCGCGCCAATGGCGGGCCGAGATATATCGTCACAAATATTGTTTCTAAATCACTCCAGGGATTGCATTGTTTTTACTACTTTTACGTCCGTAACATCCAATGTCCATTTAAAAAGTGATATTTTACTGGTTTACTTTTATATTTGTTTGTTATGAAGATATTTTTAACCCACTAAGGGTTCATTTTGATTGAAATATAAATCAAGGTTCATATCTTGCTTACTAAAAGCAGGCGTAACATTCAATTATGAAACTACCGAATGAAATTCCCACAGAATGCTACACAGTTTTCTAAAACAGGTTTAAATAAAAAATAAAATAAAAATATTCAGAATACGTTTTCTTGGCCCGTTGCATCTTCGCTCAACCGCATTAAAATCCGTGTTTTTGTTTGGAAGCTACAATGCCACAGACGTACACACATTAGAGATAGTCACAATTTTAAAACCATTGAAAGACCACCACAATAGCCAACTTCTGTGCGCGATGCAGCGTAACAAAATATTTTTATCAACTGTGTTTCTGTGCATGTAAACTCCTTTATTGTATAAAAAATATTCACCAAAAGTACCATTTTTATGCTCAATGAACCAAAAATTCAGCGTAACCATTCTGAACGGCACTGGTAAACAATATGAGCCAATTTCCGACACAACAGCTAGATTAATTTTATGTCTCGTGTGCCAAGCTGATATTACTCGCAATTTATTAGTACTAAATTCACTCTATGGCGCAAATAGATATTCCACTAGTTGACTTCACATGGATCACAATAGTGCTCGCAATTTAACATACATATTGCTAGCCGAAGGATTACTTTGAGGTGAAGAAACGATTCTTGTAGCTTGCATATCGGTGAATTTTAGTGTCAAAAATCTATCAGCTATAACTATCTGTATAGCTCTTCTACAGACGTTCTATCTCTTCTTCTGATCTGTGCAGAAGTCCGTCCTTTTCTTTTGTTTTTGTTTTCTTTCATTTGTTGATAGCAATACATTGGAACTAATAAATTACCTATTTGAAATTCGACGGTTACGGAAACGGTTTCATTTTAAAGTAAGGGACTTCCAAGGTGTAAGATTGTCTGAGGAAAGTTTATGCCTTGCACAGTGGAGGATAAAACAGAGATGTTGGAGAAGTTATCTCATCACCTAAGCCAGTGTATTCATTTCTATGTTTGTTAACAGGTGGAGTCTGGTCCCTCCGTAACCTCTCCATCTCGGTTCCTCGCGCGGTCCTCTCGGGCGAGGGTCAGTCTGCAGTACTGCGGTGTTCCTACGACCTTGAGGATGCTGCGTTGTACTCCATAAAATGGTACCGAGCTGAGACTGAGTTCTATCGCTACGTGCCGAGGGAAATGCCACCGACCATGGTGTTCCCGTTGCCTGGAGCTTCCGTGGACGTAAGTAGATACGTGTTTGTGAAACAAAATGATCTTAAGCTTATCGTTACAGATGTATATAATGTAGGTAGACACAACATCATCGTCAAAAAAATCAAATAATATGGCCACCTGCTATTGGTCTCACTTTTCTGTATCTTATTTTTTTATTCGTAAAGAATGTATGTAATATTTATACTGAAAAAAGATGTATGACAAAATACATCCTGTTTAGCAAATTAAATATGAGTACGCAAAATAGGGTATATTTCCATAATAGTAAATAATGTATTTTGTGAGTTACACTGAATTACATGTATGCAATCATATACATATGATTCAATGTAGCAGACAATGGCTTCAATAATCAAACGGAATTGCCGTGTTGTCAAAAAAAGATAAACAGGCAGCCAGTAAAGAGATATTTCTAATTGACCACTAGCTATCATACCTGACTGAAGAACACAAACCCGCTCGAATAGTTATAAGTCTTCGGTGGTCATATTAATTACGTCGGAGAGCTTCAATTTCTTAAGAGGATATCTCCATTGCTCAGACTTTCCCTATTAATAATTTCTGTTGATTCTTCGAACTTTAGTCAGTATTTGTGAATTGTTGTCCAGTTGACGCAGTCTGATCACCAGCAAGTTCGGATAGTGAACCTGAACCGGCAACTCAGCGGCGACTACCTGTGCGAGGTGTCAGCGGACGCGCCGCTCTTCCACACAGACATACAGTCAGCACCGCTCACTGTTGTTGGTATGGTCTTCTATTACGTATTTCTAATGAAATTTCATTATGAAGGAAGAAACTCTAACGACAAGTGACACGCTTACGTCTGGTCATATACAGCTGGGGATTACTGCCACTCGTCATCTGAGACACTGTCTTGGACTCAGCTACAAACAGTGTTATTTGAACTGGAACATAGCTTTCTGGATTACTTTGGTATTATTGGAATATATGACACTGTGGTGGTACCTATCTTTTTTTATACCACGAAGGTGGCAAACTAGCATGCGGCTCGCCTGATGGTAAGCAATCACCGCAGCGTATGGATGCTAGCAACACCAGTAGGAGCACTAGCGCGTTGCCAACCCCGTAGAATTTTTTTAACTCCCTTTTTAAATAACCCCATGCTGTAATTATTTGGGAAAACCTCGGCAGGCATTCCATAATTTCAGGGTACGAGGAAGAAAACTTCTTTGAAACCGCAAAGTGCGGGATTCCATTGTTTTTAATATGTGAGGCTATTACACTGAAGACATCCCAGACATCAGCCTGTACGAGATTAGAATGGCTCTCAAACAGCTTAACAGAACTTCTGAGAGCGGGTGGAAAACCGGTACTTTAGTCCTCCAGAAGTTATTTAATTCCGTCTTACTCGAGGGTACTACGCCAGAAGCATGGCACAGGAGTGTGGTGGTTCTTTTCTTCAAAAAAGGTGATAACACTTTATTGCAGAATTATAGACCCATCTCACTCCTGAGCCATGTATACAAGCTGTTTTCGAGAGTCATTACGAACCGTCTCGAACGCAGGTTTGATGACTTCCAGCCTCCCGAACAAGCCAGGTTCCGAAAAGGCTTTAGCACCGTAGACCACATACATACGCTCCGCCAGATTATACAGAAGACCGAGGAGTATAATCGGCCATTATGTCTAGCGTTTGTGGACTACGAAAAAGCCTTCGATTCAATCGAGACCTGGGCGGTATTGCAGTCCCTCCAGCGGTGCCACATTGACTATAGGTACATCGAAGTGTTGAAGTGTTTGTACAGCAACGCCACCATGTCGATCCGACTACAGGACGAGAGCACGAAACCAATCCCATTGCAGCGAGGTGTGAGACAGGGAGACGTTATTTCTCCGAAACTGTTCTCAAATGCATTGGAGGACGTTTTCAAGCTCTTGGACTGGTACGGATTCGGCATCAACATCAATGGCGAATACATCACTCACCTTCGTTTTGCCGATGATATAGTCATTATGGCAGAGTCGCTGGAGGACCTCAATACGATGCTCAGCGACCTCAGTAGCGTTTCCCAACAGGTGGGTCTTAAAATGAACATGGACAAGACGAAGATCATGTCTAATGTCCATGTTGCACCCGTACCGGTAGTTGTTGGGAACGATACACTCGAAGTTGTTGACCACTACGTATACCTAGGACAAACTATCCAGTTAGGTCGGTCCAACTTCGACAAAGAGGTCGCCCGAAGAATCCAACTCGGATGGGCAGCGTTCGGGAAACTACGCGATATCTTCTCGTCCGAAATACCGCAGTGCCTGAAGACGAAGGTTTTTAACCAGTGTGTGTTGCCAGTGATGACATATGGTACTGAGACGTGGTCTCTAACGGCTGGCCTTTTAGAGAAGTTCAGAGTCACACAACGAGCCATGGAGAGAGCTATGCTCGGAGTTTCTTTGCGCGACAGAATCCGAAATGTGGAGATTCGCCGAAGAACCCAGGTCACCGACATAGCTCTCAGAATCTGCAAGTTGAAGTGGCAATGGGCAGGCCACATCGCTCGAAGAACCGATAACCGTTGGGGAAGAAAGGTTCTCGAGTGGCGACCACGAACCGGAAGACGCAGCGTAGGCAGGCGTCCCACTAGGTGGACAGACGACATTGTGCGCGTCGCAGGTAACCGGTGAATGCAAATAGCCAATTGTCGTTCATTGTGGCGTTCTAAGGGGGAGGCCTATGTTCAGCAGTGGACGTCTTCCGGCTGATGATGATGATGATCTGGACGGTACTTAGGTATAGGAGGAGGATACCACTTAGTAATTACATTAAAATTTGGAGGAAAATTGGAGTCCAGTTATCATCTTTCATTATTGAGCGTCTCGTTACAATATTCCGACAGTATTATTGGAGTTTGTATAAAAGTAATAACAAGCCCGAAGTTAAGAAATTTTCCCCGGAAAAAGGGTAGGTAATCTCGAGTGCTCTCAGGCTTAACGCTGTTAAGAAATTTCGAATCCATAATTTTAATGCGTTAATTTAAAGAAATATGTACCTAGGTAGAAGAAAAACAACCCATTAGTTTACCAGAAACTAATGGGTTGTTTTTCTTCTGCTTTAACTTCAGAACCCGTGGGGTGACCGGGTATTAGCACCCTTCCATCTCCCACACAGTGAAATGTAGATTTAAACCTCATATCTGCTGTGACATAATATAGATACCTTTTTTCAGCAGGTAGGTATTTGACATTGTTAACAAATTACATGATAAACAGTTACTTTAATTTTTATTCTGTTCCTAGACCCACCGTTCCGAGCACCACATATGTCTATCTCCCGGGGCAGCTATGCCAGGGGTGACGTGCTGCGAGCCAACTGCTCCGTAGACGCTGCCTACCCAGCCCCTAACATCACATGGATAATTGATGACCATAAGGTAATGTATGACATTACAACATTTCAACATGCTTATTAGCAGTACTGCTGAACGAAAGAGTCAAACTAAAGTCTAGGTTAGAACTATAAGTCAATTTACTCAAAAGTTAAGTTAGTTAAGAGTACTTCCAACGATGTCAACTAACGTAAAGTAAACTTTGCAGCTACTACATAGTTAGTTCCTCGTAGCTGATCAAGTAAGATAAAACTACTTGGAATTATTTTGAATCTATCTGTCCATAAAGCGTCCCTAGTCCGCCAAGAAGTATGATTTGTTGGATAAATTATCCAATCTAAAATTAACACTTTTTCCTTAATCACATTACAATATCTATTTAAATTTGTTAACAAAAAATTCTACAAGCTGTTGTATTTTTGAATGGGCGAGCGGAATTTCATTAATATTTCGCACCGACCTTTGTTTCGAACCCTTCCACAATATTCCTGAGGATATTAAAAAAATCTCGGCAAGTCTCTCCATCGAAGTTTCCGTATTTTTATTCAGACCTGGGGTAGATGAAAACAATGCCCCATTATTCGTGGATTCTTATTCATTAGGAGAAAGGATGTTGTTATTTCTTCTTGTTTTGCTGATCAGCCATCGGAATAATAAACTGCCTCAACTCGAGAATGTTTTTGTAAGTTGCGTTTATGTTGCGAGAGTTACATGTTTATGGATTTTTCCGAGTTTCCTTTGAAGGTAGCTTGTTAAGACTTCATTAGGAAACGCGAAAGATTCAAAAGAATAAAGCGCCTTGAATTTCCAGCAACCTGACTAACACTGGCATTTAAAATGGTTACTTCTGGAATTGATTTATAATAGTAAAAAAATATATTAGGGTATTGTATTTCATACTTTCGCCAACAGATAGCAGAGACTGTATCCTGGCACACTTCAGAATTGGACTTTAAAGAAAGGGGCGCGTTCAGCAGGCTGGAGATCTCTATCCTGGAGGCTGAACACTACAAGATGGGACTGACGTACACCAGTGCAAGCCTCAGCAGAGCTTACCATGACAACTATTACACCTACGATAAGCAAATTGACAATGATGATAGGGATAAGGAGATTCTCAGGTTTGCGTTTGAAGCCATTAGAGATTTCTTTCTTTATTAGAGATCTAGGCATTATTAATTAGATCAATCTGGTCCGATTGCTGCTTGGTGGAATCATCCTGCAGATTTTATAAGCACCTTACATGACCTCCATCATATGGGATGTCTTTTACAATATCATGCACACGATCTTGTGAATGCGGTAGGTACCGTGTACGAAATCCAAACTTCAAAGAATGTTCAATGTCATGTCAAAAAAAATACCTTTTCCACAATGGCATTACGAGCATTTTCTATGTCTACCATCTAGGAAGTTTCTTGTACAAGGGATACACTGTGACGTAGTATCAGATATTATTCCGCCAAGCAGCATTGTTGTATTCCGATGTGAAGGGCAGTGTGGTTGGTGATATTAACGGACACAACGTCTCGGGTGACAAACGGCAGTGCCATGCAGCTGTCTATAGGCTGGCTTGTCTCTTAACATCTTGCTTATTACATCACCAAGTTCATTCAAACATTCCAATATCGATGACATCGACGGACCCGTTGGTCTAGTGGTTAGACACCCTGACCGCTAACCGATGGGTCGTGGGTTCGATTCCCACCAAGTGTCTGGGTGTTATTTATCTATTTAAGTATGTATTTACAAAAAAAAATGTATATAAGTATTAGTATTAGTTGTCTGGTTTCCATAGTACAGGCTTTGCCTAGTTTGGGATCAGATGACCGTGTGTGGATTGTCTCAAGATATTATTTATTATTATAATACAATTTCATTTGTTGCTACCTCGACAATTTATTGAGGTATGAATTGATATAAATTTTCATAGAGCTGAAATTGTAATTTGTTATCTATGTTAACAGACCAATGAAGTTGGTGTTATCAATAGGCTCGCTATTTTCCATCTAGCAAGATTTTTGGTACAAATCGGAATTATTTGTGGCCTAAATTAATCAGTTCAGTGAACCTTCACTGAAACTAATGAACAATGTCACTTGCAAGTCAGATAAATTAGTTCGCCTCCGAACAAACATCAACCAAACCGTGATTTACCAAATACCAGTATGAATATAATAGTATAAAGATGGTATACGAAGTGAAGAAAGGCAGGTACAGCGGAAATGCTCTTAGTAAATATTGTATCGTATATCTTCAGTCTAGTAACAGCGAAGTTCTTTACAAAATTTCAACCATGCAAATAACATTAATCACCTGTGGTGTGTCCGGGTAAGCTCTCCTCCCGTTGAGTGTCGTAACAGCCGACTAAGGGAAAACAAGAAGACGGGCTGCAGCGTGTATCAATTGGATTACCTATCACCTATACTGCGATCCCCAAGACACCTGCCAAGCGTGGGGATGATGGCCACCCCTCCCTTTGCCTTTGTTCAGCAGTGGACGTCTTTCGACTGCTGATGATGAAGAAGAACTTTTATCCAGTTCTGGCAGTAAAAGAAACCATGATCTAGCTGAGAGGCTTGTAGAGACCTAGACTGGTGATAAGATACATTGTGAATTAAGGTTTTTGTTCTTCAACCAGGTACACCTTGATCCCTCCCCCCAACGGCCAGTTCACATTGCGCTGCGTGGCGACAATATACGACATCTACGCCCGCAAGAGCGATCCCAGCTTGGTCAGGGAAGACGCACCGCACCCAGCATCCGTCACTGGAGAGGACTCTGCAGGTAAACCACTAACGTTGTGATACTTTACATGTTTTGATATTAATCAGTGACGTTGAAAATATTTAAATACTAACTAAACTAATAGTTAAAAATTAGCTAAATAAGTGAAGTAGTTTTTGAGAATAATGAAGTAAGACTTGACATTCTGGTTACAAGGATAGAATGTCTATTGAGTATGGTGGTGATTCCGAGGAGGACGGCGGCAGGGTTGTGACCCCCGTCCCCTTGAGCACCGTATCTAGTTTCCGGGGGGGCTACAATGCGCTCCCAGGCGGCGGGCTTAAAGGCGCAGTTCCCACCGGAGCGCCCAGACCTCTCCTCAAATGTGCCGTTACAACTCAACCTGGGGATGTGGTATTCTAGCCCAGTAAAAACCCCGCAGCTGTCGCATTAGCATATGAATGGGGACCCCCGGCTGTCGTTATAACCGAAAAAAAGTCCTGTTAAACCTCATTCTTTTATTACAGGTATACTGGCGACTGGTAGCGTGATGCTGACGTCACTGTGCGCGGGCGCAGTCCTCCTGCACGCGTTATGATTGCGCGACGCACACACACGCACGCAGTCCACGCACACACTCAATTAAACTCGCTATATCGCGGCACGCGGCCTTGTAGCTGTTTTGGCGTTAGCAGAGAGGGTAGTTAAGGTTTATGTAACTTTGTAATATAATGAAAATATGTTTGATCTCTTTTGTTGCTTACATTTTGAGAAGATTTAGGAATTGCAGCTGATTGTCTCTTGAATGTATTTTTTGTAATATGTAATGAGGGAAATATACTAACCTAAAATATCATTGTAATAACCATAATTACCACGATTGGCTGGTGTCTTGAGGACCGCAGTATACGTGTAAAATCAAACAGAAGACGCTGCTGCCCGTCTTCTGGTACAAAAAGTTCGCTCCGTCCTTTTTAATGAATTCTTTTTGCTAACCACAGATAAAATAGTAAGTACTCCTTCTTCATTTAATACAGCCTACCAACAGCCAAATTATGAAATAATATAAGTACACACCACGAAACTTCTCATTAAAAAGTTATTGTATCATTATTTTTTCCAACAAAATTATATTTTTAAGCCATCAGTCAGATGCAAAGCTGCTGCGTATTCAAATTTAATAACGCCAACGACATGTCAATTACACTTTATACTGTAATTAAGCTATTAGTATTTGAAACAACATAAATCATAGATTATACTCGTGTGTAAATTATGCCTCCCACAGAATTCGAACTCACTACCTCGGGTTTGTTAGCAAGGCCTTCTCGTTGTCCCATGGGGGTTGGTTAGTCATGGCTTACGTTGCATTCAGTTCTGTGCCAAAATATTTATGAACCTTAAAAACTGTAGTAATAAGTTTGTTTCCCTCTCTGTCTTCACGAATAAGAGTGAAAGGGATAGCAACAGGCCGCGTGCGATGCCAACATTACGTAAGGGAAACTGAATGTTGTGATAGATAATTAATGAAACTAATATTTGTACTAGCAGCTAAGTAAGACTTAATGTATATGATAATACCTATTTCAATGTTGCAGATTTAATTATATGTGAATATGTAAATAAATTCATTAGTTACTGAACCATAGTGTTTTAGTTCGTACCTAACCCAACTACTGAAATTACAAGATTTGTATGCTGACATTTTAGTAATGTTTCGAGTAATATGGCAAGCCTTTTTTGCAAAAACCCATGTCAATTAATGTTTGTACTATAGAAGATTTCTGTGGTCCTGTGTGAAGGACTTTGGCTGGAAAAAATATTTAGCTTAATGACTCTATAATTAATAATAATAGGTATATAATAATATCCTCGGACAATCCACACCCGGTGGTCCGATCCCAAACTAGGCAGAACATTTAATATGACAACTCATCATCCGCCGAAATACGTCCACCGCTGGACAAAAGCCTCTCCCTTAAAAGGGAGGGGTTGCCATAATCTGTACGCTTGGCAGTAGCGTCTTGAGGATCGCAGTATAGATGGTAGGTAATTCAATATAAAAACGCTGTCGCCCGTCTTCTTGTTTACCCAGTCGCCTCTCACGACACCCAATGCGAGGAGATGGGGTGCTATCTTTACTCGGACACCTTTCAGCCAACTAGAGAACTGATAAAAATAACTTACATACTTTTTTTGTAAATACAGACTTAAATAACACCCAGACGGAATCAAAACCACGACCCATTGGGTAGCGGCCAGAGTGTCCAACCACTAATAAAATGGTCTATATGGAATCTACCACCAATGCAATGCAACTGTAAACTGAAAACATTTTATTCTAATGCACCAGTAAAGCTGTTCTCTCCCAAAAACCACTGCCAAATGATGTGACTTCTTTGCAGTAAATGACTTAACGAGGAATCTATGTATCTATGTATGTGCTGGCAATTAACCAAGTCTTTTTTAATAATCTAGACCATTTTATTTTCCACGACTGCGTCGGTTGCTATCAGGTGGGTTGGGTTCAGTCAATCACTAGTTTGTAGATATTTGTTTAAAAAAAACGATATTTTTCAGCGATATTTCATTGCCATCATAAAAATAGCAATATCGAAACTGTTCTTTATACCAGAGCCGATATCGAATCAATTTGTCACTCGAGCTCCTCCCGAAACTAAAATAAAATACTATCTACAAACTCTCTGCGACGAGGTGGTCCTCAGTTTTAAACACCTTATCAAACACCTACTCTATTAACTTTCTCATCGCAATAAAGTCCATAATTGAATGGGATAACCGCAAAGGAACTCTTGCAGAAAGTGTATCTTGACAAATTTATTTTTACCACAGTCATAAACTTTATTAGGGTGGATATAGGAATGAGATTCGTATGATGAGATCTCTTCAAGTTTAGACATCGTTATTTCTAGGCAGCGAGCAGTGAAGAGCCCTGGATACACCCAGTTTGGACTGGGGCCAGCCTTGCATGGAAGATCACTCAAGAAATTATAACTCGCCTGGTTTTGTGGAAAGATCTTTTAATTTGTTGGTCTACTGTAAAGTGTTGTTTCTGTAAAGTATCATTAGCTTGTAAGAGAGCTGCTCCTGTACGTAGGTATGTATGAATGTAATGGAATCTTGCAATGTATTTTTAACTCCCGACCAAAAACGAGGGGAGTTATAAGTTTGACGCCTATGTCCGGAAGTCTGTCTGTCTGTATGTATGTCTGTGGCATCGTAGCGGTCCAACCAGTGAACGGATTTGAATGTGTTTTTTTTTTATTTTAAAGCTAGTTTAAGCGAGATGGTTCTTAGTTATGTTTCAGGAAATCGGTCCAGCGGTTTGAAGACTTTCAGCTCTTTTCCGAGTCGAGGTAGCGATATTTTGTATACAATAGACCTTTTTCATTACTTCTATTAGTCCGAGAAAGATCTGAAATTTAGAACATATGTAAATCCGAAGATACTAAATAAAATGGTAACCTTCACCAGGGTCTGATGATGATCAGCAAGAAGGTGGTAACAGGATCTCAGCCCCAATAAATGTAGACCCATCGAGTTTGGGCTGGTTAGGTAGGTCTCGACGAGTAGTTGCTAGAAAAATGGTGATCAGGGTCTGATGATGGAGCAGGAAGGTGGTCACGGAATCTCTGCACCAATAAACGTAGACCCACCGAATTTGGATTCGTTAGATAGGTCTCGACGAGTAGTAGGTAGAAAAATGTTGGTCAGAGTCTGGTGATGGGAGCAAACAGGAACTCGGCTCCATTAAATGTAGGATCCACCGAATTATATATCTATGGTTAAATCTTGACCAGTAGTTAGACAGATACTATAAGGGTCTGATAATAGCACAGGAATTCGTTTATCTATGTCGGGGGCTTTTTAACATTTTTAAATTTATACTTGTTTCTCACTATAAAGGGATGTCAACTCTACTACTTACTCACTGTCTGCACTCTACAATAGATTTATTGTACTTTATATCGGAACTTATAGAATATTTGGAGAGTCAAAAAAGCACTAGTAGTACCTAATGTAGGGTCAATTTAATAGATTACATTTGACATCTGTCAGTTTCTTTGTTCTGTCTGTGTTTAAATATAAGCTAAAATTATTATTATTAAATAAGACATATTATAATGTAAATCAATATTTAAATGACAAATTGAATTAAGTACTTACTATTGACATGGCTATTATGATTTTTTATCTCACTAATATTACATAAATGATTGACTAGGTATATTAAATAATTTGTAGACTATGGAATAAACTAAGTACTATGGATACAAACTGTAAATACATTAATTTATTATTGTATGCCAATATGGCGGGTCTTAGCAGATTTCAGTATTTTTTTGTAACATCTTTTCTCACCTATGTACCACAATAAAGGATATTTGATTGATTGATTGATTGATCTGTTTCTTTTGTCAATATACAATAAAAACGTAATAGGAATTGAAAAAAGTTAAGCAATTGTGCAGTTCGAAAATGTAAGGTGAGTTTCGAAAAAAAAATATTTATGCCCGCAGCTATGGTCATATCGGTCAGGAGGATAATAATATCTATTATTTATTTTTATATATGGGTTGGAAGGTAGTTGTATACATATGTACTAAGATTGCCCTAGCTTCGCAGAGACGAGATATAGCTGAACATGATATAGCTGACATTTACAGTGCTTTACTGTCCAACTTTGATGGAAAACTTCAGATTTCGCATTTCGGCGCAAAATTAGCCTGTGATGAATCTAGGCGAAAGTTTCAACTGAAAACTATTTACATATTTTGATGATACGCTTTGCATCACGCTTTAGCCCCGAGGAACTGACACTACAGATGTTTTACTGGTTAAATAACAAATAACAAATATACCTGAAAATCAAACCAAGGACTTGTCATTGTAATTAATCTATTCCTACGGATTATATCGCGATTTATTTTAATTTTCCCGACGTTTCGAATGCCAACACCAAACCAAAACCAAAACCAGACAAAACACTGCACGGCATCAAGATACTGTAAGCTCTTACTGCGTAGGACGGACCAACAACAATAATAACCAATAAGAACTGAGGGTACACCGAAAATTATGACTGTATAAATAGAGCGCAGGGACGTTCAACATCTCAGTCCGCCCGTGACCATGGGTGCTGCAAAGCATTCGAAACGTCGGGAAAATTAAAATAAATCGCGATATAATCCGTAAGAATAGATTAATTACAATGTCTAGTAGTCGCGTAAATAAAATACAACATTACAAGGACTTGTCAATCACGACAACCACTATTTGCAATATGTACTAGACGACCGAGAGACAGTATCATAGTTATTGGCAACTAAATAGTAATTACGCCTATAAGGTAAATGTAATACGAAGTTCTATCAGTGAAAAGCTTCAAACCGGTGACAAAGGCGGGGAAGGATTCACTCCTTGGCGACTACCACCAACGATCATCAGACACAATGGAATCGACGTAAAAGAATCAAATCAAATCAAATCAAAGAAAATCCCTTGTAGTGTGTATTTTCTTGAAGTAAGTTAAATAATTGTGGATAATCGCAGTTCTTAGTTAATACTACACCAGGAGGTAGGTCGCTTGTATAAGAGATCGTTCAGATAGGTTGAGGATCCGGAGGCGCGGTGTAGGCCCTGCGTCGTCGCGAGCATGCATTTCTGCTCCCCCCGGGAAGTGCTCCAGCGAGCGTCTGGAGCTGGACAGAGTTTGGAAGTCCGAACGGAGAGCCCAGTGTCTCTCAATAGCCCCAATAAAAGCGACCGGGGAGGTTTTAGTGGGTAGAGATCCCACGTAACCCAGCCGCCGCCCCTTCGGGGACCGGGTACCTTTTGCAGATTTCCTCATCGATAGCAAAAAGAAAGGTAGATTGAGGTTAGACCGACAGCACTATCAGATATTCTGATGAAATTACTAAGCCTATTAGACCAACCGATGTCTGTCACCATCAGGAGACAGTCCAATTTGTCTCGCTTCGCCTTATTAAGGTCAATTTAGTAAACCCCAATGTTCATTAAAATATATATACTTAACACTATTGCACGCCAAGGCGACCATAATTCTCATACTATAAGTACTATCTCTGAGACAAGGTACCATGAACCTACTCAAATATTCATTGAAAGTATTGAAATAGGGACTGAACTGAAGCTGGGACCGTTTGTATCATATCTTGTCGCTTTTTATTGCGCATGTATTTTACATATAGTTACGCTTGCTATTCACATGAATAAGCAGTTACCTGAAGAGCTTACTGATTTTACAATATATAGTGCCCTTCATATCGGAACCATGTTGGTTACGCAAAGTCAAAAAAAGTCAGCCCTTCCATAGATAGGTGACCGATTAGTGAACTGAACGTCTCCGTGTTTCGGAGGGCACGTAGAAAGTCGGTCCCGGTCATTGTCATCTAGACAAAAGTCGTTAAGCCAAGTCAGAGGGCTAAAGGGCAACTTGAACAAGTCTGATACCAGGTGGCCACTAACCAAACTGCCCTGTCGTCGGTGTGCGGTGTGTTTATCTTTGGCCACTAACCAAACTGCCCTGTCGTCGGTGTGCGGTGTGTTTATCTTTGGCCACTAACCAAACTGCCCTGTCGTCGGTGTGCAGTGTGTTTATCTTTGGCCACTAACCAAACTGCCCTGTCGTCGGTGTGCGGTGTGTTTATCTTTGGCCACTAACCAAACTGCCCTGTCGTCGGTGTGCGGTGTGTTTATCTTTGGCCACTAACCAAACTGCCCTGTCGTCGGTGTGCGGTGTGTTTATCTTTGGCCACTAACCAAACTGCCCTGTCGTCGGTGTGCAGTGTGTTTATCTTTGGCCACTAACCAAACTGCCCTGTCGTCGGTGTGCGGTGTGTTTATCTTTGGCCACTAACCAAACTGCCCTGTCGTCGGTGTGCGGTGAGTTTATCTTTGGCCACTAACCAAACTGCCCTGTCGTCGGTGTGCGGTGTGTTTATCTTTGGCCACTAACCAAACTGCCCTGTCGTCGGTGTGCAGTGTGTTTATCTTTGGCCACTAACCAAACTGCCCTGTCGTCGGTGTGCGGTGTGTTTATCTTTGGCCACTAACCAAACTGCCCTGTCGTCGGTGTGCGGTGTGTTTATCTTTGGCCACTAACCAAACTGCCCTGTCGTCGGTGTGCGGTGTGTTTATCTTTGGCCACTAACCAAACTGCCCTGTCGTCGGTGTGCGGTGTGTTTATCTTTTTAAGTATGTTGTAATTAATTTAATCTTACGGAATATATTGCGGTTTATTTAAAAAATTACAATAAATTAAATTACAATTTTATTAGATTAAATTAATTACAATGTATAGTACTTATTCGCGTTAATAAAAGACATCATTATTTAAGTATGTATTTACAAAAAAGTATATGAGTATTTGCATCAGTTGTCTGGTTACCATAGTACAGGATCTGCCTACTTTGGGAACAGATGACTGTGTGTGGATTGTCCCAGAATATTATTACTATTGGGTTATAGTCTATCGGTTGCCACTCTTACTCATACTGCTAGCCGTCACTGGAAAATGGTTAAGTATATATGACTTCTGTAAGAAGCAAATAATGGTAATAAGTCGGATTCCTCCAACTTTGAAGTTGGAGGAATTGACTGGTACTGTTATGGATGTGCTGTTGAAATGGTGCACATAAAACATAAATAAAATTCATAATAGCACCAAATACACTCAATATATTTTAGTTTGGCGGCCATTAGTCTCGGATCGAGAGGTCTCAGTGTTGGCAGGGGGCCAGCGTCGTCGCCGGGACACTGTATCTTGGAAACGTTATTAAGTAATATAGAAAAGTACTCAAGACAGCCTTCTAATGTTATACATTTACAATCACTGTCTTAAAATAGGTTGTAGAGTAATTCACAAAACATTGAAGTGATTGACTTGATGTTTATGGTATACCTACTCTTAGGAAAAGGAAAAAATATTAACAATTTCTGTCCAATAACACTGAAGAACCAGATTTTCACTCTACCTTAACCGGCAACATGTGCAGCGATCGTCTGCGATTGCATCACCACTTGCCGCTAGCCATAAGATAAACACGACATTTTCATGCACACAAATGTTTGTCTTTGATGTGTATCGAACCCACGAGCTATTAGGTAGCGGCCCGGGCGTCTACCGACCAGACCTACGGGCCTGTTCACCCGTCCATTCTTGCGAGCTACTATGGAAAGACACACAAATAATAATATTCAAGGACAATCCACACACGGTCATCTGATCCCAAACCAAAGAATTGATTCAGATACTTAGATACTTAAATAGATATACAACACCCAGATACAGAATTCGAATCGAATCTACGACCTATCGGGTCAGGCCAGGCCAGGGTGTACGAGTATAACCACTAGACCAACGGGCCCGTTATATACGACAAATGCGTTAAATTGTAGATTGAATTTTAATAAAAAAAAATGTAATTAGCTCCAGAATCGAACCCGCCGGCTTTTCTCGCATCTCTCCAAAGGCGTAGGTCGGCCGCAATACGATAATTTCCGTTAAATCCTCGCAAAACACAAAGTTCAACAAACAAATATAATCTGATTACATTACGTGTTTGCGTATCAAACGGACCTTTAAATATTTATGTTCCTTAATTATTATTATGATAGCTCAGCTTGTTGCCCCGCCTCAGCCTTGCCGTGTTTATGGAAACAACATTTAAGCTCATTTTCTTCTTATTTTTCATTACGAAACAATAATAAGGCCTCCACGATACGGCGAAATGTAAAACATATTTTCAATAAATACGGTTTTGATAATTACGCGAATATTACAAATGGAAATAATACTTATTCTAGAGTTTTTATCGCTATTTATTTTTTATGTTTATCATGGAAATAATGAGGTTTTAGACGTCTATGTCATGAGCTTCATCATCACATCATCACCAGCTGGAAAACATCCACTGCTAAACATAGGCCTTCCGCTTAGGACGCCATAATAAACCACAATTCGCTATTTGCATCCGCCGGTTGCCTGCGACTTGCAAAACGTTGGTAGTCCACCAAAGCTTACGTTAAATTAAAACTAGAACTTAGATTCTAGTATTTTCTTTTACTTATTTTTTTTTTTTGTTGAAATAGCAACATCGCAACTCCGTAAATCTTGAACAATTCAGTATTCTCCATAGATAGTCAACACTCGCGCACCGCAGGCGTCTCTGTCCCTTTTTATTTTATAAAGAGACTGGAAGAGGCCTACGTGACTGGAATACTGGCACAATACTGGCACAATACTGGTGGGTCGGTGAGCGGCCTATTGCAAATATTATCTGTTAACCCAACCGAACCGATAACAGCTTGAATTGAAATGATATCTGCTGTATACTAGTTTGAGAGAATAACCACACTATTATAGAGAAATCAAAGACTTTTTATAGTACTTTCTAAAATAAAATCATTGGACGACTCAGTCCTGAATCAAATTCAAATTATTTATTTCAAATCAAATAGGCTTACCGCTAGCACTTTTGAACTTAACGCAGCCTCTACTGAGTTTCCCACCCGATTATATTTTGGGTGTGCTTTACCATCTTTGATTGTGTCGCCGTTTTCCATCAGGTGGGACTGCAGTCAAGCACTAGCTTATATGTTGAATAAAAGAAAAATAGTGAGGTAGTCACAGTCAGTCAAAAATATATATTTCAAATAGCACTTTTGAATGGTCAATTTTTATAGACCAATAATTTCTACAGCTTCATTGACCTACTGGAACGCAGATTTTGTACACAGTAGCGTTGCTGCAGAATATATTAATGAATATATAGATGGGGTAGTCGAACTTACAACAACGAGGCGACTTTTTGCACATGGGCGTAAAATTTTAAATTTCTTTCTATCGAGACTATTTTTAGATGTACCAAAAAATTATACTTTTAGTACTGTATTATTAAAAAATTAATACAACCGCAACAATATCCAAACCCATCCATCACACACTCTGCTTAAGCTCATTTCACATCGCATAAAAATTGTACGCGGCGTCCGGCGCGCGCGGCCCGCTCCGTCCGGATTACGGTCCGTCCGGGAGATATTAAAACATCACGGCTAAATAACGGAACGATTATCGCGAAAGCATTTTAACGGTTGTTGTATGGTGCAAGCGTTTTAATACAATATTCGACATTACTAAGAAGTTTCTGTGACGCACTCAAAAACGGGAAAATCTCGAAGAGCTTCAATCGCGAAGGCATCTCTTGTACGAAATGTCATAGGTTATGGTCATGTCATAAATAATAAGGTAATAAGTGAATATTTATTTCATGGGGTCACCGTCCCACCACCATAAACCCCCGTTGGATATTTTTTTATCTTTATTTATTTAAGTGTAAGTAAACAACTTAAATCATCATCATCATCATCTCCCTCGCTCTGTCCCATTAGACGGGGTCGGCTTTCCCAATCATTTGGCGCCATTTTTACCGCTGGTGTGTGTCTTCCTCCGTCAACCCTAGCCTAGTCATGTCTTTATGGACAGACGTTAGCCAGGTGGTTTGCGGTTTTCCTCTGAGTCAGTCTTCCGTTAAGTAAGTAAACAACTTAAATAAACTCTGAATTATAAAGATGGAAAAAATAGATGTATTCATTCCAAGACGGAAAGTCGAGTTACAATCCGATGGTAGTTTGTAAAAAAGTTTTTTATGTAAGTGCTTCCGTGGGGCCTATACATTATGAAGATATTTCGACTTTGACTTGACTTTACACAGCGCTGCTTGACGTGAGAATACGAGAATACCGAACACTGCGGTGGTACCTACCTGCTCAAGGGACCGACTAGGTCGATCGACCTATTAAAATCGACTGTTTGTTATGACTTGTACCAAGCGCTCAATTCGTAGCATTTTAACAAGTCAGAATTGCTCGTGATTATTTATTGGGACATTTAATCGTTCTAACGACTGCGAGGTCGCTTAGTTAACCATGGTTCGCTTGTTTTATCCTTATTAGGAACACTGATTGCTATTATTATAATAAGAAAAGCCATTCCTACAGAAGCGAGAGTAAGTTATAAACCACCATTATAATTGACGCGCACGTTGATCTAGTGGTTAGTCTAGTGGTGACTGCTACCCAAACAGGTCCTCAGTTTGATTCCCGCCTTGCGTCTGGGTGTTATGTATATATACATATAAATAAGCACCTATAGATATATCATACAAAAGTCCACCCACACACGGTCATCTGATCCCAAAGCAGGCAGATCCTGTACTATGGTAACCAGAAAACTGATACAAATACTTATTAACTTTTTTTGACACAATTGAATTGACATGTGGGAATTGAATCCACGACCTATTGGATAGCCAGAGTATTTTTATCGCAGGGTAAACCTTAAAAATATCCCTGGGAGCTGTAGGGCTCAATCAGGGTATAGGATTCTTACCCACTAAAACTCCCGTGGCTGTCGCATCGGCACATGAGAGGGGTCACCCGGGCTCTCCGGTGGGAACTGCACCAGGAGGCCCTCAGTGCCTCGCCGTTGACCCCGCCGCCAGGAGCACATTGTACTACCCAGGGACCCAACACGGTGCTCACGGGGATGAGGGTCGTAACCCTACCGCCGTCCTCGCCGGAGTCGCCGCTGTGCTCAATGGGCGTCCTTAGGGCCCACACTCCGAACGTCCAGCGACTCCGAAGGTGAGCCAGGTTATCTAGACCAACTGCACCTTGTAAGTAACGGGGCGTAGTTCTCGCTTTATCATTTAAGGCTGCATCGCCGCATACCTTCAGGCTAGATTGGGGTCAAGCATGATATCTACCATAGTGTGTTAAAACAAGACACGCTTTAGCCCAACTTATCGGAAGTGGTAGAGTTTGTTTCGGATAAACGAGTCGCGTAACATTGTTTTTCTAATGCTATTATCGCAAAGTTTTATACTGATTCGCCAAAAAAAGTGTAAATCCATTAAGAGTGCCGTTTAAAACGGAAGGAGAGTAAACAATGCGATTAAAAGCCTCGCGGACACCTGGCTACAGCTAAGAGCAGTACATTTGTCTCGGGCAGCCCCGGGGGTGGCTCCGGGGACGGCCCCGGGGGGCGGGGACTTAATGATAATCATTAGTATTCCATTCCGTAGTCAGTAAATAAAAATTTGCAATCGTTCCGTCCAGATGGCGCTGCATTAGTAGAGTCTTCAGTTCTTCATGGAGGGTGATTTATTTTTGATATCGACTTCATGTTGATGACACATTTCTCTGAAAAATATAAAACAACATAACACATTAACATTATCAACATCATTAACATTTTGTCTCATGCTCACTATGCCTCTGGGTTTGCTAGAAGAGAACTCACGTTCTCGAGTTAAGCTCGCCCTTTGTGATACCATTGTCTTTTGTCAAGTGATTTGTACTGTTTTCTGTTTATATCTGTACCCAATAAAGAATAATAATAATAAAAAGTTTTGAGAATAATTGTTTAAACGTGTTGGATGACATGTTAAGGTACACGTCCATTGGCCGGCGCCGGACGCACCGCACGCACGGCACGCAACGGATTTTAGTTTGCTTTCTATGATTTTGACGGCCCGCATCGGAAAATGCCGGCGCGGATAATGGCCGCAGCGCTATGTAAAATCATACCAAGCAAACTAAAATCCGTTGCGTGCCGTGCGTGCGATGCGTCCGGCGCGTGCCAATGGACGCGCACCTTTAGATTAAGAAATAGTAAAAGTTTTGTCAGTACAGAGTCAAACCAGATCAAACATCGAAAGTTAGTAAAATGACTTATTTTGTAGAAGAGTTCTTTGACTTTTTAGGTGAAATATAATTCTCTGAAACAACTTAATAGTGCCCTCTGTGGCGATACAGTATTGATATTTTAATGATTGGGACTGGCAGGACATGCATTTGATATGCCATAACTTCTCAGACATTCGTCACTTGAGATATTGGTTATTAAGTCCTTTGAGCCCAGTGATTTAGCTGAGGAGCTATAACTGTACACTTCACATCGGAACACAACAACTTTAACTGCTGAGTTGTAGCAAAAGTCTTGCCACTGTAGTAGCATTTACCTGTATGGTCTCTTCCATAAGGGATCTAGCTAGCAATTTTAGTATTGAGTCATGGAGTCTAATTTATAAGTCATATATTATGAGAATTCTTTGGCTACACACGGCGGTATATTGCAGGCGAGCACGAGAACACGATCGCCTCGTCTCCTCGCCGTGAACTTATGATGTATGGTCATAGCTTCCCTTTGTTTTTTGTGCCAACTAATTCTGTTTAATACCACCGGGCTGGGTGTAACAGTACTTTGGGATGGTATAATGTGACGCTTGAAGGTTAAATGTGAAATTGATCGATGGATTAACAATAGGTAGTGTTCTCGGAAAAAGCGTGTTGTAATTATATTCAGTTGTTTGCGTTGTTTGAAGCAAAGATTGGGTTGGATTTCGAAGGGTATTATTTATTTTTTTATTTAACCTAGTTACGAGACAAGCGAGACGTTCGCCTGACGGTACGCGACATGCCTGCCTATAGATAGATGCAGTGCCACCCTGTGCCGCTCGTCACCCGGGACTTTAGAAGACGAATGAGTGTCTCGTAGTTGGCTTACGATAATATATCATCAAACATCTAACATATTCAAGAACGGAAAAAAGTATTTGACGACACACTAAAATTTACAATGTTTTTACTGTTAAATAAACAAATAAAAAAATCCTTTTGGATAGACTCTTATGTAAAAATATCTCATTTCCGTCCCAATACATTCAGTATCTCAGAATGAAAATTTATGTTGAGCTGTTACTGTTATTATAATTATTATGTTATATTAAATTTTTTTATGAAAAACAGCTGACTAACTAAACCGTCACATCGCAACTTTCCTAGAGTTCCCAGCTTTTAGACCGCGTTCGCAAGATACTGCCAGCTCTATACGGTTTATTGCATAATCAACATTTATACTCATAAATATGAAACCCAGTTTGCATAATAATTATAATGGTAAGGACAAGACACTTCGGTAACAGTCACAAATTACCTCCGTACGTTTTCACTCATCTCGCTCCGATACCATCGTATTTCACGTACACCATTGCCCCAGAACTTTATGTTACAATTTCAAATCTACGAGTAAAGCATGCAGTGTATACGAAGGCAATGTGTCACCACGTGTGCGTCTAATATCCGTTTCGTTAGTATGGTCGTCAGAGCGTTCCCAAACAATTTGGATGTCATCGCGTGGAAATTAGACGATCGAGATGATTCGCCTTGGCTCTTATTAAGGATCACAATTTTGTAGTATTTTGTATAAGATAATTTGATTTTACGGTTTAAGACATTTATTTTCTCAAAAGATTACATGATAATCACTTACAGAGAAAATACAAAATATAATATACGAACAGTTTGATTTGCTCAATTAGCGTTGTACATAAAAATAGAGGGTAGTTAGTGAACAATGTCAATATTGTGCAGTACTGCGAGCAACGCATAGGCCGTATTGTTTATTAAGGCTGGTGACATAGTGAAAGTTCACTATGGATAAATATTCCCTTTTATTTTTTAAATATGCCTATTCTAATCTAGTGTTTCTGAGTAAATACACTGGTACTGAAATGTTATTTTATCACATATTTGTTAGTAGGTACTTAAATAAGTAAGTACTTATATGTTTTTTTTTATTAGTATTAATATTATTATGTATTTATATTTAATAAGTATTTATAATTGTTTGTATTTATAATCACGTGCTGTAATTATATTAATAGATATTTAGTGCGAGAAATCCTTTAAAATGTGCCCCTTCAACAGTTTTTTAAATGTGACTAATGACTTTACATCCTTTATAAATTTAGGCAATTTATTATAGTGTTGAGCTCCATCATATAAGATACTTTTTTTGCCGTAGTTGGTCCTAGGGAAAACTAGCCTAATATTATTTGCTTGTCTAGTATTTCGTTTAGAGTATTTAATATTTGTTGAGAAATTTATTTGGGTATGAATGTCTTTGGCTAAAATTTTACGAATTAGAACGCAGATATTATAATTATAAGTTTGAGTAATATTCATTAGTCCCGTATCTTTATATATTTGTAATGTAGATGTTCGGTATTTATATTGGAATAAAGTTTTAATTAATTTATTTTGGGCTATTTGTAATTTTTGTAAATTGGTTTTACTTCCTGATCCCCAAGCTTCAATTAAATAATCAATATGGGGTTTGACCATACTATTATAAATATTATATTTCACTTGTTGCGGAAGGCATCGTGCTATCGGTTTGAGCGCACCTGTCAAGGAAGAGAGTTTGTTCTTAATTTTATCGATATGCGGTTTCCAGGTGAGTTGGTTGTCGAGAATTAGGCCAAGGTATTTTTCATTGTTAACTCTTTTAATAATTTCACCATTTATTGTAAGTGGATTATAACTGCCAATTTTTTTATTCTTCGCCGTAAAAAGTATATAGTTTGTTTTAGATACATTTATTGTAAGCAGATTTGATTTCAACCAATTATCTAGAATACATAGATCATTTTGAGCCTGATTCATAACACTATCTACTGAATCACCATAATAAAACAAACTTGTGTCATCTGCGTATAAGGTAATGTCTCCCTTTAGTCCTATTTTGTGGATGTCATTTATGTAAATGAGGAATAGAAGAGGCCCTAATATAGAACCTTGGGGTACACCGCAATTTATGTCTAGAGGCTCACTTTGCTGATCGCCAATTTTGACTATTTGACGTCTGTTTGCTAGATAAGACTGAAATATGTTAAATGCTGACTCTGTTACACCTATTTCTTTTAGTTTTAATAAAAGTAGGTCATGGCTAACGGTATCAAATGCTTTCCTAAGATCAATAAATACGCCTAGTACAATTTTTCTTTGGTCAATATTGTGTCTTATATTTGTGACAAGATCAACTGATGCAGTAGTGGTATTTGATTTAGGCCTAAAGCCATATTGTTTATCAAAAATAAGATTATTAGAGGTTAAGAAGCTATTTAAACGATCATGAAGTATTTTTTCAAAAATTTTTGAGGCGACGGAGTCTTCCGTTAAGTAAGTAAACAACTTAAATAAACTCTGAATTATAAAGATGGAAAAAATAGATGTATTCATTCCAAGACGGAAAGTCGAGTTACAATCCGATGGTAGTTTGTAAAAAAGTTTTTTATGTAAGTGCTTCCGTGGGGCCTATACATTATGAAGATATTTCGACTTTGACTTGACTTTACACAGCGCTGCTTGACGTGAGAATACGAGAATACCGAACACTGCGGTGGTACCTACCTGCTCAAGGGACCGACTAGGTCGATCGACCTATTAAAATCGACTGTTTGTTATGACTTGTACCAAGCGCTCAATTCGTAGCATTTTAACAAGTCAGAATTGCTCGTGATTATTTATTGGGACATTTAATCGTTCTAACGACTGCGAGGTCGCTTAGTTAACCATGGTTCGCTTGTTTTATCCTTATTAGGAACACTGATTGCTATTATTATAATAAGAAAAGCCATTCCTACAGAAGCGAGAGTAAGTTATAAACCACCATTATAATTGACGCGCACGTTGATCTAGTGGTTAGTCTAGTGGTGACTGCTACCCAAACAGGTCCTCAGTTTGATTCCCGCCTTGCGTCTGGGTGTTATGTATATATACATATAAATAAGCACCTATAGATATATCATACAAAAGTCCACCCACACACGGTCATCTGATCCCAAAGCAGGCAGATCCTGTACTATGGTAACCAGAAAACTGATACAAATACTTATTAACTTTTTTTGACACAATTGAATTGACATGTGGGAATTGAATCCACGACCTATTGGATAGCCAGAGTATTTTTATCGCAGGGTAAACCTTAAAAATATCCCTGGGAGCTGTAGGGCTCAATCAGGGTATAGGATTCTTACCCACTAAAACTCCCGTGGCTGTCGCATCGGCACATGAGAGGGGTCACCCGGGCTCTCCGGTGGGAACTGCACCAGGAGGCCCTCAGTGCCTCGCCGTTGACCCCGCCGCCAGGAGCACATTGTACTACCCAGGGACCCAACACGGTGCTCACGGGGATGAGGGTCGTAACCCTACCGCCGTCCTCGCCGGAGTCGCCGCTGTGCTCAATGGGCGTCCTTAGGGCCCACACTCCGAACGTCCAGCGACTCCGAAGGTGAGCCAGGTTATCTAGACCAACTGCACCTTGTAAGTAACGGGGCGTAGTTCTCGCTTTATCATTTAAGGCTGCATCGCCGCATACCTTCAGGCTAGATTGGGGTCAAGCATGATATCTACCATAGTGTGTTAAAACAAGACACGCTTTAGCCCAACTTATCGGAAGTGGTAGAGTTTGTTTCGGATAAACGAGTCGCGTAACATTGTTTTTCTAATGCTATTATCGCAAAGTTTTATACTGATTCGCCAAAAAAAGTGTAAATCCATTAAGAGTGCCGTTTAAAACGGAAGGAGAGTAAACAATGCGATTAAAAGCCTCGCGGACACCTGGCTACAGCTAAGAGCAGTACATTTGTCTCGGGCAGCCCCGGGGGTGGCTCCGGGGACGGCCCCGGGGGGCGGGGACTTAATGATAATCATTAGTATTCCATTCCGTAGTCAGTAAATAAAAATTTGCAATCGTTCCGTCCAGATGGCGCTGCATTAGTAGAGTCTTCAGTTCTTCATGGAGGGTGATTTATTTTTGATATCGACTTCATGTTGATGACACATTTCTCTGAAAAATATAAAACAACATAACACATTAACATTATCAACATCATTAACATTTTGTCTCATGCTCACTATGCCTCTGGGTTTGCTAGAAGAGAACTCACGTTCTCGAGTTAAGCTCGCCCTTTGTGATACCATTGTCTTTTGTCAAGTGATTTGTACTGTTTTCTGTTTATATCTGTACCCAATAAAGAATAATAATAATAAAAAGTTTTGAGAATAATTGTTTAAACGTGTTGGATGACATGTTAAGGTACACGTCCATTGGCCGGCGCCGGACGCACCGCACGCACGGCACGCAACGGATTTTAGTTTGCTTTCTATGATTTTGACGGCCCGCATCGGAAAATGCCGGCGCGGATAATGGCCGCAGCGCTATGTAAAATCATACCAAGCAAACTAAAATCCGTTGCGTGCCGTGCGTGCGATGCGTCCGGCGCGTGCCAATGGACGCGCACCTTTAGATTAAGAAATAGTAAAAGTTTTGTCAGTACAGAGTCAAACCAGATCAAACATCGAAAGTTAGTAAAATGACTTATTTTGTAGAAGAGTTCTTTGACTTTTTAGGTGAAATATAATTCTCTGAAACAACTTAATAGTGCCCTCTGTGGCGATACAGTATTGATATTTTAATGATTGGGACTGGCAGGACATGCATTTGATATGCCATAACTTCTCAGACATTCGTCACTTGAGATATTGGTTATTAAGTCCTTTGAGCCCAGTGATTTAGCTGAGGAGCTATAACTGTACACTTCACATCGGAACACAACAACTTTAACTGCTGAGTTGTAGCAAAAGTCTTGCCACTGTAGTAGCATTTACCTGTATGGTCTCTTCCATAAGGGATCTAGCTAGCAATTTTAGTATTGAGTCATGGAGTCTAATTTATAAGTCATATATTATGAGAATTCTTTGGCTACACACGGCGGTATATTGCAGGCGAGCACGAGAACACGATCGCCTCGTCTCCTCGCCGTGAACTTATGATGTATGGTCATAGCTTCCCTTTGTTTTTTGTGCCAACTAATTCTGTTTAATACCACCGGGCTGGGTGTAACAGTACTTTGGGATGGTATAATGTGACGCTTGAAGGTTAAATGTGAAATTGATCGATGGATTAACAATAGGTAGTGTTCTCGGAAAAAGCGTGTTGTAATTATATTCAGTTGTTTGCGTTGTTTGAAGCAAAGATTGGGTTGGATTTCGAAGGGTATTATTTATTTTTTTATTTAACCTAGTTACGAGACAAGCGAGACGTTCGCCTGACGGTACGCGACATGCCTGCCTATAGATAGATGCAGTGCCACCCTGTGCCGCTCGTCACCCGGGACTTTAGAAGACGAATGAGTGTCTCGTAGTTGGCTTACGATAATATATCATCAAACATCTAACATATTCAAGAACGGAAAAAAGTATTTGACGACACACTAAAATTTACAATGTTTTTACTGTTAAATAAACAAATAAAAAAATCCTTTTGGATAGACTCTTATGTAAAAATATCTCATTTCCGTCCCAATACATTCAGTATCTCAGAATGAAAATTTATGTTGAGCTGTTACTGTTATTATAATTATTATGTTATATTAAATTTTTTTATGAAAAACAGCTGACTAACTAAACCGTCACATCGCAACTTTCCTAGAGTTCCCAGCTTTTAGACCGCGTTCGCAAGATACTGCCAGCTCTATACGGTTTATTGCATAATCAACATTTATACTCATAAATATGAAACCCAGTTTGCATAATAATTATAATGGTAAGGACAAGACACTTCGGTAACAGTCACAAATTACCTCCGTACGTTTTCACTCATCTCGCTCCGATACCATCGTATTTCACGTACACCATTGCCCCAGAACTTTATGTTACAATTTCAAATCTACGAGTAAAGCATGCAGTGTATACGAAGGCAATGTGTCACCACGTGTGCGTCTAATATCCGTTTCGTTAGTATGGTCGTCAGAGCGTTCCCAAACAATTTGGATGTCATCGCGTGGAAATTAGACGATCGAGATGATTCGCCTTGGCTCTTATTAAGGATCACAATTTTGTAGTATTTTGTATAAGATAATTTGATTTTACGGTTTAAGACATTTATTTTCTCAAAAGATTACATGATAATCACTTACAGAGAAAATACAAAATATAATATACGAACAGTTTGATTTGCTCAATTAGCGTTGTACATAAAAATAGAGGGTAGTTAGTGAACAATGTCAATATTGTGCAGTACTGCGAGCAACGCATAGGCCGTATTGTTTATTAAGGCTGGTGACATAGTGAAAGTTCACTATGGATAAATATTCCCTTTTATTTTTTAAATATGCCTATTCTAATCTAGTGTTTCTGAGTAAATACACTGGTACTGAAATGTTATTTTATCACATATTTGTTAGTAGGTACTTAAATAAGTAAGTACTTATATGTTTTTTTTTATTAGTATTAATATTATTATGTATTTATATTTAATAAGTATTTATAATTGTTTGTATTTATAATCACGTGCTGTAATTATATTAATAGATATTTAGTGCGAGAAATCCTTTAAAATGTGCCCCTTCAACAGTTTTTTAAATGTGACTAATGACTTTACATCCTTTATAAATTTAGGCAATTTATTATAGTGTTGAGCTCCATCATATAAGATACTTTTTTTGCCGTAGTTGGTCCTAGGGAAAACTAGCCTAATATTATTTGCTTGTCTAGTATTTCGTTTAGAGTATTTAATATTTGTTGAGAAATTTATTTGGGTATGAATGTCTTTGGCTAAAATTTTACGAATTAGAACGCAGATATTATAATTATAAGTTTGAGTAATATTCATTAGTCCCGTATCTTTATATATTTGTAATGTAGATGTTCGGTATTTATATTGGAATAAAGTTTTAATTAATTTATTTTGGGCTATTTGTAATTTTTGTAAATTGGTTTTACTTCCTGATCCCCAAGCTTCAATTAAATAATCAATATGGGGTTTGACCATACTATTATAAATATTATATTTCACTTGTTGCGGAAGGCATCGTGCTATCGGTTTGAGCGCACCTGTCAAGGAAGAGAGTTTGTTCTTAATTTTATCGATATGCGGTTTCCAGGTGAGTTGGTTGTCGAGAATTAGGCCAAGGTATTTTTCATTGTTAACTCTTTTAATAATTTCACCATTTATTGTAAGTGGATTATAACTGCCAATTTTTTTATTCTTCGCCGTAAAAAGTATATAGTTTGTTTTAGATACATTTATTGTAAGCAGATTTGATTTCAACCAATTATCTAGAATACATAGATCATTTTGAGCCTGATTCATAACACTATCTACTGAATCACCATAATAAAACAAACTTGTGTCATCTGCGTATAAGGTAATGTCTCCCTTTAGTCCTATTTTGTGGATGTCATTTATGTAAATGAGGAATAGAAGAGGCCCTAATATAGAACCTTGGGGTACACCGCAATTTATGTCTAGAGGCTCACTTTGCTGATCGCCAATTTTGACTATTTGACGTCTGTTTGCTAGATAAGACTGAAATATGTTAAATGCTGACTCTGTTACACCTATTTCTTTTAGTTTTAATAAAAGTAGGTCATGGCTAACGGTATCAAATGCTTTCCTAAGATCAATAAATACGCCTAGTACAATTTTTCTTTGGTCAATATTGTGTCTTATATTTGTGACAAGATCAACTGATGCAGTAGTGGTATTTGATTTAGGCCTAAAGCCATATTGTTTATCAAAAATAAGATTATTAGAGGTTAAGAAGCTATTTAAACGATCATGAAGTATTTTTTCAAAAATTTTTGAGGCGGCTGGTAGCACCGAAATTGGCCTATAGTTGTTTGGTTCTAATTTTGAGCCGGACTTATAAATAGGGCTTACTTTAGCTACTTTGAGAGAGTCAGGAAAATATCCCCCCTCAAGGCTAGTATCATGGATAAATGAACTAAAGGATAAACAACCTCTATACATTCGAGCGTACCTCGAAGTTTTGCAAAAAAAATCCTTAGATTCAGGGTGCGCCACTGTGCACTGATCCTTAGAATTTGCCCATAATTTCCGCAAGCGCTAGTATAGCAGATAAATTAGAAAGAATACCAGTTTTATCAAGATTAACAATAGATGGCGATATTTTAAAAATAGCGTTTACACCCAAGGTCACATCATATAAAATGTACTTGTAATCAAACACTCAATCGGGGGATATACGCGCATCATTTGCGCGCGAGTGGAGAGTACATCGGGTGGACTTATCAGTCATACCTACGCCTATAAACGCACAGGCCAAACGGCTGAACCGAGAAACATGATATTTGGACAGTAGATTCCAGTTATGATGTATGACTCCAGAAAGGATTTTTGGAAATTCTAATTTATCATATTTTTCTAATGTATCATATTTTTTCGAATATATTTTTTGAAGTGAATCTTCTTAGGCGATTTCCAAAAATGTTATCACTTAACGCGTTAGACGTTAAGCGTTAGACGTGTGGTTCGGTGTGGTTCTTCGTTGACTTCGTGTTGACTTCGTGTTGACTTCGTGTTGACTTCGTGTTGATTTCGTGTTGACTTCGTGTTGACTTCGTGTTGACTTCGTGTTGACTTCGTGTTGACTTCGTGTTGACTTCGTGTTGACTTCGTGTTGACTTCGTGTTGACTTCGTGTTGACTTCGTGTTGACTTCGTGTTGACTTCGTGTTGACTTCGTGTTGACTTCGTGTTGACTTCGTGTTGACTTCGTGTTGACTTCGTGTTGACTTCGTGTTGACTTCGTGTTGACTTCGTTGACTTCGTTGACTTCGTGTTGACTTCGTTGACTTCGTTGACTTCGTGTTGACTTCGTTGACTTCGTTGACTTCGTTGACTTCGTTGACTTCGTTGACTTCGTTGACTTCGTTGACTTCGTTGACTTCGTTGACTTCGTTGACTTCGTTGACTTCGTGTTGACTTCGTTGACTTCGTTGACTTCGTGTTGACTTCGTTGACTTCGTTGACTTCGTTGACTTCGTTGACTTCGTTGACTTCGTTGACTTCGTTGTCTTCGTTGGCTTCGTTGACTTCGTTGACTTCGTTGACTTCGTTGACTTCGTTGACTTCGTTGACTTCGTTGACTTCGTTGACTTCGTTGACTTCGTTGACTTCGTTGACTTCGTTGACTTCGTTGACTTCGTTGACTTCGTTGACTTCGTTGACTTCGTTGACTTCGTTGACTTCGTTGACTTCGTTGACTTCGTTGACTTCGTTGACTTCGTTGACTTCGTTGACTTCGTTGACTTCGTTGACTTCGTTGACTTCGTTGACTTCGTTGACTTCGTTGACTTCGTTGACTTCGTTGACTTCGTTGACTTCGTTGACTTCGTTGACTTCGTTGACTTCGTTGACTTCGTTGACTTCGTTGACTTCGTTGACTTCGTTGACTTCGTTGACTTCGTTGACTTCGTTGACTTCGTTGACTTCGTTGACTTCGTGACAGTCTTCAGTCATTCCGTCATTCCGTCATTCCGTCATTCAGTGTCATTCAGTGTCGTTCAGTATCGATCAGTGTCGATCAGTGTCGTTCAGTGTCGTTCAGTGTCGTTCAGTCGCGGGGAGGTGGAATAGAAAGAGACAGAGCGAGAATGAAGTTTCAGTTCTTCCGCGCGGAGGGACTCCACGCACGCATAATTTTTTTTAATTACATTTATCACA